>CM028129.1:1137487500-1138087500 GCA_016271365.2 Neoceratodus forsteri
AAGAGCATGTGACTTACAGTACTGTAAGCCATGTGATGTGTGGGGGGGGCTGCCAAATCTGAAACACCAAGTGGATCACTTAGAATCATAATGAGGAATGCAAAGTCCATTAAAAACAATGACTTTGCCTTACTTTGCATTGCCATTCCGCCTTAACATGAAGTGGTAATGACAAGGCGGAGTGAAAACTTTGCATTGCCCACTCCACATAGCGGAGTGGCAACACGAAGTGCCCACTTCACGTTCACTTCACCGGCAGAATTTAAGTTCGCTGCCTCTCTACCTCCAACACACACACGCATACACATGTACACACACACACACACACACACACACACATACACACACACTGTTCTATGCCCAGATACTCCATTTCCTCTGTATAAGGCTTCCAAACCACAGATGCCTTTTTGTTTTTTACGTTCGCTTTCGCGCATGCTCAAGGAACGTTTTGGGAGAGTAGCACACTTGGAGGTGTGCCTCTCCCATCCAATGCACTGCTCCCCTGAGCAGGCGTAGTGTCCTGCACCATGGGTGTGGAGCCTGGTATGACAGCGGTGTTCCTCTGCTTCAAAGGAAAGCACCGCTGCCATACTGAGCACCACCGCCGCCCCTGCGTCACCGCTGCCCCCCGCATGCGGTCACGCTCTAAAGCTGCAATACGCTGGGAGCCCACCCCAGTGTGGCAAACATTTGCCGGCGGGGGTGCCCAACTCCTGTCTGCTCCACGGCCCCAGGCCATCCTGCTGCCACAGTGGATCCCACCCCAGCGTGGCAAACGTTCGCTTGTGTTTGACAATGGGGTGCCCAATCCCTGTCGGCCTCGCCCCCACGTAGTTTGCCGTTGGGGGTGCCCAATCCCCCGTCGGCTCCTCAGCCCCCCCACACACATCTTCTGCCATGCTGGGAGCCCACCCCAGAGTGGCAAATGTCCCACGTTGTCCTTTTTTTTTTTAAACCTGTAAAATAAAAACGGTCCAATGGCGAGTCTCCCAGCCCCCCTCCCACAACCCGCACCCACCCACTGCATACCCAGCCTCCCACACCCCTCACCCCATACTTACCTCCGGACTTCTGGCGTGACGCCTTCAGTGGACCGGAACACGCCTGCACTCTTCAAAGCCGACCGCGAACTGAGGAAATGCCGGTAAGCTGTATAATGGGTTAGATGGGGGTTTCAACTTTATTAGTATCTCAGTCATTTTTGATTTGCACCAAATTTTCAACATGGGGTTTGGGACCCTTCTCATGAATGAGTGTCACTGTCATGGCGTTATTCAGGCCTGAAGGGTGATTTCGCAGGCACTGCGCGCGGTCACTGCGCAAAATCACCCTTTGGCCTTGAATAATGCCATGACAGTGATATCATTCATAAGAAGGTACCAAAACCCCATGTTGAAAATTTGCGCAATAATTCCAAAAATGACTGTTTTACAAATGTGCGCTGTACAGTTCCTACACAGGCTCGTAAGTTCGCGAATTTTCAATATTTTCACCCAGATTTTCAACATTGCCATTTTATCACACCTTCTTATGAGTTGTACAGCTGTCATTTTCACATCTTACCCAAAACATGTTCCGCCCATGTAGCACACAATGGCACAGTCGGTATGCGTACTCAATTTATGGGACACATTAAGAAAATCACAGTGACACTGATCATGAGCAGAGGTCTTAAATGGCTGTGCTGAAAATTTGGTGAAAAATTCCTAAAATGACTGTTTTATGAGTTCATGCTATGCAGTTCATACGCACGCCTGTAAGTTTGCGATTTTCAATATTTTCACTCCATATTTTCAACATTGCCATTTTACCACACCTCCTTATGAGCACTGCAGCTGTCATTTTTCACATCTTGCCCAAAATGTGTTCCCGCCCATGTAGCGCACAATGGCACAGTCGGTGTGCAAACTCAGTGTATGGGACACATTAAGAAAACCACAGTGTCACTGTTCATGAGCAGAGATCTTAGTGGTTGTGGTTGAAAATCTGACAAAAAATTCCTACAAATAACTGTTTTAATGTAGCAGTGCTAGCAGTTCCTACGACGTCAGTATGTTTATGAATTCCAATATTTTCTACCCAGATTTTCAACATTGCCATTTTACCACACCTCCTTATGAGCAGTACAGCTGTCATTTTTCACATCCTGCCCAAAACATCTTTCCCCCATGTAGTGCACAATGGCGCAGTCGGTGCTGAAATCAATGTATGGGACACAGTAAGAAAATTACAGTGACACTGTTCATTAGCAGAGGTTTTAAATGGCAATGTTGAAATTTGGTGAAAAAATTACTAAAAATGAATGTTTTACGAGCGTGCGTTGCACAGTTCCCACGCATGCTCGTAGGTTTGCGAATTTTCAATATTTCCACTCCAGATTTTCAACATTGGCATTTTACCACACTTCCTTATGAGCAGTACAGCTGTCATTTTTCACATCCTGCCCAAAACGTGTTTCCGCCTACGTAGAGCACAATGGGGGTAACAAAAAGGTCATGCTGACAATTTATTGTGCAAATACCAGCAATCGCACAGGGCATTAGGGTAAAGCACCATGCGTGCCAAACACCACTGCAAATACCTGCAAGCAAATGTTCGGCATTGACAAATGCTTGTTTTATCTTTTAACACTACATACTGCCCCTTGTCTCCAAAACAGTTCATGCAAAATACTGTGTTGAACTGCATTTAATTTTCAAGTAAGTACTTACTAGCATTGTAAAATGAGCTTGATTTTTTTTTTTCAAATTTAACTATGGTAGTTATTACTACAGGTCTGAGGCTGCCAGCAAATTCTTGCATTCTCACCTCAGAGTACCACAGTATGTCTAGTTATGGAATACTATAACTACTGTTTGTCCACAGTCAGGACTACTGCAGAGTGACATCCCCGCCAGGCCATGGGGTGGTGGTGGTGGGGGACAGATGGCTGGGTCACATATAAACCTAAATGGGCAGTCTCAGCATATCAGGGCCAATCAGGAACACAGAAGGGGGGGTCTGGCAGTGCATTGGGCTGTCTCAGGATGGGGGTGAGTTACCTGCAGTTGGAGCCAGAGTGCTGTAGATGAAGGAATGAGTGAAAACTTTGTCCCATAATTGTCTTGGTGGTGCTGGAAGTTGAGGCGCTGGTTGATACACCTCATGCCACACTGGTGACCCAGGTTCGGGAACAAGCCCAGGCTGCCAGGGGTCAGCAGGGGAGAGAGGATCAAGCTCCAAAATCCATCATAAAAGAGTGGAGTCCACAGCATTAGAAAGTCTTCCTCTTTATTTCAATAATAGCCCCCTACGTTTCGTTCCTATGAGCTTGATCACGGGGTTTTTTCCGGCTCTGTTTTAAAACAAAATTTGCACATATTTTTAAATACTGCTTTCTGTTACATGTATATTTATGAATGTTATACAAACACAGTTAATCTACCTGCATGATTCTCCTTGGGTGCACTAAATTCATTTAACTCAAAAAAGCCTTTAACTTATTCCTAAAGAAATGAAAATCATATTTATGACATTTATATAAGAATACTTAAACAAACGACATGTTACTTCTAGTGACAAAAGTTGTAAAAACTTTTTATACCCCATAACATGCTTACCTGGGAATGATACTCTTAACAGTATAAGAATCTGTTAATTTGCAAAAGACCTCCCTGTTCCAATTGACATTGAAGCACCTTCAAGGGAGTCATAAAATATATAATTACAAAGTCACCATTACCCAGATTTAGTTTGTTGTTAAGAGAGGGTCAAGCATCTGGAGGATTGCTCTCCTGTCTCAGGGATGGAGGTTTGTCAGCCCGCTCCTGGCCACCCTCTGGTGGTGGCCAGATGGCAGTACTGGTCAGGAAGGCACACACCGGTGTCCTTATGTCAGTAGGGAGGGGGAGAATAGGAGAAAAAAGGAGCCAGGAGGCTCCATCATGGCCACACCAGCACCCCAGCCAGCCCCCCGATGTCTGGATTTCACTCTGGGGGTGGGGGTAAAGCTGGAGGACCTTCACCCCAGCCTTGCTTTGGGGTGTAACCCATGGGGGATTTAGGGGGGTGTTGGGTTAGTGAACGGTGTGGCTGGAGATTGAGTCACCCCGTGGGAGGGACTGGAGCCACTTGCAGGGCTTGGGGAGCAAAAAAATCAATATGGAAAAAAAAAGAAGAAAACTTTGTTCCATTATGCAGCATGCCTACTCTGCCACTACTGCTCTAACTCTAGGTACCACTTGCTTAGAAAAAAAGTGGAGTGTTTAAAGATGGGACATGGTAGGATGACAGCCTACTGTGTGTCTCACTTCACCGGGATTTACATTTGAAAAGTCTGCTAAACCCAAACCAGAGATGCTCGCTATACAGGGGACAGCTGTACCACGGCAACTGGAGAAAAAGCAGGCTCAAGGAAGTTGACACATGAAGGTAAAACAAATTAGAGGACACCTAAACCCATTTCATTTCAAGGTAATATTTGTTGTCATTTTAGGTCACAACTGAATAGTTTATAGGCTATTTCTCGACAAGGAACTTACTTTCATGTAGAAATTCATCATGCAAAGCACCTAAAAGATGAGTCTGTGTGTCTGTCATTGTTTCTTTTGTTCTTCCTGCAAACAGAGCTCAGCTCCAGCCCCAGGGATGTCCTGTGATGATACACTAGCATTACAACATTGTGCTTTGTTCATGCTGTACACAGCTGTATAAGAACAAGTGTTTTCTAACTTCTGTCATCTAATTTTTACTCTGACTGTGGTCATTCTCTACCATGTTAGGGTTGGAAGAATTTTAAGACATCAAGGACATAAATCTAAACTTTGAGTTTGGTACCAGCCATACCAATTTGAGCCTGTAGTGTCCCGTGATGTTCAGAGTGAGGGGGTTCAAGCTATCTCAGATTCAGAGAATGAATGTTCCAATTTTTATTTTATTGTGATATTCAGAAAGACCTTTGAGTCAGAGACTCATTTACAAAGGTTCCACGTCATACATAAATTGAACAGGGACGGGACTTATGATACAGAAAATACAGTACATAACAAAGTAACAATTATAATCAAAAAAACAGGTTAGCAATAGGAAACTGAACTTGGATTGGTGAGTTGCTTGCCTAATAATTCTGTTGTTATGAAGTTATTTGTCAGTGCCGGCTTGTCCTGAGCACCCAAAAGGCAGTACACCACTCACAGTGTCTCTGAAACTGCATACTTCTTTTGTATGTCAAGTGCATCTTTTGTACTGTGCAGCAGTGTTTGATATTTATTAGTTACTTGAATGATTCATAAGATGCTCTAGTCTGTCAAAATACATTTTTTGGGTTGCAGTATCATTTACAGGCAACCTCGCTACATCGACCCAATGCTTATTGGGAACGGGGCTGGTTGCTCCCGACAGCAAAAAGCATCACCTCCAGAGCAACAGTAACCTATACTGCTCCTGTACACACTGTCCCATGTAACATTATTGTTGCCTGCAAACTGTCAGTGAGGAAATAATATAATTGCAGGGTGAAATATCGCTACCTGGTACAATGTTTACAGGAGCAGGATAAGTTAGTGGTTTGTTTTGTTGTTTTATTATTAAAATTCTCCCCAAAATAACAATCTATTTATAATTATCAGACATTCCAGGGTTTATTTATTTATTAGAACATCAGTTTAACAACCTTTGAGCCAGAGGCTCGTTTACAAAGGTACCTTGTCACAGAGAGGACAAAACAGTGCAAGCAACAAACATCAGGGCAGACAAAAAATCAGGGTACATTTAGGAATCAGGCAAAAATACAGGCATATGCCAAACACAGTATACAACAGGCTTACATAGTACTACTACTACTAATAATAATAATTATAATAATAAATAGTATTAGTTGAGTGTCTTATATGAATTTTAATGCCTTGAACATCAACGGCATAACAAAAGAAAATAATATAACACAGTATTCGCTACTTATATCATCCATGGATAAGGCGAACAGCCACTTTTACCAGATGGAAATTAAAAACCAAATGCCTTTTTCCTTTGAAACCTATATTATTTGTAGACAATAAACCATACCTCAAATTTCTCTTATAGAACCCACCAGCTCCCTTAACAGCTTGTTAACTTCTATTGTGTTCTATGGTTTATGGTCCATGAAAGACCCTCTAATTGATCCATGAGGTGTTAATTGATTCATTTTCTTAGGCGCTGCTGCTTGTCTTGAGTCATTCATTCTGGCTTGTGTGTGTTCTGGGTGCTTACATCTAACATGTCTAAAAGGAGCAGCATTACATTGGCCCAAAAGGTTGAAATCCTTTCTGAGATTTGCTGCCATAACAAAACTGAGATTATAGGACATGCCTGTTCACTTTGTTATCCAAAACCTACCCTGAGTGGCCTTATAAGGGACAGTATAAAGCTCATTGATGAGTGGTATTCCATCAAAAACCTTGAATGGAAACATAAGAGTGAAGGCAAGAATAGTGAGGTGGAGGATGTCTTGCTACTGTAGATTGAGTTTTGAATTTCAGCTGTCCCCTGCTTCTCAAGAAGGCATATCATCTTGCAACTGGCCTTGGTAAACCAGAGTTCAAGCCATCTGACAGACAGCTGATGCACTGGAAACAAGGACAGAACTTCAGGTTCAAATGAATCCACAGCTGATGCCTGGTTATAGGATTTCATGCCTGGAATTTTAGAGGAGTATACAGCACATCATTTTTTAGTACAGATGAGACTGGGCTTTTTGCAATCAGTTGGTTGGCACTTTGCCTTTGAAGTCAGAAAATCCCATGAGGTTAGAGCATGATAAGGAATGCATTTCAGTGCCGATCACTTGCAGTATTACTGGTATGGAGAAAAAGGAGCTCTTGGTGGTTGGGAGGTCAGCAACAGCTAGGTGCTTTAGGGTTGTGAGGTATTTACCTGTGCAGTATAAAAACAACAGAAGTGCATGGGTCACTGGTGACATTTTTACAGGGTGGCTCAGAGAATGGGATCACAAGTTAATAAACAGAAAGATCACACTGATTCTTGATCATTTTTCTGGCCACCCTAATGTCACTGATCTCAGAAACATCAAGTTAATTTTTTAACCCCTGAACACAACAGAACCTGCATCATGCAGCCACTTGGCCAGGAGATAAGTTATAGTTTTAAACAGCAGTACAGTACATCTGTAAAATGCGATAAAAGCTTGATATTCTTGACAGTTAAGATCTCAGTGACACAACCTGCATAACAAAAGAATCAGTCTCCTTGATGCAGTGTGATTATTGCTCAAAGTGCAAGACTGTGTTTCACAAGAGACAATTGTGCAGAGCTTTAGAAAGGGGGGTTACCTATGACACTGTTGGCATGCCTGAAGTCAATGATAATCTTGCTGATCCTGTTGAACACACTGACCCACCACCCCCAAGTTTGACAGCACTTGAATCTGACAAGCTTTGCAGCTTAGGATCCAACAACCCACCCAACTCCCGACTGAAGATGAGTACAACATCAAGTCAGTGACCAGCACATGGGCACAAACCACTGAGGACACAGATGAAACAGAAAGTGGATGAGGCTTAGGAGTGACCAGAGCTTGCTGTGTCCACCGTCAATGACAAAATGCATTGCTGGCTCCAAGGAGAGTTATGGAGCAGCATGACAGCATAACCCCAGACTAGTTACTGCTATCATGAATGGCGGATGGCTGGCACAAATACAGAAAATGCACACAGAAGCAGACAACTATAACTGCTTTCTTTGGACAATGGCAACCATGCTGATACCCCTGAAAACCGGAAATACGATGAATCACCTATAGCGTTTTAAACACAACTTTTAATTTCTTTAAATAAAGAGTAAAGAAACTAAACAAAAGCAAAATGACACAAAATAACTGTAATTACTAAAAACATGTCTGATTGTGCGTGGCTGTGCAAATGTGTGAGCATGATCATCAGTGTATGAGTTAAATTTTTTCTGTCCTAAGATGCAACAGACAATGATGCAACGAGTATACCAGACAAAAACTAGATCTTTTTTTTTTTTATCATTTAACAATTTTTACCTGCAGCCACAGTCCTACCTTATATCCAGCCACCGCTCCTCCTTTCCACCGCCGACACCAAAGCTTGACATGCCCAGCTGGCATACACAACTACACCTGTGAAAGGGGCCCCCCCCTTAGCCCCCACGCCCTGCGAGGATCCATTACTGGCACATGTCTTTCAGGCATTGTTGGCCAGTGAAACTGCAGCCATCAAGCTGCCGGGGACTTGTACTGCCATTTTTATTTCCCCTGATGAAAGTATGGGCATGCAATGATGTGCAGATGTCTGCCATGCTTCCCCCAACTAAGCACCCACTCAACTGCAGTACCACCGGGAATCCCCAGGGACCATCAGAGAGTGGCGTGCATCCACCCCTTCTCCCCAGCACTAGGAGAGTTGTCATCAGACGCTCAATCCTAGTCCTCCCCTGCCAACCCCGATGACCTAGGCTCATTCCTGAACTCGGGTCACTGGTGTGGAGCGAGGAGTGGCATCCAGTGCCTCAATCCTCAGTGCCACGGGGCCAAAAAAAAAAAAAAATAGTTCTTACACATGTGCTGCAATTGACTGTGCAAGAATTTCTCATATAACAAGAAAAGCTGAAGAGTACAGTAGAAATACTTTTTCAGCCTTCATTTAAATGTCGGTATGTCCAAGGAGGAACGAAGATATAGTGAAAGATGGCTTCAAAGGTGTTCCTGTACACTGCTATTTGATGGCAACCTCACTACACCAACCCACCACCTATTGGGAACAGGGCTGGTTGCTCCTGACAGCAAAAAGCATCACCTCCAAAGCAACAGTAACCTATACTGCTCCTGTACACAATCTCCCATGTAACAATGTTGTAGCCTGCAAACTGTCAGTGAGGAAATAATATAATTGCAGGCTGAAATATCACTACATGGTACAGTATTGACAGGAGCAGGGCAAGTCAGTGTTGCTGTGGAGGCAACGTTTGTTGCTGTCAGCAGCCAAATGCCCCATTCCTTAAAGGTAGTGGGTCGTTTGATTTATGTGAGTCAATAGTAAATATTAAAATATGTTCCACAATATAAATAATGCACTTGATCACATTGACCAAAAGAGATCAGATGTTCCTCCTGCTCCAGGTTGGGCCACCAACTGTGGTTCTCCTAGATGGAATGTACACTTTGGTACTACTGCTATCTCCCTTACCACCCTGGTGTTGTATACAGAAAACTTACACAGGTCTTGGTCCATTGTCATCATCCAGATCTGGCATCATACACATTTCTGGTTTGAATTTCTAGCTGCCACTATAGTATTTTAACTAATGTACCGGTCCTATGCTTCACTTATAATTCATGTCTATTGCCTGTAAAAAAACATGTCCTTGTGGCTCTGGTCTTTCCTGTAAACCAGTAAACTCCTGGCACAATGTACCTACCACAGTAATGCTCCTCAATGCACACTTTGAGTGACTATCTGTATGATTCACATACAGAAGATGTAGTTGCAGGCACAAACAATAATTTAGACAACAAAGTCAGTGGAAGATAAAATAAATTGCCTAGAATTCTGTGAAATACCTGATCTGGGATGTTTAGGACACTTGTTGGTTTGGCACAATTATGCACAAAAAGAGAAAAGAGCAAAATAAAGCACTCTATATGTTTTTGGTGACAATCCTGATAGAACAAATAGATGTGTTGTTATATGTTTCATTTTACTTATGGTGAATGACTGCCATAACACAAACTGCACTGTGTGAATATAAGTACTCGTGCTTTATTTCTGTGTGTTACAAAAAATGATCACGCAAGCACATTTTTATTTTTTGTGCTAATTGTTTCTGTGTATCTGCAAGGTAGAGAGGGGTATGGAGAGTAGGTATTGGTGTTGCAGAGTTGACATTAGTCCAAACATTTCTCGGGAGTGGAACAGACTAGAACACAAAAGTCTGCCCCCCTCCCTCCGACTATTAGGCATGTGGCATTTGGCTCCTAACGGAAGAAAACTTCACCTCCTCAGCAACAGTAACCTACCCTGCTCCTTTAACAATATTTTATACTGCAATTACATTATTTCTGCACTGACAGTTTGCATGGCTAAAATATCATTACATGGCACAGTGTGTACAGGACACCGGCCCTGCCCGAAGAACATGCAGAGTGATTATTGGCAGCTGCTATGGTAAAGAAGCAGAAATCAGTTTCTTGGTGGCACATTCAGTTTTGAGCAGTAAAATGCAACAAGAATACTGCTTTTTATTGCATGTCACAGATAGAGGTGATCAAAGGCATAGAAGTTGAGGGGGCATGGCTTGGATGCCAAGGAAGATGGCCACATAGATCTATAGCTCTGTCCCTAGCTGACAACATCCGTGATTTTACCTTGGCATCCAGGGTCCATTTCATAGTGCATGACATGAATTTGCCACACTAGCCCCTCCTCATCTGTCCGACATGGTTATATTGCATCTCAGCTGGCTGGCTATTGTCTCACTGTGCCGGGTATCTGTGAATCACTCATGACTGGGTTAGGTCACACAGGCCCCGATGTTGCTCCTGAAGCTAGCGGCTACCTCTGCACACTTGGAGGCTCCAGTTACTCTTTCATCCCACACTCTGGCAGGCCTCAAGACAGCCTCTCCATTCAGATATCAACATCCAGACCAAGCAAGACTATCTGGCCATACTAGTCTAAATATGGCATCACTCAGCTGCCCACAAGAGGCTTCACCCATGGGCCATACTGTATCCTCCCCACAACCCGCCTGCATCAGCAACTCACTTCAATACATCACCGGTATGCTGGAAATGCTTCTCATGTCGGTAGATGGGGTAATGGCCACACTCTCCATTACCGTTGCTGATGTGTGGATGCTTAATAACTGCATGCATGGGGCCAAACAGAAAACTGAAGAGTTTAAACTTTCCCAGACCAAGGTATGGCAGTGTCTGCAAGCTCAAGAGGCCAAACTGGAAGCACTCTGGCACCGGGCTGAAGACCAGGAAAATCAGGGACGCCGCAATAACATCAGGATCATCGGCATCCCTGAGGGCCTGGAGGGCCAGAACATGGAGCACTTCCTCTATGAAAGTATACCCAAAATGCTGGGGGAGAGGTGGAAGGGGCCCATTGAATTCAAAAGGATCCACCGCATCCCCAGTAGATCTCAATCCACGAACCAAGCTCCATGGCCCATTATCGCTTATATATTGGGTAATCCACCAAGGAAAGACTATTAAGGGCCGCTAGAGATAAGGGAGAAATAATGTGGCAGGGGGCCCTGGTGTCCTTCTACAGGGACTTTTCTCAAGAGGCAGCAGCCAGAAGAAAAGCCTTTGTCCCTATTAAGAAGCTGCTTGCAACACAAGGTTTCAGTTACAGATTCCAAAATTTGACCCACCTGCATGTGTCCAGAGAGACTAGGGAGATCCTGGTGGAACAACTACAAGAAATTGAGTCCTGGGCCTCTAAGCATTGACCTAACATATCCCTTCAGACTACACCTCCCAGGCATCTCTGGGCACCAGGGGACCCCACTCATGGCAAGGGGAACTATTTTGCTGATTCTGGTTCCCGGGAGGACTATAATTTGGACCGGCTAGTCCCACTCTCAAAGGCTTCCTCCAGGTCTAAGCAAGTCATTTACCAGCCCTCCTTCAAGGCTAATCGAAAGAGTAATAATTCCTCTCCTACAAACCTGTCGGCCCCCTCGTTATGCCAGCGAATGGCTGCCCAAGGGCCATGCATAAGACAGCGCTCCTCAAGTGGCTGTGATGTGTCTCCTGACCATCTAGAGGTGGCTCCACCAGCGAAAGTGTCTAAGGAAGACGCCCTCCCAGAAGATGAGTCACCTGGTTCATTCACCTCTGAGGACACTTCAATGGATGTAGCTGGCCCTAGTTGCTGGGCCAATCTACCGCCAGATACAGAAGATATAAATGATGTCTCCCAGATGCACATCAAGCCAGGTTTAAAAAATGCAGCCCGATTGGATCACTCCAGCACTTGAATCTGTGCTAAGGACTGATGACTGTACTCTGGTTGTTTGTTTTTTCTTTTCCACATATGCCTTTGGATTGAGTTACAGTAGCTAGTAGCTGGCGGGGTTAATGCTCTGAAGGTAATGGGTGGGGTAAAGTGGTAATTGCACATGCAATAGTGGCCCTGCGGGAGGGGGTGTTTAACCCTATATTGGTTTCAGCTGGGTCTGGAAATCTACTGAAGTTATTTTATCCCCCCCTCCCATTTTCACACGACCGTTAAGGGGTCACGAGCAGGGCACACCCACTCCTGCCCCATCTAAAGGCAATCCACCATGATAACTTAGGAGTGGTGAGAAAAGGAAACCATCTAATAGTAATTGTATTCAGGGATCTGTATGATGACCCTATTTCAGGATCCCCGAAGGGAACCCTTAGCTTCTTATGGGTGCTTGGAGTTGTTTTCTTTTTCTCACCCAGCCTACAGTGTAGCCTCCAGGGGCATCCCACAGAGCCTAACTAAGGGTCTTCAGATGAGGAGTTACCTTCCCCCATCCTCTCTCCCCTCTTTCTGGACAATACCTCCCCTCCCTAGTTTCCCCCCATTTTTATCTTCCCCTTCCATTCCTACCACTTTTCTCCCTGGATTAGTCACATATCCTGGTCATAAGGATTACCCAGCTAGGGACAGGTTATCCCACTTGGCTACTTTCTTAAGAAACCCCTACTGAGTGATAGGTTAGTGCAGCTAGGAATCTTTCCTCTCACTGAGGGGAACTTCTCTTGTACTTACACCATCTCACCTTTAGAGTATCTTTGTCTTATTGCTCTGTTTGGTTAGCCTCTAGGAACCAATTTTATTTCCAATCAGTGTTCAAGATCTTTGGAGGCTTACTGTATATTTGGGATTTTAGCTATCCTTGTTTTTTCTAGAGCTGTTTCTCTGCCATTATAGTGTTTCTGTTTTGAACTCGTTCCTATTTCTGGTTTGCTAATTTCAGGTTCTGGTCACTGCATGTCTGACTGTCAGTCTCAAGGTTCTCATCGAATGGAGGTCTCTGTTTGGGAAACAAACTCAGGTACTCCCCCCCGGCACCGTAAAACTGACTCCTAGGGTGAGTACTCAGTTTTCCTTATGTTTACTAGCCAAAGTAATGTCGTCCCAAATCCCTTCTGGCCTTAAATGTATAACATGGAATGTTAGAGAGTTGAACCACCCTGTTAAACGCACCAAAGTTCTCCATTACCTATGCTTCATCCAAGTGTATATCGCACTTCTCCAGGAGACACATCTCACTGCCAGGACAGTTCAGTGGCTTAAGAAGTCCTGGGTGGGTAAAGTCATCGCCAGTTCAGCTTCCACCAAATCCCGAGGCATTGCAATACTAATATGGCATTCATGCCCCTGGGTAGAGGAGGAGGTGAAAACAGATAAATCTGGCCACTGGGTGGCTGCCAGGTTTGGTTTTCCTGGGAGAGGTGTTGTTTTGGCTAACCTATATGGCCTAAATGTAGATAATGCAGAGTTTCTACCTGAACTCAGCCAGGCCCTTGTCGCCCTTACTGAAGGCAGACAACTGATGCCCATATTGATAAGGGTGACTTCAATGTGGTACCAGATATATTTCTGAACAAATCCAGGCCTACCCCACAGTCCTACCCAAAAGCTAGGGCTTTGCAGCAGAAGCTCATTGATGAATCGGGGTTGGTAGATGTCTGGAGGCGTGATCATCCCTCCAGGCGGGACTATTCTTTTTTCTCAACTGTCCACTCCTCCTACAGTTGAATTGATTTCTGGCTGGCCAATTCTGTCACAGCTCTGGGAATTTCCTCTACCCGAATCAACAACATCATTATCTCAGACCACACTCCCGTATCATGCCTCTTTGCCCCAGCTGGACTTTCTGTTACAAGATGGCACTGTAACCCTCGCTGGTTGCAGGATCAAGAATTTTCACTGGGTAATGACTGAAGTGGCCAAGAGCTATTTTGATCTTAACTTGACTGGGGATGTACAGGCTGGTACCATATGAGAAGTCTTTAAAGCAGTTTTGAGGGGCCGTATCATCTCTTACTCAGCCACGCAGAACAAAGCCAAGAAAGCTACCCTGCATCAGCTGCACACCAAGCTGTCCCATTTAGAAGCCCAGTTCAAAGCCTCCACAGCTACTTCCCCAACCAGTTCTTGATGAGAGAGATCTGTGGAGTGAAATACCGAGTCAACACTATTATGCAGCAGAAGGCAGAATGGCTGCTCCTCTGGTCAAAGCAGAGCTACTGGGAAGGTGGGAAGAAAGGTGGGAAGCTCCTGGTTTTTCAGTTGTGGAAGCAGCAGGCCTCTTCCTGCATACATGCTCTCAAGAGCTCAACCAGGCAGTGATCTCAGACCCCCCCTGGAATTAATGCCCATATGCAGGAGTTTTATCAGTTGTCATAGCAGTCCAAAATGATGCTGGACCAGACACAGCTGTCTCAGGATCTTTCGGAGTTTTGTTCACAAGCAAACATGCTCTACCTGTCTTCTGAGTCAGTGGCGGATCTGGAGAGACCCTTCTCAGAGACCAAACTCAAATTGGTAGTCTCTCAGCTGGCTAAGGGCAAAGACCCTGGTATAGACAGCATGACCATCAAACTCTATCAGCTACTGGCCCTGGTGATTGCCTCTCCCCTGCTAGGGGCACTGCAAGAGGCACATATTGCTGGTTCTCTCCCTCATACTATATGGGAGGCCCTCATTACCCTACCCCCAAGAAGATCCACAGACCCATTGGATTGCACTAATTTCCACCCCATATCCCTTACCCCAATGGACACTAAAATTGTGGCAAAAATTTTAACTAAGCGAATCGCAACTGTGCTTGCCACCTTAATCCATCCAGCCCAAGTGGGCTTCTCCAAAGGGAAGTTTGAGACAGATAATACCAGACTGCTAATTAATCTTAAATGACAATCCCTGCATTCCCAGATTCACATGGATGCCCTTGCTGTGGATTGCTTGAAAGCATTTGATTCGGTGGAATGGCCTTACCTGCATGAGGGTCTCCATCTCTATGGCTTTGGTCCCTATTTTCACCAATGGGTCTCCACCTTATATAATCTCCCAATGGCCAGAATCCTCACAAATAAGGACATCTCCTCCCCCTTTCAGTTGAAAAAGGTACCCATCTGGCTGTCCTCTCTCACTCTTGCTGTTCTTAGTAGCTCTTGACCCACTAATAAGGAAACTGATGGCCACCCCTGTGATCATGGGCATATGGGTAGCAGACCAGTCCTACACTGATGATCTCTTGCTGACTCTCTCTCACCCTCAGACCTCCCTCCTGGCAACACTCACAGTCCTTAAAGCATTTGGGGTTTTGTCTGGATTGCAGACCAACCAGAGGAAGACTATCTTGGCACCTCTGAATGCGGCCTGGCCAAGGGATTGCTTACAAGGTTTAGACTTGGCCTGGACCCCTCAAGGCTTTTCCTATTTAGGGGTGATGATTCCTTTTGACTGGAAAGACTTGGAAGCCTCCAATTTCTCACATCTGCTGGCTGGCCCCTCTGCAGAACTTGAGCGGTGGTGGCATCTTAATCTCTCCTTGCAAGACAAAGTGGCTGCCATTTGTATGTTTCTTCTACCTAGGGTGGCTTATTTCTTCAATAATCTTCATATCCCTTTGTCATCCAAATTGTTCAGGAACCTTGACAGAATGATGGCATCCCTACCTCTGGAGCAGCAACAAACTACAAGTGCACTGGTCTAGAGGGGGCCTTGGTCCCCTGTGGTTGCAGGGTTTCCACTTGGTGTACATTGCTGCTCAAGCCATGAAGTGGTTTGTCCCCTCCTCTTCTCCTCCCCCACTGTGGGTAAGTCTGGAAACCAAGATCCTGTTGGGCCAGCCTCTATGTGGGCTTGTCAGGTGTCCAGTTTCCCAAGTCTATGCTAACCCCGGTGATGGCCAAAACTAAGAGGGTCTGGTATAAGTTTATGGCTCTCACTGGTACACCTAGGACCCCACGATCTCCCCCCAAGATATGCCCCCCTTTGGGATAACCATCTTATACTGATAGATAAAAAATTCTGTTCATTGGGTCACATGGGAGGCTCAAGGTATTAGCAGAGTTCAGGATTTATATATACCTAACTCCACTGACCTAATGTCCTTTGAACAGCTTCAGTCCAGATGCAAGCTGCTGACCAAGGACTTCTGGAAGTTCCTCCAAATTTGGAGTGCAGTCCTGGCTCTCAAGTAAAAAGACATCCCTGATCCTAAATGGCATTGGTCAGGCCTGGCATGACTCCAGATCAGATCACACTGATCACTGTTGGCTCACTTGGGCTTCTGATCTGCAGCACCTTATCCCCTCAGATGTTATGTCCAGTTGTCTTCGTTGGGCTCATTCTTTGTATAAAGATGCTAGAAGCCAACTGATCCAGCTTAAAATTCTTCTTCATTGGTACAGGACTAAAGCTGCTCTTCAGGTACGAGGCCTTTTGCCACATGCTCAATGCTGGAGATGTCAGCAAAGCCCAGCCCACATCCTTCATATCCTATGGCTATGTCCCCATCTGGCTGCTTTCTGGGCTGCTATAAGAATGGACTTTGCTGCCATCCTGGGCCATGCTGTTGATCTGACTAACCCTACAGTCCTCCTCGAGTACACTTCAATTCTAGGTGCCATGTCCACAGACCACAAGGACTGGCTGCTAAATGCCCTTATAGAAGCCAAATGCCCAATACTGATGAGATGGTGCCACCCCCCCAGGAACCTCTTGGTGTATGGCCATGGCTAGACTGGCTAGTTTAGAAAGACTCTCCTATCTGAAGAAGGGGCAGATGTCTACTTACCTACATAAATGGAATGCCTACTTACACTCTTCTCTGTGTTTGGTGAATCCCACCCCACTGGGCAACCCCCCCTGGACTAGTACTCACCCAGTTTGGCATCCACCCACAGGAGCTGCCCTTCCTCCCTCTCTCCACCCTTCCCATTAATTTAAGGCCATTTCAGATTCCTCCTCAGTCCTTTCTCCATACTAGGAGCTCCCCTCTCCACAGGGTGGGGACTGAAGTTTCAGTTAATATGTCGATGTTCGTTAGCTACTATTACTGACAGTTGAAGTATATGAATATTCTATGTCTCTTTTATTTACAGTGTGTCTGTTTATGTTGTAGCCATTTTGCTAACAGGTGGTCTTTTTGTAGAGTTATGGCTGCATCTTTATCATATGTTGTCATGACTGCAAATACAGCTCTGTTACTTGGAAACTCAATAAAAATCTTCTATGATAAAAAAAGGCACAGAAGTCAAAAGTACCCATCTCCCATCCCATAATTATCTTTCTAGCCAATGAAGCTACTCACTAGACTGATGTCATTCAGAGGAGGGTTTGGGCCTGAACATACGAGCGCCAGACCAAGAAACCCAATAGTGTGCTACAAAAAAAAAAAAAAAAGAATGAGGGTTAGAGATACATTTAAATTTACACATTTCAGGAGCAGAACTTTAAATACAGGCATTTTAGCAACCAAAAAGTGCTTCGCTTGTGGTTGAGTGTGTGATGCCTCTTATTCCAAACAATGGCAGCAAAACAGTGCCTATTATAAGACTGCATTGACACAATGGAGTGCTTCACAGACAGCAGAGGCAACTGTGTTGCAACTCCTAAATTGTTGTTCGATCGGAGTGTGAGTCCTTTTTTTGCTCACAAGAGGTCTGCCGGTCTCTCCCCACTACAGCCCTAAAAAAGGCAGGCTTGCCTTATAGCCTAGGCAATGTTTAGCAGTAGTGCTGTTCAGTATTTTGGGTTAATATTTTTTCCTGTATTTTGTGCTTTGTTAGTTTCCTTCTTTAGAGCGGTTAGGTTTGTTTTACTGAATTATTTTTGGCACCACAGTTTGACTATATTGATTTCATTTTTGTTGCATGATAGAAGTTAGCTTTAGTTCATTCACCTTACTGTGTCTTGCATGTGTCCCCTATGCCCTTAAATCCATGTTGTGTATTGCTCTTCTTAGAAACCAAAAAAGAAAACAAAACGTTCTGGTGTTGTCATTTATTGTCTGTGTAAAATCTTGTAAAATTTTGTGTAGTCTTCTGTGCGTCTCCTTATTCCCTTAAATCCCTGTTTTGCATTGTGTTGCTAAAAAAAAAATATTGCTGGTGTTGTTTCCATGTAAACTCTTGTAAAGTGTTGTGTAGTCATGCATGTGTCCCCCTAGTCCCTTAATCCTTACATTCCTGTTGTGTATTGTTTTTGTTTAAAAAAAGAAAGAAAAAATTGGTGGTGTTGCTGTTGCTTACTGTCTGTCTTCATCAGTGAATAATTGTAAAGACTTGTGTTGTTGTGTTCTGAAATCTACACATCTAAGAAAATGCCCTCAAACAGATGCACTGCTAAAGGAGTTTCTGGCAATGGCTCTGCAGACAAGAAAAGTTTAGCTTTTGTGGTTCCAAAGTGAACCATAAGCAGTTGTGATGATGACGGTTTCATCAGGGGCAGGTACTGACTGTGGTTCCAGTTGACAAGGAGTAGTTACTGCAAGTGGGGGCATTACTGTGGCCAAAATGTTCTCTGCAAAATATGTGACATCAGTGAGTGTTAGTGGGTGCTGGTGGTGCAGGCTAGGACCACAGGAGCAGTGCAAGAACTCAAAAAAAGTGTTTCCCTGGGAATGTGGATAAGGATATGGATAAGGAGATGGCTGATGTTATCAAAAAAGTTGTAGAACAGCCTGAACCTGAGTTACAGTGTGATGTGGCACTAGCAGACCTGAGTGTTTCTTCATGCAGGGCCAGGGAATCATATGCTGATGAAAAGGAAACACAGGGTGATGAAAGTAAGGATAAGGAGAATGAAGAGGAGGACATATCTCAGGAGGTTAGCATCATTGGTGGGGTTGATGATATTGACCCTCTATGGGAACCAAAAAAAAAAATAAAGGACAGGGAATCAGTAAAGGTCCCCACCAGTTCTTTAGTTGTTGTTGGCTGTGTTGAACCAATAGTACTGTACTAACAGACAGTGACTCAACAGTTGCAGCAGAGATGAAATCATGCCCCAAAAGTCCATTTCTAGCCCTCTAATAATGTCCCAGTACCCGGTTCACTGCCATCATGTAAAAACAAGGGGTACAAAATCCCTAGTTTGGGATTTTTACATTCTGTACCAGAAAGATGAAAGAGTGAGCCAGAGATGCCAAGTGTGTGTGCACCATGGGAAAACAAGGTAGCCACCTCAGCACTGGTGGTCAACACACACACACACACACACACACACACACACACCTCAAGTCCAGGCACCAGTTAGACTGGACTCAGCACAAAAGGGATGCTGGTGCAGAGGTGCCTTCTCTCTTATTGAATGCATTGGGCAAGGAAGCCCAAAGTGGCATAGATACAGACCCAGGGTTAGATTCAAAAGTGCCAGCAGAGGATTACTACAGACATGAGTATGAAGATCTAGTGGGATTTCCTAGTAGTGAGCAGAGTAACAGTGGTGATGTGAGCATTTGCTGCCAGAGTCAACAAAGCACATCAACCCCTGTCCCTACAACATCCAAAATCACATCATTCAATTGTTCAGCATCTGTGACCTGCCCCCCAAGTCCAAAGCTACCCCATCAAATATGCTGTCAGTGTAGAGAGACCAGCTGTTTGGTGTCTCCAGCCCAAAATCCCAAAAGGTGCATCGTACACTGCAGAGCATGCTTGAGTGTCACTCCAAATACCCACAAAATCATGCTGTTAAATGTGAACTTAATGCAGTAAGTGCAGAAATGCTGGAAATTGATCTGTTGCCATTCTCTTTTGTGGAGAATGCAGCGTTTCAGAGGTTGCTAGCATGTGCCTGCCCAAAATGAAAGATCCTGTCACACAAAAGAACTTGCGGATTTGACATCTTTTCCTGCCTTTAAAAAGGGATTGGATAAATGGCTAGGATCAAACTCAGCCTTAACCTAATGTACCACAATAATTGTGGGGGACAATCTCGATGGGCCCTGGCCTTCTTTTGCCCCTTAACTTCCAAGTAAACTATATAGGACTGTGACACATACAGTAAGACATGCCATACCTCTCAACCTCTTGCCTCATGAATCAGGGACAAGGCTTAAAAAATCAGGGACGAATACCCCAATTGAAGGCCATATCTTAACAATTGATACAATTCACTCAGAAAGCCAATAGAATGAAAGGATTTGCGTTAAGATGCATTTTATGAAGAAGAACAAGTCTGTTACTTTAATGTTTGACATTATTTTGTGCTTTTAATCCTCACCGTTCCATCACAAAAACACAAATTTTATGAGGGACAGAGGAAAATTTTGAGGCAAAATCAGGGACGTCCCTGAAAATCAGGGACGTTGGGAGGTATGAGACATGCCCTGAGCATTTTGCATCACCATACATTCACCTTACTATGGATATGTGGACCAGTGTCCAAACAGTTGGTAGCTCTTATCAAAGTATTACAGCCCATTGGGTACAAGTACCAGGGGTCATATTTGATAATAGGAAGGGAAAAAAATTGTATGAATCCCAATTGTGCTGGTAACAACATTCAGGGTATTCACCAGCATGCCACACTTGCAATGAGGAGTGTACCAGACTTACACACCAGTCAAAAAATGTTAGAAGTGCTCTTGACTGAAACTTATGGGTGGCTGCACCCACTGTCCCTGAAAGTAGGTTTCATAGCAAGTGATAATGATTTGAATGTGATGTAATGCATTAGCTATGGTGGGTTTCTCAGGGTTCCCTGCATGATACACTGTCTTAATCTTGTAGTGCAGGAGTTTCTGGCATATCGCAGGTTTGTTCACAGTAGAACAAGTGACCATCAATCCATTTTGGGATGCTTTAACACAGGTGGGAATTGCAGATGTGGAGGAAAAGGAGTAGGAGGCTAATGAGTCAGCAGGATTGGGGCAGCTGCAAGGAAGGGGCTAACTGCACAATCGAGCAGACTCAATAGACCATGAGGCCTGTATCTGCTGCCATTTTCATATTTCCATATGTTCATTTGTTCATATATCCTAGAATCAAAGCAATGTTGATTGTGGCCTGCCACATCTGTGCCCACTTTGCTTATTCTGGAGAGGCCCGTGACCAGCTTAGGTACAGTAGCTGCATATAAAAAACAAGCTGCCACAGCAGTGTCTCAAGTTGGAAGTTGTCATGAGATAGAACTTGACAAAGTACATAATCAAGCACTTGTATGAGCAATACAAAGCCATCTCGAAATACACCCAAGCACGACAGTTTGGGAGCATCCATGTGTCTCACAGCCAAGCAATGGTGATTCCTGGATGGCCTGATCATGACTCTGAGGCCATCTGAGCATGTTACACAGGCAGTGAGTGGGGACACTGCCTCTATCAGTTAAGCTATCCACTGCTAAGGGTGCTGATCCAGACCTTGGTAAATGTAGAGCAGGTGCTAGAGTCAGGAGGAGATAGGGCTAGCTGTGAATTGATTGAACAGATGCTGCAAGTATTAGACTGCAATATCCATATTTCAAGCATTCTTCAGTCTCTCAGTTTTGGAATTGCCACCATGCTTATTCCCTCAATATAAAAGAGGCCTGTCATCCATTCCTGAAGGTGGGTGTGATCAGGTACAAAATCTTTACTGAGCAGCTTGTAAAACAGGTTTCTGGGGCACAGATGTCACAGGCACAGTTCTATAAGCCGCAGAATGACAGTAACAGAGGTGTGTTGCTACCACCTCAGTGAAGCATGCTAAAAAAACAGGGTTGTTCACAGTAGAACAAATGACCATCAATCCATTTTGGGATGCTTTATCACAGGTGGGAATTGCAGATGTGGAGGAAAAGGAGTAGGAGGCTAATGAGTCGGCAGGATTACGTGCAACACAATGCATGGTAGATGCATATTTGGTACACACCAGGGATCTGAACATACTGGAAGAGCCTCTGCTATACAGGAGTAGCAAGGTGATTGGCCAGCACTGACCTACATAGCAGTGAAATATCAGAGATGTCTACCTTCTAGTGCTAGCGTGGAAGGGTATTCAGTTTAGTGGGGGCCACTGTGAGGGACAGGTATATGAATCTGTTGCCTAGAAATGTTGGCATACAAACATTTATTAAAATGAATGAAGAGCAGATTCCACCTAGGATAGGTATGTCTGTGTTTGTATCACAGGATGGCGGTAGAGATGCAGCGAATTTAAATTCTTCCGGTGAAGTGAACGCGAATTGGGCACTTCACGTTGCCACTCCACTATGTGGATGGGCAATGCAAAGTGCTCACTCCGCCTTGTCATTACCACTTCACGTTAAGGTGAAATGGCAACGTGAAGTAAGGCAAAGTCATTGTTTTTAATGGACTTTGCGTTCCTAATTATGATTCTAAGTGACCCACTTGGTGTTTCAGATTTGGCAGCCCCTCCACACATCACATGGCTTACAGTACTGTAAGTCACTTGCTCTTTATAGCTAGGCAGAAAGAAAGTGAGTGTTACATGCAGACACTTTTACTTTCTCCTGTGTAGACGGAGAGAGAGTAGTGTGTTTTGTGACTGCTGATACTTTGAGATCAGAGAAGATAAGATTTAAACTTTGATTTAGACCCAGCAGCTTTTTTAAAAGCTACATTTTTTAGTCTTTTCTGTAGTCTTTTTTACTTAATTTGCTCTTTCTGTAAATTTTATTTTTCTTACAGGCTTAAAATACATCCAAGTAACTATTAAAAAAAAATTAATGTTGTGATTCGTGACATGATCGTAAATCATGATTGGTGACTGCAATTGTGACCGTGATGATGACAAAATGCGAATGCCTACAGCTGTACTTCCCTGGGCCCCCCTCCGATGAGGTGTGACACATAACTCCCTGACTTAAAAACACTCATTAATGAGTACAATGGTGGGGTGGTGAAGCATGGAGAGATACTACAAAACAGGCTTAAAATACATCCAAGTAACTATTAAAAAAAATTAATATTGTGATTCATGATGTGATCGTAAATCATGATTTGTGACTGCATTTGTGACCGTGATGATGATGAAACACGAATGCCTGTGGCTGTACTTCCTGGGGTCCCGACGAGGTGTGACACAAAACTCCCCAACTTAAAAACACTCATTAATGAGTATAATGGTGGAGTGGTGAAGCATGGAGAGCTACTACAAAACAGGCTTACAATACATCCAAGTAACTATTAAAAAAGATTAATGCTGTGATTTGTGACATGATCGTAAATTGTGATTTGTGACCGTCCATGATGATGAAGAATGTGATGTTTATCACGAATGACTCATGATAATGGTCCCAACTTAAAAACACATATTAGTGAGTACAATGTTCATGCAGAATTATGCACTACACCTGTCCAGTACTCTGAAGGGAAGCCAAAGAAACAACTGTGACTTAAGTTAGAGATGGAGATTGGGCTCTAAAGAGATGCAGATGCAAAGACACAACACCTAACCAGTGCTCACCATCAGAAATTCAAAAAATCTGGAAAGAATTCTTTCTGGTTCGGGCCGTGGTAAGGTG
Organism: Neoceratodus forsteri; assembly: GCA_016271365.2. NCBI lineage: Eukaryota > Metazoa > Chordata > Ceratodontiformes > Ceratodontidae > Neoceratodus > Neoceratodus forsteri. The sequence goes on from CM028129.1 coordinate 1,137,510,975, forward strand.
TACTCACTGCTGCAGTAACAGTCACTGGTACTAGTACTAGTAAAGATACCACAAAGAAGTAAAAAAATTACACAGCTGCAGTGGATAGCATAGCAGGGTCACATTGCTGAATTATGTGGCACAATAAAAGGTGTCTGATTTGATGACACGTGTCACACGCATACTCACACACACACTAAGTAATGCATAGCAAATTGAAAACTTCAGTAATATAACCACATATTTTAAACAAACTAAAATTATGCACAGCTGCACCACAACAATTAGCAAAAAAAAATGGAAAGAAGTATTGAAAATATTACTGTGTGTACATTAACACAGTTATACAAGAAAAATATCACCAAAACAGAAAGCTCTGTCTTCTTCTCCAAGTTAATCTATCTACACCACAGATACGCCCCTCCACCAAAGCACACTTCCACTGTCTCTCAGTACACAGACTGAATATTGTACATTAACATTCAAAATCAACACACAAACAATAAATGCTCGATGATATAAGCACAGGAGGGTTTACTATAATCGAAGAACTGAAGTTTCAGCAAAACAAATGACCCCAAAAGGCTTTTTGAACAGTTTTAGAAGGTTTGAATCACAGAGTTCTCAGAGCAGACTCTCTCATACAGCTTCATACACACACTACCCCAAACTGAGGCTGTGTAGAACAATCTAGAGCCCATGTGACCTGAAATCCCATGAATCACTGCAAAATTCACCTTTGGAGCTTAAAAACAAGACGAAGTGAGGCAGAGTACATTGTTTTCAATGTACTTCGCTTTAAGAATTGGTGGAGTAGTGGTTTGGGAAGGCGGAGTAATGCGAAGTCATTGCTTTCAATGGACTCTGCATTACCCATTACAACGCAAAGTACTCCGCTTCGCTTTGAGGAGCACTCCGCGAATCTGCCTTCACTCCGTGGATCACTTCACAGAGCAAATTGGGGCCACTTCACCCACCACTAGATGGCGGTAGTCATGAAGAAGAAGTAGACTAGCATGTTTTTACCAGAAAACTGCATTCCACTGAGGTGGATGAGGTACTTATGAAGAAAGAATTCCCAAGTGGTGACAACCCCAGTCTGGCAGACTGTGAGGACCACTTCCGTGATAATGATGATGATGATGGTTAGATCCCTCCTTTCCTCTCTATAAATGTAATCCTTTCCTTTTTAATTGATTTTTCCACGTCAATATTTTCCTCAAATTGTGCCGCACTTCTGTACATTCATATAAATACATAAAAAAGAGACCAGTCAATACTGTATCTTGCGAGGTCAGCACTATAAAAAATGTGTAACAAAGGAATGTCTGAGCAAACTGTTCAATACAAATTCACTTTTATTAAATACACATACAATACATGGAATGACAATAAAATTCTGACCCTATGCCAGTAAGCTCTCACCTAAGCAGGAAGGTTGGTCTTGATGTAAAAGACATCCCATTGCAAACAATGCTGCTTTCCCATGTGCTTGGACCAAATGGTGCAAGATGCCATCTCAAATCCTAGGCCATTTGCTATGACCACAGAGCAGAAAATCAGCAAAGAAAGACACACAAAAAGATGCTGCAAGGACCTCAGTTTTCTTCCCACCAATTGAGTTAATGCCTTCAAAGTCAAAATAGACGTAATTTGTTCTTTTAGAAAACTTAAACTCAAAGATTTTTTCCTTAATACCCCAGAGCCCATTAGAGTTTAAACTGACTCAAACAGACAGAAAACAGATTACAAAAAACCTTCTACTTTTACCTTACCTCAGATAAACCACACCATCAATACATACTGCAATCTAGTGTCCAAGGGTGCTAGATCACTCATTACAAAGAATAAATATAAGCAACAGCATCAAAACATTACAAAGAAATGAAAGATTGGCATTAAAAGAACTGGAGGAGATGCCAGAAGTAGTTATAAAACAAGCAGACAAAGGTGGAGCAGTAGTGGTTTGGGGTTTAAAAGAGCACAGTACTGAAATCTATTAACAACTAGGAAATGCCACTTTCTGTGAGAAGTTGAGAAGTGATCCAACATAGGAAATAAAAATAAAAGCTAACTGCCTAATAGAGAGTGGGGAACAAATGGGCTACATCACAAAAAAAAGTAGGAGGCTTTCTACATGTACAACATCCCAGGAAACATGTTCTATACCTCCTTCCTAAAATATATAAACCCACCAGAGCAATGCCAGGAAGACCGATAGTCTCAGCAGTTGGCTCTGTGACAGAAAACATGTCCAAATATGTGGACTACTTCATTAAAAAAAGTTCCCCTTTTAAAATCATACCTTAAAGACTCAAATGAGACACTAAACATTCTTAAGAATGTACAAATCCAGGAAAGAGACTGGAATGTAACACAAGACATTGAAAGTTTGTATTCGAATTTACTCCAGGAAGGGGGGTTGCTAGCTTTACAAAAGAGCCTACAGTCCAGAGGAAAGACACAAACCTGACTGATTATATCTTAGAACTGGTGAGGTTTGTCCTCAAGACCAGTTATTTCTGGTTTGATGGGCACTACTTTGTGCAATTAAAGGGGGCAGCCATGGGGACCACCTTTGCACTGAACCTTGCGAACACATACATGGAGGAGTGGGAAGAGCAATGTATTTATGACAGAAATAAGAATCCTTTCTTTTCCCATATAAAACTATGGAAGAGATACATTGTTGACTGCCTCCTTATATATATATTTTTTTTTTTTTTTGTTGACCGGGTAAGCGCACTAGACAAATCCTGCCTATTTTCAGTCACGACCCGGGGGAGGGGGATACAGATAAATGCCAGCTGACCTTGAACCAGATTAAGCTGTTGGTGGTATTTTTAGTGAATGAGGGAAATTTGGCCAGGACACCAGGGAAATTCCCCTACTGGCTGCTGTTTGGCGGCTAGTTGGCCTTTTGCTGACGTCACACGGCAGTATGGCAGACTGCCCAGAACTGCGAGAAGAGATGGAAGTTGGAGATAACGGTAGCTGAAACTAACATAGCATCACATACTGGAGTTATTTACGATTCTTACTTGCAGCTCCTCAGAGAACCTCGAACTTGGAAACGATCGTGTTGGATTCAGGCTCACATGCTTTAGTTCGGAAAACTTGTCAACGCTCTATTTTCAGCGGTTTCTCTTCCTTTACCGTTGTCGGGATGGACACCAAACAAGATGGCAGGACCTTCTGAGCTCACGGGAACTTAATTCTGTGGATAGCTGCCCCGGAAGGCACCTTTAGATGACGGACCAAGTACTTCCTCTGTATTACGGCAGCGATTTGGCTTAGTGGAGGAAAATCAATCTGCAGGATCTCAGGACTGGTCAGAAGAGGTGGCTCTAACTGAGGCAGGATGGAGGAAATCGAGTCGGGAGTATGGACACCAGTATCTTCCTGGACTTTGCCTTCTTCGGTAAATATGCATGCCAACGATAGCCAGGCTATAGATGTAGGTACAGCTGTACATCAGACACAGACTCTCTAAAACAGCATAAGGAGGGTGGGGAGAGGTTTTGGCTTATTCTAAGCCAAGCACCTCTACAGCTGGTTCGGCTGATTTTCAAACTGCTGCTAATCCTGTGTCTCTAGCTCAACCTCAAAACTCCCAATGTCTGAACTATTCAAAATAAATTGGAACAGGCTCCTCGAAGGAATGCAATAAGAATCAGATATAAAGGGGCTTGGCTGAACATCCGATAGGTATTTTGTTTTCAAGAATTTGTTGAAAATTCTATGGTTTTTTGGCTAAAGACATATATGCTCTTATACATATTTCTGGTGAGGACTTTTTGATGTTAGTTTTCAAACCAATTCTCATATGGAGCGCTTTTGGGAAAAATACTCTATACAAAAAAATACACCCTTATGGTCCCCTTTTTTTGCAATACCCCTCTCTAAACCCCTGATACGTTTTGTAACGATAATGTTTAGGAATGAAGGGGTTAATGTAGGTGATATTTACCACTGGCTTCAATCCAAATGTGATGTTTTGAGTCCGCCTGAGGCCTTGTTAGATGTTGAAGGTATTTGGACAGGAGGCTGGAAATTTAAAGTGAAACTCTTTCAAATTAATTCAGATATTGTACACCTACCTAACAGTTTTTTTCTAGGTAAGGATGGGGGGGGGGTTATGGGGGACAGCCAAGAGCCTGCTACAAATGTGGGGATAGAACTCATATCAGTAGTGTGTGTGATATTTTAAAATGTCCCTTATGTGGCGGGTTTGGGCACTCTATTGATATGTGCACTAATATATTCACATGTAACCTTTGTGATGAGAAAGGCCATGCATATCACCAATGTCCTTGGGTGCGGCGTAACTGTAAAGAAGGCCTTGACCATGATGGTTTACTACGTAAGGCGCAAGCTTCTAATAAGGGACTTAGTGAACCTATACCTTCTACTTCCTCTACACTTTCTCCTACTTTACCTTCACAAACGACCAGGGATTCACTCAAAGAAGGGCTAGGCCTTTATGAGGACTCTCAGGTACTAGTTGAGAAGCCAGGCCCAAGGCCTTCTGTTGTTAACAAACACCCTCCAACTCTAATTATGCCTCCACCCTTTGAAGTGGTTAAAAATAGATGTTTTACAAGAGCTTCTGTAAAACAAACTTCCTCTATCCCTCTTCCCACTGAGAATTTTTTTCCCTTTACAAGAAGAGATTAAAGATTCAGACCTTGAGTCTGACACTTCACACATTTCAGAACTTCTTACAGATGATGAAGATAGTAAAACCACGGAATTGGCAAAAGAGAAAAAAGGAAAAAAAGGTAAAAAGTGGAAAGTTAGTCAAAAAAATAGCACTTAGAACCTTATCATGTCCACCTTAAAACTAGCCACTTATAATGTCTGTAGCCTGAAGGCTTTCAAAAAACAGTTACCTATTCTCTTGTATTTAACATCCTTAAAAGTGGATATTATTTTTTTGCAAGAAACTAGGCTCTCTTCCCTTTGGGAAATTAATCAATTAAAAAGGAAATGGACAATGGGCCCTTCTTTCTGGACCTTTGGTTCTGATGTAGCGGATGGTCTTGGAATCTTATTTTGCAGCACTGCCTTTAAGATTACCAAAGTAATTGATGTGCACCCCGGTAGGACTTTGATTTTAGATTGCTCCCTTAATACTTATTATTTTTGACTGATTAACATTTATGGTTTTCACACTAAAACTGGTCGCATTACTTTATTTGAGGAGCTCAAACCTTTCCTGTTTACCAAAAGACATATTGTTTGGGGGGGTGATTTTAATTGCTCCATAGATGCTAAATTTATTAAATCCAAGGAAAAAAAAGTTTATTGTGATTCAAATGCACTTGTTAATTTAGTTAAAGATGCTAATCTTCAAGATGTTTACAGAAGCCTGCATGCACAGGCTGGTGAAACCTATCATCGACACACCTTTGCGACATGCATTGATATGGTGTTTATTTCTCATTATTTGTATCCTATTTTTTGTTCAGTTACACCCACGGAATTCTCTGACCATTCTATTTTACTTTGTACCTTCTCTCTAGAGTGTTTACCTCCTACATTATACTCTAATAATCATCGATGGAGACTTAATACCTCCTTTTTAAGTAGGCCAGTCTATTTTTCTAAATTAGAATTCTTTTTTGCAGCTAAATATTCTACAATGGAATTCTTTTCCTCCCCTTTTGAATGGTGGATGCAGACAAAACAAGAAATAAAAACACTCTTTCAGGGTTGGGGTAAGGAAAAAGTAGATTCTGACTATAGGAAATATTTACTTCTCAGGAATCAATTATATAAATTAATGTCTATACCTCCTCAGAGCGTGCTGCATATACTTCCCACATTTCCGAAATTAAAAAACAAATGAAAATGTTTCAATATGACAGAGCTAGGTCCTTAGATTTGGAATTTAGATTTGGCACAAAACACTGTCCAAACTCTGACCCTTATCAGGCATGTAAGGTACGATTGGCTGATACCTTTATGACAGGATTACGTGACTCACATAATACTCTATTTACTAAAGATCTGGAAATGTTAGCTTTAGTACAACGCCACGTATCAGATTTTTTTTCATGTCCCATCACATCACCTTTGGATTTGTTTCCATTAGAACAATTTGGTACTCTACCCACGGTCCCGGTTACTTTGTTACATCCTTTAACTACTCCTATTACATCACAAGAAGTCACTGATGTCATAAAACAACTAAACACTGGATCTTCCCCAGGGATTGATGGCATTCCTAATGAATTTTATAAATCTTGCATACTTTATATGAGTTATTTTTTACCTTTAGTATACAATTCCTTTTTGTTCTCAGAACGGTCTTGTAAAAATTTTTCTCTTTCATTATTGAAATTTATTTATAAAAAAGGTGATAGAACTTTGTTAACAAATTGGCGTCCCATTAGTTTATTGAATAGCGATTATAAAATTTTAGCCAAAATTTTGAATATGCGATTAGAAAAAGTGGCTAGAATTTTAATCCATCCTACACAAACCTGTGCGATTTCTCAGAGAAAAATTCAGCAATCTTTTTCTAATTAGGGATTTGTTTGCAAGTAGGAATAATTTTAAAAAATTCTGAAATGGTAATAGCACTAGACCAAACAAAGGCATTCGATACTGTTTGCCATTCTTATCTCTATTTTATTTTACTACATTATGGGATTCCAAGTACTTTTGTAAATTGGATCTCTAAATTATATAATCAGGCAGTTACCACTCTGATTGTAAATAGTTTCCTTGGCACTGAAATATTGATAAAAAAGGGGGTTAGGCAGGGTTGTCCTCTCAGTCCTCTTTTGTATACATTTGTCTTAGATCCGGTCATTAGAGGTATACTTTCAGACCCCGATATTAGTGGTATTGCTCCTTTCCCTCACCTAGCTCCAATTAAAATCACTGCTTTTGCTGATGATGTTACCCTATTATTAGCTGATACCAGATCACTACAAAAAGCATTGGATATTTTCTCCTTTTACGGGACTTTTTCAGGAGCCTCCATTAACTTGCGAAAGAGTTTTGTATTGCAATTAGGTCCTCGGGTTCCTGACTTATCACATTGTTATAATATCTCTTTATCGACTTCACCTCAGAAAATTTTAGGGATTTGGTTTGGAATGGAGGATATGGCACTTTTTAATTGGGAGAAACAATTATTGAATGGGGAATTAAAAGTTAATCAGTGGAAACAATGGCGTTTTGGAAAACAGAAAAGGGTTCTGATTATAAAAAAATCCTTTTACCATTCTTTATTTATGTTAGTCATCTTTTTCCACCACCAATCTCTTGTGAAACTAAATTATATAGTATATTTTTTCAAATGCTTTGGGGAAATAGGCTCAACCCAGTAAAAAGGGAATTTACTTATTTCAAGCGGAATAACTGAGGGTTAAACATGATTAATCCTGTGGTATTTTTCCACTCTATATTTTTGTATTCTTCTTTTCCTTTTATTTGGAGTAATGAAAATTTACCATGGCATTTTTGGATACAGTCCATATGGCATAAATATTTCTTTAAATGGTCCATTTTTCCTCCTAGAATTCTAGCTTCTGATGATCTACCATTATACGGTCTCTCTACTTTTAAAAACCTTTTTCAGTGGAAAGTCTCTCTGCAACAATTACTTTCTTTGAATAGGAAATCTTTTATAACCATATTGTATATGATTTATTGAAAGTTATTCTTATTTTTCCTGATTGTTCACCATCTCACATGCAGTACGCTTTTCATAAATTAGCAGATCCTAGAATTCCAGTTAAATTTTGGGACGTAATATGGATGTCAACACACGGAGGTTGGGAGTTAGAGGGAATTTAAAATATAAACCTCTAAGTGATAGGTATTGCTTAAGGATGATTGTATTAATGTGGAGGAAAGTCAAAACATTTTTCTTAGAGTGTAAGATAGTCAGGATTTCTGAAAGTTGCAGCAATGCACTGGCATATGCCTCATTTAAATCATTTAACTTATGGTACCTTAGTTCTCGGGATTATTCAGGTGTTTGGGACTTATATCACAGAAGTACATTAAATGTTTTCTTTGCCCTCCTACAATTCTTTTTGTGGCAGGCACGCTGTCAATTTATTATGCAACAACTTTTTACTTCTCATTTTACAGTTGTATCTTATATTGAAACAGAATTGAAAGACCTTAAAACAAGGGATAAACTGAAATTTTCAAAACAGAAAGTCATTAATTTATGGAAAAACTTTGTGTTTCTTAACTCATATGAATTTCTTTTCTGAATCATTATCTGTTGTTACTTTGTTTTCTTTATGGTTTTCATGATGAAATATTTTCTTCTGTGATGGTTTTGTTTATTTGTCAATAAAATTTCCCCTACTCTTTTCGATAAGTACCTTGGGATCTTTAACATCCACCTGAACTACCACCAATCCAGGCAGATGGGACCTCGGTTTAAAGTCTCATCCAAAAGACAGCACCTCAGAAGTGCAGCACCCCTCTCATGCTGCACTACAGTGTCAGTACTGGGATATTAACCCAAGTGCCAGATGTGGGAACTGAACCCACAGCCCTCTGATCTCCCAGCCTCAGAGGCAAGTGTGCTACCTACTGAGCCACTGACACTGCCTCCACTGTATATGGACCAGTAGTGAAGAAGAGCTGAATTCCTTCATCGTGTACATCAACTATATGAATGAAAACTTGAAATTCACACACAAATGCTTCAGAGATTTTTTGCCATTCATAGATATCATGATAACTAAAATAAGTACTGGAAAAGCCACTACAGCTGCAAATGCATTAACTAGATAAGGGTGTTTCATGGGCTTAACCCTTAGGCTGCTGACAGAATTAGAACGTATAGGAATTTTGGACTGATACATCAGTCTGTGGCCCTGCAAGGGTTAAACATAAACACGAATTGCATTTAGGAAGGCCTACGATACAGTTCCACATATGACTTGTGAACAAGCTGGGTAGCCTGAGAGTGGGTCACAAGGTGGTAAACTGGGTTAGGAACCGGTTGAATAATAGAAGATAGAGAGTCATGGTAAATAGTGCTCAATGTAAGGAAAGGATTTTGACCAGCAGGGTGCCACAGCGATCAGTCCTGGGCCCAGTCCTGTTTAATGTCTTCATAAGTGAATTTGCAGAGGGGCTAGAGGGGAAAGTGTGCTTCTTTGCTAATGACACTAAGATCTGCAGCAGGGTAGACACTCCTGAAAGGGTGGAAAAAATGAGGAGGGACCTAGGTAAACTGTAGGGATGATCCAAAGTGTGGCAGCTGAGATTTAATGCAAACAAGTGCAAAATTATGCATTTGGGTTGCAGGAACCCAAGGGAGGATTACAGGGTGGGGGGGAGAGAAACTCATGATCACCAAACAGGAAAGGGATTTGGGGATAATCATACTGGATGACCTAAAGGTGGCTGAACAATGAACCAAGGCTATGGGGAGAGCCAGTGGGATGATGGGGTGCATAGGGAAAGGTATCATCAGCAGAAGGAAGGAGGTGGTGATGCCTCTGTGCAGATCACGGAGGAGGCCTCATTTGGAATACGGTGTCCAGTTCTGGAGGCCGCATCTCTGTAAGGATGTAGACAGAGTGGAGGCAGTGAAGAAGGGCAATAAAGATGGTGCAGGGCCTGCACTAAAAGTCATATGAGGAGAGACTGGTAAACCTCTCTCTCTCTCTCTATATATATATATATATATATATATTTAAATATACCGAAGAGAAGAGAAGAGAAGAGAAGAGAAGAGAAGAGAAGAGACAGGGGTGCTATGATAGAAACCTTCAAATATCTAAAAGGCATAAATAGGTTGTTGGAGCATAGCATCCTTTAGAAAAGGAGATGTCCAAGAATGAGGGGACATGACATGAGGTTGAAAGGGGGTAGACTAAGGGGTACCACAAGGAAGTATTTATTCACAGAAAGGGTGGTGGAACCTCTAGAGACTTCACAAGTCAATTTCATTATGAAAGAGAGAAAAAAAACACAATTGACACATTTTACATAATAATACTATACACTATAAAAAATACAGGATGAGCAACTTTATGCATAACCAATGTGTTCTGTCACCTCAGGGCTCTGATTCCCATGGACATCTCAAGCTTTGCTTTCCTGGTCAGATGGAATCAGAGCCCCCTGTGGCAGAAGATACTGGTTGTTCATAGTTGCCCATCCAGTATTCTCTATATTTAGTGTTGCATTGAGGATTTCTAAGTAATAAACCTGTGTGATACAATTGATTTAAATTAGACCAAAATTCTGGTCTATTCAATTCAAATTTGTTAAGATGAGGAGCAAAGTTTTTGGAAGAAACCAAAGGAATAACAACCCTATATGTCAGGAGAGAATGTCTTATAAATTATTTTCTATGTAGGTGTGAAGGGCTACCCAGCTGTCAGCTGTCCTGCAATATCAATTTTGATTTCTCTGCAACAAAGCAATAAAGAAAGGCAGACGACATTTCACAAAACCTTGAGACAGAAATGTATGCCATAGTTTAGCTAGCTATATGCTGCCCAGCACAGCTTTATCAATTGCAGAGTCAGTTTTGGTCTCATGGTTCTATGAAATGGCTACTGCCATGATTTAAGATAAGACTGATTTAAACAGGGATATACTCGGATAGCTGATATCTAAAGGTAAGCCCAATACCTCATCCCCTTTACACCTATGCTCTATTCTAGAAATTGAGTATTTGACATTTTTTTTAATTCTTTACTTCCTACCAGTTGTTCAATCACAGTAATCCACTGCACAGTGTGGAGTGCACTTGAACTTATGCATGCCTGGTGTTGTTGGACACTTGGGGTGTGGGTAAAACCCAACCCACACCTTGTTGTGGATTATTAAAGGAAAACTGCATGTTAAAATCAGGAAAAGTATTATTACCTTTTTTGTGTTCTTCAGTGCTTTTTTTCTGCTCAGTCTGTGAGAGGAGTTTTTTGTAACTTTCCCTGGCTGTTTTATGGCCCCTGTTGGCTGCCATTCAAGTTTCTTTTATTGCATCTTGTCTCAGAGAGTCTTCCCAGAGTGCCCTTTGTTCAGATGTCTAATAGCCTCTGCAGGAGGCTAGTGTTTTTAATACAGCTGAGCAACAGCACAGAGAACACAGCAGCCAGGAGTCACACTGCTAGTCTTTGGATAAGTGTAATAAGTTTTCTAAATATTGGTACCTTATCCAGCTGTGTTCTGCTCAGGGTAGTGTGTGTGTGTGTTTAAGCATGTCACTGTTTAAAGTAGTTTTGTCTGCACTCATGTTGCTATCCCTCTTAGCCCCTTTCAGTTTTTGCACCAGTACTAAGTAGCAGAAATGGAACAGCACCTTATAGTTTGTTCGAGTGGCCCCTAAATAAAATAATTTATGCAGCATTGGAATGGTTTCCATAAACTAGTTTGGAAACATCATGGAGCACAGGCAGCTATTTCTAAAAGAAGTCTTTGATTGCTCCAGCAATGCCCCCCCCCATTGCATAGCAGAAAACTCATCAGTTTATCTCAGCAGTAGTTACTGCTGCATGCAATCTGTATAAAAACTGTCACTTTGCCCAGAATCCTGCCCCCCTGTTTTGATCAACAATATTATGTACTTTTGATTCAGTTGCTTGTGTCTTGCATAGACAACAGTGCTTGTAGACAAATGTGAATAATTTTGCAGTAGTTGTCATCCAATGGCTAACAAATGAATTCACACCTCTGGATGAGTGGGGGAGGGGATACCAGCAAAGCAGGAGTTTCTCAGTTAGCAAAAGGTAGTAAATTAAGCACTGAAACTTAACAAAGAAAAGGCCCATAAAACACTTTGAAGGAGGTTTCAACTAGACATGCAGCAAATTTTTAGTCCGCTGGCGAAGTGAATGCAGAGTGGCCACTTCACATTGGCGGAGCACAACACGAAGTGGTCACTGCAAAGTGTTCACTTCGCATTATCATTATTACTTTGCATTGTCTTTATGCCTTAACATGAAGTAAGGTGAAGTGAGAAGTACAATAGTAGCCACAGACATTGCCAGCTAATTCCAGATATTTTGCGAAATTTCTAAAGCGTTTCTCTCTGCTGCCCCTACTATGGAAATGGAGAAAGCATGAGATATTTCTGGAAATATCACAGAAAGTTTGGGAAATAGCTGGCAGTGCCTGTGACTGCTACTGTAAATAGGCAGCCCCCCACACATCAGATGGCTTACAGTACTGTAAGTCACATGCTTTAGCCAGGCAGGAAGGAAGTGAGTCAGAGAAGCAGTTTCACTTTCTCCTTTGCATTCGTAGCCAGAGAAGGCTTTGTTTAGAGGAGAGTAGTAGGAAGTGAAAGTGCTTGATTGCCACTTGCCTTTGACTAGTAAAAAAAAAAAAGCTTTTTAAAAAGCTATATCTTTATTTAGTTTTTGTATTGTATTTGTGATTTTTTTTTGTTAGTGATTTTTTTTTTATAAGTTTTGTTTTGTTTTGTGTGTGTGACTGTGTGTGTCAGTGAGTTTCAGTGTGTGTCTGTGTGTGTGTATCGGCCCGGGGACTTGTGTTGTGTCAGTAAGGTAGGATGGACCCTGAAGAAGGAGAGTCAATGGCCCATGGGCATGGTCGGAGGGGAGTGTGGACACATGGGGTGGTCCTGTCAAGCTGGACCACTCCCAACTCCTAGGTGTTGCTTCCCCCCATGTTGAAGCAACAGCAGCAGCAGCAGCAGCACCAGTGCCACTGGTGGCTGCTGTGCATCCACCTTCTCTGCCATTACCACCACCATAGGTAGCAGCTGTAGGGGTTCCAGCAGCACCCCCTCCACCACCTCCACAGCCACAGAAGGTGCCCCTGGAAAATCTAGGTGGTGCAACTCATGCGAGGACTGTGTCTGTCCCCCCTGCAGCACCCCAGTGTGGGAGTTTTTAACTTTGTGGGGGGGAGACAGCACAGTCGTGGTGTGCTGTCTATGTGGTGTGCTGGTGCACCGTGGCCCTCGTGGGACACATTTGGGGACCAGTGGCCAGTGCACCCACATGCTCAACCACCAAAAGGCAGAGTGGCAGGCTGCCATGGAAGGGGCCAGGCGTCCACCTGCTGGTCCTTCTGTGGCAGTGGTTGAAGGTGCTGCTGGGGTTGGAGTTGTGCCTTGCAGTCACTGCCACAGCAGGAAAGGGCCAGTACAGCAGCTGCTGCACCACCATCACCACAGTCACCAGCACCACCCTCTCCACCACCACACCCACTACCTGGATTCCAGGCTGCAGTGGACCCCATCACCGTCCCTGCAACACAGGCTGACATCTCCCTGGTGTGTGTAGCTCTGGAAGAGAACAATCAGACAGTCAGTGCTTTGCAGCAGCAGGTCCACACAATAGAAGAACAGCAGCAGCAAATAGTTACAATGCTGCACCTGCTGCTTTACCACCATGGCATCCCATTCCCACGGCCACAGTAAGGGATTGTTTTCTGGCCCCCCCACCCCACTACTGTGTTGTACTGTTTTTGTGTGTTTTTTCTTTGTTGTTGTTTAATAATACACATTTTCAGTTCAAGGGGAATCTTTCTTGCACCACATAGTGCAATACATTTCTGTGAAAACCACCCATAATTTCATTACAGTGTGTCATGTGACAGAGGAACTCCCGTTCAGAAAAGCCACCCACATTCCACCTCTCTTCTCAGCAACGTTAGGATGTGATGCCAGGAAGAGTGCATGTGCATGCTCCATTACAGTGAATATCCGATTGTCCAGCAGCTTTCCAAATGTTTCTTTATGTTATAATGGTTAGCTTGTAGTGAAATGTGTGAGCACATTTCCAGTAAGAAGAGCCTTGTTAGTGGAAACGTTCCCACATTTTAACACAAAGTAAACCTTATAACATAAGGAAACATTGGGATAGCTGCTGGACATTCACTATAGTGGAGCATGCACCTGTGCTCCCCCCTGGCATCACGTCCTAATGTTGCTGAGAAAGGGGGCAGAATGTGGGCGGCTTTTCTGAATGGTAATTCCTCCATCACGTGACACACTGGGCAGTTTTCACAGAAATATATTGCACTCGGTGGAGCAAGAAATATTCCAGTGGGAGTAAGGCCCCCACATATTAGGTTATGTGCATCACCATAACTATGTAATGTGGTGAATCTCTGTAAAGCAGCAGCACAACAATCTGTTGAGAACTCTGACCTATATTTATTAATGCTATGTTACAACTTCCTTTATTTACATCCTGACTGACTGGAATGATACGAGAATTTTCAGTAGTTGAGTCTGCTCTACTACCTTTTTTCATGTGTGAAATAATGAAAGGAGCATTCCTTTTAAATTGGTGCTGACCAGGTCTTTGTCCTTATTTTCCTCTGCTTTTCTCCAACACATCAGTTAGTTGTTATATATCACTTCTGTTGTTAATTAACAGTTATGCAGCACGCAGTGTTTTATGACACCACGGAACAATAGTTATTGAAAAGCAGCTGCAAATAAATACAAACCTGGTCAGAACAATATTGGAAGGCGCGCTCATTTTTTTTCATACATGAAAAAAAGTAGTCAACTTAGTAAAGCAGACATAAATTGGGAAAAGAAACATATCATTCAAATCATGACTCAGAGGAAACTAGTGGCTATGGCAATGTAAAGTAGCATAAAAAAGTACAGTTCGAAATTGTCACGACATTCTTGCAATGCTGCTTTAATTGTAATGTCAGTGGGACATCATGAGCTCACAACAATTACACAACACACAAAAGTGGCACAGAGTCCCCAGATTTTTTCTGCAGGCCCAAAATGCATCCTCCTTGTGTGCAAAAAATTGACAAGTAGTAACACAGTGAAATGAGAGTGTTTCTGCACATACAAAGTCCCCCAGAATTAATGGCGCACTCAGTCATGCGTGCAGTGGTGGCACAGAGTCCCAGATTTTTTCTGCAGGCCCAAAAGGTATGCTCCTTGTGAGCAGAAAATTGACAAGTGGTACCACAGTGAAATTGGGGTGTTTCAGCACATACAAAGTCCCCCAATATAAAATGATGACCGTGAGCATCCTGTTGCTGGTCCAATGGCGATTCAAGCAAATGCAATGTGATCATCTCAACTAGAATGAAGGGTGTCCTTTGGCTGTACACTAATAGTAGCCTTGGTAGAGATATATATATATATATATATATATATATATATATAGATATATGGTTGTGTATTTTGTAGATGAGGAGGGGGTTGACATGGGCATGTACTCATGGGGCTGGATATTCAAACTCGCCATTCTGTGGCGAAGCCCTTGTGCTGCTCAAAAGTTGGGTACAGGTGGTCGATGAATTCAATGGAGTTGTTGAGCAACCTTTTGAATATTGCCCCTGGCCACAGCCACTGTGCATGACGCAGTGGAACTTGCTCCACCTCAAGTGGACAGAGTGGAGCATTCAGATGCGGTGGCTCAAATTCCATTGCGCCATGCACAAATTTCCGATATTCAAAAGGTGACATGCAAATAGGGCCATAATTTATGCAAGGCGCATGGGGGCCATTTGCATCTAATTACAGCCCCATTTGCGTGCCATTAGCATGCAGGTGCGCCAATCACCGACGACTTGCGCCTGGCGCCCTGCCAGGCAGCAGCCGTCGGGGACTGACGCCCCCTGCAGCCCGATCGCGGGCAGAACAGTATTCCTTCCTCCCCAGCAGCCCAATCAGGCGTAATGTAACCCCCGTAGCCTGATCGTTGGCATAACATACTGTCCCCCAGCCCAATCACGGGCATAACATACTGTTCCCCAGCAGCCCGATCGCGGGCATCAGCATACTGTCCCCTTGTGGGCTCGACGGCATACTGTCTCCGCAGCAGCCCGATCACAGGTATAATGTAGATTAACCCCTCACTAGCCCGATCGTGACACATGCCTCAAAGAAGACATCCCTGATGATCCAGTGGACCATGAAGACCGACAGTGAACTGACACTCATCTAACATTCTCTCGGTGACTGCCTCCACGGACCTCAGCCCGCCTTCGTCAGCCGGCGGGCGTGCAGAATCCTCACCAGCCTGTTGCCCGCCACTCCGCTGACCGATAGCATGGTAGGCAGTTTTGAGTCAGAGCAAGAGCCACGGGCGCAGCCCATAACATGCGTAGTAAAGTTCAGAGGCGTGAATGAATGAATTCATTCACATATCTGACTGCCTTGATGATATGGGTTGCACACCCATTGGCTCTGCTCTGAACCAATGGGCGGCAACCCTACCGAGCTGTCAGTTGGCGGGCGATGGGGCAGCAGGTGGATGGGGTGCTACCACGCACCGCTGATGGGGAGCCGGGATGGTGGGGCTCCGTGGGTGGGTGGGGTGAGGGGCCACTAGATCACCAGGGATATTGGACATGGGGGTGGGTTTGACCTTATGCCCACGATCAGGCTTCGCGTGGTCCACTGAACCACCAGGAATATTGGTCTTGGGGTAGATGTTATGCCCGCGATCGGGCTAGTGGGGGTAAATCTACGTTATGCCTGCGATTGGGCTGCTGCGGGGAACAGTATGTTATGCCTGCAATTGGGCTGGGGGTTACTATTATGCCCGTGATCGGGCTGCAGGGGGGGCACAGGGAACAAGTGGAGGGCCACTCACAGGTGGCAGCTGCTGTGTTGCACCCTGCAATGTGGTAGCTCACTTGTGGGTGGCCCTCGACTTGATCCTTTTTTTTTTTTTGGCTCAAAGTTGTGCAGGAACAGGCAGGGGGTTGCGCCTGCACAGCTCTGCATGGCCGCCTGAATATCGGGCTGTGCAGTTTATGCATGGTTCCTCCCCCTCCAGTTGAGCATGCCTTCATTAGCATTGCACTGTTGCTTAGCATGACTTGGGAGGCGCAACTGCCTCCTGCTGAATATCGCAGAATGGCGCAATTTTGGACTTGCGCAGGCGCAACCCTATTGTGCATGGTGCAACCCTTTTGAATATCCAGCCCATGGTATTGTTCTGCATCACAGATCACAGAAACCGTTGGTGTGCACATTCCAGTGCTCAATGAGAATTTTTTGCACTGAAATTGGAAACAGATAACTCTCAAGCACATGAAGGTAAGTATCTTTTTTTGGGGGGTGGGGGGGGTCATATTTGCTGGTTTGTCTGTAATGGTTTCTTATTTTGTTACTTCACAAATTTCATATGCATCCTTCTGGAATCCGGTGGTTGTTGTTAATGATGGTCATGGTCATCTAATGAAATTACTTCTGCATGTTGCATGTGTGCCCAAACCCGGGGAAGGGGGGGCCTGATGTTGAAGAACTTTTCTGGAGAAGGCCAGTTTGACAGAACAACAAAGCATTTGGAAGTTTTGTAAAAAAGCAGTGAATGACTTCTTATAACTTAATTGTTATTTCCCTCCCTGGTTCTGAATCTCAAGTCAAGTTACATTGAAACCCACATCTTGTCAACTAACACAACATGTGTGCAATATTTGCTGCAGTCTTTCCAAAACAATGAAACATATGAAATAAAATCTTCATACTTACCAGAATGGATTTTACATCGATATTCCTTTGGTTCCTCTCTTTACGGTACAGCTGCAGTACCATTCCCACTGAGTTTTAGCGATGGAGAATTTTTTTGTTAACCTGTAAAAGAAACAAAATAAGTGTACCATATGTGTTTTACCATTGTGGCTCTGAAAAGCTACTGAAAACAAAACATACAACCAAAGGAAGTGAAGCAGCATAACAAACATGAACACACATACTCACTTTATGGTTTAAATATTAAGAAGCTTTTTGTCTCTGGCTGATGGATGTGGTGGTCCGGACAGACTCAGGCTCAGTGGTGGCAGTGGCTAACAGCAGTCCCGCTGGAGGTGGTGGCCCGGGGGGGCATGACGCCTTTTAAAAACTTCAGTTAAAACCTGCCAACATTAACCAAATCATCATCCTCATAAAGAAAGCTGCCATCACAATCATCGATGTCTGAAGTCTGACCACTGGGAAATTCTTTTTCCATTGTGTCATCATCTACGTCAGTGGTATGCTGTTTCAGGCAGCCACTGCCAGTGCCACCAGGATGATCCATTTCCACATCACCAAAACCACCATGACTAGGCCGGGGTATAAATATCGAGATTGCAGTCTGTGCTGGTATGTGCCTGTCATTCATTTTAATGAATGTTAGCAAACTAACATTTGCAGGAGACAGGTTTGTCCGATGATCCCTGACTATTGCACCTGCTGAGCTGAATATCCTCTCAACCCTTACACTGGAGAGTGGGCATGTGAGGTACTTCAGTGCCACTGCAGTCAGCTCTGACCATTCACTGACCTTTCCACTCCAGTACAAAAGAGGATCTTCGGTTATTGTCATATGCCTGTTTTCAGACAAATACTGTATGACTCAACCATTCTCTGTGCTGCACTAAATCCAGTTGTTGATGCATCATCCTGTTCTCCAGAATCATTTATTTCACAAATACCCACTTGCGACAAAGCCTCCCAAAGCGGGTTGACGCCAGCCACTTTGGATGACAGACCACCTGGAACTGCAGTCCCTTTCAACTTGCAGGATATGCTTGATGGTCCTCTGGGTACAACTTCAGCCGGCTTATGCTGCTGAGATTTGCTGACCTTGTCATGTGACTTCTGTGCTCCATGAACCAAGCACACCAGTTGACCACTGATATTTTTTACTTGTTCAGGCCCTCCCTCCAGTACTGATGCAATTCCATGTTTGTATCGTGGGTCCAGCATTTTTGCTATGGCAAAGTTGTCACTATGCTGAATGCTCACAATGTGATGATTCTGGTCAAATACTGTCAGCATGTGTTGCAACAACATACTGCTACCACCGTGTCTGGCAACATCAAGGTTATGCTGTACATTCACCAATGTCTGCCTCGGCACCCGCAGCAGTGGAATTGATTGACTAATGGAGGCAGACTTGCCACTCACTGCCTGTGTGGCATGTTCAAAAGGCCGCAAAATTGTTATTACAGAGTCCATGAGTAACCACTGTTCAGTCGTCATAGTCATGGAGGCCCCAGAACTGTCATGGCTAGTATGCATCACAAGATATTCTGAGATGGCTTTGTATTGTTCAAACAACCTCTCTGCCATCTATAAAGTGGAGTTCCATTGGGTGACAACTTCCAGCTTCAAGCGGTGCTGAGGCAGGCTGTTTTGTATCTGCAAATGCCGTAGTTGGTCACGGGCCTTTCCAGATCTTGAAAAGTGAGAGCAGATACGTCGTGTAATGATCAGCATTTCCTTTACATCAGGGTGCTGAAGAAACTCCTGAACCACAAAATTTAAACAGTGGGCCATGCATGGAACACGAAAAAAGACACCATTTGTGATGCATTTCACCACATTTTACCTATTGTCACTTGCTATGAACCCAGCTCTCAGGGACAGTGGGTTTAGGCATTTGTCAATTTCAGTCAGTACCACGTCCAATATGTTCTCACCAGTGTGTGAACAGGTCACATTGTGCATAGTAATTGTTGCATGCTGTCGAATTCCTGGAGGACTGCTACCATGACAATCCACCTTACTGCACTGATTATTCACACTACCAACATCACAAACAACCCCCGGCACCTGCGCCCAGTGTGCAGTTATATACAGATATGAACTCCCCACTGTTTTTCCACTTGTCTACATATCCATACTTAAATGGATGAATGGAGAGGAGGAATGTTGAAGGGCATGTCTTACTGAGTCGGACACAGTGCGGAACAACTCGGGGACAGCATGGGTAGAAAAGTATGTCCTGGATGGGACTTTCCATTTTGGACAGGCATGTGCAGCAAACCGCCGGAACCCAGAATTCTCCACAAAGGAGAAGGGCAAAAGATCAATTGCCAGCATTTCCACTACAGCAGCATTAAGTTCATGTGACACTTTATGATTCAGGGGAACCTCAGCTTATGTGCAAAAACACTCTGTAGTGTGGGCTGACTTAAACATTTTACACGGGGTGTGATCACAAATGGTTGTGCTCGGTGATGAATGGCATTGGCAGGGGGTGGAGTGTGGACATTTGATGAAGACTGCTGCACAGGTGATGATGACAAACCCCAGAAATGCTGTTATTTTGCCAGATTTTCCAACCGGGGTTGATATACCACTTGCACTAGACATATTGCATTCACCGCCACCACCACCGCAAAAACTGCTACTCTCACCAGCACTGGACAACATTTCAAAGTCATTATGGTCCTTCACCTCATCATGCCTGTAGTAATCCTCTGCTCTTATTACCTCACTACTGCACATGTTTAATTTACTACTGGACTTAACAGTCATGGAAGGGGATAACATGCTTGCTATGGTTGCCAGTGATGAGGGTGAATGCCCCATTGTGGTATTAGCTGCCAGCTAGTGCTGGGTCCACAGCACCAAGTGCCTATTCTTAAGATGCATATGCTGTCCTCCTGTGCCCAGATGGCTCCCCTTTTTACCTCGACTCACACGCACATGAGAAACATGGCAGATTGCAACTGACTCATCATTTGCATCTTGAACAAAAAAATCCCAAACAAGGGATTGTGATGCTCTGCTTTTAACATATCCTTGGTGTGGCTTATTTAAGTCCGTTATTTTAAGCACTGAAGTGGAGGGGGGCATGTGATATTTTGTGCACTGCACACCTGGACTGCAACTGACCACCACGACTACCTATCATATTTATTACTGGGCATCATCATCAACTAAATCTGGTAGATCACAAGTTTTTATGGGGGGGGGATTCCTGCAAACAGACTCAGACACAGCCACTCTGAATTTCTTTTTCTCCGGTTCCCAACTAGGGTCAATTACATCATCATCATCATCATCATCATATTCATCAATGTCACACACATCCACATCTTCTGCTTGGATGCTAGCATATGGACTGCATGTTGCAGACACAGCAACATCATCATCATTATCACATTCATCATCATCATCAACACCACCATCATCTGATATTTTTTCACCACACTGTGAATCACTGCATGGCAAATGTGTGACCTGGAAAATGGTGGAAGAAATGTCACATTGTATGCTATCATTGACATGATTATCAGAATCCTCAGGTTCAGTTACTGGGATGTTACTGGGAAGTATGATATCATCTACACTGCCACTCACTTGCACTGCTTCACACTCAGTATTTTTGGATACAGTACACTGGTCGGAATTAGAACTTGGCACAATAATACCACCACCCCTAACACCAGTAACACTGACATCATCGGCTGGGAAAACATCATCTCCTTCAACTATGAGTGAAGCTACTGATTGGGCTGTAAAAAACAATGCAGGAAAAATACCACTCCTCACATCAGCAATGCACTTCTGCGTCTGTCTACTACTACCATGCCCACAGACAATCTTACTGCCAACATTGCCATGGCGAGAAACAGCTTTACTTTCACGTCTCTTTGCCAGCATTTTGGGGGATCAACCACAATATTATAACCAAATTCAGATTTTGATATGTTCACTCTCTGATTGGGGGATGCTGGATGTGAAGCCAAAAAAACAACTGTACCTTCAGCAACAGATAAGAGACTAGTCTGTCACGCAATGAAAACAACTTCAGTAACCAGTGGTGCTGATGAGGTCACAAAAATAATCCAATCTGGTAAAAAATTCCTTTTGCACGTGGGGGTGGGGAGGAGCACTGACTGCAGTGCAGATTTTTACAGCAGTCCAAGCAGCAAAACAAAGAACAGATACCGCTATCATAGTACAAAATCAGGGAGCTGCAGTGGATAGCAGGTTCACACTGCTGCACCTGCATTTACAGTAGTCTGTGGCAGAATAAAAGGTGTATTATTTGATGTCACAAAACACCACACACACACTCACACACACTCACAGAACAGTTTATCTACAATGCTGAACGAGTAATGTGTAGCAAATGCAAAAGTTCAGTACTATGCCATGTTACGTTTTGTAATGTAAACAACCTGAAATGATGAAGTGCTGCACCAGATCCACACAACAAACAGCAAGAAAATGTCAACTATTACTGACAATATTACTGTGTGTACATTAACACAGTCAGTTATATAACAAAAATATAACCAAAAAACAAAGAAATCACTATTTCTCCAACTTAAGTCTACCTAAACCACAGATGCACCCCTCCCTAAAGCACACTTTCACTGTCTTACACTACACACACTCAATGTTGTACATTAACATTCAAAGTCCACACAAAACCAAAAACGCTTGATGATATGAGCACAGGAGGGTTTCCTACAATCAATGAACTAAAGTTGGAGCCCCCCAAAAAAACACAAAAATGCTTTTTTAACAACTTTTACAAAATTTCAATCACAGACAGCTATCAGAGCACACTGTCTCCTAGTCTTTCCTACACATACTACCCCAAACCGAGGCTGTGCAGATCAATATAGAGCCCATGTGACCTGAAATCCCATGAATCACTGCAAAATTCACCTTCAGAGCTCAAAAACAAGGCAAAGTGAGGTGAAGTGCATTGTCCTCAATGCACTTCACCTTAAATTTGGTGGAGTAGTGGTCTGGGGAGGTGGAGTAATGCAAAGTCATTGTTTCCAATGGACTTCACGTTCCTCATCATAACGCAAAGTACTCTGCTTCGCATTGCAGAGCACTCCACCAATCCGCCTTTGCTCCATGAATCACTTTGTGGAATGGATTGAGCCCACTTCACATACCACTAGTTTCAACTAGCAAAAAAAGGCAGTACTTGGGAGGGCTCTTTTGTTGGAGGAGGTTTCAACTTACAAAAAGTGGCAGTACTGGGGAGGGCTCAATTGTTGGAGAAGGTTTCAATTTTCAAAAAAGGCAGTACTGGGGAGGGTTCAATTAACTTCTTAAGCCAGAGGACAAATAGTGCTCTCAAGCTGCCAAACACACACGCAACATAGTAATGAGGCTTCAGCAGAGGACACTATTTTTAACACTCTGTCATGTTGTTTGGAAGGTAATTTATGCAGGGAGTCCTTTTCTCAAAGCAAAACATCTGCAGGTCTATGCCCACTGCAGCCGTAAAAAGGAGATAATCTGGAATCAGGTCTATATAGAAAGCCTCTGTCCTGAAATACAATACTATGGAGAGACAGTTGCCATCCTGACTCAATAACTAAAAACATTTCTACAGGGCAATGTATTAGAGCCCGTAGAATCTGTTCTTCAGAAGAGAATTTCAAAGGCGCAAAAAAGAATCTCACAGAATGCTTTCTGAATCGTGAGTATCAACCAGAACTGCTATTAGAGTCACTCACAGAAGTAGAATCACTGGACAGAAATACATTGCTACAAGCAAAGGACAATGGGGGAAAATGATAACAAAATGTCTTATCACAGAATACAACCCCCTAGCTCTGAAAATAGGAAAAGTGATTAGAAAACATTGGGAGATTTTGCGGTCTATTTAAAAACTACACCAAATGTCTGATACTCCACCTAGGATTATGTACAAATGGGGAAAAAATTTAAAAGACTTACTAGTCCATGCCTATACACCAGTCCAACAAGAAATTCCACAAACATGGTTACCAGCACCACCTAAGGGCAAATATAGATGTGGGCACTGTGTCCATTGCTCAAATACCAATAACTCTTGAACCTTCAATCACCCATGGTCAGGTAAGAAATATGAAATTAGTTCATTCATTAAATATAGTTCGACCAGGGTAATCTACATGCTTACATGCCCCTGTGGCATGACATATGTAGGACAAACTAAGAGAGCACTCAAGTAACGTATAGTAGAACATAAGGGTGCCATCATGAATTCTTATACAGAATATGTAATGGAAAGACACTATGTAGAAGCCAGTCATGGCTCTTCCACATCACTAAAATTCATCGAACTGGTGAAAATTGAGGTTGGACTGAGAGGAGGAGATTTGAGGTTGAAACTTCTACAAAGGGAATAGCCTGGTCCCACAAAGACTGAATGAAGACATCCCCCTGTACAACTATCCAAATTAATAGGTCTGCTCACACACCCTTCCCACCCTCTCCCATGGGGTGTTGTAAAAATCCCTTTTTTCACTGAATATAATTAATGCTTACAGGGGTATGACTTTATGGGCTCTTCCCATGTGAAAGACATGACTTTCTGGCTCTGTTTTTCTTTTGGACTGCTGTGAAATGTAGACATCACTTTTCATGTTCTGTCTATACTAAAGGCATGACTTGCCAGCTCTGCCACATCTTTTGGCTGTCCTGTTAATATTGTGCATGTTTTTTTTAGCCACATATGTTCTTTATAAAATAATTCTCTTTACTTGCACCTTGTAGCACTTTACTCTTTTTGCACATCACAGCACTTTTCAAAATACAGTAGTAGCACTTTTTAAAATGCAGTAGTAGCACTCTAAGAAACACCAGATATAATGTCACAGCTTCAGGTGAGGTAGCACGCTCTGCTGATGACCTGGTGAGGTTAATAAAAAAGCACACTACCAGAAAGTCTTTCTGAGAACGCTTGCTTTTGCAGCTGCAACATTAGCAATTAACAAAAAGTTTCTTTGCTGCTTCTTCTGCTCTGTGGCCATAGTAACAGGCCTAGCATTTTGGAAGGCATCTTGCACCATTTGTAACAAGCACATGGGAGAGTAGCAAGTTTGTTTGCAATGGGACATCTTTTACATCAAGACTGACTCACCTGCTTGGGAGAGATCTTACTGGTGTAGGGCCAGAATTTTATTGTCATTCCATGTATTGTATGTATATTTAATAAAGGTGAATTTGTATTGAACAGTTTGTTCAGAGATCTCTTTGTTATATATTTTTATAGTGTTGACCTTGCAAGATACAGTTTTTACTGGTCTTTTTTTATGCAATTGACATAGCTCTGATGTATTAGTGCACTTCCCTGTTTCAAGTAGCCCCCTTACTTCCTTAGAGAAGTCATGTTTTTCTTATTCATATAAATACATCTGATTAACACCATGATCACCATCTGGCCTGTGTCATATGTAATGTCTTGTCCACAGACACTGCGTAACATTTTTAACAACTGCCACACCCAGCCGGTATACATTCTGGTAGCCAGCACTCCAGCCTGATGGTAACTCCACCAGCCAGTAAGCTGTTATATCCTACCAGCGCCAGAAATCCCACAGCAAGCCCGATATTAGCCATCCTGTCAGAGCCAGTAATCCCACCACCTAGCCTGCTGTTGGACATCCTGCCAGTGCCAATAATCCCACCCTCTAGCCCGCTGTTAGCCAAGAGAGTATGCTGTAATGGTAAGTTAATTTCATTTAAAGCAGCAGTCTTTGTTCGTTGGCGAAGAATACTATCCTCTGCTTTTAGGTATAAAGTGTATTTTGGACATCCTAAATCATCATCATGTTCCATTTATTCTTAGTTTTTGAAGATATCGTCAAAAGTGCTTTTACAGCTAATGTTGTTATTAATGATTCACGTCATTAAATATGTTCACCATTTGAAGTTTGTTAAAATGTGTTCTACTGAAGATATCCCACTTATTAGGATGTTATTAACATGTGTTTCTGATATGGTAAAGAACATAGCATTGTGCCATGACATTTCATTTCTTCCTGACATATGTGGCACAGGACTGGCTAATTTTAAACAGTTTAAAATCCTGAACTTTCTTTCATGAATTAAATAAAATGAAAAACAACATAGGGATCTTAATATTTTGGGCAGACAAATGTTATTGCTGAAGAACACTATATAGTCAATAACACATTCTGCTGCTTTAAATATGTGCTTATTTTCTTTTTGTCTCCCATTCACTTTAGACAGCACAGCACAAGCCAGAGATTAAGGATGTGTCTTCTGCAACTATGACTTGCTGTGGTACCATAGTATCATTACATGGCATGACCATAAATACTGTGATGGTAAATATGTGACATGATTTTTTCTGCCCATAATTTTTAATCTCATCTTTTTCCATCCACATATGAACAGTGACACAGTGGCCATACCAGTTCATGCTAAATAATGCCTCTTTCTTTCATCACAGTTGATAGTTTTTCAACCACCTTGTCTCTGGTGGGGGGACCTTCATTCCATGGCAGGGCCAGGCCATCACATATCTGATGGTAGGTATCCTTTTAGAAAATTATTTCCTGTTCCACTTTTTTAATTGTGTTTTCCTTTCACAGGTGTACTGTGACCCAGTATGGAGTGTACTATAGTGTCTAAATAATTTGTATTTTGTCTTCACATCAGGTCTGATTATGCCAATAACAAGAATACTGAGTCCTTCTACAGAAAGCAATCCACTGCCATCTGTTAATTTCTGCCAGCTCAAGTTCATGGACTCAACTTTGCCAAGTACTGCTGCTCACAGCTTGTCGTCCTCCAGCACTGTATACTGTGTACACTCAGCATGCCCTGTGCTGTACATTAACATGCAAAACAGTCCTCCAACTGACTGTGCTGACTCATTGTGCAATGCCCAGTTTCTTGCACATATGTGAAATACCTGAAACGAGAAAAATAGAAGACAACAGTAATCATGATTGCTGTCTTATGGCTACAGTATCATGATTTTAGGGAAAAAACAATAGTTACCTTCCTATATTACACAAGACTCCCAAATCAAATGACCATGGGCAACATCCATGCAGAAGCAGCAGGGAATCACCATGATAAATCCCTGCAAGGATAGAAACAGTGACAAAATATATTTACAAAGACAATGGTTTCAAATACCTTCTCACATCCACAGAACCCAAGAAAAGAAGAATACTTACCTTTGCTGATACGTCAGTACAGCCACATCAGCTATCAGTCAGCACTGGCACATAGCAGTAGCAAAGCATGTTGGACTTGTCTGTGATAACTTCTCATTTGTGGACATCAGAAGAATTTCCAAGACAAGACAGTGTACTTTTCCTTCTCAGCCACTTTTTTCCTGCATTTTCTAAACAGCAGCAGCATGTAGCAGCAGCAATGCATTTTTAACTTGTGTGCAAGAATTTCTCATATTTGGACATCACAAGAATTTCACAAGACAAGGTAGTTAACTTTTCCTTCTCAGTCACTTTTTTTCCTAAATTTCCTCAAGTGCAGTAACATGCACCTTGCAGAAGCAAAGCATTTATGATTCCCAGTTAAATTTTCAGTATGAACTAAGGTACGACAGTATGATGTAGCAGCCTGACCTATTTTTTATCACACTCCAGAACAATTCAGGGAAAGGAGACTTTATGTAGTTTGTGATTTTGGCACAATTCACATTAAATGAATAGTACAACACAAGATAGTTGGGGCACTCTACAAACAGCACAGTATCACGTATAGGTACCTGTAGCAAAATGTGACATATTTATTCTGGTAGTTGAGAAAAATTAAGAAAAAGAGACAGGCAGATACATACATGAAAGTTTGACAAGTCATATACATAGGAATTTAAGCAATATAACAACTAGAAAAGACAGAAATAATTGTTGTATTTTTACACTTCTGTTACTGTTTTCTTTGGAGGGGATGAAGAATTATGAAACTTGCAAAGTTGGAAAGAGTATAACGAGGATAGGACAGATTTTTTTGTTACTTTTATACTTTTTTTGGTTTTTTGGTATTTTAATTTTTTCATGGGGAACAAGGAATAGAACATAAAGGAACAAAAACAGGAAAGAATATGCTAATAAAAGAAAGAAAGCACATGGCCCTATGGCCACCACCACTACCACACACACCACCATGGAAGACCTCCTCCAGAACTGCCAGCAGCTTTTTCTGGTTCATAAGAATCACTTTAATGTCCTGCTGGACCTCAGTCATCTGGCTGCGGAGGTCCCCCACTTCCTCATGTTGCTGCTTGTGGTGGTGTGAGTATTGTTGCTACTTCCATGTGAAGAGGAGCTGGAACAACAGGAAGCACAGCTTCTTCTTCTGTCTTCTCCACTGTGGCACATGACATTGCATGCCACTGTACACCATGGCCATGATAAATCACTGACAGGCCACCATCCTCCCTACCCTGCTTGCTACTTCCTCAAGCCCGGCCTCCCATTTCACATGGTGGTGTTTTCTTAAGTGGGTCCTCTGTCCCCCAATGCCAATGTCACTCACCTTTTTCCTCTTGTGAACCTGCTGCCACAGACATTACAGGTGGTCACACAGTCATCACTTGGGTCTTTTGTGAGAAATTACCAGACAGGAGAGGTCTCGGCATATGTACGGTGGTGTTGGTGGGGTTTTGATGGTGGATCTCATTCCACAGGAGTGGAGACAGTGCCAATGATGTTGCAACCATGGGGTGGGCTCAAGCTGCAGCTGTTGCTGCTCTTCCTCCTTATGATGCTGTTGGACTGGAGCAACTGCTGCTGTTTCACTGGGACCTGGGTGACTGTGAAGTATGGTTTAGTGAGGTGGGACCTGGCCAAAAACTTTGGCCAGTTCAGGTGGATGGCCCAGACCTGCCACAGGTGCAGACACCTTGATGGCCAGTGCTATGTTCTCCACGAATATTGTGCTGCTCCATTGATTTAGTTTGGGGCACTGATGAAAGGTGAAGTCAGTATGGGCAAAATTCCTATTGATCAGAAAAAAATTGCAAAAGTATCTACAGAGGCGAATTGTGTGACTTTGCCGAAATGTCACCTGTGGAATAAAACTTCAGAACATCTCTACTTGAAACTACATTTTGAAAACTGTAATATTTGAACAGTTAATACAAGTCTCCTGTGTTGCTACATACATATAGATTTTATTATAATATTTTAAAAATGACAGGACTTTAAAAATGCAATGAACCATTTTTTTAATATCGACATTAAACAGTTCATGTTTTATATTGCTATATGGTCACTGTAGTGATTTATTAATAATGTATCTATTTGTCTGATTCCTAGCTATCATTAAAAAAAGAAATCTCCAGACTGAACAGTTCCAAAGTTATCATAATTGGAAGGAAGTATCTTTTGAAATATCTAACTCTGGAACTGTTGGGACTGGAAACTTTTTTTTTTTTGAAGTTGAAAGATTTTTACTGTTTTTCAAACAGAAGTACAATTCAAAACAGAAACAACAGTAAAACAGAAACATTACTATCACTGTTGAGTCCTTATGCGGAAACTTATTTTTTTAAATGAGAATTTGGAGTCCAGCTATTAAGAAACTGTGTCATTATTATATTGTTTATATGTAACAGTAATAATTATGTTATTACTATAGAAACATTTAGTTTTCTGTAGCTATATCAATATATATTTACATCACAACAGGTTTTTTTTGTAAATGTAATATTATCGATATGAATTTTCCATAATGATAAAGTATTTGCTATACTTGTTAATATATGCATGGAACATTTTATAACTGTTTTAAAAAATAAAATTACAAAAATACATATTTTTATGCTTTTTCTGAATTTTGGTATTAGTCCCTATAATTTAATTGTTATCTATATGTGTAATACCTGTAAACATTCATGTTATACATCAAATCCTGTTGCTAACATTTAACACATCCCCCTCCCAGCAGTCCAGTTCTTCCTCACTTTTAGAAACATAGAAACATAGAAATTTGCTGACAGAAAAGGACCCTATGGCCCATCCAGTCTGCCCAATATACCCCCATCTAATTCATGTTACACCCTCCATTCCCTAACCCCCCCTCTATTATTTAGCCCCATGTAGATGTCCCAAGCTCTCTTGAATTTGTCCACTGAATCTACCCCATGACCCATTCTGGCAGCCTGTCCCATGGCCCCAGAACCCTCTCAGGGAAGAACTTCCCCCTAACATCTCCTCTGAATCTACCCCCACTCCAGTCTGAATGCATGCCACATAGTGGATTTGTTCTCACTCATCTTTGAGATGCTACCCACCCTCACCCTGTTTATTCCCTTCAAATATTTGAAATTTTCTACCATATCCCCACTTTCCCTCCTCATCTTCAGTGCGTACAAGTTTAGTTCCTCTAGCCATTCCTTGTATGACCTCTCATGTAGCCCTTGCACCATCTTGGTTGCTCTTGTCTGGATTCTCTCCAGCCTGTCCCTGTCCCCTTGTAAGTGTTGCCTCCAGAACTAGACCCCGTATTTTAGTTGTGGTCTGACAATTGTTTTGTAAAGTGGCATGATCACAGCCCTTCTTCTGCTTATGAAGCTCCTCCCTATGCATGCCAACATTCTGTTTGCTTTCCCTGATGCCCTGTCACACTGGCTCTGGACTTTCATGTTGTCCAGAATTGTGATCCTCAGGTCCATTTCTTGCTCCATTTCCCCTAGTTCTTCCCCTCAGAGCCAGTATTTTGCCCTTGGGTTTTTACACCAAATGTGCATAATTTTGCATTGTCTTGCATTGAATTGTAGTTACCAGTTTGCTGTCCACTCCTCCAGCTTGGCCAGATCCTCCCCCATTCTTTCCACACACCCCTCCACTGTGTCCACTCTATTACAGATCTTCATGTGATCTGTGAACAGACACACCTTCCCATTTAGGCCCTCCAAAATGTCCCCAATGTATATGTTGAAAAGTATGGGTCCTAGTATGGACCCCTGGGGAACCCCACTAGTTACCCCTCCTTCTTTTGAGTGCATCCCATTTACTACCACCCTCTGAGTCCTCCCCTCGAACCAATTTTCTACCAAATTTGTGATCTTGCTCCCCACCCCTAAGCTACCCAAATTGCTTACTAGCCTCCTGTTGGGGACAGTGTCAAAGGCCTTCCTGAAGTCCAGGTAGGTCACTTCTACCACCCCCCCGATCACATATCTCCGTTACTCCATCAAAGAAGTCAATCAGGTCGGTCTGCTTTTGCAGGTTTTGCCTGTGAAAGTGTCAGAAGATAATAAGATAATAAGGTCAATCAGTAATAAGTCTGCAGAATTTTTAATGTTTATACAGGCTGGCTAGCTTGCCTAGCCAATGCTCACTAAAACCCCCTGATCAGTAATAATTCATGGAACAAAGCATAAGACTTCAGCACTTCTGACAGGTTAGACGTTTTCACAGCAGATAACTTAATGGCCTATACCAGCCCACCAGTAATAATGATTTCCCATATGACAGTTTAATTTCAAGAACCAGACGAACAGCAGTTTACAAGGATGCCTATGTCCAACTGAATATAGGCAATCTAGACAGTAAATAATAATTCTTCCCCCTCTGTTGTCCCACATTCTAAATTATAGCCTGGAACTAGATGTGGGCAAAGTTAGAAAACTTCACTTCACTGAGAAATTTGCTAATTTTAACACATTCACAAATTTCTCCTTTAAGGTGAAGTTATTTTTTACATTAAAGGAGAACTTCATGAATGGTGAAATTACAAACTTCTCCTGTGAATTTTGGCACTAAGGAGAGGTTTGCAAGGATCAATGGGATTGGAGGTCACATGGTGCTTAGAGATGTGCGAAGTCTGCAAAATCCACTCCGTGGAGTAATCCTTGAATTTCATGCAATTCCCGGAGTGCTATTTGTAGAATTTACAGACCATGAATTCTACAAAATTCACCTCAGAGTGTGAAATGTCACCTGTGAATTTTGCACTTTGTGGCCTATTTCACGCTGTGTGTTGAAATTCATGCAATCCACATGAAGCCGAAGTTTGCTATGCCAGGGCACACTTCGTGGATTCAGCTAAGTATGAATTTTTGGTGATTCGTGTGGACTTTGACAGCGAATTCTAAATTCGAAACCATCTCTAATGGTGCTGCAATGAGCTGTATTGCCATGCACAGGCTGAATTTAGTGCAGTGTGAAGAAGAGACAATCGGTGTTAAGTGTGCTCTGTATCATTGTGCTTAAAACCATTGAAAAGCATTTAAAAAACACAGGTTTTTTTTTCAACAATTCACTCCATTAAGTGTCTGCTGTGTCTTGTGCCTCTAGATCACAAATTATTTGTGGCATTTTTTTGTGATATTAATTAGTTTTAAGTTGAAGTTTCATTTTTTGTATTGTGTAGTGAAGCAGTGCTGTAGGGGAGGAGGGGAGCTTAGCTGTAGCAAAGTTCAGTAAGAAAAGGGAAGGTTAGGCAGCCTTTCCTGTCTTAGCAGCACTAGTTATGATGTAGACAGTGTTTTGTGTCTTTTTTCCCTGATTTCTTTGGTTTGTAATTTTAGTTCTTTAGAACAGTTAGGTGTGTTTTTCTGAATGACTACTGTCACTGTAGTTTGACCATATTGATTTAATGTTTTTGTTTATTGATTGAAGTTAGTGGTTTTTCGTGTACACAGTAATGTCTTTATAATTACCTGAGTTGTTGCATCTTGTGTGTGTCTGCTCAAACCTTGAAATCCCTGGCATAGTGTATATTGTTTCTGTAAAAAAAAGAAAAAGGAAACAAAATGGTGGCATTGAAGGTGCTTCTTGGTGCTGCTGTTTCAGTAGAAGGAGGATGCCACTTCAACAGGGTATGCCCACTGTCCCACTATGACACGGGAACATCCCTTACACCCTCCACAAACTGTTGCCAGCACAGATGGGCCACCACCCCCACTCATCACTTCTCTCTCTGCTTTTCCTCCCACTTGGCCTGGTGATTTGCCATGAGATGGGTTCTCTGGTCCCCAGTATTCTAGCCCAACTGCAGTGGTAGGAACACTTTGGGTGTTTGCCAACATGTCACACTGGTAGTGAAGAGTGTAACTGGATTGCAGACACAGGACAAAAAATTTTAGAATTGCTCTTGACTGAGACTGATGAGTGGATGCAGCCTGTTGTGGTGGTACCATGGGGGGGGGTAGGAATAGCACAGGGTCTTTAGGCTGTGGAGTGGGGGGGGGTGAGGACTGCTGACCTTGAGCTGTTTGTGTATCAGTAGCTTTATTTTAATCCAAATTCACATTGGTGTACCCCAAGGAGAAGTTACAGGCGAAGTTGCAAAGCAAATTGATCCATCTTCGCCTTGATGTGCCTAATGGAAAAGTTACAGGTAAAGTTACCAATGGTGAATTTCCTATTAAATAGAAAAACTTCACAGTTATCCATGGAGGCGAATCTGACAACTTTGCCTTAACTCTGCATGCAAATTAAAGCTTTGCAACATCTCTTCCCGGATTCACAAGGTTCTGATTCTAAGTTCTGCCATTTAACTATGTTTCAGTCAAAATCAGGAAAGCAGGCTCATTCTTCATGGAAAACTCCCTAATCATTTCCCTCTTTGGCATGAGACTTCTAACATTTGTGTGGAGAATGGAAGTCCATCCTTTGAGATTTAAATAGCTGTCAAAAGGTATATTTGCTGGTCCTTGATTTCTGCTTACATCCTCACAGATACATAGACTAAGAGCAATAAAAACTCTAAGGAGAAATCTAGTCTTTATTGAATGTAATTTATGATGCATAGGGAGTTTCGTACTCATGCATAGCCCAAGTATACCCCTACTTCACTCATCTCAATCCATCTGTGCACAGCTTATAAAACAAGAATCAAAAGGGAGTCACATGATGGCAAACTGGATTGGCTGCACCCAAATTAGCTCCCTAAGCCATCAGCTTGTTTTAAACTTATAATATTCCCAGCTTAAGTTTAGCACTTCCATTACATACTGTACCTAAATAAGAGAAAGCACTACTCAATGGTACCTTTTTTGTGTCAGCATGTCATTGGATTGGCAAGAAATGGACACTACAGCAACACTGTCATCTCTCTCAGAGCGGACCTCCCCATCAAAGCACTATATCAAGAATGACCTACTATTCTCCTCTCCAAATCCTAGAGCCATCACTACTGCTATGGAGTGAAACTTGAAGATATTAAAGATACTTTGCATGACTTAGTGGTGGATATTTGGCTTGTAAAACCCTTGTTGGAAGCCCTTATCATTTGGGTAAAGGACACTGAAACCCGACTGAGCTCGCTAGAAAATAAGACTAAAAAAATGGAGCTGGACCTTGTTGCCATTAAGTGTACATTGCAGAAACTTGAAGATTTGGTGGAAGATCAGAAAGGCCACAGTCAGCAGAACAATTTTATTATTGTCAGCCTTCCTGAATGGTCACAGGGGCAACATATAATTAAGTTTGTCTAGAAGTTGCTCAAAACAGTAGTTGGGCCCTCTCTACATGGCCCACTGTACATCATTGAAAAATCCATAGGGATCTCCAGCCTATGCCTAACCCCAGATATAAACCCCATCACATAATCTTTAGACTCCTCAACTTTCTGGATAAGTCACATATTCAGTCTAAACTACGGGAGATAAAGAAACTGTGGTGGGAGGGCATCTGGATTTTTATCTATAATGATTTCAGCCCTTCAGTCTAGATGAAACAGCAAGACTATAAAGACATTAAGAGAAAGTTACATGCAGCTGGGATTAAATTTAGAATGCTGTATTCCACATATCTTCATGTTGTCACTCCAGGGGGGATAAACAATTCATGTCTGCTGCTGAGGCTGCCACAGAATTGCCAGAATCCTTCCCTAACCTATTTTCACCTCCACAAGTTCCACCTTGCTGACAAGTTTGACCGAGGTTGACTACAGAAGTTTCACAGGTGATCGCCACATCCCCATACCATGAATGTCTCACCTGCTATCAAGCAACAATTTATTTGGAAGATATTGTTGCATCTCTGTTACTTTTCACTTTCACTTGTAATTCAGTTTGACCATGAACTTGTATTCGATTCATTGAGGACTGCTTGTGCTCCGGTTATAGGGTGACATGTGAGCCTGCCACTGGATTCTAGTTGTTATTTTATGAAACTGGCTTAGTATACATGGAATTAATCTGTTGTCTGTTTTTCTTCTTGTTTTGGTCAGATTTGAGGTATACACTAATGGAGCCTATTTAGTTAAGTTGTGATTTTGGTGCCATTTGCTCTATGGAGTGCTGGCTCCATTTATACAGATCTGGCTTCTATTTAACTGGGGCAGCCTCAAGAATATGGTTCAAGTCTGCAGGGCCCTTCCTATTAGAGTTTCAGGCTGTCCAACTATGCTGCCCCTAAATCAGCTTTTGAATCATAATAGACTGCATTTTGCCTTAGGACACAGTTTTTGGTTACATTTATGTTATTTATTTCTTTGTTTCACACCCTCCTCTGTAGTTATTGGAGATGTGGGGGGGGGGCAGTAGGGATGGAATCATTTCTTCCTAGGTGGTGTCCCCTGACCAGGGCACTCCAGACTGCCATGGTGGGCGCACATTTTTCAAACCATAACAGCTTTCTCCTCTCTGCCTATGTCTATTGAGTGCACTTTACTGGAACTGTGTGTAATCATTTGAACTGTATTTATTAGACTGTTTAATGCAAGTGATAGACTGTTTAATACAAGTAATTATAGCTCAGTTTGGAAAAGTTGTTAAGTTAAACTGGAATTTATATCTGTTTCTCCCTCTACCTTCTACTCTCTTGTTCCCCATACTCCTGTAACCCTCTGTGCTTTTTTTTTGTCAATTTTCCCATTAGCAAATTATACTGTACTGCCACTAGAGGGACATAATCTTTATCTAACGATCCCTGCATGTTGTTCATATAGATACCTTCCTAAAGTACAGTTCCCCCCTCCATCTGACCAGCCCCCTCCTCTGCGCTCCCTGCTTGCAAATTCTTCCTCTTCCCAAATCAGTTATTCACTAATTGATCTGCCTTTATGAACAATGCATCCCCTACTCTCCTCTCTTCCCCTTATTCTGCTCATATCCCTCTCTACCACCTCCACTTGTTCTCTACTCACCTATTCCTAATAACTTTCCCAACCCCATTGGTTACTATCTTCAATCCCCTACCCATATCCATGCTATCACTCCTTCCCTGCCATTTGAAATATGGTCTCACTCTACCACTATTCCTGATGCGGCTTTGATAATGGTGTCCACTTTCACTGTGGTTCTCCACTTTCTTCTTCTTCACTCATCCACTCCCTTCTCCTCAAAACTCTCAACCTCCTCACCAGCCCCTTCAAAATCCTTTAAGCTCCACTTTCTCATACCCGCCTTCTTCTTGCTTTCCACTGGGGAGATCCACCCCAACCCAGACCCTATTGCCGCTTGTTCCTCCGGTGCGTCCTCTTTTACTACCTCTCCCCACTCTCTTTTCTCAGCCCTTCCAAAGGGCTTACAGCTCCTACATCTAAACACCTACAGCTTGTTGCAAAAATAGACCAGATTCAGACCATGGTGTACACTCTAAAACCAGAAATTCTAATCATCTCAGAAACTTGGCTAAAGAGCACTATCCCTGACCACTCAGTCTCCATTCATAGCTACTCACTGCTAAGGCAAGACCATGCTGGCAGGGGTAGTGGCCATCTATGTCCTAGCCTCCATCCAATATTCCATCAACTACTCATCCTCCAATCCTGAGACCCATTATGCCCTAGCTATCCATGTGACCCTCCTCTTCACTCTCCCAACCTTCGTAGCTAGCATATACTGCCATCCAAATGTTGATCCTTCTGTCACGCTAGACCTCCATCACTTCCTTTTTTCGCTCTGTGGAATTATTCATTCTAGGCGACTTCAATATAAATTGGTTGTCACCTAAAACTACCAAAACTAAAAATGAAATTGGAACCCTAAACCTATCCCAACTGATCTATGAACCCACACACTCAAACCACAAGACACAACAACACTCCCTACTCGGCTGGGCCCTTACCTCCCACCCCCACTGCATCATCACCTCTGGCATCCTCCCCGATGCTCTCAGTGAACATAACCCAATATTCATAGCTAGGAAAGTCCACAGAACTAAATCGCCACACAAAACCATACAACTGTGCTTTTAAGTCTCTTGACCTTGAACCTCTCTTGAGTAACCTTGCCATTTCTGACTGGTCCCCTTGCCTACTTCAAAGAAATCTTTCTTGTAAACTGTAATGCCTTTGCCCCACTCAAACAAACCAGAGTCAGAGGTAATCACTTACCTTGGATTACCCCTGAACTTCTGGCTTACCTCAAAGCTAGAGATCAATCCTGGAAGCGTAATAAAGTTACCCAACATCCTAGTGACCTTGCAAACTTCTGCCTGCCCAGAAATGCTTGCACCAGGGCTACAAGGTTAGCCAAGTCTGAATATTTCAAATCAGCCTTCATTGCCAACATAAATTCCCCTTCAAAGTTCTAGAGGGTGGTCCACACCCTATTTACCATCTCATCTCATCCACTGCCCTCGGAACTTAAAGTAAATAGCTCAGTAGTGTCCGTCCCACCAGCTGTAGCTGTGGAATTTAATTCCTATTATACCTCCTGTGCCACTGAGTTTCTGAAATCCTTCCCCTCCTACCCTTCCACCTCTCCACCCTCTACTAGTGTGACCCTTCCACCACCCTCCTGACTTCCCTTCTTTTTCACTACTGAAACCCCAAATGATGCTTTAAGTGCCCTCCTCACTATGAACCCCTCTAAAGGTGCCTTCTGTGATGGTCTTGATCCAAAACTCCACTCCCTCTCTGCTTCAGCCATTACCTACCCCTCTCAATAATCCTAAATCTCTCATTCTCTACTGCCTCTGCCCCCTCTTCATGGAAACATGCTGTAGTCCTCTCTCTACCCAAAGGGGGTACCCCTCATCCCCTGGCAACTATTGCCCCATGTCTCTCCTCCCTACCCTTGCCAAGCTTCAAGAACACATTGTCCTCTCCCAACTCACCTCTTTTCTATCTGACACCTCCTTTTTCACCCCTTTCCTGTCTCGTTTCAAGAAAAATCACTCAACCACCAACTCTCTCCTACAGCTCACAGACTCCATCCTAACCAGGATGGACAAAGACCAAACTACATCTGCCATTTTTGTCAACCTGGCCAAGGCCTTCAACACTGTCTCTCACTCCCTTCTCCTTGGTTCACTCCCAGCAGCTGGCCTGTCTCCCTCCACCACAAACTTTTTCAAGGTCTACCTTATTGGTAGAACCCAATCAGTTAAGATCTTGGACGCCACGTCTCCTCCCCTCCCCTCACAATTATCGCAGGAGTCCCCCAGGGATCTGTATTTGGGCCCCTCCTATTCTTCAACTTCTTAAATGACCTTCCTTCTGTTTGCTCCCCATCATCCACTATACATATGTATGCTGATGATACAGTCCTGTATGCATCTGGCTCCTATCCTGATGAGGTTATAACCAGCTTACAGCAAGACATCGACAAGGGTCAGTTCTGGTTTGCTAACCATAAACTTTTCCTCAATGCCAAGAAGACTGTCTCCATGACCTTTGCCACAAGGCAGAGACTCTCTAGGCTTCCCTCCCTACCCACTTTTCACACCCTTGAGGGGACTTTACTTGAGGACACATCCTCCTTCAAGTACTTATGTGTTTGGTTGGACCAACACCTACAATTCTCTGGACACATCCAAAAAAAACAGTGCCCCAAGCTTCGTGCCCTATTCAGGAACCGTAGTTGCATCCCTCCTACAGCTAGGCATAAACTTGTTCACAAGATGATACTGCCCATTTTTGACTACTGTGATGTAATCTATGGTACTGCCACTAAGTCCTCCCTGGCCAGACTGGACACCCTCTTCAATTCCTTCTGCCACTTTGCTCTGGATGCCCCCCTCGCACCCATCACTGCAATCTTTATTGTGCCCTATCCTTTCCTTCTCTTACAAATAGGCAACTCTCCCACTGTGCTAAATTCACCACCAAGCACTGGTTGGGTGAGCTTGCTTCCTACCTCACCTCCTCCTTTATAACACCCTCCACCCTCCCATTCCCTTAGATCAACCAACTCCCATACCCTAGTTGTCCCCCACAGATCCACTCAAATCGGCCAATCTGTTTATTCTCACCACCTCCCAAAAATGTGGAATTCCCTCCCCCCTCAAATCCGGCACTCATCCTCTGCCTACTACATCAGCCCTGCCCTCAATAATTACCTTGCTCCTAGCTGCTCCTGCCATGTCCCTCCCTAATTCCCTCTTCTAAGCCCTGGACAAACTCTACCCCTCTACCTTCACCTTCATTTTACCCTGTGCACACCCATCCCCTCCAAAATCTCTAACACTCCTCCCCTTCCTCCAAATTGCTTCCCCTTACTGGCCTCCCTTGATCTCTCACAGAATGTAAAGGACCAGGAATGCTCTCCGTGGGTCCCTCTCCTACCCCCCAAGGGGCTTGTATCTCTCATCTACTCCCTTTCCCTACCATCTTAAAGGGGTCTCTCTGGCACACAGCCTTATACCCTTCTCGCTGGTCTCCCCAATCCTCTTGCAGGTTCTTCCCATCCTGAAGGGGTCTCCAGGGATATGAATCTCCCCCTTCCCCACCTCACACCTCCCTCTCCCTTCCCCCTTTTCTTTCAAGTAAGCACTTGTTTACTTATTAACCCTGCACTTATTATTGTCCACTCTTTCTATATGTTATGTGCAGCACTGTTGTAACACTGTGTATAACACCTGCCTTACAACTGTATGTTAATGTTGATCTTATAACTTGAATATTTAATGTCTCATTCCAATTGTATCCCTTCCACCCAGGTCTCACTGGGAGATGAGTGACCTGTTGCTCAGTGTGCCTTCCTGGTGAAACATTTCAATGAATAAATAAATAAATAAATAAACCAGAACCTAGATTTCTGGTTGCACTGGTTATTCTAAAGTTATGCTAGGTGATATAACCCTATCTCCTATGTTTTGATGCTTTCTCATGGTAAAAAGTTACAGGGGAGGGCAATGACCATAATCACTCTCCTCTTTCTCCATGACTCATTTAATGATTATAATTTACCATCTGGCTCAGGCCATTATATCAGATGCCCTGGCACATCAGGAATATCTCTATCAGACCCAAAGCAGACTTAGCAAGAAGAGGGTGGTCCTGGGACTGGAGCAGGATTATGCTTTTAGACAACTGTGTTGTTCATTGTTAGTTGTTTTGAATGCTTTTTTTTTAGTTTTCTGTTTCTGTGTTATGTTGGAGGGTTGTATCAATTTTGGGGGGTGGTTGGCAGGTGGGGACATTGTGAGGATACGAATGCTGAATTTTACACAGATAAATTGTTGGCTGATAGAGAGGATACTGTATATCAATTTGTATTAACCCCTAAACTGAATGAGCACAGTTATTAAATATGTTTTCTGGAATGGCAAAAGGACTCAATCCAAAACTAAAAGATGCCTAATTATTAGGCAATTTAAACAAGTTGGTGCTAACATTTCTTTTCTGCAACAAACTCATTTGTTATCCTCTGAATTCTATCATTTAGAGAGAGAGAACATTGGTCAGGTTTTTGGGGTGGAGGTGGGACCCAGAACAGAATGGTTGCTATTTTGATTACTAGATCTACAAGGTTTAGCTCCTCTAAGTATGTGAAGACCATGAGGGGAGAATGTATTTGTTGTGGGTTCCCTAGAAAATGTTGAGGTATTGATGGGTAATGTATATGGACCAACAGTGGTAGTTGTACAAATATTGATCTGAAGTATACCTAAGTATACTAAGGCAGAATTACATTACAGTCAATGCAAACTGTAATGTGAGTGCTTCAGTGGTACCTTGAGGTACCTCGAGGTAGTCAACCTTTAGGTAACCACCACTGTAGCTGTGACTCCCCTCAATTTTTAATTAGCTTAGCTATGATATTAGACCCTTTCCTTACTCACCCTCTCATACTGGGAGTGGATTGGAATTTAAATTTTATGTGTGACCTAGACCATACCAGTCTGACTAAAGCAGGGTTATCTCCAGCACAGAAATCCCTGAATGATATGTTTGACATGCTAGAATTGTATGTCCCATGAAGGCTTTTAAATCCTTCTACCAAACATTATACTTTTTTTCATCCATTCACAAATCTTATTCGAGAATAGATTATATTTTAGTCAATCACTTTTACATGGGTTATACACTTGAGATATTGCATCTAGAGTATTGTTATAGTACTCCCTAGTTTGGATCCAGCACTCATACTCCACAGGAGCAGAAAAAGACACTGTGTGGAAGTTAAACAGTCTACTTAAAGATCCTCTTGTATTCTGCTATGTTCTTTTTGGACATCATCTTTATACATGTTTGAGGCCTTTGTCAACTGTTTCTTTGTGTTACTATGTTCTTTAATAAAGTTTATTAAATATGAAAAAAGATCCTCTTGTAGTGTCCTGTATTAAAGATACTTTAAAGATCATTCTAGACACAAACTGGGGCTCTCTTATGCATAAGGACAGTGAATGCATCACTTGTGTGTTGAAAGGGGAGTTTATTTGATTAGCTTCAAAACGAGTTCTGGATCGTAAGGAAAAAGTCTCCTCCTTTTTATGACATTCAGACCTTGGAAAACCAGATTAATCACTCCTCACTGGATGACATTAGGGTAGAACTTTCTTTGTTAAGGGGTCAATATGCAGCAGTAATGCAAGAAAAGGTGGAATATGTTGTATTTAAAACTCATTCTACATACATTGACAAGGGGAAAAAAGCTGAGGGGCTAATGGCTCTCCATCTTAAAAATCTGGAATCATCCAGACTTACAGTATTTCACTCATTAGGTCAAAATTAGATAATACCCCTAGAACATCTCTTAATAACTAAAGAGTTTTTTTAATACTATAGATCCCTGTGTAGACCTCCACCCAAATCCCCCTCCTCTCATGCAATTTCCCAGTTCCTAAAGTCTTTAACTCTCCCATCATTAATTGAGCTCCAACAGGCTGAACTGGCCAAACTGATTGCCCAAACAGAAGTGTTGGAAGCAATCCAATCTTCATCCATGGATAAAGCCCCTGGATCCAAAGAGTTTACTGAAACTTTTATAAAGGCTTTGCCTCAGAACTGGCTCCACTTTTATGCCAAGTTTTCACCAATATCTTTGACCATGGGATGTTTGACACAATGGCAGAGGCTGTGATTTTATGTTTACCAAAGCCCAGGGAAAATCCAGAATATGTGGTAAACAACCATCCAGTTTCTTTGAAGAATCAGGATCTTAAAATTCTCGCCAAGATAATGGGTAAATGAGTTAATGGTGTATGGCAGGGACTTACTGGAAATGCAAATGTGGGTTTTATGTCTACTAGACACTCCATTGACCACCTCTATAAATTAGTCCATCTTTTGTCTGTGTCTGGGGACCTGGGTCTTCCAGCAGTGCTGGCGTCTTTAAATGTGGAGAAAGCTTATGATGGACTATCCTGGCACTCTCTTTTTCAGATTTTGCAGAAATTGGGATTCCATGTGGAATTCATAAAATGGGTACAGATTCTTTATTGCAAATTGCATGCAAAGGTTTACTGCAAGAGATATTATCCCCTGACTTTCCCCTGAAATGCATCACTCACCAGTGATGCCCTTTGTCACCTCTTTTATTTAATTTATATTTGGATCTACTGCTTGTTTAATTAAAATCTAAACCCTTAATTACTGTGATCCCCATTGGTGAAAAACATTTTCAGTTCTCCACTTATGTGGATGATATGTTGTTACATGTAACCTATCCCATTGTCTCTACTCCCTCAGCACTGACCATCATTTAGGAATAGGGGACTTTGTTTAATAATAAATTAAATATTCATAAAACTGTGGTTATGCCCCTCAATACAGGGGTTAGTAAACTTGATATTACTCAGTTGGGCCTGGTTTGGTTACC
Organism: Neoceratodus forsteri; assembly: GCA_016271365.2. Lineage (NCBI taxonomy): Eukaryota > Metazoa > Chordata > Ceratodontiformes > Ceratodontidae > Neoceratodus > Neoceratodus forsteri. The sequence goes on from CM028129.1 coordinate 1,137,553,313, forward strand.
TTCACAACTTAGCCACCTCGGCTTGGAACTTACTCAGATTCCAACAAACTTAAAAACATAATTTAAATGTCCTAATTATGGTAATTAAGCAATATATGGAAAGGTGTTTATCTCTCCATCCAATGCTATTGGGACAAATTAATATTATTAATATCATTAAAATGAATGTTTTACCCTATCTTTTGTACTCTTTATATATGCTTAATATTTTCTTTCCTAGGTCCTGATTCAGTAAAATACATTCAATGATTTCTTTCTTTATTTGGACAGGTAAGGTCCCCTGATGGGCATATTATAAATTAGTCTCCTGCAGATTATTAGGTGGTTTACAACTGCCACATAAAGGCATCTATTACTGGGCCAGCCATGCTAGTAAACATTTGAAGTGGATGGTGCCAGATCCCTTGAAACACATGTTTCAGACACTCCCATATGGTTAACAAGAGAGCATAAACAAAACTCTAGTATTGGGGTATCATCACAATCTCATTACCATTTACCAAATATATTTCACTCCCCAAAAAGCTGCAGCATTCTGTGATAGGAACTTTGGTTAAGGTGCATTGTCAGTTAGGTACAGCCCTTTGTTTTAATCTCTGCAAGGATGTTACCCAGCCCGTCTTTAAGAATCTGAATTTTAAGATAATGGGAAGAGTGATTCCTAAGGACTGGCTACCAAATTTTAATATTTCTGAAGTTTCTAGTTTACTCCTGAACAGTTTCTTGTAGCCATTCCAATCAATCTAAGCCACCATTAATCTTACTAATAAAGACATTTTTTAAATGTTCAACTGACACATGCTATAACTTGTCAAATGGGTACTAAGCCTTGGTAAGAGCGGTTCCTTCCTTCAGCAAGTTGTGGGCCTAGTAATGAAATCTCATGCTGTCTCCCAGCTTTATGTTACCTTTTTTGTCAAACTTTATCTGACTTCAGAGGGAGATTGTCCCTATTGGAAATAGGAAATTCCCAATAGGCTGTTTCAGTGGGAGAAATTTTAAACAGATTTCTATATTTTTCTCACTAATGATAAATTACAGCTTACACAATTTTAAATACTTCATAACCTTTACTATACATTTCACAGATTGGCTAAAATGGGTAAATTACAATCTGGTACCTGCACTAGATGTGGATTAGCAGAAATGTGGATTAGCAGAAGGAACCTTGCTACATCTCTTTGGGGACTGTGTCAAGGCTAAAGGTTTATGGAACATGATTCATGCCAGAGCGAATACTGTTTTGGCCATTTATTTACACTGGCAGTTTCTCTGGTGGGGGATTTTAGTGGAGTTCTTATTAAGGAAAGGAACTATTTTATGTTAATGATAGCATTAACAGTTAAAAGATTAGTTTTGCATTACTGGAAGGATCAGGAGGTTATTTCATACACTGAATGGCTGCAAGAGTTTCTTGTTAATCTGTGGCATAAGAAAATAATAACAAGCCTTCATAACAAATTGTCTGAGTATGACCAAAGATGGAGCAAACTACACATGCTATACACCATTATCTGTGTTTTATTGGCAGAAAACATGACCCCTTGTAGTTAATTAATTGCAGTATGAAATCTTTTCATCTTTACATTTTGGGATTGTGGATACACAACTGGTAGAAGTTAATTTCCTCACTCATATTATATTGTCTCATTATATTGTCTAATAGTATATATGCTCAGGCAGCTAGTGTTGGAACCCACTTGGTAGGGAGTAGTCTTAGACCTGGTACTTTCAAATGGGGATGGTGAGAGGATCTTGGATTTAGAAGTGGGTAGCAATCTGGGAACAAGTGACCACCAGACAGTGTGGTTCACAATAAACACAGCCATAGAGTCAATCCATACAAAATCAAGGGTATTGGACATTGAGAGGGCTGACTTTGGCAGAATGGGAGAGTGCCTAAGGAATGCACTAGCAAAGGGGCAGGAAGGAGGGGTGGAGGAACAATGGGGAAAATCAAAACTGCCATCAAAGAGGCAACAAGTCTTTGTGTGAAGCAAATAAACAAAAAAAATGAAGGAAAAAAACACTATGGTTCTCAACAGAGGTGGTGGGGAAGGTTAGGGAGAAAAAGATAGCAGTCAGGAAGTATAAGGAATCACAGAAGGAGCAGGACAGAGAATTGTATCAGTTAAAGCAGAAGGAAGTGGGGAAGGCAGTCAGAGTAGCAAAGGCCCAAACTGTGGAAAAGATAGCCAACTCAGTTGAGAAGGGGGATAAACTATTTTATAGTTACATTAGGGAGTGAAGAATGACCAAGGGAGGGATAATGAGACTTAATAACGGGGAGGTGGGTGGGCCGAGGGTGACAGTGAAAAGGCAGAGATACTGAACAAATACTTTTGTGCAGTATTCACAAAAGAAGAGGAGGGGACATACCTAAACCAAATGATAGAAGCACTCTGTATAGGGGGGTCAATACCAGTCCATTCACTGAAGAAAGGGTCCTGAAAGAACTCCTAAAATTTAAGGTGGACAAGATAATGTGACGTGATGGGATTCACCCCAGAATTATAAAAGAACTAAGGGGAGACCTAGTGACATCACTGACTACCCTTTTTAACAAATCATGGAAGGATGGTGTGGTAGCTGAGGACTGGAGGAAGGTGGATGTGATTTCCCTTTACAAAAGTGGAAGCAAGGCAGAGGCAGGAAACTACAGAACTATTAGTTTGACCTCAGTGATAGGGAAATGATGGCATCACTTCTGAAAGAAAAAAATGTTGAGTACCTAGAGGCCAGTGGGACACAGGACCCAAGGCAGCATGGATTCACAGTGGGAAGGTCATGTCAGACAAACCTAATAGATTTCTTTGACTGGGTGATCAAAGTAGTAGACCAGGGAGGGGCTGTGGACGTGGCTTACCTAGACTTTAGCAAGGCATTTGACACAGTTCCACAAAAAAGATTAATAAACAAGTTTGCTACCCTGTGAGTTGGTCCCAGGGTGGCAGCCTTGGTAAAAAAATTGGCTGGACAACAGGATGCAGAGGGTAATAGTAAACAGAATCCAGTCCAAAGAAAGTGGGGTTGCTAGTGGGCTACCACAGGGTGCAGTACTGTGCCCTGGTCCTCTTTAATGTCTTTATAAGTGACATTGCAGAGGGGACTGGAAGGATAAGTATGCCTCTTTGCAGATGACCTGAAGATTTGCAACAGGGTTGATACACAACGGAGGTGTGGAAAGGTGGAGAAGGGACTTGGCAAGGCTGGAGGATTGGTCAAAAGTATGGCAGCTTAGAATCAATGTGAAGAAGTACAAAGTAATGCACCTGGGAAACAAAAACCCAGGGGAAGCATATACAGTGGAGGGGGGGAGATATTAACAACAACTAAAATGGAAAGGGACATGGGGGTAGTCATATCAGATCACCTAAAGGTAGGCAGACAATGTGAGAAGGCAGTAATGAGGGCGGGGGGGAATACTAGGATATATAGGGAAAGGCATCACCAGTAGAAAACAGGAAGTTGTCATCCTTCTGTACAGACAGTTGGTAAGACTGCATCTGGGAGTACTGTGTGCAGTTCTGTTGACCCCATCTCTGCAAGGACATAGACAGGATGGAGGTTGTCCAGAGCAGGGCAACTAAAATGGTGCAGGGTCTGCAATAGAAACAATATGAAGAGAGACTAAAGAAGCTTAATATGTATACCCTCAAGGAAAGGAGGGAGGGGGGGACATGATAGAAACTTTCAAGTGCCTCAAGGGAATCAACAAAGTCCAAGAGGGTAGCATCTTTCAGAAAAAGAGATGTGGAGGAACAAGGGGGCACAATTTCAATATAGAGGGGGGATAGCTCAGGGGCAATGCAAGGAAGTATTTTATCACAGAGAGGGAGATGGATGCATGGAACGGCCTTCCTAAGGAGGTTGTGAGGTCGAAAACAGTGGGGGAATTCAAGAATGCATTAGACAGACACAAGGCAATTAAAGTGGGGGGTAGGAGGAAGTAGGCTGTTGGTTAAGTAGGATCTGCAGTTTATCCAATAGTTAGGGAAATGGGCAGACTGGGTGTGCCAAGCGGTCTTTATCTGCCATCAAAGTCTATCTTTCTATGTTTCTACTGTAGTACGTGATATTGTATTTTTTATTAGCTGTACTCATTCTTTGTACTTCATTTGGATTGTCTAGTTTCTGTTACGTATTGTGCTTTTGTTGTTTGTTTCAGGCTTGTTAAACTTAAATAAAATAAACTTAATTTGAAAAAAAAAGAAGAAGAACCAAGAGTGACCAGATATATTTTAAATGCTGAATATCTATTGGGGATCTGTTTAACTTGTTTCCCTTGGTAAAAGGTCTAGTTACTCTATTTGACCTTAGGGCATCATAGTCTATAATGGAAACAGACCAAACATTGGGGTGCATTCACAAAAGCCTATGCACTGCATATGTGAAGTGTGTAGGCATGTCCATGACTGATGCCATGCAGCGGGGTCCAGCAGACCCCGATCAGGCATTCACAACAGGCATGCTTATGCCTTGTGCTCCAGATCCCCAAACTGCCCATGCAGTTACGTACCATGGACTGCCTGGGGCAAGGCCAGGGGGCATGCCAGCACTCCTTGCCATTCACTAAGGTGTGGACTAGGTGCTGAGTGCCTGGGAAGAATGGAGTAGGTGCAGAATAACAGGTGATGGTGCACAAGTTATGTAGGGGGAGACCCTGGTGTAACTGTTACATGCCCCAACCGATGACACCCGCCAGCATTGGTGGGACATGGATTTCCCCTACTGTGCTGCCCCAGACCACCTAGCTGCATGGTTGGGCTGGATGCAACCATTTGGGCACTCGCTTGTGCATGTGGGTTTCCCAGCACCCATGCCTGCGCAGAATCTTCAGCTCAAATGGAGCATGGGATCCACTATGGGACCCAGGCCAGGCATCTCACTGGATGTCTACCTGCACCCTGTGATCCACACACAGCTGAGATCTGCCCCCACACAGCTGTGCACTGGGGGATGGGGCCATGCACAGGTGCCCTACAGTGCTCTCAGTTGTGAATTCCGTGCCCCCTGTGCCTGTCTGGGGCCAAGCAGCTATGCAGGCATTATATGTGCATTTCACTTGTATAACCCATGCCTTTGTGAATTGGGCCCATCATCCTTATCTGCTGTTTTGGTATCCCCAAGCAAGAAGGTCCCACAGTTGATAACAAAAGTAAGTAGCATCTATGCCTCACAATGTCTTAATAGTTTAGATTCATGTTGAACTCAGCACACAGCATTAAGAAACACAATTAAAAATATCAAGTTAAATATTGTTTCAGTTCACACTGCCCCTGGATTATAAAATGTAATTTATAAACAAAATAACACAAATGGGAAATTACTAATGCTGGGTGGAAACTGTGAAATCCAAATTCGAAGAAATCTCATGAACTTTTGCATATTTCATGAATTTTTCCAAAATTCTGACCTTGGCAAAGTCTAAATCCTCAGAATGTGTTGGCAAATGGTCATCCCATTCCACAAAATGTTTTGGTTAAACTGTGAAATGATACACATGAACTGTGGAATGGCAGTTCTGCATAATCTCATTCCACTGTTAAATACTTCAATCCACAATATATGCCATCATTCTGCACTTCAGTGATAAGTTCTGCAGAATTTCTTTCCATAGTTTAATACAGTAATCTTTCATTCATGTATTCATTCCAACTTTCTAAAATGACAAATTCTGAGGAATTTCTTTTCATAGTTTAATACAGTAATCTGCAATTCATACATGCATTCCACCATTCTCAGCTGGAATTTCCTGACAATTGGCAAAGGTCATTCTGAAATTTCATGGAAGTGAAATTCCAACTTTCACAATAAATCCACTGGTGGAATTTTATTTTTGTATTAATCATTAAAAAAAATAATACTTGCTTAAGGAAAAAGACTTTAAAAACAATACTTTTTTTTATAAATAGCCTTTCCTCATTCTGGTATCATATAATAATAGTGACCCCAAATGAGCTACTATAAAAATAGTGACTCATTTTGGGCACTATTATTGTGGGCTACCCTGCAGAATAGCGAGGGTATGGGATAGTGACCATGGGGGAGGGAAAACAGAAGGGGGGAATAGTGAGGGGAAGTGGAGGGACAGGGAAGGGGTTTTCAGGCACTGATGTACCTGTTGCAGCTGAGGTATCTGTGTGGCATGATGGTGAGGGTGGCTAGCTCTGGCACAGTGGGTACTGGGTTTGGGATCGGGAGCATGTACATTTTTAAACAGCTGATTGGTGTGGCACTTAAAGTTTGCCGACGCCTGGATTTTTGCCCCCTCCTTAATATGCACCTCCCACCTGGAGTTGAGAATCCTAATTTAGGGGGTGGGGAGAAAGCCTCCTGTGGGAGGGGTATGGGGTATAGCCCCTCAAAAACACTTTTAAATCCAGATGTTGTCGCTTTGAAGTGTATATCGCCATTTGTTTTTTGGCGATATACACTGCCACAATAGCAATCGCTGTTTTGCATTTGCTATTATGACATGAAACCCTTATTCTTTCCCCTATGACTACTGATGGTTACTCCAGCCACTGCAGACGAAGCCACTCAAGCTGGCAGCCACTCCATGTGCAACCATAGTACCTGCTCCTCTTAACTATCATTGGAACCCACCCCCACTGACATCACCCATCCTCTTCCACCTGGTTACAGCAACCTTCCCCCCGCACTTACCAGACCCAGCAGGAGAAGTGCTAGTAGATGGATTTGAGGTCAGTGGGTTGGCTTGGCAGATAGTTCTAGAAACTACATGGTGGAGTGAACAGGGAAACAATTCTTGGGTGCAGTAGCTGTTCTGATTGCATGAGGAACTCTCTTTAAGTACCTTTGAAGCCCACCACGACTAATATCACCTGACTACCTCCACCTTGTCATTAAATGTGTCATGCAATTTAAAAAAAAAATATTGTGAATTGGAATTTTAGCTTTCATTACCTTTTTCTCTGCAGGAAAGGAGACTGCTAACTTTATATTGCATTGAATTTTATGATAGTAACTATTTAAAGGCACAATATTAAAATAATATTGCCATTTCTACTTACTGTAAATGTCAGTGTAATGTAATTGATAACTTATTGCACGTTATCTTGATTTATCCATTATTCATTGCTGAATGAAGTATCTATTTGGTTGATTTTTATAGCTAGGTCTCATGAATCAAGCATACAATTTTTTGACAGGTTAATGAGCTCATGTTCAGGGCTGTCTTAAAAAAAGACTAGTTGCTTTTTTGAAAGCTATTAATTGAAGGCAGAAAAGATGTTAAGCAATTTTTAGGTGAAATGCAATTATGATACCGCACTTAATTGTACCTTTGTGTTACTTGAGCACTATGGACTCTATATAAAATTTCTTGAGTGTCTTTATTTTTTTATATATCCTTGCTGCATGTATACATGGCATGTAGATTTTAAATGTTGTAATGACAACCTATGTTGAATAAATAAAGCATGTAATAATGAATACCCTGACAATCTCCTGATCTGAGCAGGTTAGAACAGTTGGCTTTCCATTAAATCCGCAGGACTTTGCAGATTCTGGAAGAACATGGTTGGATAGTAAACTGTGGGAACAGCTCCCTTTAGCTTTGTCTATCTCTGGAACACCTCAGAGTATGCTTCAAACAGATCTAATGAAAGTAGTTGTCCTCTAGAACAAATAAACAACCTCATTAATCAGATTTTCTAATTCAGGGTACATAAGGTTGTTTTGACCCGCAGGTGTTTCTAGATTTTAGGTTTGATGATGGCTAATATTAGAAATGTTTCCTTGAGCCAGTCTATATATGAAGCTCAGTCAGATCTTTTGATTATTTCATTGGTCACCAACGCCAAAGCAGTATTAGGCCCTGATTTATGCAGTAGTTGCAGATTCTCATTGCTCCTGATAAATATGTTTATCGGGACAACTATATGAATAAATTGGTGATGATTACATCATTACTGTACAGATAAACTTGTGGAACACAATTTACCTGTATAGTGCTGTCATCAGTGATTTATTTATACAGTATTGTCATCACACAGGCTGCTCCACCAGCCCGCCGATAGTACTTCACACACAATAAAATGAAGATCATTCACAGAACCACATTTCTCCCTTTGTTTCCTAATACAGCTCACCATAGTCACACTGCAACCCATAACTTTCTTTCTTACCCAAAGTCACAGAAGCAACTCACAAAGTCCAAAAATGTGCACCTGCCAATTTTCTTTCCTGTCCATTTCTTCTGTTGTTGGGTCTTTACCTGAACCTGCACCACATATTCTCACTCCTACTGTTCCCAAAGCCATACCCTTCACTCACTCACAGAAGAAAAAGGTTTCAACAGAAAGAAAGGCTCCTGATTTCACTGAAACCATGCTACTGACAACAATATAAAACAAATCCATAACTTAAACAACTTAATCACAGTAAGCTGATTTCCTCCCTAAGTGCAGTCACCGTTTTTTTCTTTAAAAAGCCACTTCCACACTGGCTCCATGAATAGAAAAAAGATGTCACGGCAAACAGACATCAAAGCAACCCTCCAGAGACACAGAAGACTAAAAACCCCAAAATGAAAAGTCCCACAAATAAAAAAGAAAAGAAAAGGAAAAAACAAACCACATTTTAAAAAAATGACAGCTTCCACCTATTGCATAAATTGAATATGTGATGGGGCAGGTGTTAGACAAAGAATTTATCTTTACTCATTCACAGTAAACTCAGGACCGTCACTTGTGGCTACACTTTGCTCTGCCACTCATGAGGTTACCCAAGTTCACTGTGAACTTATAAAATAAATCCTTTATCTAACAGACCCCCATCACATATCCCCTATTTATCTCACAAGGTAAGTGGACCAGCAGTTGCAGTAGTGGGAGTACCCATAAAACCTGTTCAAGGGGTCACCATCAGCTCCATTAGAGCAACTCATTCTGACCACTGACACCAGCCTGTCAGGGTGAGGTGTGTTACTAGATCAGGTTCTGGTTCAGGGGACATGGTACCTGGAGGAACAGAACTTCCAAATAAACATCCTAGAGATCTTGTTGTCTTATTTGTGATAAAGCACTTCAAGGACAAAGTTCTTCAGAAGTTGCTGAAGTTCTGGTCCAATGGCTCAGTGACCATAGCAAATATAAATAATCAAGGCATCAAAGGAAGCAAGATGACTCTGACAGAAGCATATTCAGTTTCCATTGGGTGGATGCCAAACTAGAGTCCCTGTCAGTTGTGCAGTGGGTGGGACAGCTCAAAAAGCAATCAATCTGGTTCCATGACCAATGGGTTCATCCAAGGAATGGTCCACGAATCAGAATATCTTTTGAAGTCTTTGTCATGGGCTCAGATATTCTGAGATAGACCTTTTTCCATCCCTAAGCAATGCACAGGTGGCAAGACATTGCAGTTTTTACAGTTGTCTAGTAGCAGATGAAACAGATGCTCTTCTTTGTATTTTCAGCAAGGTGTGTCTGTTCCACCATTTTCCTTACTTCCAGCAATTCTACAAAAGATTTGTTGCTCACATGGTTGGTTCACACTTGTGGCCCAGGAGTAGTCAAGAAGACTGTGGTTTTGTGGCCTAGATACTCATCAGTTTCAATGTCCTTCTGTATCAATCAGTAACACAATCTTCTGTGTAAATGTTTGATTTTTCCTCCTAATCAAACTCAGCTCCTTTTTTCAGCTTTGCTCCTGAGTGATAAAGGCCTCTCAGATTAGAATATCATGAGAGAGTGATTGATACCCTAATGTCATCAAGGAAACATTCAGCATAAGTGGCTTATGAGACAGTATAACTTAATGTTTCCTCTTGTTTGTAACAGGCAGATTGTTGACCTCAGAAAGCACCTCTGACATAAATTTTGGATTTCTTTCAGGAGAGGACAGACAAAGGTCTGGTCCTTAGTACCTTGTGAGTACAGGTCTCAGCTTTGGATGCAGTGCTTGGCCCTCATGAGGCACACACTCTAAGTCTGCAGTCAGACATTCACTAATTTTGCAGAGCTCTCAACAGAACCAATGTAGTCTATAAATGAAACTGGAGAGAGGTTCAGAGGGAACGTGAGGAAGTACTTCTTCAAAGAGAGGGTGGTGGAGAAGTGGAACAGCATGCCAGTGGAGGTGGTCAGGGCAGAAACAATTACAGGTTTTAAATATGCTTGGGATAGGCATATTGGATTGCTGGTAGTTTGGAGGGTGCAACCTGATGCCAGCAGTGCATGATAGAGTGCAACTGTTACTGGTAACAGGGCAGACTATGTGGGATGAAGGCCTATATCTGCTTACAGTTTCTATGTTTCTATAGATCTCCAGTTGCTCCTGGCCTCTTTATGCAGTTCGTAAGGCACTCTGGAATCCTCCACTCAATAGGCTGTCCAATAAGACATTATCTAGAGCAGTTTGCTTTGTTAGATGAATAGGAGAGCAGCAGGCACTCTCGTGATATGAACCATATCTATTTTTACAGTGTTACAATCTCCCTCCCTCCCTCCCTCCTCCCTTCCTTCCTTCCTTCCTTCCTTCCTTCCTTCCTTCCTTCCTTCCTTCCTTCCTTCCCCTGCAACCCTCCCTTCCCTCCTTCCTCAGCACAGAAAGGAGAAATTCTGTCAGGTATATCTTAAAATTATTTTTCTGTTAGTGTTAATATTGTCACTGGGACCCATCCGTGAGTGATTTACTCTGTAAAGAATATTGTATAACAGATGTTATTGGATTTCATGAATATCATTCCAGACAAGTAGATGATATTTCTTTCAGTCACATAATGTTCAGTGAGTTCTTCTTTTACTTACTTTCCTTAAGAAAGTTCAGTGTTGAAGCTGCCATTGCAGAGAGTATATTGGTGATGTTGATGATATTATGAATCATCAAATCAAAAAAGACATGAAGATAGAGGGCCTGATTCTCAAAGAGGGCTTAGATCAGCACAAGCTGTGTCAGACAACGGCTTGCACTGAAGCCCTTTGTGCCAGGAACCCTGCACCAGACTCTGGTACATGATGGGTTTCAGCACTTAAGTTCCCACACTTGCAGCAACCCTCCCATGCGGCAAACACCTGGTGCATGGGAAGGGTCAGCTGCAGGCTTCTTGTGGCAAATGCAAGCTCCCCCTCCATCCCCCATTGCTAGTGTTAACACAATAAAATAAACTGCCCCTATCCTTGTAATGTTGCGCTCCCCTCCTCCCTGATCCCTGGAGCTGCCGTTGTTTGTTATAATATGCCCCCTCCCTGATCCCTGATGTTGCCCTATTATTTGTTAGAATATGCCTCCTCTCTGATCCCCAATGTTGCCCTATTATTTGTTACAATATGCCCATCTCCGATCTCCAATGTCACCCTCTTATTTGTTATACTATGCCCCCTCCCCAGTCCCTGACGTTGCCCTATTATTTGTTATAATATACCCCCCGAGCCTTGATGTTGCCCTATTATTTGTTATACTGTAATATGCCCCCATCTCCAGTCCCCAATGTCACTGTTATTTGTCATGATATGCCCCCTCCTCAATCCCTGATGTGGCCCTATTATTTGTTATAATGTGCCCCCTCTCTGATCCCCAATGTCACCCCATTATTTGTTATAAAATGTCCCCTCCCTGATTCCCAATGTCGCGGTTGTAATAATATAACTTAAGACCCCCTTTCCCTGGTGATCTAGTGGCCACCACCCCCCATCCCAGCAGGTAGTGACCACCACAAAACCCACCCATCCTGTGAGAGAGTCAGCACAGCACAGTACAGTACAGCATTCAATAACAGTTCAGTTGGCACCGACTGTGGAGGTTAGAGGAGGGCTGTGCAGGTACTGGCTCTGTTACGGGATGGGGGGGTTGGGTGGTGGACATTACATGCTGGAGTGTGGTGATGGGGGGCCACTAGATTACCAGGAAAAGGAGGTCTTAAATTATATTATGACAACCACTTATGTCGGGAATAGGGGAGGGGGCATATTATAACAAACAGTAGGGTGACATTGGGAATCGGGGGGGCATATTTTAACACATAATAGGGCAACATCAGAGATCATGGAGGGGGCATATTTAATAAATAATAGGGTGACATCAGAGATCAGGGAGGGGGGCATATTATAACTTAAACAATGGCAACATCATGAAAGGGGGCCACTAGACCACCAGGGATTGGGCATTAAAAGTATTATAAAAACACCTGACATCAGGGATCGGGGAGAGGGGTCCGCTAGACTATCAGTGGGGTCTAAGTTTTCTGTCTGGAGATTGGGCTGGGGTGGGGGACTGTGGGACATTGCTGAAATGTGTATAATTCACCCAGAGGGCACATTTCTAAGTACCCTTAGCCCAGCCCTGGCCGGTCTAAGGGTAGTTAGAAAATGTATTTCTGGAGGGACTTCCAGTGACATCACTGCTGGATATGGAGGGCTAGAGTGTGAGCTCCGTAGCGCACCCATTAAAATTAGTCTCTTGTTCAATCTAGTTGATTAGTTTGTCGAGCACTGTATTGGGGAGACACTTCTCTCTGCATCAGTAAAGTCAAATACACAAAAGATTGTACCTCACACAGTGTTCAGCCAGTGAATTTGACTTCAGAAGACATCGCAGTCCTGATGGTGGTGTGTTCTATAGCTGAGCCGACTGCGTATGGAATAGGGCATGAGGATCCTGCTCCTAGCAAATCAAATCCTTTATTGCTGAGCTTAAAAAAGCCATTCATATATATTAAATACAAGAATAGATACATGCAAACATACATATATTCATACACATCATTTACTGTAATAAATAATTACATACAAATTCATATACAACACTCTTTATAAAAGCACATAACTAGTATGCATATCGATACTACCCTCCCCAAGATAAATACTATATCAGTCTATTCCACAGAAGCCAGGGTGTTCATAGCAAGCATTGATTTGCCATTATTTTCTTCTTTTTTTATAAATTGCACTGAAGTATTTTGTAATTCTTGTTATTCCCCAAACATCTGTAGTATGAATTAAAATAGTAGTTTACAATTCATTGCTTATAGAATATCTAGAATCTATAACAGCATTTAACCAAAATGTCCTCTCCATAGGTAGACTAGGTGGGCCAAGTGGTCCTTATCTGCCGTCAAAGTCTATGTTTCTGTATTTCTACCATGTACATGTCCATAGGACATGGTTGAGGTCCTCAGTACTCCCCACCACAGAAGTGCATTGTTCTTGCTCTCTAGGTAGTTTATTACATCTGGTTAAAAGTATATTGTTAGGAAATCTTTCTAATTTATATATTACAAAATTCCTAGGTAGGTCTATATCTGTCGGTATATTAAGATACGGTTTGTAACCAAAATTGAAGTTATGTTTTGAATATCATCTGGAGAAATTAAATTTTTCTGAATAGCATCAAGGTCTTTTTGATTCCAGGTATTCAGAATTTTCTTAATTATATATTTTTTGTATTTAATACTGATGGATAGTCCATTCTCAACCAGTGTGTTAAGATTTTATAATTTATATTCTTGTAGCAGCTGTATAATTTGGGGGTAACAGTAGTTTTTATTAGTATAGCTTAGCTTATAACATTTTCTTTTTTCTTCTAAGCGTAGGAAAGACAGATGATTATTGGGTAACCTGCGTACCCTTAACCAAAAACAAATTTTCCTAGAATGTACTACAGTAGGACATTTATATTATTAATGCCAAGCTCAGCTCTAATATATACAGCTGGGCATGAGGGACCTACTCCCAAGGTTTTCCTTAATAATTTAAACTTGGGAATAGTTAAATTACCCATGGCATTGCTCTCCTCAATTTGTGTGCTATATAAAAGCTAAGAATGGTATTTGATCTTTATTGCATATATTAATGGTCTTATTGTTTGACCTCCATACCTAAAATGTAATCTTTCCAGATCTTTTGCTGTTTTTTTTTAATTTCTCCCTGGTTGTATCATGGTGGTCCATCCAGGTACTATTATATTTTACAGCTACCCCTAAATATGTATATTTTGAGACAACCTCAATTTTTTGGGGCCCTATATACCATGTCCCTTTATTTTTCGTATTTGAACTAAAGATCAAGGGTCTGATTCCAGAAGACATGGCACAAGTCGCCTACAATTGCGACTTGTGCCAAATGCTGATGCGCTGGAAACCCTGCACCCAATTCCAGAACAGTCAGGGTCTCTGGCAGCTAGATCTGTGACTTGCAGCACCCCACGTGTATACAGTATGGACTCAATGAATGACAGCTCATTCATTGAACATGTACTATATACAGTAGTATGCGCTCATAGAAAGCTCAGTCGGCAGATGGCCATGGAGTTGAGAGGTGGGATGTGCCAGTAGCCAACTGGGAACGGGTGTGGGGGTGCACCTGCACTGCTGGGTGGGGGCCACTAGACTACCAGGGCATATGAGCAATTATTAATATTACCATTGAGCTGGCGATTGGGGATTGAGGCTTGAGGATCGGGGGAGACATGTTCAGCCCTGTGGGGCACTACTTGGGTATGGGGGGGACATGATAAGCCCTGTGGGGCACTACTCAGGTACTGGGGGAGACATGTTCATTTCTGCAGGGCAATTCTCAGGATCAGGGCTTGGGAAGCCAACAGCCCACAGAGAGGCAGGTATGTGCAGTCCCCAGTGGGGATGGGTGGGTGGGGCATATGTGGGATCATGGGGGTGGCTGTTGTGTGCCCATGGCACAGTGGTGCACCCGTGGACACAGAGTACAGTTAGACCAGCTAATAGCTGGTCTAACTATCCTTGGACCGATGTCCTCCGGGGTGTTTCCTGGAATAGTAACCATGCTCCCAGAATAGGGTGCAGTGGCTGCCGTAAACCCCATTGAGCCATGTCGCAGGGGGTTTATGACGTACATGGGGGCATAAGACCACTTTGGCATAGGCAGCCTGCAACATGTTGCAGGATGCCTTTTGGAATACAGAATATGAGAACTAATGGTGCAAAGTTCTACTTGCGCCATTCATTTTGGTGAAGACACTTTTTGCCATGTGTATCCATTCTGGAATCAGGCCCCAAGATTTCAGTTTTTTGTAAATTAACTTTAAGCTGAAGTTCCTGTGATCTTTCATTTAAGATACCTAATTTTTTGTAGGCCCATTTTGATCAATGAAAACAAAACAAAATGATCTGCGTATGCTAAGGCTGGACAGAAAGTTTTATTGCTCTTCGGTAAATCTGAAGGGGTGATCTTTAGGTCTGTTAAGATTATATGTAAGTATTAAGCTACGACTGCTCTTTCGGTGGACCCAATAGATGGCAGGGTATGGATGTTCATTCTGCATACTAATGCTGATTTTGCTGAACTTTTGTCCTCTCACAGTACTTGTGAGCTGTCGCTCTCTGCTGTTAATCTCACTCCTAATCTAGGACTTGTGTTTGCTTATGTACTCTCTGCTAGATATCTAATCACCCTGTGGTGTGGTATGGATGGGACTCCTGGGTTATTAGTAGCATGCCTATCTTAAACTCATGACATGTGTTGCTAGGGGGTGCTCCTAGTACTCTGTATTAATTGTCAGCTTGCTCACACTGCCAGTAATAGGTCTGATGTTCTCTGTTACTAATCTTGGCCAGTTGGTTTCAGTACCGTGCATGTTGTACCCAGCATTAGTTCTGTCCTGCTGCTAGGTCTTTTTATTCGGAGTGGACTGGGGTGAGATTATGCTTTAGCATTCCTACTCCTAGCTGTCTGAAATTTTGTTGAGTGGGATTTGACTGTAATTTCTGGATTTTCTGCCTGCCTAACCTGAATGTTTATACAACTGTAGGCAGGTCACGCTTTTGCTAGCTGGTTAGAGCACTGAGCTCACTAGCTATTCCCCCTTGACTTGCCTCCGGTGAGGTTATGTCAACGGTGCCTGGTGTCCCTCCCACAAGTCTGTGGTGGCTCATTGCATAAGGCATTACTGACTACTGTTCAGGTCAGTTTTGGCATGAAGGCTCTTAAGCTTCCCAGGAAGGGTGCTATGCCCTCCCATTTAGCACCACCCTCACTATTGTTTTTTTCTCTGCCTTTTGCCTCTCCCTAATGTGTGCTGATTCCTCACATTCCTCTGGGGGACATTGGGACACGTCTGTCCTCCATGAGGTGTTTAACTTCACCTTCTCTAATTTACTAGCCCATGACAGGCAGCCCCTCTGGCCGATCTACTGCCTTGACCTCAGGTGCCTACTGTGTCCTGACTTAGTGAGAAGGCGACCTGCTTGCAGGCCCTCGGGAGGTGGTAGTTTCCCCCCCAATAAGGCATCTCCTCGGGCTCTTGACATTGAGCTAAACCCAGGTCCTGCCTATAAGGCCTCTTCACTTCCTGTGGGCTGGCAGTCAGGCAAGGGGTTAAAAATCACTCACCTCAACATCCATAGTCTCTTGCCCAACCTGGATGAACTCTCTGCCTGGGCCACACACTATAAGCCTGATATCCTTGGTATTATTGAGACTTGGCTGAAACCTTCAATCCCTGACTCAACCTGTGTGCTCTCTGGCTTTGAGCTCATCAGATGGGATAGGCCAGGGAAAAAGTGTGTGGGGGGTGGTATTCTGATTTACTACAAGTGTCACCTTAATACATCTGTGGTGTCTCATCAGTCTCCCTGTCTTCATGTGAGCTGCTTCACTCTGTATTATAACTTGGAAATACAAAGAAGTTGCATGTTATCTGTACATACAATCCCCCCAAGGAAGGTCTGCCTGGGTTATCCCTCCTCCTTGATACTATTGGTCCTAAGGCTTGAGATAATGAGCTACTGATCTTGGGTGATGTGAATTTAAACTGGCATGGAGGAAATTCCAAGTAGTTTAAACCATTGCTTGCTGGCCTCTCCCTGACACAACTTATTCAGAAGCCCACTAGATCGTCTACCAGTGGTGGTACTAGCTCCCGATTGGACTGGGTACTGTCCAATCGGCCTGAGAGAATCAGCTCTACTGGTACCCTTCCTGACTATCTCTGACCATACCCCAGTGTACTGTGTGTGGAAAGTCTCCTCCCTGAAAATTACCCACAAAATCAATCAAGTTAGGGATTTATCCAGGTTTGACCTTTGGGCATTTCATGAGGATCTGAGGTTCACTGACTGGTCAGATGTGCTTAATGCTCAGGACCCCTCCACTGCTGTTAGCCAGTTTCTTAGTACTTTTGGTGCCCTGCAGGACAAGCATGCCCCTCTTATTAGGTGGAGAGAGTAAGGGGGTCTGCCACTAAAGGGCTGCATGGGAGCCTCCTAGTCCTCATGAGGGCTAGAGACAAGTGTTGGGCCAACTTCAAGGTCATGATTGACCAGGCCATATTTCAGTAGTACAGAAGGCTCAGAAATGAGTGCAAAAAAGCAATTGGGGCAGCCAAAAGTGAATACTGCAAATCTGCTTTACTCAGCTCAGCTAAGGATCCTAGGCAGTTCTGGAGGAACATAAAGAATATAATTGGTGGCCACTCCAAATCTGGGGTCTCTGATATGATCGTAGTGGGTCTAGTTGTAATAATCCACTAACAATTGCAAATGCTTTTAACTGCCACATCTCGGACCTGTCCGCCTTCACCTCCCTCTTCCCTGTGGGCGGGAGTGTCAGCTGTCCTCTGGCCTCCACCCCCCAGGTGGACCCCACCTCCCATCCTTTATTTTATCTTAGGGCTGTGTTAGTACTTGAGATGCAGAGACTTCTCTCTGGCATCTCCCCACATTCTAGTGCTGGCCATGATAGTACGGAGCCCAAGCTCCTCCATTTGGGTGCACCTTTCATAGCCTTCCCAGTGGCCCACATCTTTAACAAGGCCCCATGCCTCTGGTGTTATTCCTGACATCTGAAAGATGGCGAGGATTGTCCCTGTTCTGAAGCAGGGCAACCCTAAGATCCTTGACAATTTCTGTCTGATTGCCATTCTATCGGCTATTAGTAAACTCCTAGAGAAAGTTGTGGCTGGGCAACTTACGGAGTACATTCGAGCCCATGAGTTACGGTCCCCTGTGCAGCACGGCTTTCATAAATGGTACAGTATGTCCTTGGCCCTTGTCTCTGTCTCCTCTACTGTCAAGGCAGCCATGGACCAGGGCAACTCTCTGGTGCCATATTCATTGACCTATACAAGGACTTCAACCTAGTGGACCATGCATTACTTTGCTCGCAATTATGGTCCCTTGGCCTGTCTCCACCTGCCCTGAGTTGGTTTAGTAATTACCTCCAGGGTAGACAACAACTTACCAAATTCAGCAAGGTCCTCTCGGACAACACTCCTGTAACCTCCAGTGTGCCCCAGGGATCAGTCCTGGGGCCCCTTCTCTTCTCAGTTTTTGTTAACAGTCTTCCTGCCACTGCTACCAACTGTAGTGTTATCCTCTATGCGGATGACCTGGTCATCCTTATTCATTCCTGGGACATTGGGGTCATCAACCTTCAACTGAGTGAGGATTTCAGGAATATTCAGTCCTAGGTAATGTCTCATAAGCTGGTCCTCAGGCCATGCTTTTCGGGTCACTGGCTAAGATTAAGGTATCCCCTGCCCCTCTGCATGTTATTGGTGCTGATGGTACACATCTTCTAACCACAGTCTCCATCAAGTATCTTGTGGTGACACTTGACTCCCAATTCGACCTTGGGTGTCATATCCAAAATGTATGCAGAGCTGTTAACTGCAAACTGGGCCTAGCCTATAGAGCAAAAAAAAATCTTATGCCTGCTGCTCATTTGGCATTGGCCAGAGGTGTGCTTTTCCCCCCCCACTCTGCTATAGCCTTTTCCTGTTTGCATGTACCTCCAAGGTCCACCTTACAAGGTGCAACGCAACCTACAATAACATTTGTCACTTTGCTCTTGCTGCACCTCACCTCACCCATCACTGTGAACTATATGACAAAATTGGCTGGCTTTCCTCGGCCAACCACATGAACATTGGTTTGGGCTGCTTCATGGGCAAGGTGCTCAGAACTGGTACCCCCTTAGGGCTGGCTCAGCTCCTCAAACCAGCTGACTCTTCCTCCTACTCCCTCAGGTCTCTGGGCCCTGGTGTGCTCAAAGTTCCTAACACCCGTACGCAAATGAGGGACAAGGACTTTGCTTCATGTGCTATGAGGCTTTGGAACTCATTTCCTGCCAATGTTCACTCCTCCCCCTCCCACTTGTGCCTCCGGAGCTCCCTGTGGGGTTACTTGAAGCTTTCCTCTGCGTGTTGGTGTCCTAAGCCACCATAGCTAGTTCTGGACCCTTAAACTGGGCTCAGCTGACCTTCTGGGTACCCCTCTTGCAGTTTCTGCTGATGTTGTCTGCCTTACTGTACTCTGAGATGCATATGATGTGTTTATACTTTGTTCAGGAGTTACTTATAATGCAGCTCTGGCTGAGGCTCAGAGCCATTTATACTCTGCAAAATGTACTGCTCTTAGCCTTGGTGTCTCTATGTCTATATATTTTATGCATATATTTTAACTGTGCATTACTGTCGACTATTCATGTTCACCTGGTTCCTTTTTGACTCTGTATACTACCTTACTTGTATCATTATGTTCTCTGTGTGAACCTGTATTCTCATTGTACTCTCCCCGGTCATACCTGAAAATAGGCATATAACTTGTCTAGTGTACCTACCTGGTCAACAAAAGCTAAATAAATAAATAGTGTTAAATGATCATCCTGGTCAAGGTAGGGGGTGCAATCCAGTTATGTTCTTTAAATGATAAAAGCCGATCCTGATCACAGCTGACACCTGAGGTACAAGTGATAGCTCTTGGTCAAGACTGACCTCTATATTGTGAGTTTATCTCCTCCTGAAATAGGAAGATCCAGGCTTTCCAGCATGAATGATGTAAGATGATCTGATTTCATGAGTAGCAGCTCAGCTTTGCTGAGATTTAGCTTCAACCCGTTATGAACCATACACCCACTGACCTCCAAAAGAGCATTCTCAGGCACAGTCACTGAGGAGTCCTATCTTGATTTAAATGAAAGATATAGCTGTATGTCATCAACATAGCTACAAAAATCTGAACTATACATTTGCATCACCTCTCCCAGCAGAAGCATAAACATTGCAAACAAAAGAAGGCAAACTGGAACTCTGTGGTATGCCACAATCAATGACAGAGAAATAAGATACAAAATTTCTTTTAAATCGTCAACTGATGATGATCACTTAGGAAGGACCAGAACCAACATGATCCCTACCACCCCAACAATCCCCCTCATATGCTCCACGAGCTTTTATGTTCAGCAGTGTCATATGCAGATAATAAACCCAAAAGTACCAGGACAGAAAATGTTCCCTTGCAAGAAACAGATAATTTAAAACCCTTACCAGGCCATCTCACTGCTAGGTCAGGAATGGAAACCAGATTGGAATGGGTCATAGATGGAGATTTCCTCCAGATGCTCTCTTTGCCATGCCACCACCGCTGAATTCCTCTAGATGCTCTCTTAGCCATGCCACCACCACTTTCTCAATAACTTTGCACAGATGGTAAGTTAAAGATAGACCTAAACCCCACAAAAGCAGCACTATTTAAAGCACCTCTGTGTGCAAACACTGAGGCAAGGGTTACCCCAAAGGGCATTTGGCTGGGGAGCCAAGTTTCAAGAAAATACAAAATCACACATGCCCACACAATGCAAAGCATCATGGGCTGCATATGCAAATCACCACAGAATGTTATGCTGGTTCAACTTTAAGCAGAATTGCATGGGGCCAAAAGGCCTCTCACACAGTTTGCAAAGGGTGCTAACAAATGGCAGATCGTGTTTTGTCCTACCAGGACTCATCAGTATGCCTCGTCTGTTTGACACCCCAGTGGAATGAACCAGCTACCTAAGACGGTCTGTCTGGGTTATGTTGTGGTGAACCCATTAAAATAAAAACTATTTAAAGACAGTATTTTCAGGTAAACATTGAGGCAGGGTTGTTTCAGTAGAAGTTGGAAGTTGCTTCAACACATGCTTACACAATGCAAGTATCATGGGCTATATATAGATCACCACAGAATATAGAGTTGGTTCAACTTTAGCAGAATTGCATGGTGCTGAAGTTGCTTAAAGTTGAACCAGCATAAAATTCTGTGGTGATCTGCATATGCAGCCTATGATGCTTTGCATTGTGTGGGCATGTGTGATTTGGTATTTTCTTGAAACTTGGCTTCCCAGCCAAATGCCCTTTGGGGTAACCCTTGCCTCAGTGTTTGCACACAGAGGTTCTTTGTCTTTTAAATAGTTTTTTATTTTAATGGATTCACCACAACATAACCCAGACAGACCGTCTTAGGGTAGCTGGTTCATTGCACTGGGGTGTCGAACAGACGAGGCATACTGATGAGTCCTGGTAGGACAAAACACATGTCTATGTCATCTGTTAGCACCCTTTGCAAACTGTGTGAGAGGCCTTTTGGCACCATGCAATTTTGCTTAAAGTTGAACCAGCATAACATTCTGTGATGATTTGCATATGCATCCCATGATGCTTTGCATTGTGTGGGCATGTGTGATTTTGTATTTTCTTGAAACTTGGCTTCCCAGCCAAATGCCCTTTGGGGTAACCCTTGCCTCAGTGTTTGCACACAGAGGTTCTTTGTCTTTTAAATAGTTTTTATTTTAATGGGTTCACCACAACATAACCCAGACAGACCGTCTTAGGGTAGCTGGTTCATTCCACTGGGGTGTCAAACAGACAAGGCATACTGATGAGTCCTGGTAGGATGAAACACGTGTCTATGTCATCTGTTAGTACCCTTTGCAAACTGTGTGAAAGGCCTTTTGGCACCATGCAATTCTGCTTAAAGTTGAACCAGCATAACATTCTGTGGTGATCTGCATATGCAGCCCATGATGCTTTGTATTGTGTGGGCATGTGTGACTTTGTATTTACTATTTAAAGCAGCCTTCTTTAGCAGTGGCCATACCACATCTCTTTCAAGACAGTGGGAAATATACCCTTCCTCGAGGAGGCATTGACAATTTTAATGACTACTGGACCAATCACCAACTCTCCAATCTTTATTAAAGATAAGGGAACAGGATCCAGCATACAGTGGCTAGGGCATAGATCTGAGAGCACCCAGCAAATCTCTAACAAATCAGTTGTGTGAAACTCATGCCAGACAATCCAAGATTCTACCATCTCCCACTTTTGGCTACTACAACTATGAGAAGTCACTATGGAGGAAATCTCAGGCCACATGAGAAGAAATCTTCAAACCCATCACACGTCTCCAGAGAAATTGCTTCCAAGTCTTGGGAGAGAGACTCAGAATGAAAAATCCCATCCACCATGCCAAAAGGGGTTTTGGATCTGTATCTCTCAGCTGTACCAATGCCTGAGAAAAAGGATGTTCTCATAGCAGTCATCAACTCCTGGTATTCTGTATAATGAGACTCCAGGACAAGACTATTGGGCTCCAGGCCAGACTCCCTAGACTTGTGCTCCAACCTCCAACTCTTCACTTTAAGAGAATGGAGCACATCATTAGACAAAGGTGCACTTCTTCTCATAGGTGAAGGGTGGCAATGGACTGGCACTAGAGTGTCAGCAGAAGACAGGATGTTATTACAAAAAAAACTCCACTGCCTCAGAAGTACTGCTAGTGGAAGCAGCAATAGCACCAGAGATGTCTGGTTGCCCAGAACTTTTCAGAACTGAGTTTATTCTCAAATGTTGAAAGATTATGATTTAATTAAATTGAATGAATGACTGAAAATTATCTTTGTTACTATCTTAAGTCAGAACATAGAAGAAATCTGGCAAAATTCAGATTCAAAATTTTCTTTGAGCATAAGGGGTGGTATTCTAATAAGCAAAATATTTGTAAATGCAGACTTGCATATTCTTTTATAGGTTTACATATCCCTTTTCAACTGTTCCACTTTACTTATTTCAAGAAATATGTGGAAACCTCCTTTAATAAAACAAATAAACCAACAGTAGCACATCAAAAAGATAACTTTATCTGGCTTTTTTTCTTCACAAGAGGGTGGAGTTAGTTTTGCTTTGGCATCTTTTATAACCATGGCATTAAAAATGTTTAACAGATGAAATACTCAATTATTATTGTGCTTTATCATCCCTCTACTTATTGTATAATGGTTGTACAATTTTTAACCCAACAAATAATTCTAAACAAATTGTATATTTATTATAAATAGCT
The DNA here is from genome assembly GCA_016271365.2 of Neoceratodus forsteri. Classification (NCBI taxonomy): domain Eukaryota; kingdom Metazoa; phylum Chordata; order Ceratodontiformes; family Ceratodontidae; genus Neoceratodus; species Neoceratodus forsteri. Next base: position 1,137,576,408 of record CM028129.1, read on the forward strand.
CCAAATATCTATTTAATATGAGTGAGGTCTTGGATGTTTAAGCACTTTTAAGAAACCTATTTGTAACTGTGGAAGAGAACTATTGTCGTCGTCATTTTTAATGTTCTGGATTCAGAAATGTAACTGAATGTTTTGAAGCTTTTTATGTGCTTTGGCAATATCTTTTCAGTGAACATAATAAACTAAATTAGAATCAAGCCTTCCACAGGCTCTATTATTGACCATCTCCAAAGGGGTGGAAAAATGCCAGGAGCCATCAGCCCCCAAAATATGGAAGAACCATCCAAACAAACCATAGATTCAGTCAATAGATTGTCAGCCCTTAACCTGGTGTGAACGCAAGGTCCAATGTGAGTTTCCCCACATGAATGGCAGCCCAAACATGCTGAGTAAAACCCAACAATTCCATCAATTGCAGGCACTCAACTGCAATCCTATCATCCATGTCATCCACCCAGCAGTTCATTTCCCCAGCACCAACAGTTTGGGGAACTCCAAAACCAAATCAGACATTAAAACTCAGAACTGCTCCAAAAGTTCCCTTTAACCACCACCCCGGGGTAATGATACACCAGAAGAATCTTACAGCTCAAGCCACCTGCACATGTCATGGTCACACACTCAAAGGATTCCTCCTCCCCCACTAGGCCACCATAAACCTTAAGTTAGTCTATAAATTACAGCCACTCTCCCACCACTATGCTCCAAACGTAGGTGGTGTATGACTAAGAAACCTGGCGGGACTAGTTCAGAAATATAAAAAATGGCACTGTTCCTGAGTCAGGTCTCAGTCACATAAACCAGGTCGGAGCTGGATGTTAAACTCACATCCCTCAAAATGGCAGTTCTATTTACAACTGACCTGGCATTTATTAACATCACTCCCACTGCAGTGGTGTTGCTGCTTCGAGTCCCAGCACCTGGAAGCCTAAAACGTGGGATGGAAACCAGTACCAAAGCTCTGTCCCTGTGTGTACTAGCTCTTATCACCCTTCTTGCCACCCTACCATTACCCCTATTCTCTGTTGTCCATTCAGTAGATACATCCTACCAATATCATCAGGGAGCCCAGGAAGCCAGTGGCTAAAAGGACATAGTCTCCTAAGCTCCTTGAATGAAGAAAGACCTTACTAAAGGACTTGTACATATTGTCTAATCCAATAAAACCAACTAAATCAAACTACCCAAGTACCCCAAAATATAAAACCACCCTAACTAACCTTACACACCAAACTTTCCCTCAGTTTCAACACTTATCACTCTTTCGCTCATAAAACAAACCAACACCCACAGCTTTGCAGTCATACAACAACCAATGTTCATTCAACATATATCTGCACTTACACACACAGGAATTCTTTTTTTTTATTTAAGCTTCGTGTTCAGTTTAATCCATGAGTCCTTATCTAACTTCCTAAACAGACTTGACATATGAATTTCTGATGATACAAATCTGATACACAAATAAAAAAAAATTGTCTGCTGCCACCAGGTAGGGAACATGTCCTGAAGTCTGTTATGAATGGAAAAATTTACAGGATCTGAAAACCAGTCTTGGGTACCATTGAAGCATGGAGTATAATTAGATCCACTCTTAATGGGCTAAACAAGATAGTAATACAGAATGTTAAGCAAGGTAGTCAAAATACTGTATATAATAATGCTTCTCCACTGCTCCCTTATAGCGTAGTGTAGCGAAGATACTCTGTTCCACTTCTCTCAAACAACAGGATTCCAGAGAGTTTTCACTGTTAGCTGTCACTTAAAACACCAGTACCAGGGATTTCAGATGAGGAGTGCTAGTAACCCAAAAACTCACTTTTCTTCACCAAAACTCCCACTCTGCAACTAAAAATTGGGCAGGCTTTATTAGCCCAAATAGCTGATCTCTCATGGGGTCAGAGTGGCCATTCCAGCATGGAGAATTGATCCCTTTGAAATCCACAGCATCAGTCCCAAGCAAGGAATCCTAAGTGTTAATATCCTCACCTCCAAAAACACGGTTCACGCCCTCAATGCCTGGGTCAGGATTTTGATCTGCTGAAACCCCTCAAACAGAAATTGATGCTCAACATTGAGCTTCAAAATGAGAGACAAGGGATCAGAAAGCCTCCCAACAGGTCTGCCCTGCAGGGGAAGTGAAAACAAAGCAGAATCAGTTGCTTGGCTTGCAGCTGCAACCAAATCATTATCAGCAGATGCCATTGTTAGTATCTTGTAACTTACTAATGCTGGTTTAACTCTTCCATTTTTGATACTCTCAGCAGCATCAGAATGACACAGCCCACCTGAATATGTGAACCGAAAGAGTGCTTTATTTAGAGTAGAAGTGATAACTAAGCCTCAAAATGGCAGTTAATTAATCAACAGGAAACAAACACTCTGCAAATATTCAGTCCAAAATAACTACTTCAGCCATTTCTAAAATAAAATATTAACTAAAAGTGCAATCAAAGGGACATAAATTTAATTAAAATAAAACAATCCTAAATTCAGTAGAAGGAGCTGACTGATGGCCTGCCCATTCTAGCAGACATCTTAATCTTAATCAATCATCTAAGGTTAAGGCATGCTTGTCAGTATGGGTGGTCTCATGCTTCTGTGTGCCATCCAGGATGTTAGAACATGCATGACCTGACAGGGGAGATGGGTGGGTTGGAGAGAAGGGAAACATGGAAAATTGCCACATAAGGGGAAACAGATGATGGCCTCCATCCCCCCCATGCAACCTACCCCTCAATGTAAGTCCCCCTCCTGTACGCTCCACAAATATCCAAAGAGTAACCTCCATGGAAGCAGTAGGGAAGTCCAGTGAGGTGCCCCAGCAGGGGTAAGCCAGAACAGATGGTGCCAAAGAAACCTCAGAGAGCCTGGAGACTGGGACATGTAGTAGGAGGTGAATCCAGCAGGCAGATTATGACCCTTGATTGGCTACAAAGAGCCTTAAAAAGAAAGGTCTAACTTTGGAACTGCTAGGGTTAGGAACCATTAATTTTTTTAAATTAAAGCTTGGAGTCAGGTAAACATATTTGTGTCCTATAAGGCTCTGAAAGATGTGTAAGTTTGTTAAATACATTAGCGTGTTGTTTTCAGTGTGTGTAGAATGGACCGTAGCAACTGCTCCAGAATTACGTTACTAGGTCCCTTTTCTAATTTCAGTTTGCTAGCGACACTGATCTGGAATTAGGCAAAGTAAGGCAATTTTACATTTAGGCACCCCTTTCTGGAGACTCAGGGTACATCAAAAAACAATCAAAGAAAAAAAATAAAAATAATAGCAAAAAAAAAATACTTTCTCATAGGTATACACATGAAAAAGGGTTACCAAAGGGTGACATAAGTGCCAATTTTTCAAACCCCCCAAAAATCAAGTATGATAAGTTTTTCAAGACACTAAGGGCCAAATATTCAAAACTTTTCCCCGGGTCTAAATTAACACTGCCCAGTGTGCAAAATTAGCCTGGAACCAATAGCCCACTATATTCAAAAAGGTTAGCCCTGGTGCTAAACCTGCTGAATATAACATGCTAAGGAAGCCGGGCAAACTGGGCTGGGCGTGCAGTGCAAAAATAGCCTGGGAAATAAGACAGCTCTGAATATAGCAACCAGGAAGTGCAAATACAACAGCATCCCTGTTCACAGCGAAGTGAAGAAAGGTAGAGGTGAACTATGTGGCCAATGTGTGTGCTAGCAAAGGAATGGATTCATTAAAGCTGCAAGCACCAGCGCATGTGAAAGTAAATTGTGCAGAAATGTACAATGATTCTGAAATGTTTGCACTGCGCAAACACATTTGCACAGGTTTTGCATGGAGCTAAGCCATTTACCCAGCGCTATCACATTTGCCTGGAGCAAAATATTGCTATATTCAAAAGTGACATGCAAATGAGCCCACTGAGGCAATACGTGGTCAAACATCCAGATTAGCATCTCATTATGTCGTAATTTGCATGCAGTTTGCCCAGCGCTATTGCAGAGTCCCACAGCTCCACCTGTAGGTCAGTCTGGAAACATAGAACATAGAAACATAGACTTTGATGGCAGATAAGGACCGCTTGGCCCATCTAGTCTGCCCATTTCCCTACCTACAGGATAGACCACAGATCCTAGTTAACCAATAGCCTATTTCTTCCTACCCCCCACAAGAATTGCCTTATGTCTGTCCCATGCATTCTTGAATTCTCCCACAGTTTTAGACCCCACAACCTCCTCAGGAAGGCTGTTCCATGCATCCACTACCCTCTCTGTGAAATAATACTTCCTCACATTGCCCCTGAACCGCCTCCTCTATCTTTAAATTGTGTCCCCTTGTTCTTGCACGTCTCTTTTTCTGAAAGATGCTACCTTTTGGACTTTGTTGATTCCACTGAGGTACTTAAAAGTTTCTATCATGTCCCCCCTCTCCCTTCTTTCCTCAAGGGTATACATATTAAGATCCTTTAGTCTCTCCTCATACGGCTTCTCTTGCAGACCCTGCACCATTTTAGTTGCCCTCCTGTGGACTACCTCTATCCTGTCTATGTCCTTGCGGAGATGGGGTCTCCAGAACTGGACACAGTACTCCAGATGGGGTCTCACCAACTGTCTGTACAGAGGGATAACAACTTCCTGTTTTCTGCTGCTGATGCCTCTCCCTATACATCCCAGTATACCTCCAGCCCTCCCTACTGCCTTCTCACATTGCTTGCAAGTACAGGGACTGGCTGGGTCTGCCCACAGCTCCACCTGTAGGTCTGTCTGGCAGTGTATGGTGGTAGCTGTAGGCTATATTTGTACAGAACCACATAGAATAATGTGCCCCAGGGGACTACACAGCACAGGCACAGGTGGTGGTGCTGCATACAGTTGTCAAACTGTAGTTCTTTCTACAGTGCACAGCAGACACTACAGAAGCAAGGGGGTCAGTAGTGTGAGGGACACAGCAATGCCTATGGTGTGTAGGGCATCAATTACCACTGCACTGTATACAGTGACAGGCCCAACTTGCAAGTGTGCACTGACAGTGGACATTACTGTTATGCTGTTGTGCAACCCACAGACACTGCACCACTGGCATGGGATACTCACAGTAACATATACACGGCTGGCTGTGTGTGCTGTGGTGTCTGTACAGATGTGTAGTATGTGGCTGGGGAAGACATATACCATAAGACAGGCACACTGGTGTTGGGGTATTCCCAACATGGGACCATTTGCACTGTGTGGCTTGTCCCAGCCTTGTGGCTGCACCCAGTCTGTGGTGCAGACTGGATACCTGTACACCCTCCCCTCAATGCCCTCCCTACACACAGTGCTGCATGTGTGTGCTGCCTTCTGTTGGTGTCCACTGAAGGGTGATCTGCAGGTGTGTGCTATGTGGCCACACTGCCTTGGTGTCCACTGGGAGCCGGGTCACCACTTACTGCCTGGCATGGCTGGGACCAGTGGCAGTTGATGGTATCATTGGGATGCCATCCGTGAGCAGCATGTTTCTTCTCTGTCAGGTTTCTTTCTATGTTTAATACTCACTGGATAGGGTCATGCCATGCCACCCAAAAGTCATGCAAAGTCACAAAGTCACACAAAGCTTATTTGCCCAGAGTTAAGACTACCTTTTCCTGGGTGGTAATTTGCACCACGCAAAGTGTTGGGCTAAGTCACGCAAAACCACTTTGCACGGCGCTATTCATTGAATATAGCATTGCACCTGTGTTCATGTACATTCCCCCTCAGTTTGCCCCCTGCATACATTATACATTTGCCTGGTGCTAATGCAGTTTGCCTGCACTATATGACCTTTTGAATATAGCAGACCCATGCAAATCTGGCGCTCACCCTGCACAAACTGTTTGTGCCCAGTGCAAAGTTTTGACTATCTGGCCCTGTGACTTAAGGGTGTAAAGGGGACTATAAAATGAAATAACTGCCAATCATCAACTTGAGAAAATGCACCTTCAGTGCTGCATATGCATCAGTGGACACCACAGCATTGCAGGTATAACAGTGAAGGTCATTCAACTCTGTTTAATTAAAAAAAATGTATTTTATTTTTCTAAGCATTTCAAGGCACTGTAACGCAAGAATGTAAAAGGGACCATGTTGTGAGATACCTCCCTAACAGAGACTTTGGAAAAAGCCATTTTAATGTTGTGCATGTAAAAGTGGAGACCAAACAATGTTGCATGTGTGACAGTGGACACCACAGTGTTGCACGTGTAACAATGGACACCATTTAACTATTTATGTCAAAAAAAGGCATTTCCTTGATCTCTCACTCACCAAAGTCCCTCAGCTTTTTTTAAAAAAACATCCCAAAAGAAAATCCCCATCTCAAAAAAAATCAGATGCTTTTCCTGAAATCTTTGGGTGTGTGTGAAAAATGTAACTTGCTGGGACACAGCAGGTTTCACATATCACACAACTTCTGAATGAATCAGAAATGCTATATGCATTTATACCATGGTAAAAATGCCTTCATTAACAAAAGACAACACCAGAGGCAGTTTTCAAAAGAACTTTATTGAAGTGCAACCAGAAAAAAGTCCATAGAGAAGCAGTGGAACATACTTTGTCTTACATGTCACAATTTGCTGAGAGAAATCTGTAGCGTTTTTAGAGCTGGACATTTTAAAAAAATAAAGTGTGTGGACCTGGGTTTCTCAAATAATGTAATGTATCTGTATTGTACTTGTGGCCACCTTCTAAAGTCACTTATTATAACTGCACTGGCTATATCATTTTTTTTGTTCTAATTCATGCACAAAGTATTTGGTACATTGGTATCCTGATTTCATGGAATGACCCTTATATAGAAAAAAGATAAGAAAGTAAGCAATTAGCTCCACAAAACAAAATAATCTGAAGCATCAAATACATAAATAGAGCAGCATCATATTAGTTTAGGACAAGCAGTATGCTAAATTAAACTTTAGGTTCCATTTAAAGGCCTCCTATCAGCTGGCAGATCGAACAACACTGGGAAAAGAGTTCCACAGTAGTGGATCCACCTCCACAAATGCTGTCCATCTGCAGACAGTTTTCAGTGGGGGTCTTTCAGAAGGCCAGCATCAGTGGCATGGAGAAGGTAGACCAAGTGTATGGGGTCAGGAGATCTTTCAGATACAGTAGCTACAGTAGGTCACACATTGTGTAAAGCTCTGTAAACTAACCGCATACAATATGTTAATGTTGATGTGCCACAGAATTGGCAACAAGTTCTGATTGCTCAGCGCTGGGTAACATGATCTGTTTTCAAGGAACCAGATATCAAACAGGCAGCCACATCCTGGATGAGCTGCAGGCTAATCATGAGACTTTCAGATAACCCTAGGTAGAGAGCATTTCAGTAATTAAGGCTGGACGGGATGAAGGCAGGGACTATTGTAACCAGGTCACTTGGCACCAGAAATGGTTTAATCTTGGGTGATGTTTCATAGATGAAAAAAGTCACTATGGATGACTACCAGCACCTGATATTCAAGTGTCAACCTTCTTTCCATAGTGACACCCAGACCTTTTTACCACATCCATCATTTATAGATGGTAACCTGGTGCCACTCTGTGTCATTGCTGATCCACGTTGACCTAGCTTGATAATCATCACTTCAGTCTTTCATGAGTTGAGACTTAATCAGTTGGAGGCCATCAAGTTGTTGATCTCCTTTAAACACTGAGACAGCACACTACCAGGATAGCTATTGTACAGTAAACAAGACACATATAGCTGGGTGTAATATACATAACAGTGAAACTCCACCCCATACTATCTGATAATCTCACCCAAAGGTAGCATACACATGGCAAAGAACACAGGAGCCAGGATCAAACCTCGAGGCACCCCACAGTCAAGTGCAGCTATATCAAAGATGTAATTGCCTAAGACAACTTGATGCATTCTTCTGGTAAGGTAGGACTCAAACCAGCATAAAACAGTTCTGAGTCCTGCACAGACCTTAGGTGTTGCACAACCATCCCATGCTCAACTGTGTCAAACACCAATGAGAGGTCCAAAAGGACAAGCATAAAATTATGCCCTCTGTCCCTCACAGTGAGGAGATCATTGAACATGTTGACAAGTGCAGCCTCAGTGTAATGAAAAGATTGGAAACCTGACTGGAGAGGCTCATAGATGTCATGTCTATCCAGGTGAGACTTCAACTGCATCACCACCACCTTCTTGATTACCTTACCCCAAAAGGGAAGGTTCAAGACAGATCTGTAATTCAGGAGAATGTCAGAATCCAAAGATTGTTTCTTCAAATGGGACTTCACCACTAACTTCTTAGTTCAGCAGAAGAAATCCTCTTGCCTAAGAAATGACCTGACTATCCTTGAGATAACTGAACCCAGGATCTCCCCACAGTCAATAAGGAGCCAGGTAGACAATGGGTACAATAAACAGTAGGTAGGTTACAGTTCTGAAATGAACTGCAGCACCTCTCTATTCAATGCTGGAGGAAAATCCCCTCATTAAACTAATTGCATTTTTTTCCACCAAAAACACTTGTTCTAAGAACACAGACAGAAAAGTTTTAACAACTCATCTCATAGGTATCATAGGTTATTACAGAATGTAGAAGACTATGTGTCCATTTTGCTCACCTAAAAAGAATCGGCAGTATTCAAAAGGCCCCTCTTACCTGCAGAATTCATCTAGCTTTAATTTAAACTCATTCATCATAGAACTACCTACAACTTCCTCTGGTAGTGAATTCCAAAAAGATACTACTCTTTGACTGAACTATTTCTGCCGTCTTAATGAATGACACTTTTTACACCTTAATTGAAGGATGTGTGCACGCTTATTATATGCTTGATCTCTAAATTCTAGGCCCAAGCTTTCCCACAACTTATTTTCTGTTAGTGCTTTATGCAATAGGCACATATCCCCTCTTATCCTTCTGTACTCCAATGTGTACATGTCCAACTCTCTCAATCTGACAGCATAACTCTTACCCTCTGATGTTTTTTTATCTGTGTTGCCCTTTTTTGCACCCTCTCAATCATCTGAATTTCAGTAATTTTATATGGTGGCCAGACTTGGGAACAATACTCCAAATTAAATCTAACAAGTAATACATATAGTGGCACAACGACTCCCCTCTGCCTATTTGAAATATGCCTTATTTGCAGTTTAACATTCTGTTAGCCCTTTGGACAATGTTTCTACAGTGTGACTTGGAATTCTAGATCATTTGTTACAGTAGCTCTTAAATCCCTCTCCACTATGACACTCTTAAGAGGACATCCATTCATAGTATATGTCATATTTGGGTTTTTATTACCTAAGTGCATTACTATGCATTTTTTGATATTGAAATTAAGTTTATATTTAGCAGACCATGTTTGAATGAACTCTAATGCATCCTTTAGTTTAACAGCATCTGATGTGGTAATTATTTCACCCCCAATCTGCGTTCATCTGCACATTTTGTCAACCATATGCAATCATTTTTGTACTGCATTGAGGTGACATACAAATTAAATAAGCAAGGTCCCATAACCGAACCTTGAGGGATAGCACTAGTCACTTCAGTCCAGTCCAAACAAATGCCTTGGATGCTTACTTTGTTTCCTGTCAAGTAGCTATGATGATATCCAGCTAACAATATTGCCAAGTATGCCCATATTAGTTAAAACTTCAATCAACTCATAAATTAAATGCTTTGGTGAAATCCAAGTAAATGACTTCCATTGAACTACCCCCGATTCAAGGCCTCACTAGCTCTGCCATGGAACTCAAGCATGTTTGTTTGACAAGACCTGCCCTTTGTAAAACCAGCTGTGTTTCATCGTTCTTGTTTAAATCTTGTATATATTTAGTTATAAAATCCTTTATGATACCCTCTAAGATCTTACTGATGACCGAAGTCAGGATCACGGGAGGACAATTTTCTGGGTTCTTTCTGCATCCCTTTTTGTGTAGGGGGATGACCATTGCTAACCTCCAGGGCTCAGTCACTTCCCACTTGTCTAACAATGTCTGAAATACGTGAGCCAATGGGGGAGCAATTTCATTTACCAGTTCATTAATAACTTTGGGATGTAAGCCATCTGGGCCTGGAAACTTATTTGGATTCATGCTACACAGTCTACTCCTTACAACCATTATACATATATTAATAGGGCTAGATATTTTCATCTCTTGTTTAACCCTCTTAGTTATGTTCTGTTTTTCATTAAAAACTGACGAGAAATATCTATTTTGCATTTGGGCCATATTTGCTCAGTCTCTGTTACTGCTAGATCATTTGGATCAACAAATGGCTCAACCTTAATACCATTCCCCCTTTTGCCATTAATGTATGAGAAAAATGATTTATAGTTGTCTTTGGTTTTTACTGCTAACTTTCTCTCATAGTTGCTCTTAGATTTCTTTATATCTTTTTTGTTACTCTCAATGTACTCCTGTACTGGCTCCATCTTCTGTGTTGCCTTTCTTTGCATTCCTAAATGCTCTATTTTTTTCTTTATCAAATTTTTGATCTTTCTGGTCATCCCATCTGTTATCTTAGCCACCCTTTTGTATTTCCATTTCAGAGGTATACTATTTTTTATCTTATTCAGCTTAGTACTAAACAATTTGCACATAATACACAATGGCTTCTCCTAAAATTCTAGCTGTCAATTCCATTTAGCCAGGTCATCCTTCTTCTGATCAAATTTGGCCTTTCCAAAATTGAATGCAAGAATTTCCCCTTTGTGAACTGCACTAAATTCCTGAATCTTGAATGTTATCATATAGTGGTCGCTGTTATCTAGCAGTACAATTGCTATGCAATCCTTAACAGTGTCCCCAATATTACTCAATACAATGTACTATTTCCTCTTGTATGCTCCATAAACAAATTGGTCCTGACCTAACTGCTCAAATACATCCAAATACATTTCTTCTGTTTTACTTGACCCTGTTAATGCATCCCATTTTACTCCTGGTAGGTTAAAATCATCCATTAATAGTATTCTATCTTCAGGATCTAGATCATTTTAATAAATTTATAGACAGCTAGATTTTCCTCCTGATCTGTTTATGGGAGCCTATAAATTACTCCTAGAATAATCTTGGTAGCCCTATATAAGGTCAATTTAATCCATATTTGTTCTGTTGATGTCACATCCATTTCAGTCTCTTCTGATATAAGGTTATCAGACACACACACTGCCATACCTCCCCCTTTCCTATGTATTCTTGAGTTACAGTTTAGTGTGTAACCATTTATGTTCTTATCCCTGTTGTGTGCATGCCACCATGTTTTGGTGATTTCACATATTTGGATGGATTCCATGTATAATTTAAAAAAATTTTATTCCACCAAATAGGCTAAATCGGCACAAATACACATACCACATGCCACCCAAGTTCTAGCCTGAGCCCTAGTATGTGTATTTGTTCCAGTTTAGCCTAATCAGAGGAACACAATATTTTCGTGCAGCAAATTATCTTGCATAGCCCATGCTTTCAGAGTATGCCGGTCTCTTTTTTTTGGTTTGTCATTAATCTGTCATAATGCTTGAAAGATTCAATACCAACAGGAGCTTATAAATCTGATTTCATTTAGGTAGGTATCAGACCATCTCACCTGGGGGGGCAGGAATGGGGGAATTAAATATGTGGCCCCACAGAGGAACATTATGGTATAATGATCTAACCAAATGTCTGGATCAGCCATGACTTCACATATGTCATGACCCAAGAAGATAACCGTTTCCAAGGTGTGGCCACACTCGTGGGTTCCAGTGGCAACTGGCTATACTAGGCCCAGCAAGGACATCTTCTGGAGGAGCAGTTGACTAAATTATGATGCTTCATCATTGATCTAGGCATTGAAGTCCCCAGGAACCATCAGTTTCAGAGATTCCAGCTCCAGGTCAGTGATGAAGTTCACCAGCTCCTGCAGGAAGTCATTCTCATGCCACAGAAGCTAATACGTGAGAATGATCTGGCAACCTGCAACTGGACCACCCTTAACAGTCACATTTAAATGACCTTATAAATCCTGTGAGTCATGCTGTAAGTTCCAGGGTGGCTTTCAAACTAATAGCCATCCCGGCCCCTATGCACTTCTGCCTCAGGCAATGCACCATGGAGTACTCACCCAGGATAGTTGCCTCTAACATTGTGCCAGAATCATCCCCAATCAGGTTTCTGTGATGTAAATAAGGTTGGCTGAGAAATCCATGATGATACCCTCCATCACCATGGTTTTATTCCTCATCGACCTTGTGTTACACAAAACAACTTGAAGGGGAGGGGCAGAGTCAGCTGCTCTAGCTACTTACTGGCTTGTTACTAATCCACAGAACCCTGGGTATCAGAACGAGACAGGGAGGGACCCTTTCCAGGTTTTGGTCTTTCTCAGGCTGTTTCTTGGACCTAACAACCTTTATTTTGCTCTCCCCAACATCTCTCCTCTGTCCCTGTCCATGACATCTGCTGTGCCCCTTGAAAATCCCCTGATCCCCACAGTGCTGGTGACTAAAATGGGCAGGTCAGAATAGGACTTCCAAAATGGTTGCTGCTGCCAAAGATGGTCCAGGGAGTAAACGTGCCTCCCTGGAGCCCAACAGCACATACTGCCTGAGAAAAATCAAGCCCAAAATCATATGTGTAATACATAGTTTGTGTCAGAGCTGTGTATAACCACAGGCCTACATAATAACAGCCAGTACAGCTTAATGGTTAGAGTCCATGGCTCACCCGGTAAATATGTGTTTGAATTTCACCAAATTCATAAAAATGTTTTTTTTCCTGAAATTGCACCAGAACAGTGGTCAATGGTTGCATGAAGAATAATTAATGTTTGCAAAAGGGAAATTCCAGGGTGCTTAACACCTTCATCTTGGGACCTATCATTTTCTCCCTCTTCCTCAATGACCTCTGCAAGGCCTGCGTCTCATCAAACATAGATCTGTATGCTGATGACACTGTACCTTCCAGCTGAGCTAGAAGCATTGCTACAGTGTGACTTTGATAACGCCCTTTACTGGTTCTGCTCAAACCAACTTATGATGAATAAATGAAAAATAGATTGTCGCCATGTCATTTGGCACCAAGCAATGACTTTTTAGGGTCAGGTCCTGTCCACTTTTTGGAACCTTGATGGTGTTCCAGTTTGAGTTATCTCACTTTAGGTACATCGGTGTGTGGTTGGACAAAAACTTGGATTTCTCCACCCATTTTGATGTTACCCACAAAAAACCCTTCCCTAATCATGCCTGTACTGGAAAAAAGTCTGCCTATCCCTCTTGATTTACCTTGAGATCATCCTTATAACAATATTTTCACAAAATTCTGAGAAGGAATGAAATGCCCAAATTTTTGTCCTGGCATGTTCAGAACAACCAAACTGTCATGATATTTGGCAGACTTTTAGATCCCTTAATCTACAGTTAAGCATATCAATAGTCTTGTCTTTAGGTAAAAGGGAAGCAGAGCTAGAAAACAATAAACAAAAGTCACAAACTTTCACAATGTTTGAGGAATTTCACTAAAACTTTAAGGAAGTGGAATTATAATGTACTAATTTTGCCAAGCCCTGCTTCTGACTCTAATAGGCTTTCATTCAAAAATAATTAAAACACTAATCACTGCACCTCTTGCATGTGCATGCCAAGTAAAGCTCAGATTCATTTAATGCAGAAGATAAAGAAAATGGGCAGACTGGGTAGGCCTAGTGGTCCTTATATGTCATCAATTTCTATGTTTCTATGAAATTGCTGGATAGTAAAAGTGTGTTTATTTATTATGATCCAGGAACAGCAATAATATCCCTTGCATTATTCTTGCAAATACTAAATAATGAACTCTGGAACATGTTACTTAAACAATGATTTTTGCTGGTCCACCAGTGCAGTGGTAGGGTTTTAACTTGTGACACTGATGCCCTGGGTTTGGGAATGGACCCCAAGAAGTCAGAGGTCTGGTTAGGAGAGGAGGACTGAGTGCCCTATGGGATGCTCTTCTTCTCTGGGAGTAGGACATGTGAGTGTCCAGCACATGACTGACCTCTGGGGGAGGCCAGGGGGAGCAGCTGCTGGAGCCTAGAGATGTGGGGAGGCATGCCACACTTTGGCGCTTCAGCGCCCCATGTCACTGCACACCATGCCTCCCATAGGGGACAAAAGCATTTGAAAAATGCTGGCCAAATGAATCGCATCCTGCTCCACTAGTCCAGCCCTAGCTGCCCATGGCACCCAACTGTTGACTGAGTTTTGTATTCTGACAAGACTGACCTGATGCCGCAGCCCTTCCCTGGGGGCAAGCCATGGAGGCATACCTGTCACAGGGGGCCCACTGGGAACCTGGTCCAGAACTCAATCAGGGGAGTGCCTGCTCTGTGGCCCTCCCTGGAGGGGGACAAGCCCAGGAGTATTGTCACCCAAGGTAAGTCCCAAGGGGATGAGTGGGGGTACCAGGGCAGTGGAGGCTGAGACACTCTGGCTTGGCACAAAAAAAATCACAGATTTTTATTCCTGCACATTTCTTAACCAGTGTTAGAAAGATAAATTACTTTCCCACTAAAATTCTGACTTTAGTAGCTTTTTTACTGAGTTGTACATTGTCCTTACACTAAACTTACATTTATTACTATGCAAGGACAATGATAGTACAGTAAGCATTTCTCATAAAATGACTGCACATTCATACAAAAAAAATTACAAGGCCAGCAATATGCAAACATTTTACAAATCATGCAAAGATCAACCATTCATCTTACATTTTTTTTTCAGTAAGGGTGGTCAACTCCTTCCCACCTCAGTGACTTTCCAATCTCCACTTCCCTTTCCCTCTTCTACCAGAGTAATTTTCTAAATTAAAAACACTATTGACAGCTCCATGCACTGTGCCATGAGTGGACACAGTCATATGTAATCTCTCATCTCCTTTGTTTAAACCCACTTAGTCCAGGAATTATAATGTTGATATAGGTGCCCCATCATGACCATCAATTCTTCATTTGTGGAGGCAATCCAGCTTAAACCCTGCTATCCCAATCTTCCTCCTCTCTAATGCAAAGCACGCTTTGCTTTATTTTTAAATTAATACAGTCATCTGATTGTTTTAGTGGCACACAAGTGGTATGCATGAATGAGGGGGGAGAGGGTTTGTTTGCCTAGTGTCATCAATGACACAGACTGCTCTGCCCCTGCCCAGTCATGAGACAAACTGCCCCGCCCCTCTCCTGGTCACACGCTCCTCCCAACCACACTGCTAACAGCCATATGATTGTATTATTGCATTGAAGAAAGGCTTCTTTTGTGCCAGGAAGGAGGGCAACTGAGTGATTGGGTTTAAGTTGTTTTGGCCCCCCACATTAAGTACTGGGAATAATGAGAGGAGTCACCTGTATAAAATAATATTTTGAGGACAATGAAAAATCCAGCTTACTGGTGTAACAGTTTAATGTAAATTGTCATGCAGGTAAATTATGAAGACAAAAGACTGATGAAACAATACACCGATTACTAAAACTTAGCAGACAAAGATTGTGGGGCTAATAAACACTGTGAGGGAGCAGCTAACAAAGTGAAAAAAGAAATCATTGCATTCATCAAGATAACTTTGTGAGCAGATCAATAAATATTGTAATGAACCTGTATGAATCAGTGGTCAGACCCCATGTTGAGTATATTGCACCATTCAGTTCCCCAAATCTGTGGAAAGTGATCAACAGGACTTCGAGTGTCACTGAACAGTGACTAAGGTAGAAAAAGTATTTCTAAACCTTGTACCACCTTAGTCACTGTTACAGAAGATTCAGTTGTAATGATATTATTATAGTATAATACATAGCTAGCAGTTCATTTTTTTTCCAGTGGATTCTAAAAGTTGTTCTTTACATACATTATGAACAACTTGTAAAGAACTGAAACAACTTCCACTGTTCAGCACAAGCTTAGCTGCAAGATCAGCTGTGCTCATGAGCTGCACATGATCAGAAACACAGTGATTCAAATACTATGGCAAACAAAATTGTGGTTTAAACTTTCATTTATTTGTTGGTGTGGACCTTACAACACTGAACTATATAAGTTCAATGGGCATACTCAACTTAGTGAAGAGTTGTGCTTGGGCAACATTGTTGATAGTCTGAATGTATGGTATAGTAGATTATTTTTGCTGTCTTTTTATTTTCACTGTTTTAGAGAATCCGACCTCTTAAAAGGGAACTGTCAGCAATAAAAGTCTCACACCCAAGTGTGAGGCTGATTCCAATTTGCACTTTATATACAAAAACATTTTTTTTACTTGCTGTTTACTGCAGTATAGTGGAATACATTAGGCTAATTTTGCTGACTTCTAAGATGCAATTTCCTGTAACCAGAAATCTCAAATTCCCCTGTAGCTGACATCAGAGGAGGGCTGCAGAGCTGGGAGATTCAATAGCTTTAAATAGCCTACAGTATACATGTTAAAGATTTTGTAAGCTAAAATCAGATGTTTGCTGGTCCTTCTGTGCTCATGGAGCTTAGTACAGTCATCTGTGACTGTACCTAGCCCCAGGAAAACAGCAGAACAGCAAACAGAAGATTACAGCTTATAAAAAATGTTGACATTCACTGCAGGCTATTGAATCTCCCACTGCTGCAGCCCTCCTTTGAAGCCAGCTGCAGGGGAGTCTGGCATTTCTGGTTACAGGAAATGCCAGCTTACAAGTCAATGAAATTAGCCTAATACAGTCTGTTACATTGCAGTAATCGGTAAGTAAATAAAGTGTTTTTGCACACAAAGGGCTAATTGGGATCAGCTTCACACTTGGGTGTGAGACTCTTATTTCTGACAGTTTCCCTTTAAGCAAATATATATGATTAGTGAAATTCAGTGTACTTGTTGTTATTCAGTATTACTCCCACTCCAACCAGCATGTCCATGATCTTCCTGCCAACATCCAGGCTCCCATCCATGGCTTACCAGATAGCCACCCCCACTCACACTAGCTGCCCACTACTTCCCTCAGGACTGCATATACTGCACATGGATAGTGAAATACAGTAAAGTTAAATACTGTATAAGTATATGACTGTACCTGAGTCATTCATGCAGGCCATCCACATTAATGCAGGACACTATGCACCACTTTAAAAATATTAATCCAAGGGTTTACTGATCAAGTACTGTATCTTTATTTAGTATGCACAGCAAAACAAAATAAAACAAAATAAAAGAAAGTTTAATAACACGTTGAGTCTATGGTGTGCCTCCAGCTTTCTGAGTCCATCTGGTAATTCAGTGTCCTCAGCATCCTCCAAGTCATCACCAGTTGACATAACAACAGGGAAATTATGGGAATGTACCTGAAATAAACAAAAAAGGTAGAATGAGGAACTGTATGAAGAAACATGGGGGGCAGTATAGCGCAGTGGTCTAAGGCTCTGAGCTGCAAATCTGGTGACATCCAGCAGACCAGACCTGGGTTTGAATCCCGCAGCTTCCACTTGCATACTGTGTGACCCTAAACAAGTCACTTAACCTCCTTGTGTTCCCAGGTCGCTCCTGTAAAAAAGCTTTCAGCTTAGTGTGCTATACCTGGTTAAACAACTAAATAAATAAAATAAAAACAGGAACTCTGAAAGGCAAGCAGTGTAAGTAACTTACAGGTTCAGACAGTTGTCATGTGCATTGGCTATGCCAGCCTGAACAAAACTGCAGATACAGTCTTCTATCCTGGCACTGAACTCAGTGAAGCTTGCCTTCCAGCCAGTGCACATGCTTCTCTTTTAAGTGGCACAGTGTCAAATCCACATTTATTTCTGATTCACCCCTCAATAGCTGCTCCACCACCAGCCCCACGTACCAGTTAGTAAAATGTTTTTTTCCGATAATCTTTGAACATTTTATTTACTGAAATATCAAGAGGCTGTGGCAGATTAATACATGAAGCAGGGATAAAATCAGGGACAATGTTACAGTCCTGTAGTTTATCCAATACATTGAAGGTTGTGTGTGCTCTAAACAAGTCCATCAACAAAAAAAGCCTTCTGCTCATTGAGAAAGGCAATATGCTGTTTTGTGCAGCCAAAATAGGGAACAAGCACACAATCCACATAATACAGCATAGCAGAGATATTTGCCCAATGGTTCACTGAATGGTGGATGTGCTAGTCAATTGGAAATTTGTGCTGGGGGTGACATGTTAGTGTTTTGCCCTTGTATATCACTTGTGGTGATAAGTAGTCTTCTGCCAAAGCAAATGCTAACACTACTGATACTTGACTATTGTCACCTAGTCTGGTCACTGACACCTGTTTAGAATTAGTGATGCAATTAAATTTTATTTTGCAGGTGAAATTCTGGCAAAATCACTAATTTCACCACGCAAAATATTTCACGTACTTATGAACGCAAGGTGAAATTTCACTGGTAAATTTCTCCTTGTGTTACTATTTGGCAAAATCAGGCAAAATTGGGCTTTCCACATGATTTACTCTCTGCAGGTCAAATGGGGTGACTGTATACAGACAGAAAGTGAGTGATTCATTTCCTTTCTGTGTACCTGGAGACTTGAAGAGGCGAAGCAGGCAGCCAGCAGCAGAGACTTTAAAATCTTTACTTGGTCTCTGTGTGCCACTGTTCCATTGTGTGTGTGTTTTTACACCCTTGTTTTGTTTAAAAAGAATATATTAGATTGTGTTTCTGTTCTTCGCTTATAGTTTCTGTTTGGTGTTTGTAGTGTTGATTGGTGTGTGTGTGTGTAACTCCCTCTCTCTCCCTTTCTGTTAGGAATCTTTTTCTATTTTTCAAAGATAGAAAGGAGGGATGCTTAACAGCAGGGCAAGGTGACTGGGAGTAAGGCACCCACTGTTAGCCTTAACAGGTGGGTGTTCCAACAGGAGCATGTGCCCCACGCAACAGGAGCATGTAGCCCCTAACCCCAGCAGCAGCATGAGTCTTTGGCCCCCCCGCAGCAGTGTGATCATGAGGATGATGTGGCCCCCAGCACCAGCCAGCCACAGAATCCCATAGCCCTGCAGCAGCAGCAGGAGCATTTGGCCCCTACCCCCCAGCAGCAGCCAGATACTAATGCTCCCCCCCAGCAGGAGCATGCACCCCCGCCTCTCCCCAGCATAAAGGATCAGCTGTATAGTGTTTCTTTGATTGAAATACCAGCAACAGCATGGTGGATATCTGCCAGCTGTGCAGCAGATCCATGTGGAGGGGCAAACAAGGGGGCCATTTTGGAACTGGTGGCCAGAGGAGCCATCTGTAGAATCACCACACTACAGAGTGACTCCAGAAACAACAGGAGTTGGCAGCAGCAGGAGGCAGTGGGGACCAAGAAGAAAAGGGCCAGCAGGAGGATGGGGCCAGTGATCAGGTTGAGCCTGGAAGGCACCGCAGCAGCAGGAGAAAGCAGCAGGAGGCAGCAGCACCCCCATCCCCCTCACCCCATATCCACTGGTGGTGCCATGTTCATTGTGGTGGTGAAAACACACTGCCTGAAGAAGTCCCAGCTGATCCTCCAGTTAGCCATGAAGACCTAGCAGCTGTACAAGTAGAGGTATCCACTTTCTGCTGTGATTTCGATGCGTTCCGCCAGCAGGTCAGGGGGTGACCTCAGAAAACTAATGGAGGAGCAACATAAAATGTTGGACCTCCTTGCGGAATTTCGCTATGGGGGGATTGGTGGTGGCAGGCCAGAAGAATCTGGACCCATTTCCAGCACCGTTTAATTACAGTCTGGAAATTGTAAAAATGTGCTTGCAAATTTGTAAGTGAGGCAGGCAGTGCAGCACCTGAATTTTCTTCTCTTTTCTTTTTCCTGTCCTTGCTTTGTTACTGTCACTCTTCTCTCATGCACACACCCCAAAAAATAACACAAAACAACCAAAAAAAAAAGTAAAATAAAAATTCTTTGCTGTCCTCTTTCTCTTTCTATATCCTCATGTTTCATTTTCATGTCCCGAGTTTTGAATGTTATTATGTAATGTTTTTGCTCCCTCTCTTTCCCATCATTTGAGTACCCTACCCTTGTGCTTAACCTTCATGTCCCCCCATCATGTGTGTAACTCTAGCTTACTGTCAGTCCTTTAGTCTATACCCATACACAGTACCTTTCTTCTTGTTTTATCTTACTCCTTCTATATTTCCTCCTCCTATCCACAAATGTCAAGTCTATTGTAATGTGTTCATAGGAACAAAAATGTTTTCCCAAAGCTATGTGGTTCAGGCTGATGTTCTGGGCTTCAGTTGTTTTGACTGTGTGCAGCATCAATCCGAATACATACACATCAATCATAGAAACATAAGCACTTTCATTGCGAAGTTAAACATAAATATGTTTTTTGTGTTTAACAACATATTTCCCCTGGCCTTGCCTCCTACAAATTTTAACACTGTGTCCCTCCCCTCCATTCATGAAGATGTTTAGTGCCCCACCACCACCACTCGGATGACCCGGTCCAAAATGTGCAATTTGGCCACAGTTTAACACAGCCACTTGCTGCCATACTGTGCAGAGCAGGCATGCTAAGAAGAGAAATATGACAGGAGAAATGGTACATAAAATTGAATCAGAAACATGGTCTGAGTCAAGATGTGATGAAGTGCCCCCCACCACCACCCAGACATTAAATTGCTGTTTTGGCCATGTTTAGAACGATTTCAGCCTGAATCTCAGTGTTGCTCATGCCAAACAGGGCCTACAAGTCCAGAAATGTTTCCAAATAAATGTTACAGTAAATTCAGACAGAAATCAGGTCTCATCCATGTTATTGTATGGTGCTCAAGCCACCACCCAAACCAAAACATGGTCTTTGGTCCACTGTTTACAAGTCATCTCATGCTGAATCTCTGTTCTGCAAGCACAAAACAGGCTGTACATGTCCAGAAATATGACAGGAGAAATGGCACATAAAACTGCGACAGAAATATGGTCTGAGTCAGCATGTGATGCTGTACCCCCCCACCACTCAAACATTAAATTGCTGTTTTGGGCCATGTTTAACAATGATTTCAGCTTGAATCTCAGTGTTGCTCATGACAAACAGGGCCTACAAGTACAGAAATGATTTAAAAATGTTACAGAAAATTCAGACAGAAATCAGGTCTCATCCATGTTGTTGTATGGTGCCCAAGCCATCACCCAAACCAAAACATGGTCTTTGGTCCACTATTTACAATTCATCTCACGCTGAATTTTGCGAGCACAGAACAGGCTGCACATGTACAGAAATGTTTCCCAAAAAATGTTACATCAAATTGAGACTGCAATCTGATGTCAGTCCTGATGTTAAATGCTGAACCACTACCACCTCATGTAGCTGAAAAAGGGTGGGTGCCATGCAGAGAAAATGAATTTGTCCTGCAAAATGCCGCTGCTACTCGCAGTTGTTTCCTCCTGCTGCAGCTTTTAAAATTGATTGAAATAGACATGTAGAAGTATCATTTCCCTATGCTGCCGTCCTGATTGGCTTTGTTGACTGACTCTGTGGTTGTGACTTGCCTGGCAAAGGGAGGGAGGGAGGGAGTGAATTACATTTTGGGGCACTGTAGCTTGCTGCCTGCTGCTGTCTCTACTACTTGCCAAGTTGCTACTGGAAGTACCGTTTTGGATGGTTGATGGTGGATCATCTTTACAGAGTCCATACTGCTGCTGCTGCACATGTAAGTGTATGTCTTTATTTTTTTTCCTGTGCAAGATAAGGGTGTTGGTGGGTTGGTATTGTGGCATCTTAAGTTCTAATATGTTTGTACTGCTTTTATATAATTTTTCAGTGTGCTGTGGATGACATCATCATGCCAGGCTGGGTTTAGGATCTAGGGATGTTGGAACGCACCACATTTCCAATCCCAAGGCAGACGGTAAGTATTTAATTTTTCATTACTAGTGGGGTACTTCTGTTACTGCCATTTGGATGTTTGGGTTTGAAAGTAATTATGTTCTTTTTTGCTTTTCTCAATATCAGAAATTCTGGCTAAGTTAAGTCGTGCTCCTGCTGCCACAGCTGCTGCTCAACCAGATCTGGGGGATTTATTAAATTGTGCAATGGTTCCACTTTCACAGTCCTTGAGGTAAGTATTTCTTTATTTTTTAGGGTCTTCTGTGGGATCGGGGAGGATGTTGGTGGTAGGTGGTGTGGGTGAGGCTGGAACTTTTTACAATCCTCAAAATGTGTTCTGCTTTTTATCTTATTTCCAGGTATGCAGTACTGATAGGGGAAGGTGAATTCCTATTACTGTGCTTCATCATGGTCTGGAATCATGTGCTCGGCCAAGCATGTTCCTTCTGGGGGCAATTTCCACAGTTTAATGACATTACGGAGTATGGAAAGTATACATTTTTCTTCTCTGCTTGTTCTAATTTGCTTGCTAAAACCATGTATGCAGATGGATGAGTATTCAACATTTTTTTCTTAGCTTTGATCTTGTTTAGGACATTTTCCTCTGCTGAGGTTTCATTATATCCCTGTGTGATCACTACATCCATCCAGGCCCTGCAGGAACTGTGTTGGATGGAAGACAAGGGGTGTTGCTTGAACTGCAATGTTGGCCACTGGTGTCCATACCATTGATGAGTAAACTCCACCCACATCCAGGGAGGAACTATATGTGGAAATGGATGGTTGAGATGGTGTTTAGTAAATAATTAGGTGGATGGGGACTAATGTCTTGTGTAATTGTTTGAGGTGGCATTGCTGCAGTAATCATGAACATTTGGGATTCAAACTGAGGCAATTTCTGTTGCACTGGCAGCAGATATCAGTATGTTGTAAGATGGTGGCCATGCTGGGCTAGCCACAAGATGCAATGTGTGTATGCTTGCAATTTTGGTGTTCGATTGTGTTATTTAAGTTTATGGTCTGTTAATGAAAAGGGGTTACCAAAGTGTGACATGAGGGTCAAATTTTCAAATTATTTCTAGATTACGTTTGTGATGCATGTCAATATATTATGAGTCAAGTACGAAAAAATAAACATATTGGGAGATAAAAGCCCCACAGGTTCCTGAGACAAAAGAACTGTATTGTGGTGAGTGTAACAGGTGATACCACACACCATGGTGAATGTAGCACCTGACACAAAACATTTGGTTCAGTAGTAAAAACTTTAATAAACATGTAATGAGTTGTATTAAAACATGAAAAACAAATATTTATAAGAATTATATTACATTAATTGCAAATGTGATGTTTTGCACTATGTACTGTGGTGAATGTAACAAGTGACACCACACTTATGTTTCACTTACTAAAACTATACTAAACATGCCTAACAACTAACATACTACTGCTACTGACTGACATACTACTATAGAACATGACAACATTTGACAATTACATTACTGGCAAGTGCGATGCTTAACACCACACACCGTGGTGAATGTAACGAGTAACACAACACATTTGTTTCAGTTTTACAAAGTTTAGTGAATGTGCCTAATGGCCAACATGCTACTAATTATAACTGACACAGTTCTACAAAACCTGGAGAAATCTGGCAATAATAACAGTAGTGACAGGTGTGATGTTTGATACCACATACCGTGGTGAATGTAACACGTGACACCACACTTATGTACCAAACTTGCCTAGCAACTAACATACTACTATTACTGACTGACATACTGCTATAAAACATGAAAACAATCGACAATTACAGTACTGGCAAGTGTGATGCTTAACACCATATAATATGGTGAATGTAACAATTGACACCACACATTTGTTTCAAGTTTTAAAAAAATTTACTGAACATGCCTCCCTCGTGGGTATCACGCCACTACTAATAACTGACATAGTGTTACAAAACCTGGAGGAATTTGACAATAATAACAGTACTGGCAAGTATGATGGTTGACACCACATAGCATGGTGAATGTAACGAGTAACACCACAAAGAAAATTTATTTTAACTCTCCACCCCATATACACTGAACAATCCCTATTACAATTTATGCCCAGCACTTTCCTTAGACATGCAGTTGTCACTGAAATATGCTGTCTGAAAATTTGCCCAAAAATCAGTGAATGATGGTAACCAAAGTCTACCTGCGGTGAATGTAACTGCAACCCTCGTTGTTGCATTGCAGTGCTTATCTTCATGGAATGTAGCCCTACAAATGGAAGAGCCATGTGCAAACAATTTGTTTTAAACCACAACTCAGCTCCTAACTCTATGGTTGCTCCTTGGTTCTGATGGGCAGGTTATGACTTTGCAACTGCCACAGACTGATGGGTAAACATTGAGCCTGATGTGACCCTAAGTAGAGTGAGGGTCAAAGATTACTGTACCTTCTGTGGGAAAGATAGATCAGGCAGTAACACAGTCAGTTATCACAAGAAGGCAACCTAGGAGAGAAGCTGGAAAATCTTTTAAAGTGCTAATAGCACAGTTACAGATTTGGGGGCCATGTGGGTGAATGTAACGTGCTGTGACACCAACTGTTACATTCACCACACTAAATACAAAGTTGCATAAATTAAAAATGGAGCATTACAATGGGCTAAAGAGTACAGATAATAAAAAACACAACACCAGATTAGTAAATGGACTTACTTTAATAATGGAAAACAGTAAATAAAGCTTGCAAAAACAATTAGTAAAACGTGTTTTTGCATGTCACACTTTTTCAGGTAAAAAAAGCATCAAAATGGAGCCGGATACCCCATCAAAAAAAATATATGGATACCCTAGAATTCTATAGTTATGTTATTTATCTGCCCATATAGTTAACATTCAGATTTTGTCAAAAACAAGGGCCTGACAGTTCTTGATTTTTTAAAATATGGTATGCACTGTATGGTGGGCATTGGTAACCCCTTTTCATGAACAGACCCTTTATTCATTCATTTTATTCTATTTTGTTATTTTATTTATTTTAGTGCAGTTAGTTAGGGGTGAAGGAGTGATTTTATTACTGTAGAGAGTATTGGGTTAGGTTAAGTAAAAACTGAATTGACCATGTAGAGCTGCACAATTTTTAAATTACATTTTGATCTGTCTTTTCTTGAGCGACTAACAGTTTGTCATGGGAAATTTCATTTTTCAAGTTTGGTGGTGAACATTATTGTCTTTCCTACCTGGTGCCAGGATCGAGGACGAAGATTGAGGTGGGTCGTTTTTCCATCCATGAGTGCAGATTTGCCCTAAGGAGCTTGAGCTTGGAGCCTTTGGTGGAGTTGCCTGGTTTCGTGACTGTTGAACTGTTGGACTGTTGGAACATTACTGCGGGGGTTCAGTTTCAGCGGTTTTACTAGGATTGGGACCTGAATCATTGTGTCGGCACTTTTTGTCTGATGAACAAGGTTATTAGAAGTTCTTCCTGGATTTTGGCTTGCTGCCTATTTGGTGAGATAAAAGGTGGCACTGACCTGAACCAAGGGGAGGAATCACTGGGGGTAATTGACTTTTTGGTGCCTGGGTCTGGAGCCACTGGAAAGCGTGCACTGTGGTACCCAGTAGCACTGTGGTTTCTGGGGGAGGTGGGCTGGAGAGCTGGATCTACCTGGAAGCCTATTTGCAGCCAAAAGCCAGTGGCAGTGATTCCTCGGGGGATGGCCAGGTAGCTAAGCAGTTTGGATCGAGGGGAGTCTTCCTAGAATCCCGGGAGTTGCAGCTGTGCCAAGGGAAGTATTTTCCTATTAAGACATTTGGACATTTTGCAGCACTTGATGGATGGTTAGACTCTTTTTTTCTTCTATTGTCTTGAAACTGGTGGGCAGTAAGAGTGCCCAGTTTAAACTGATTACTTGCTTAAACTGTTGACTGTTCTCCCGGCCTAGATGTGAGACAGAGCCAGGAGGCAATTATTATCATTTTTTCTCTGGGGAGGTGAGAGATCCTCAGAGGTTAATGGTTTTTCATTTGGAGAGCTTATGCAGCTTCTCTTTTCCTTTCCGAAATCACTTTTTTAATCTGTGATAGAATATTACTGTATACTGTTTGTATTGTGGGGTTGGGGGTGTTGGTTTATTGATTATTGTATGTGTGGGAGGGGTGTGAAAGATTGAGAGTTTGATTTGTGTGTTTGGGTGCTGCATAGTGTGGTGAAGATGTGTTGGGGTGGCATATTGACAGTCGGGCATTATTTCCCTTCCAGGCTCAGGGACCTCTACCCTTTTTTCCTATCCCTCGCTATCTCCGGAGGTATACAGTAGGTGCTGGGCTCTATGGATTTTAGGAGGGTGAGGGCACAGGCCTGGCCTGGCAGGGGAATGGAAAGGAGTGGGAGGATTGGGATAGTGGGGACAAGGAGATGCTCTGGGGCAATGTGGGTCCAGCAAAGGGGTTTTCTCTGTCTGGTTCCCATACCCAAGGGCTCTGCTTATAACAGGCAGATAATAGGGTTTTCCTCGGTGACTCATCCTACTCAGGCGGTGTTGTGCAATGCCAGGTCTATTAAGAACAAAACCGCTATAATAGCAGATCTTGTTGGATCATCTGACCTGGCTTGCATCACCGAGACCTGGCTGGATGAGAATATTGGTCCCATTTTGGTGTCAGCAATTACAGCAGGGTACTCAGTGATACACCACCCGAGGATGGATTATAGGGGCGGGGGTGATGCCATCTGCTTTACATCGGAACTGAACCTGATGGAGGTACCAGTAGGGACCACCAACTCCTTTGAATGTATCCTGGGTGAGGGTGTGGGGTGCAGGATCCTTCTCATCTACCATACACCAGGAGGTGGGAATGTTTTCCTGTGGGATGTCACAGACTTCATTTTTGACCTGGCATTGGGATCTTCCAGATGGTTGATCCTGGGAGACTTCAATGCCTGGGTCAATGATGAACTCTTGAAATTTGGTCAGGACTTCCTCTGGTTAATGATCTCACTGGGCTTCACACAGCTTATTTCCTCCTCGACCCATATCGGTGGTCATTCTTTGGACATGGTGTTCTTTATGGAGATGGAGATATCCGACTTGGTGGTGGAACCAGTCACGTGGTCTGACCATAATACCATTGGGTTCAGTTTCTTGGCCCCCACAGTAGACCTGCCCCCATGGAGATGGTCCGGAACCACCCTTTGAGGGGTGTTTCCCCGATGGCCTGATGGTGGTGTTGGACCTATCGGGTATACCGAGTGAATGCCTGGATCCAGGAGACCTGGTACTTGCCTATAATAAGGTGGTAACTGGGGCCCTGGATTCCATTGCTCCTGTTCATGTTCCTCCCCTCACTCAATACCCCAGGTCTCCTTGGTTTGATGAGGCTCTGAGGGAGTTGAGGAGAGTGGGATGCAGGCTAGAGAGGTCCTGGTAGAAATTGGGTCTGGAGGGTGACAGACTTAATTTAATGGACCACTATTGGGTTTACCAATCAGCAATTACCCGTAAGAAGGCAGAATTCCTGTCCAGAGAAATTGCTGCTGTGCAGAATCGACCAGCCTAGCTTTTCCAGACTGTGGACAGATTGTGCAATCCAATCTGTCTTCAGCCTGGAACTGTTTTTTCATAAGAACGGTGTGAGGAGATTGCTCTATTCTTTGCAGATAAGGTTGCCACAATCAGGTCCAAGATCCATCTGACCCTCCCTAATAGGAGTTGCAGTGGTCGGCAGGAGATGTCGGATGCCCAGTTTGTGTGATGTGACTTCGGCCAGCCCACAATCAATGATATTGTGAAGGTCATCAAATCTTTGCATCCGACCAACTGTAGTTTGTATCTGGGCCCTACATGCCTTTTGGTAGGTTGTGTGGATAAAATCAGCCCGGTCCTTGCTGAGATAGTCTGGATGTCCTTGGAGAGGGGGATCTTTCCAGATCCCCTGAAGGAGGCTGTGGTTCAACATCTCCTTAAAAAGCCCTCCTTGGACCCGGACTGTCTGGTTAAGTATAGACCTGCCTCTAACCTTCCCTTTGTGGGTAAGGTTATTGAGAAGGTGGTTGCATTGCAGCTGGATGACTACTTGACCAGCCACAATGTCTGTGATTCTCTCCAGTCTGGATTTAGGAAGAGACATAGTACTGAGACTGTCCTTGTCTGGGTACTAAATGACCTCCTGATAGCAAGGGATCAAAAGACCCATTCCATCTTGGTCCTTCTATATCTCTCCACAGCTTTTGACACCATAGACCATGGTGTGCTGTTGGAGCACCTGTGGTTCATCTGTGGACTTTCTGGGACGGTCCTCAGATGGTTTTGATCTTTCCACAAGGGTAGGACTCTGAGGGTGGTGTCTGGGATTTTTTCTTCAGCTACATTCTCCCTATCCTGTGGGGTGCCACAGGGCTCCATCTTGGAACTCATGTTGTTTGCGGTGTACATGCTGCCATTAGGAGCAATTATTAGGCAGTATGGCTTGAGTTTTCACTGCTATGCAGATGATACTCAGCTGTACATGTCTTTTGTGCCCAGCCAAGATGATGCTGTAGAAGTCTTTAATAGCTGTCTTGCCGCGATCCAGGACTGGATGAATTTGAGCTGGCTGTGGTTAAACCCAGAAAAAACTGAGGTGTTGGTCGTAGACCCAGGTCATAAGGAGATGAGTTCATTCGCAGGTTTACCCTCGGGTCTTTGGATTGGAGGTGTCCAGCTGACTACTTTGGAACAGGTTCGGAACCTGGGCATTATGTTTGATGACTACTTGACCCTTAAATCACAGGTGTCAGCAGTTGTCAAAACCTCTTTTTATCATCTGAGAAATATCGCCTGGGTGAAGCACCTGGTTCCTCCTGATGATCTTCCAACTTTAGTCCACACCTTTGTTACCTCCCGCCTTGACTAATGCAATGCCCTTTACCTTGGGCTACTGGGAGCTGATATCTGCCACCTGCAGCTGGTGCAGAATGTGGCAGCCAGGCTATTGATTGGTACATCTAGGACCAGTCATATACCGACTGTGCTCTGCAGTCTGCACTGGCTGTCAGTTCAGTGGTGGATCACCTTCAAGGTTGGTTTGCTGACCTATAAGGCCCTACATGATCAGGAACCTGGTTAACTGCAAGATCTTCTTCACCCCTACTGTCTCCTCTGCCCTCTCCGATCCACCGATGAGGGATTGCTAGAGATTCCCAGGGTCCATTTGCAGACATCTGGGAGAAGGTCATTTAGTTTTATGGCCTCAACCCTGTGGAATTCTCTACCTCATCGAGTATGAGATTGCCTGACCATCCAAAATTTTAAGGAGGCTTTGAAAACCTACCTTTGTAACCTAGCAATTCCTGATTTTTAAATGCTTCTGTTATTGTTTTTTATTATTAATCTTAATCCTTTTTGTATTGGTTATTTATTGATGTTTTAATTGATGTTGCACAGGTGCCTTGGTTTCTAGAAAGGTGCCTTTTTTATAAATAAAGAGTGATTTGATTTGATTTGATTTGATAGCAAGCACTTCCCCCTGCCCTGACCCCCCCCCCAGGAACCATCACAGTTTCGGTACAAGAATGTTAACCTGGTAGTATAGCATAAGTAACCTTTTTGGAGGAATTGGATGTTGTAAGTTGTTAAGCCTTTTCATGTTTACTTATATAATTAATGACTCTCATCATTAAAGATGGCCACCATGCATCATTTCTCAAAATGTGTTCGACTCGTGTTAATGGTTGAATGAGCATGTTACATTCATACGCTTCTTATACTAGGAGCCAGGGCTCTTCAGCATGCCACTGATAGTAAGTGGCAGAAAAAGTGCTTTGGGTTGCATGGAGTGCATGGGTGTGCCAGGAGGTGGGGTAGGGGTAGTGTGGCATGTGCCAGCATGGGCACTTTTAAGGACATCAAGCCAACATATCTTGCTGTAAGATGGAGTTGATAGTCAACATGAAAAGCAAAATGTGTATCTGGATATTTTTGGCAGCAAAATCGTATAACTGTAATCATGCAAAATCTTTAAGGTTTTGATAATCTTATTGCTGCTGCTTTATTTAGTCTGGGTGACTGTTGGGGACCAAACAATGGGTTAAAGCACAGGGTGATCAAGTGAATCTGATTTACAGTGCAGCAGATAACACATTACCATAACCAATCCAATCGTACATAGCTAAAAATAAGTTATAACACTAGACTGATCTGAAAGTGGCTGGAGGGTGTCCTTCAAGTAAACTCAGCCTTTTCCACTTCCACATCATCCAAGAAGCACCCCTCACAGTCTTCAAGGCTGAAGTTCTCACCAGATGGGAATTCTCTCGCCATTGCTGCTTCATCCACCTTGCTGCTGGTGGATGCCTTAGTCGAGGGATTGTCATCATCCTCATCACTGAGACACAGTTACTTTGGCAACACCACTGACATCACTGTGTTGTGTGCAATGTGCCTTTAGTTCATTTTGATAAATGTTAGTATGGACATATTCTTGGATGACAAATTGGTCCTACGGTCACTCACAGTGGTCCCAGCTGCATTAAACACTCGTTCCACACTGACACTGAATGGTGGGAAGCTCAGGTATTTCCACAGCAACTAATGCTGGTGCTGGTCAGTCAGTCATTTTGCTGCTCCAGTACAGCAGTGGCTCATCAGTAATGGCAAGGTGCTTTGGGTCCCCCATGTAGGCCTCCACCATTCATTCTGATGCCATATGTCCAGTTGTCTTATCTGTCTCCTCCTCCTATTCCTCCATATTTTCCACTCTCACCTGAAAAATAATATCCCAAATGGGATTGCTTGCTGTTTTCTGCTGTGCCTTGCCCATTTTCTCTGATTGGGTTGCCTGTGAGCTGCTGGTGGTGGTAGCAACACATGGTTTCACTGCAATGCTTGCCTTTTTCATGTGTGCAGCATGTACCATTCTAATGAGGTTCTCTGTTAACTTTTGTACTTGCTGATGATCTCCTTCAATTATAGAAGGTAGGCCATGTTTGTAGCGTGGATCCAGCATGGTAGCAATTGCAAAATCAACCGACTGGAAAATGCCGGATACATGGGTATTTGTGTCCAGCATGTGGAGCATGTGACCCATTAGATCACAACAGCCATGATCCCCACTTGCCTCCACCTGGTGTCGCACATATACTGGTATCTGCCTCAGCACACGTATGAGGGGTATGGATTGGCTTATACAAGCATTGTTCCCACTCACTGCCTGTGTAACATGCTCGAATGGATGGAGAATACGAATTAGCCCATTTATTTGGCACCACTGCTCTGTTGTTAGAGTGATGTACACTCCAGCACTGTCATGGGTGGTGTGCACCAGCAGGTATTCTGGCACAGCCTTATGCTTTTCATACAGCTGGTCAAGCATGTACAGTGTGTAGTTCCACCTGGTCACAACATCAAGCTTAATCTGGTGCTGAAGCAGATGGTTATTGCACTATAGCTCACGTAGATGGTCACAGGCCTTTGCAGAACAGGTGAAGTAGACACAGATGCAAAGGGTGACAGTAACTGTTTCCTTAATGTCTGCATTGTTGAGAAACTGCTGAACAACAAAATTAAGACAGTGTGCCAGGCAGGACACCCTGATAAAACCACCATCGCTAATGCACTTCACTACATTGGAGCCATTATCACTTGCGAAGAATCCTGCTATGAGTGACTGTGTGTGTAGCCAATCATCAATCTCTGACAGCAGAACATTGAGGATTTTCTCAGCTGTATGAGAACCAGTAACACTGGTCATAATCAGGGTCGCATGCTGACAAATACCAAGTGTGCTACTACCACCACAATTTTGCTTCATGGAGGTTTTGCCAGGCCCAAAATTAAGTACCACCCCAGTCAACTGTGCCCAGTATGCTGTTATGCATAGATACAAGGTTGTTGCTGTTTGTTCACTGGTCCACATATCCATGCTAAGATGGATATATTGTGATGCACTATGCTTTGATGCATGTCTAATGGAATCAGCCACTCTACTGTTCAGCTTTGGCATGGCACACTTAGTAAAATAGGTTCACGATGGAACCTACCATTTGGGACAGGCATGGGCCATCATCCTATGGAAACCAGCATTCTCCATGAACAAGAATGGCAACATATCAATGACCAGCAATGGCGG
The DNA here is from genome assembly GCA_016271365.2 of Neoceratodus forsteri. Classification (NCBI taxonomy): domain Eukaryota; kingdom Metazoa; phylum Chordata; order Ceratodontiformes; family Ceratodontidae; genus Neoceratodus; species Neoceratodus forsteri. The sequence goes on from CM028129.1 coordinate 1,137,608,272, forward strand.
CATTTAACTCTCATGCAGCAGCATGATTGGGGGTACCTTGTCTGCCACTCAAGGATCATCTTCAGAGTGGGCTGCATCCTTGGGGCTGCTCAACCAGAATGCTGTACTTGTGGTAGCAATGATGTTCTATTAGGGGTAACACTTGACTTTTGGGACTGTGTAGACCACATGAAACCCATTATTTTGGTTGCTTGTGGGTGTAGTGGTGTACTTTTCTGACTCAAGGGACTGGGACTGGCACCTCCACTGCTATACCCACTACTCGAGAGAGCAACGGATTGCTCACCCTCCTCCTCCACCACTGACCCACTCTGTCCCCTCCTCCTGCTCTTCTTTCTCTGCTACATTTAACTTGCTGAGGGAGATGCCACCAACAGCTCTGGCATCCTTCTGGTGTTGCTGCCATCTCAGCGGGTGCTTGTTTTTCAAGTGGGTGTGTTGGCCACCAGTGCCTATTTGGCTTCCCTTTTTCCCCTGACTAACACGTGCTTAACAAAGTTGGCATATCACTATGGTCTCATCAGTAAGATCAAGCATGTTAAAGTCCTGAACCAGGGACTTTTGACCTCCGGACTTCAGATTCTTCTGGAACTGGGATAGTTCAGAAACTGGTGTGGAAGTGTATGTTTTTTGAGCTGCTCTCATTACTTCCATAAGAGTACTTTTGGGAGAAGAGGTGACTTGACTGTTTGAAGGTTTGCTAATAGGTTTGCTGACAGACCGACACACGGGTTGTGCATGTAAATGGCCTACATCACGCTTGACCTTTTTTTAACTCAGGCTCCCATGTGGGATCATCCCAGTCATCATCATCACCACCAATAGTGATGATGCCCTTATCCTCCTCCTCTTCCTTATCACTGTCTTCTTGCAGTACGGCACCTTTTTCTTTATCTACAACCATCTTCGGGGACTGACTATCCCTATCTCCTGATTATCAGACTCTGGTTGAACACTATCATCACCAACTCGTGCAGGAACAGGGACAGTTACACTGACAGACTTATCACCCTCCTCCTGGATCACTGTTCATGTGCTGGTGTCAGTGCCTCCCTTTTTCTTACTGTTGTCATCCCCCACCAGCATGGACACAACAGTTTGAGCCTTAAAAATGTAAGACATAGATATGCCAGTACTTCCAACAACTGCTTTGCTGGTACCTACCACACCACCAGAGCTCACAGCAGAAGACACTGATGCAGAAATAAGTGTGCTTTCACCACTGTGGGAAACTAGGAATGAAGTCATACTATTTTCAGCAGACTTCTTAAGCTCCCTCATCTCCCCTGTCATGTTCCCCCCCCACCCCGTACTAAGCCTTCTCTTAGCAGGCATTTTTGCTCAGTGCTGCTTCAAAGCTTTGCCTTTCCCTGGGAGTATATCAAGAGAGGAAGAGGATGTATTACTAACTGGGTGAATAACACCTCACATGTCACATCTACAATACTGGCTTCCTTACAAGTCCAAACACAATTAGGACAGGTAGCAGCACTTAGAGGACAACTAATACCATATATAGTAGTTAGCCTATTCTAGTAAAAATGAAAAGGTAACTGTTTTCTCTACCCAAACAGGAATTAAAGCAACACACACAAGAAAAAGGGCACAAGTGACAGACTTTAAATACAGATCACCTGTGTCTGGACAACTAAGGTACTGTAACCTGTTATTACTTAGTTAATTCCACAATTTTTTTTACTATCTAAGTGCACAGACAACCATAAAACATCAACAAATGCGAGTACCACAATATGGTAGAGGTCTGGATGGAAGGGATCAGCAAGCAATCTCTTGAAAACTACCATATTAATATATTGTTTTTTATATTGCACACGTCAGGTGTTAAACAAGCAATCCTGTAACAGAGAAAGGCTAAGGTAAGTCAACTCAAACAGCAACGCTGCACAATTTGCAGAGGCAAGCTGCAGCAATAAAATACAGGGGAGCAATTCAACAAAGCAGTGAAACTGTAAATGGACAAGTTCAAAAGATCAAGTAAAAGTATTTAAGTTTCCATACAAAAAAAATTGAACTGTTGATTTGCACAGTTTAAGTGAAACAAGTTAACACTCCAGCAAACAGAACTAATCACAAACAAATAAAAATAAAATAACAGATCAGCTCTTTGTGTTTAAAACTTTAGAATTTACAATCATAACTAAAAGCAGAAGAATGGCATATATAACACAGGCTAACAGTGGCAGGAACTCTCAGACTGGATGGTGTAACTTTTCAGAGAAAAACAAATTGTTAAGATATAACACAATTAATAAGAAATAACAGTAAAGGTAAGGTAGTCACTCGATTAAGAAGAGGGATAAAACCTTTTGGAGGTACATTAGGGAGTGAAGAAAGACAAAGGGAGGGATAATGAGGCTTAATAAAGGGGAGGGTGGATGGGCAGGAAGGGACAGTGAAAAAGCAGGGGTACTGAATGAATACTTCTGCTCAGTATTCAGAAAAGAAGAGGAGGGGGAGGTATCTAATTCAATCAATAGAAACACTCTGGATAGGGAGGTCGATACTAGTGCTTTCACAGAAGAAATGGTTCTGAATGAACTCTTAAAACTGAAGGTGGACAATGGAGCCTGGCAGGATTCACCCCAGATTTCTAAAAGAACTGAGGGGAGAACTACTGACACCACTGACTACCCTTTTTAACCAATCATGGGAGGATGGTGTTGTACCTAAGGACTGGAGGATGGTGGATGTGATTCCCCTTCACAAAAGTGGAAGCAAAGCAGAGGCAGGAAACTGCAGACCTGACAGCTTGACCTCAGTGGTAGGGAAAATGATGTAATCACTTCTGAAAGAAAGAATTGTTAAGTACCTAGAGGCCAGCGGGGCACAGGTCCCAAGGCAGCATGGATTCTCACTGGGAAGGTCATGTCAGATGAATATAATAGATTTCTTTGACTGGGTGACCAAAGTAGTAGACCACGGAGGGGCTGTGGACATGACCAACCTACCCAGTGCCCCAAGTCTCTGGAGATGGGTGCTTTATAAATAAAATATCTATCTATCAATGTATCTATCTATATATCTATCTACCTAGACTTTAGCAAGGCATTTGACACAGTCCCACATAAAAGATTAATAAATAAATTAGCCAACCCGGGAGAGGATCCCAGGGTGTTTGCCTGTGTAAACAATTGGCTGGACAACAGGACACAGAGGGTAATATTAAACAGAGTCCACTCTGAGGAAAGTGGGGTTACTAGTGGGGTACTGCAGGGTTCAGTACTGGATCTGGTCCTTTTTAATATCTTTATAAGTGACATTGCAGAGGGACTAGAAGGAAAAGTATGCCTCTCTCCAGATGACACAAAGATCTGCAACAGGGCTGATACACGGGGGGGGGGCTGGGAAGGATGAAAAGGGACTTGACAAGGTTGGAGGAATGATCAAAAGCATGGCAGTGTAAGTTCAATGCAAAGAAGTGCAAAGTAATGCACCTGGGAAACAAAAACCCAGGGGAAGAATAGACAATGGAAGGGGGTATTAACAACAACAAAAATGGAAATGGACCTGGAGGTAGTCATATCAGATGACCTAAAGATAAGCAAGCAAAGTGGGAAGGCAGTAAGGATGGCTGGGAGGATAAAGGGATGTATAGGGAGAGACATCACCTATAGAAAACAAGAAGTTGTTATCCCTCTGTACAGAAGTTGGTGAGACCCTATCTGGAGTACTGTGTGCAGTTCTGGAGACACCATCTCCACAAGGACATAGACAGGACGGAGGCAGTCCAGAGGAGGGCAACTAAAATGGCGCAGGGTCTGCAACAGAAGCCATATGAAGAGAGACTAAAGGAGCTTAGTATGTATACCCTTGAGGAAAGGCGGGAGAGGGGAGACATGATAGAAACTTTCAAGTACCTCAAGGGAATCAACAAAGTCCAAGAGGGTAGCATCTTTCAGAAAAAGAGGTGTGCAAGAACAAGGGTACACAATTTTAAGATTGTGGGAGGACGGCTCAGGGGCAACGTGAGGAAGGAAGTAGTTTTTCACAGAGAGGGTGGCGGACACATGGAATGGCCTTCCTGAGGAGGTTGTGGGGTCAAAAACAGTGGGGGAATTCAAGAATGCATGGGACAGACATAAGGCAATTCTGGTGGGGGGTAGGAAGAAGTAGGCTGTTGGTTAACTAGGATCTGCAGCTTATCCAATAGGTAGGGAAATGGGCAGACTAGGTGGGCCAAGCGGTCCTTCTCTGCCACCAAAGTCTATGTTTCTATGTAACTCACAATTTGTAAGTAATCTGTTTGTAAAAGGCTAGAAATGGCCTGCACTGGTTTACACTCCTACCCTACCCCACTCAACTCCTTCAAAGACACAGACAAAAGTAAAATCTAATTAAACTAGGTATTATGCAAAAATCCACAAAATTAGAAAATGTTTCCTAGTAGCATTAGAAAAAAACTGTATATTTTGAAGCAATTAGCTCTCAAAAACAAGTTTTCTAGAGGTTTTTAAAGGTTTTATTGGCTCTGATGCACCACAACAGACTGCTCTCCCACTCAACATGCAGCAGAATAAGCTGTAAACAAGCTGCACATGTTATTTGACCTATTTACCACCAATGCATTGCAAATTTCATTTTTGGATCAAAATTTCACTGGAGAAATCAAAAGTTATGCCAGTGAAATTGCGCTGTAAGGGGAAATTTTAAGCATTAATGGGCTAAATTGACCAACTGAAGCATTTTACTTGAAATTTCACCATTAAGCAAAATCAGAAATTTAATTTCGCCTAGCAGAAGCATTTTGCGGAATTAAGCAAAATATTTCACCAGGTGAAATATTTCAATTTCTCACAATACTATTTAGAATGTTTTGCTGCCATGGTCCATTCAGAAACAGGAACCATATGAACACCAGTTTCATCAAGGTTTATGATGAGCTCCTTTGGTATAAGATCCTGTGAGCTTGCCTTGGCAACACTTCTGAGGAAGGCAGCTTTCAGTTCAGAACAGATCCAGATGCAAATGGTTTGATACCTTTTATTGGACCAACATAGATGTTACAAAAAGAAAACAACATCTTCTTTTTGGAACATCTATGTTGATCCAATAAAAGGTATCAAACCATTTGCTTTTGAATCTGTTCTTACAAGGACCAATATGGCAACTAATCTATTTCTGTATGCTTTCAGTTCAGCAAAGTTTGTTGGTGTTTCCCTGCCTGCTTTGGTTCACTTTCTGTGGCTGTAGTCCATCCAGCTGAGAAATTTCCAGGCCCACTTTGGTGACAGCTTTACTGTAAATGCCCGCCATTCTCTGTCAACATTTGTAGTCCAGTAGCTTTTACAATGCCAAGAGCAACCACTTGCACAACTTGTGCATTTATGACTGCTCCTTCTGACTGCCAACTGTACACAACTTTTCTTAACCGGTCCTCTACATCGGTGAGCAACAGTGTTGGTCACCTTTTCTGTTTCCTGTGTAACACAGGGGGAAACTTGGTCTGGTTAGGTGTGGTTTGAAACTTTGCAAGGTAGTCACTTTTGAATTTTCATATGGTGCTTTTATTTATGGCATTGCTGTACTTTGAACTGTAATACCTGACTGTAGACATTACCCCATGTTCTGCAGCATACCGACCGAGCTTGATGCGGATCTTGGCAGTGTATGTTTGATATGAAGAAGCTCTTTTTTTCTTAGCAAGTAGTGGAGTGTAAGCTAGCTCCCAAATAACAGATGCTGCAACATGATTTTCATTACCAGAGCTGGCTGTGAGATCATCATCATTAACATTACAAATGTCAAGAGGGTATTCCTGTTTCTGCCCTCTCTTACTGTTGAACCAGGTCAGAATAGACATACTGTAGTGTACCTATCAAAATCTACCACAAAAATGGAAATGCTAGCATGTCGGGTTAGATGGATTAAGTGGAGTGACATTTAAGCCTTTCATTTAATGATCAGCTGATTGTCAGATGGTGAAGCACTAATTCAAAATGGCATGAAAATGCATTACCAGCTGACAGCGCAAAATTAAGTGAATGTGAATACAAGGTGTTATACTGTAGCTGAATGAATGTGTTGTTTGACTATTACATGTGGATACTTTGGCCGTTCACACACTCTGAACCATGGGGCACTACCACCCGTTGGGGTACCAGTATGTACAGGAACCCCCTTGAGGAGAGTTCCACCCCAGAGGTGCCACAGAAATATAATTCTTTGAGGCTTAAAGTAATTTAGTAAGAAGCCCCAAGGAGAGAGGCGCACCACTGGAGGAGGAAGAAGACAGGCTGGCTGGGCAAAGAAACAATACTTCTGAATGAGGTTGAAGAAAGCTGACTATAATAGATCAGGAAGGGGTGTGCAGCTGGTATCTACTGCACACTGAACTACAGGCATAGCCTTTGTGTCAGTTCAATGAGCATACACAACTTAGTGAGGAGTTGTGCTTGTGCAACATTGTTGATAGTCTAAGCAGATGAAGGAAAGCTGCTCAGCTACAGAACTGTGCCATGCAAAAAAGCTCAAAGCACGAAAACAAACTGCATGGCACAAGTAAACAGTGTAAAAGAGGTTTTAATTAAATAAAAGTTCAAATACCTTGCTGTGCTGTGAAAATATAAAGTGCAGACAAAAATCCCAGCTGCCAGCAGTTCTGTATGCCCATTGCATTTTGTTTTTGTATTGTCAATAGTCTGAAGCTACTTGAATGAATGTGTTGTTTAACTGTTATATATGGATACTTTGGCTGTTCACACTCTCTGTCCAGCAGGAGACTACCACCCTCTTGGGGCACTGGAAGGCAACCTCTTAAGAAGGCTTCCATTCCTCCACAAAAACATAATTCCTTTAGGCTAAAGATACTGTACCTTAGGAAGGAGCCCAAAACTACTGTGCATCAGGTGGTGAACACAGAGACTGAGTGAGTACTGACTGACAGCAACTCATGATGACTGGTAACAGAGACTAATTTGAGTAATGACTAACAGCAGCTGATAAATGATAGCAGACAGAGGCATGACTGGCAAAGAGAGAGAGATAATGGCAGGAAATAAGGATAGAAGAGCCACTCTCCAACCGTAGCTCTAAGCAGAAACCTACTACCAGGGCAAATGCTATACTTAAATACATATACTATGCTGTACTATGGCTTTTGGCAATCAGGAAAGAATAAAACCCCTGTAGAGGAAATCTCTTGAGATTCATACCCTCAGCTGCCATATCTCCTGGCATGGGAACTTACTATTGTGACAGCTCAAAATGCTAATTTGGAGTCACAAAATTCAGAGGATATTTTTGAAGGGATAACCTCTCTCTCTCTCTCTCTCTCTCTCTCTCTCTCTCTCTCTCTATTCCTCTAATGGGAAAACACTGTGGGGTGCCATGAGTCAATCTCTGCAGTTAAAAGAAGTTCCCTGTAAAGGAGACCCACCCATCAAACCATGACATGAAGGGAGCACTGATTGCTGAAAGGCTACTACCCAGCCTCAAGATCATGAGGTGGCATATCCCTGAATAGAAACTAAAGGAAGGGGATACAGAATAAGACTTTGTGGACCTTAGGCAGCTACAGGGAGAATTGCTTTCAGAAATGCTATCAATGCAGTCTGCACAGCTAAAGGATCCTCTGTGGACTTAGCACCCCACCCTCTGGTAGCTGAATTCTAAAATACTACACCTCATGGTGCTACCAACTGAACATCTGCATAGCTAAAGCTTCTCCCAGGCACTGGACCTTACCACCCAGTTGGAATGGCGGGGGCACTGCAGGAGACAAGCGGACCACTGAGAAAAAAAACCCACTCCAAGATAAGGAACTCACCCTCAAGATATGTATATATTTTTTATTTTATTGAGATTTTTGATAATACCTGTGTGCAGATGCTCTTTGATAGGTTCCACATCAGATACATTAGGCAACAAGGTACAATACTGCAGACAAATATACAAATACTGAGAAAAAATATGTATGGAGGTTATAGAAATTCAAACATAAAGCACTAAGTATGCTGAGGCATTGTACAGTGAATGCCAACATCAAGATGATAAGCAGATAGGATAGGGAAGGATACATTGGGAGTGGGAGAGCTAGGTGAGCAGAGCACAGAGGGCAGGGAGGGAGGGAGGAGGGTAGGGATAGATCAGGGGGCCAAGGGACAGACCCAGGGAGGGGTAGGGAGGTGGGAAATATGCTGCAGTTTGACTATCCTGTCATGACAGAAGCAAAGATAAGTGCTAGAGGCAGATTGTTGCTGTGTGCAGAGCCTTAGCAGAGGCACATGCAGTTACTCATATCAATGAGGTGCTGGCACGGTTTATGTTTAAAACAGCCAATCATTGTGGAGCCAGAGATGTCAGGGGGCAGTACGTTTACCCAGAAGGGTGCAAGGTGTGAGAACGCATGCTGTGCCATGGTAGTGTGGCATCTGGGCACTTGGACAATTTGAGTGGAAGAGCTTCTGGTTTGTCTGGTATTCATAGGCAGAGACAGCAGGTTCTGCACCCCTTTTGGAAGCAGATTTAATGTGACTTCTTTGGTGTGAGGGCAGGTTTCTTACCTGATTCTGTCATTCAGTTGAAGCCAGCCATCCCAGGCATAAAGTTCACAAGTGTGTGAGTCTTGGTGGATTTGTGAGTAGGTGGCAGGCTTTGTTTTAGGCAACTGAGATCTGTTGGAGTGCCACGTCTATAGCAGAACCATATATGGCCAGCTCATAGTATACGAGGGAGACAACTGAGTTGCTGATTGCCAGGTTTAATGCTTCATGGGTTAGACAATGCCTGTGTTGGTAGAGGATCTGGATTCTGGTATTAATAGCTCTTGCAGTGATATTGATATGCTGGGAGAAGAGAAGGCAGGGAGGAGTCTATTGTAACTCCCAGGTATTTGAAATGTGGGACAAGCTCCAGTGTGTCACCACTGTCATTCTTTATTGTCAGGGGGTAGCTTTTTAGCTTGTTTTGGGCTATGGAGTACAGCATGCTCTTTGTTTTTTTTATAGTCTTTGCTCTTTAAACCATTCTTCTGCAGATGTAAAGCCATTTTGGAAATTAGTTTCAAGGAGTTCAGGGCGCAGCTTGCTGGTAAAAATCATCACATTGTCAGCATATAGGATTATGTGGCAATGGCAGGAGGCCAGGAGATTATTTAAGAAAACACTAAACAGCAATGGTCCCAGAATGGACTTCCCCAATCCTGACTTGCTGGGAGCAGCCACTCAAGTAACTGCTAAACCAGTTAACAGTTTCAAATGTGAGTCCAATGTCAGATAACTGCTTGAGGAGGAGCGCATGATGAACCATAGCAAATGCTTTTGATAGGTCAATGAAGGTTGCACCTACAAGGTGGCCTTGGTCTAAGGCACTATGGATGAATTCAGTAAATTTGAATAGGGCCATGATGGTACTGTGGCCACCCCAGAACCCATGTTGCTCTGGGCATAGGAGTTGGTATTAATTAAAGTATTCCACCATCTGGTCAGCCACAAACCAATCAAGAGCCTTGGAGAGCAGTGGGAGTATGGAAATTGGTCTGTAGTTATTATGTAAGGACCTGCCCCCACTTTTGTGTACAGGAACTAATGTAGCAGACTTCCATCTTTGGGGGAATTGGGAGTGGAAGAGGAACAGGTTACGTATTCTGGTTAGTGGTCCAAGTATTTCATCCAGTGCCAACTGAACAAATCTGAGGTCCAAGGAGTCCCCACTGTGCCTAAATTTTCCAAGAACCTTTTCAAGATATTTTCTCGCATCTGCTTCTGAGACCATTTTGAAGTGGAATAGCAGCTGATTAGGTGGCAGTGCAGGTGACCTCATATTGTCTCTTGGGTTGGGGGTATTGAAGAAGTCCCTGGGAAGCACACTACTGAGGTCAATAAAAGCATGATTCAGCAAGTTGGCAATAAGCAGCGGGTCCAAGGTTGGAACCCACTCAACAGAAAGCATAGCAGGGGCAGTTTTGGAGTCTTTCCCTGTGATGTCATTAAGATTGGCTCAGAAAGACTTGCTGCTTTTCCATGAGTTAGTGAGGGCTTCTTTGCAAAATAATTACTTTTTACATGGCAGATAGCTTTCATACAGTCATTGTGGGCCTTTTTATATCATTGAATGTTTGCTGTAGTCCCCTTCACTCATGCTATTTGCCAGATATGATCTCTTAAGGCAAGTTGCTCCAGGAGTTCAGGGGTAATCCAGGAGTTAAAAGGCCCTTTAGCTTTTCTTGCAGTAACTGGTGCGTGTTTGTCACAGACAGCATTAAATTTTGACACAAAGAGGTCAAATGCGGAGTCCACATCATTGATATTATGGAGGTCCATCCAGTCAAGGAGTTTTAGGTCCAACTTTAGTTGTGGGAAGTGACCTTTTAGTAGCAGCTGTTTTTTTATAATTCTGATAGGGGGTTGCAGTAGTTGTTGTTCCAGTTGCATTTGACATGGGAGTGGTCATTCAAAGAGTCTGGGAGAATGGTGAGATTCGAGATATGAGCAGGGCGGTTGGTGAGCACCCAGTGCAGCAATGTGCTGGTGCCAGTCTTGTAGTTGACTTGTGTCTCTACTATTTGGGAGAAATGGATAGCAGATAGGTTATCCTTGATAGAGGTGGAGGCAGGTGAGAGCCAATTTATATTAAAGTTACCTAGCAGAACAATTTCTGTGTTTAGACTCAGAGTACTAATGTAATTCAGCAGGTTGCTGACACTGGTTGTGGTTAGTTTTAGTGGAATATATACTGAGTACAGAGTAAGCACTCTATTGTGTGCCCTTAAAAAGTAGTCTAATGGCCAGAGTTTGCAGGTTGTCACTGCTACATGAGGGGGGGGGATACATGTCCATGGAGAGAGTCTTTAGTGTAGATGACACAGCCCTCACCTCTTTTTGCATTTCTATCATGTCTGTACAAGGTGTAACCAGGAAAAGTGACAGCAGTGTCTGGTGTCTTCGGGGATAACCAGGTTTCCACTACTACAGTTAGCATGTCTGGGTTATGATGAGTGACCCATACCTTCAGGTAATCATTTTGGGGAGGAGGCTGCAGATATTTAGAGTAGCAAGCACAAGTCCTGTGATTTTTCATGGTCGAGCATTGGGGTCATGTAGTGGCCCAGGGTCGGGGTGCACATTGCCAGATTTCAGAAGTAGGAGTAAAAGTTAGTAGGTGACAGAAGTTGTTCCAATATAAGTTTATTAAGTAGAGACTGCTGTCTTTTACTGGGCATATGGACTTCCGTGTTACCAATGTGGATTTCAAAACCACTGAGTAGTGGTACCATGGAAGGATCCTTGGGTGGGTATTCCAGGCCTGTGGTCATACAGCGTGATGGATGGAGGTTTTGGGTTTCATCATGGTAGGAAGAGGTACCTGTCCCATATACATTTAGGACTACTGTCTCATGGGTAGCTTGAGTAAATTTGATGAGCCTATTACAGGGGCCTAAGGAGGTACAATGAGGCATTGCAATAATCTAGTGGAAGTGGGAGGCATTGTTGGTCCTCAGAGTAGGAAAACAAGTTTTGACAGAGCTGGAGAGTAGGTAAAAACTAATCAGGGTATACCAGAGAGTAGAAAGCACAGTCAAGGACCCGAAAACAGGAGTTAAGGAATTAAAAATAAGAACAAAAAAAGGCGACCTCTGGTGGGGAACACTGATAACCTGCAAATGGAAAAGTAGACCAAAAAAAAATGTATGGACTTCAAGGGGAGCAGAGCTGTCTACCCACAAGAAGAACCCCAAGGGCAAGATTCTAACTGAATAATGACTGTTATATGGAATGACTGCTATTGATGGAAAATACAACAGCTGAAAAATACTGCTTTTTGAATGTACTTCAAGGTCAAAAATGAGAGGTAAAACCCAGCCACAGCAAGAAGGTCTGGAAGCTGTAAACACACTAAGACTAGATGGTATCTGTTGAAACAGACTTAATATACTATTTAAAACAACAGAATAGGAAACAGGAGCAGCTGCCTTGCTAGGAAGCCAGGTGAAAGCCATGTGGGAATGCAGCAGAATGGAGAGATTTGCATTGGCTGGGTATGAACAACAAAATGGGAAACCTTAAATAGCACAAGTCAAAACAGCAGAGTGACATGGGCAAGACATACTTTGGAAACTAGAAGGCACACCAAAACTAAAACAGAAAGAAACACTGGAGTTTCATGAGGACACTAATGCAGCAGTAGTAGCAAACCGAGAAAAGAGGGAAGCACAAACTGCAGTTAGGAACGGTATAAAAAAATACTGACCTGGAAAGCCACTGAAGGCCCAAACTGAACAGAATGCCCCAAACCACAAAGGGGAAACAGGAGACAAACACAGGGCAGGTGGGGGGGGGGATGAAGGGAGGTGGCAGAGCCCAGCAAAGCCTCTGGATGCAGCAAAGAAAAATGCTTCCAAATGAGGCTGGTGGAATCTGGCTTCAATAGTTTGGGGGGTGGCTAGTAGTTCCTGCCCATTGAACAGCAGGCACAGCCTCTGTGTTACTAAAGTGCTCAAAATCATGCTATTCAACATATTATAAAAATTAAAAAAAAATTTACAAAATCTATTGGTTCAGACGCCTCATGGGTGTTGTGACATTAGGGAGATACTCAAATTTTGCTTTTATGCCCAATTACATCATAGCACCCAGTCGGTATGTGAATCAGTTTGCTCTTCACAGTTTGGCGTTGTTGTCTGTATTTAGATATCTGCTAGAGAAAGCACCATTAGACCAAATGCAGTTCTTCAGGATACACAAGGATGCAAGGACAAGGGGAGAACTTATCTTTAAAGGAAGGAAGATTCAAGGAAAAAAGGAGCAATAACTACTTACAAAATGAGTGGTGGACATTTGGAACAGGCTTCCAAAAACAACTGGTGTCAGCCAACACTGTTTTTCCTTCCAAACTTCAAATAGTAAGTACAGTACTCTGATTAAAAAAGGACAGCAGGGTACCCTCAATGAACTGATGGTGGAAAACCTCAATGGGCTAGTGTTATATGTCCTTATATGTTTATGCTCATATTGTATGGTCTAATAATGAGATCTGAAAGAAAAAAGTGAGGGACATATTAAAGATGTAAATAAAACAAGAACTGTGCAGATGGGTGGCTTAAACAGGAGCACATTTTTGTTTTTCACAGGAAATAACTAAAGGGTTAACAGCCTTTCATTCTCTAGGCAAAGCGTTGACTGAGAAAATCACCTTTCAAAGCATGGTCCACAGAAGTAAAATATCTCTCCAGTAAAATACATGGGAGCATAACAATTCTGTTGAAATGTTTTGTGATATTTTTCTTTTTGCTGTAGAAGTGAGACAGCTCAAATGATAAGGCCGAAAAGATGAGAGAACTGCCAGGTCTATTAATACCTTAGCCTCTCAGAAAAATCACGGTAAGGTGGGAGCTGGAGATAATCCAATGCTGTTATGGTATTGTAACCTTAACTGCCTTTGGTATAGTGGTTTGCTTGATCCTTCTTTATCCATATGACTTCCCTTTAGCTACAGGTCAATGGTCCACTTTGCCCTGTCAGCTCCTATCAATACCTTTGAGAAGGAGGAACCTTTGTTGAGCGAACAGCAGATCAATTATGGCTGACTGGCTTGCAAGAACCAAAAAGATGTGTTACAAGTCACTAGCTGTGGCAGTCTTTGTATAACAGGGAGAACTAAATACTAACAATAAATTCACCTGGCTTTGCTCTTCTTAGATCCATCATCCACTCCACAAGTATTGCTGCAGTATTCTGAGATGTTTGACTTCCCTTTCTCACATCACATGACTGCCTTTCCTTAGTGCCCTACCCCTTCTATGATGGGGATGGGGTGAAGAACATTTCTGTTTTAAATTTTTTAGTTCATGCATATTTCAGTAACTGCCACTTATTGTATAATTGTGTTAAAGGTGATAGCAAACAGTGTTTATACCTGAAAATACAATTATCTTTTCCTTTTAGTATATTTCCAGTATTCATATATGTTTAGACTTCTGTTTAATTAAATAATCTATTTTTTCACAGTTGCAACTATTCTAAATCATGTGCTCTTTTCATACTGGCTGAACATACTATGACATCAAGAACAGCGTTCCAGGAGGTTCATATGAATAGCATTGAATGGTGCACCTGATGTAAAGAATGTGCTAGAAATATGGAAAGAAACAGCAGTAGCTGTGGAGGAGAATGAGACTCTATGTGGATCTGAGTATAGCCAAAAGCTAGCATTTTTAAATAACTGATCAAAGCATATAAGAATACACAACTGACACTGAAAAGAAAATGTGAGGGCAGTTAACTAAGTAAAAATCATTTTCTATTACCTTTAATGAGTTGTCATATTGATGGCATGAGTTGAGTTGTGCAAAATTGAAATATTTCACCTGGAGAAATATTTTGCGAATACTTCAATTACGTGAAATGTTTTGCATAGGCGAAACATAATTTTGCCTGGTTTTCCAATTTCACATAATAGCGAAATTTCACGTAAAATGCTTCAGTTGTCCAATTTCCCCATTCATGCTTAAAATTTTGCCTTGTGGTGAAAATTTCACCAGTGTAACTGTTGATTTCACCCGCAAAATTTTGCAAACATATGAGCATACGAAATTGCCAGGAGAAAAAGGCCCAAAGATCTATCAAGTCTGCCCGATTGTGCAGCTCTTAGTTTCAAATCACTACTGATGCCCCACCATCACCCAAACCTCTCTCATCCTCCTCTTTTCTGGTCCTGCCCCCCCTTTGTGCCCTTTGTGTTTTTGTCTGTTCTAACCCTGCCCTTGACTCTATCCCATCCCAGCTTAAAGCTATCCACTATCCTTTGAGTGATTAACTCCTCTGGCAGTGCGCTCCAACCTGACATCACTCTTTCTCTGTGAACTAGTGCCTCCAAATCTCCCTCCAAAACCTTCCCCCTTCCAAGTTCAGACTCTGCCCTATAATGATCCTTCCCCCCTTTAAGCAGAACAATCCTCCATCACTGACTTTGTTTATGCCTTTCAAGTACTTAAAGGTCTCTATCATGTCCCCTCTTACCCATCTGTCTTCCAGTGAGTACATGTTGAGCTCTTTCAACCTTTCCTCATATGGCAACTACCTTAGTCCCTTGATCATTTTTGTAGCCCTATGCTGCACCCCCTCCAGTAATCTCACATCCTTTCTGAGGTATGGCACCAGTACTGTACACAGTATTCCAACTGTGGCCTCACCATTGATCTATACAATGGCAGGATGACCTCCCCCCTTTTGAGAGGTGAGCCCTCTGGCAATGTACCCCAGCATCTTATTTGCCCTTGCTGCAGCTCTCATACACTGTGCAGGTACCTTTATGCCCCCTGTGAGTACTACCTCCAGGTCCCTTTCCTCCTCTGAAGCCATTACCTGCACTCCCCTCACCAGTAGCTGTTCTTGGGATTTCTGGCTCCAAGATGCATGACCTTGCACTTCTTTACATTAAACTCCAACTGCCACTCCCTAGACCAGTGTTCCAGTTTAGCTAGATCCTCTCTGAGTGCCTGTCTGTCTTCCTCATTGTCCACTTTTGCACAAATCTTTGTGTCGTCCGCGAACAGGCAGATCTTACTCTTGACCCCCTCTGCAATGTTGCCAATGAAGACATTGAACAAAATGAGGCACAGCACTGAACCCTGCGTTACTTCACTCTTTACTAGCTGTGGCTTGGATGTCTTCCCCCTTACAACTACCCTCTGTTGTCTGCCCTGCAGTCAGCTCTCAACCCACCCCACCAGTTTTTCCCCTGCTCCCATGTCCCTCAGCTTGCTCATTAACCTCCTATGTGGCACAGAGTCAAAAGCCTTACTGAAGTCTAGATACAGGACATCCACAGCGTGGCCTTTGTCAACTGCCCTAGTGACCCAGTTGAAGAAGTTGATCAGGTTAGTTTGGCAAGATCTTCCCATGACAAACCCATGCTGTCTCTCATCCTGCAGGCCATTGCTATCAAGAAAGGTTATCAACCTCTCCTTTTGCCTGGCAAAATATTTTGCCAGGTGAAATATTTCAGGGACTGGAGGATGGCTCACGTGATGCCCCTTCACAAGAGTGGACTCAAGGTCCAACTGGGTAACCACAGACCGGTGATCTTGATTTCCATAGTGGGAAAGTTGATGGAAAGCATGCTCCAAAAGTGACATTTGCAATGCACTGTGGGTAACTTGGTCAACTATCATGTGCAGCTTGTTTTCAGCTCATTCTGCTGCATTTGAGTCAGAGAGCAGTCTATTATGGTGCATCAGAGCCAATAAAGTCTTTTAAAACCTCTTTCAAATTTATTTTTGTGATCTAATTGCTCCCAGATATACAACTTGTTCATAGTGCTGTTAGGGAACATTTTCTAATTTTGTGGCTTTTTGCATAATACTTAATTTAATTTGGTTTAACTTTTGTCTGTGTCTTTGAAGGAGTTGAGTGGGGTAAGATAGGAGTATAAACCAGGGCAGGATTTTTCTAGCCTTTTACAAACAGATTTCTCACAAATTGTGAGTGATTTACTGTTATTTCTTATTAATTTTATTATATCTTGAAATTTTTTTTTATTTCTCTGAAAAGTTACTCTGCTTTGTCTGAGAGTTCCTGCTGTTGTTAGCCCGTGTTATATACCATTCTTCTGCTTTAGTTGTGATTGTGAATTCTGAAGTTTTTTTAAACACTCAGCACTGATCTGTTATTTTATGTGTTTTGTTTGTGATTAGTTCTGATTGCTGAGTGTTAACTTGTGTCACCTAAACTGTGAAAATCAACAGTTTTCTATTTTTTGTATGGAAACTTAAGTACTTTTACTTGATCACTTGAACTTGTCCATTTACTGTTTAACTGCTTTGGTGAATTGCTCCCCTGGATTTTATTGCTGGAGCTTGCTTCTGCACATTGTGCAGTGTCCCTCATTTAGTTGACTTTGCTTACCCTTTCCCTGTTATATCATTGTTTACTACCTGATGTGCACAGTATAAAAAATGATATATTAATATAGTAGTTTTCAAGAGATTGCTGATCGCTCCCATTCAGACCACTACCATATTGTGGTACTCACCTTTGTCGATGTTATATGATTGTCTCTGCCCTTATATAATTAAAAAAAAAATTGTGGTAGTAACTAAGTACTAACGCATTATAGTACTTTAATTGTCCTAGACACAGGTGATCTGTATTTAAAGTCAGTCACTTGTTTTTTTGTTCTTATTTCTCATTTCGTTATGCTCCCGCCCAGCCCCCTTCAGTCCTGCCCCCCTAGCCCCATCACTCGGTGTCCACAGAACTCACCTATTCATACAAGTGAGGTGCCACTAGCCAGCTGCAGAGCCTGCGAGGGTCAGCCTTCATCCTGTCAGCCAATATTTTCACTTCCTTTTTGGTGCCTGTCCCCAAACACAGCACGGTGGCGTACAATGACACCAATAGACGAGCCGTACATGCTTCCATACACAGCACACTGGTTGTCTGCCCTGCAACTTCCCCCTATGTATGGGCCCACTCTGCCAGCCCCCCGCCACCACTGTAATGTAATGTAATGTAATAAAATTTATTTATAAGTATAACACCATTATGACAATTTACGCCTGGTTTACAAGGTGTACCTGTGCAGTAAACATATAAAATACATAAACATCACATAACAACAAAGGAACTAGCATATCAAAGATCAATTACACATGGTAGGATTTTAGCCCTGTATCAAGGAAAAGAGAAAATAAAACACAAACACTTACCAAACATTGTTATAAGTAGTTACAAATACCAGTACATTCAATAAATACACTAAACATACAAATACAACTACAACATTTAAGTGCTGTATTGCACTAGGGGTCAGGCAGGCAGTGGACTCTGTCCCCTCCCTGGCAGATGAGAGCTGTTCTTCAGACATGTGATCCTCTCCCTCCCCAGCTGACCACCGATGGCCTATGAACACTGCAAACACTGGTTGCTGGCATGGCAGGAGGTAAGGCATGATGCCTCAGCCCTCCTCACCACTGGGCCAGCCTAAAAAGTTGGTCACTTGTGCCCTTTTTCTCTGTGTATGTTGCTTTAATTCCTGTTTGGGGAGAGAAAAAGTTATCTTTTTTTTTTACTAGAATAGGCTAACTACCATATATGGTATTAGTTGTACTCTAGAGTGCTGCTACCTGTACGGATTGTGTTTGGACTTGTCAGGAAGCCAGTACTGTAAGTGTGACGTGAGAGGTGTTATTCCACAGTTAGTAATACATCCTTTCTTGATATACTCCCAGAGAAAAGCAAAACTTTGAAACAGCAGCCAGCAAAAATGCCTGCTAAGAGACGGCTCAGTGCAGGGGAGAAACGTGGAAGGGGGAATGAGGTAGCTAAGAAGTCTGCTGAAAAGAGTACAACTTCAGTTCCAGTTCCCCATAGCAGTGAAAGTACACGTATGTCTGCATCAGTGTCTTCTGCTGTGGGCTCAGGTGGTGAGGCAGGTACAAGCAAAGGAGTTGTTGGAAGTACTGGCATATCTATGTCTTGCTTTTTTTTTTGCATAAAAGTCTTTTATTAACAGACAACTGTATCAAATTTCATATCCACATTCCAATATCATTCACAAGGTATCTTGACATATACAACTCTGAGTAAAAATATGACATTGACACGTATGTGCCGGAACTGATAAAGGAAGGCATCCTGCCTATATTCCAAGCTCAGCCCAATCTTTCTGATCCAATATATCTTAATAAGTCATACTTCCAGTACCCTAACACAATTCATTACCCCCCATGAAGCCCAATCCAGTATCCTCATTCCTCTAACCCCTCCCCCAAGACTATTTTCTCAGCAGGGCTAAGATCTGCCAAGAGAAGTGCCCATTCCCTCACAAAGCCCTCCAATATATCCTTAATTAATAATGTGAGTCTCTTAAGTGCCAAGATGCAAAGAATCATAATCCGCCATTGTGTCACTGTAGGTGTCACATGTGAGACCCAGGTATCCTGGACACAGTGCCGGGCCAAAATGAACAGTACCCTTATACATCTGGGTAGGGGTTCCCACTCTCCCTCCTCATTAACCTCCACTCCAAAAAGACACAAGAGGGTGTCCAGTTGGCAAACTCTCCCAGCTAGGCTCCCCACCTCTAAAGCCACTGCTCTCCAAAATCTCTGTAATATCCTGCAATCCCAGAAACAGTGGAAATATGTTCCCTTTTCCTCTTCACACCATCCACATTGAGGTGAGATGGCCGGAGGATATTTGTGGACCAGAGCAGGTGGGCGGTACAATCTTTGTAGAAACTTATAAAATGCCTCTTTATACTTATTGCAGACCAACAGGCCCATATGCAAGGGTAGCACCATTCAAGTCAGTTATTGGCCCCCCTAAATCTTGCTCCCAAAGACGTCTCACCTTCTGTGACTGGTCCACCAAGCAGCTCCTGCATTCCATAACTACCTTCCCCACAAACCCTTTCAGATTCACAGACACTGACATGACAAGAGATTCAATTTTAAGCATTTCTTGTCTACCTTCACCCCCTCTGTCCAATCCAGAAAGATAGGCCCTATCCTGAAAATACCGAAACATATGACTCCCCACCAATGCCAACCTTTGTGTCAGGACAGTATATGGGAGGATAAAGCCTCCTTGACACAGATGTTCTGGACTCCTAGCACCTCCCTGTTCCTAGCCCTTCATCTCATGGTTGTCCCACCCCAGTAGGAAAAATTGTTTTTTAGCAATGGGTAACAGCACTGTGTCCATCCCAGTCACTCCTCATAGTTTTTAAAATGTTCCCAGTTTTCTAATGTGAGCAGTGTCATTGGGTTTTTCCTCTCCTGAGCCCTAAACATCTGCAGGCACCTCTTTTCCAAAAATGCCTGGAAGGGCAGCCCCATTGCTCCAAATCCACCCAGCTGGCATCCCTGGGAATGTGGACCCAATCCCCTATATACCGTTGTTGAACAGCAAGAAAATAGTGTCCCAAATCCGGGAAATTGAGGTCCCCCCTCCCTGGTTCTAATTTGAGCTTCTGTAGACTAATGCTTGCCCACTTCCCATTCCAAATAAACGCAGAAAAGGCACCCTCCAGCTTTTTAAGATCCCTCTTTATTAGCCCTACATGCAGCATCTGCATTAAATACAACAGGCGGGGTAGAAGAGTCATCTTAATCAGGTTAATTCTCCCTATCTATTGAATTTGCAAAGAGGCCCACCATTTTAAATCCACCTTGATACTTTTAACTATGGCAGTATAGTTAAAGTCATATAACGTCCCCAGGGACCGCCCGACTTTAATTCCTAAATATGTGAAGTGCTTATTGACCCTCCTAAATCCCCACGTCTGATTCACCACACCGTCCTCTGGCAATCTCAACAGCTCAGATTTATCCAGATTAAGTTTATAGCCTGAGAAATTAGCAAATGTTCCCACCATATCTAACAGTATTGGCATGGACCTTTCTGGTTCCATAACAAAGAGCAGCATATCATTTGCATACAACACAATCTTGTGCTGCACCCCTGATACCCCCCTTACCCCCTTAACCCCTTGATGTTGCCTAGTAGCTGCTGCAAGTGGTTAAACCACCAAGGCGAACAGCAATGGTGATAGGGGGCAGCCCTGTCTCATTCCCCACCCTAAACTAAAACCCTCTGACAGTGTACCGTTTATTAATACTTTGGCCCTAAGGGAGCCATACATTGCCCTAATTCACCCCACAAACAGGTCATCCAGACCAAACCGGGAGAGAATCTCAAAAAAGTAAGCCCATTCAACACTGTCAAAGGCCTTTTCGGCATCCATCAATATTATACAGGTATCCTCCCTTCCCCTATTTGCTCTCCAGACCATGTTCAAGAGATGGAGTACATTATGGTAGGAGAGATGACCCCTAATGAACCCGGTTTGGTCTGGGTGAACCAACTCCGGCAACACTACCTCCAGCCTAGTTGCCAAGACCTTTGCCAGAATTTTTAGATCACAATTCAAAAGCGAAATTGGCCTATAGGATGCACATTCTGTCACCTCCTTCCCAGCTTTAGGAACCAGACAAATGACTGCATCCGAGAACGTGTTCAGAAGTTCCAGTAGTTCTCCCTCCTTCTGCTGGAAGGTATCACACAATGGTCAACTGACTTCCTAGGGTCTTATAGAACTCAGCGGGGAAACCATCTGGCCCACTAGCCTTACCCCTCTTCAGTCTTTGTATGGCTGCCACCACCTCAGCCTTCACAATAGTTCTGTTCATTGCCTCAGTCTGGGCCTTCATCAGGTGTGGCAAGTCCACCTACCTCACAAATTCCTCCACCAGGCCTCCTGTTACACTCCCCTCAGCTGTGTAAAGGGTCTTAAAAAGTTGCTAAAGCATTTCCAAATCTGTGATTCCTGCTTGTGTAGACTACCTCTCTTGTCCTTAGTAGCAGTAATATGATTTGGACACCGGCCTCCCTTCATAAGCCAAACCAACAGTGGGCTGGGCTTATTGCCCCACTCAAAGAGTTGTTATTTACAAAAAGCCCAGGCCTTCCTTGCCTCTCCATGTAGAAGGGCATTCAAAGCATCCCTAGTTGCTGTTGGGGCCACCCTCGCTTCCCCCCCTTCTCCACCTTATATCTTATTTTTTCAAGGCTCAGACTGCTGCACCCATGCTGGTGGGGGATGATGACAGTAAGAAGAAGGAGGCACCTGCTCCAACACAAGAACAGTGGTCCAGGAGGAGGGTGATAAGTCTGTTGGTGTGACTGTCCCTGTTCCTTCAGGAGTTGGTGATGATAGTGTTCAACCAGAGTCTGATAATCCTGGAGATAGGGAACGTCAGCCCCCTGAGATAGTTATATAAAAAGAAAAAGGTGCTGTGCTACAGAAGATAGTGATAGGGAAGAGGAGGAGGACAAGAACATCATCGCTATTGGTGGTGATGATGATGATGACTGGGATGATTCCACATGGGAGCCTGAGTTAAAAAAGGTCAAGGGTGATGAAGGCCAGTTACATGCACAGCCTGTGGGTCAGTCTCACAAAACCTATTAGCAAACCTCCAAGCAGTCAAGTCATACCCCCTCCTAAAAGTAGTCTTACGGAAGTGATGATAGCAGCCCAAAAAACACACACTTCCACACCAGTTTCTGAACTATCCCAGCCCCAGAAGAATCTGAAGTCTAGAGGTCAAAAGTCCCTAGTTTGGGACTTTTATATGCTTGATTCTGCTGATGAGACCATAGTGATATGCCAAGTTTGTCAAGCACATGTTAGTCTGGGAAAAAAGGGAAGCCACATAGGCACCGGTGGCCAACATGCCCACCTGAAAAACAAGCACCCGCTGAGATGATAGCAACACCAAAAGGATGCCAAAGCTGTTGGTAGCATCTCCCTCAGCAAGTTAAATGTAGTAAAGCACGAGCAGGAGGAGTAAGTGAGGGCAGAGTGGGTTGGTGGTGGAGGAGGAGGAGGGTGAGCAATCCTTTGCTCTCTCGAGTAGTGGGCATAGGGGTGGAGGTGCCAGTCCCAGTCCCTTGAGTCAGAAAAGTACACCACCACACTCACAAGCAACCAAAACACCTGGTTTCATGCAGTCTACACAACCCCAAGAGTCAAGTGTTTCCCCTAAAAGAACATCATTGCTGCCACATATACAGCATTCTGACAGAACAGCCCCAAAGATGCAACCCACTCTGAAGACGATCCTTGAGTGGCAGACAAAGTACCCCCAATCATGCTGCTGCATGAGAGTTAAATGCTGCCTCTGCTGAGATGCTGGCCATCAATCTGCTGCCATTCTTATTCATTGAGAATGCTGATTTCTGCAGGTTGATGGCCCGTGCCTGTCCCAAATGTCAGGTTCCATCGCAAACCTGTTTTACAGAGCTGAACTGTAGAGTGGCTGATTCCATTAGACATGCATTGAAGCATAGTGCATCACAATATATCCATCTTAGCATGGATATGTGGACAAGTGGACAAACAGCAGCAAGCTTGTATCTATGCATAACAACACACTGGGCACAGTTGCCTGGGGTGGTACTTGATTTGGGGCCTGGCAAAACCTGCATAAAGTAAAACTGTGGTGGTAGTAACACACCTGGTATTTGGCAGCATGCGACCCTGAGTATGACAAATGTTACTGGTTCTCACACAACTGAGAAAATGCGTAATTTTCTGCTGTTGGAGGTTGATGATTGGCTACACACACAGCCACTCATAGCAGGATTCTTCACAAGTGATAATGGCTCCAATGTAGTGAAGTACATTAGCGATGGTGGTTTTAACAGGGTGTCCTGCCTGGCACACTGCCTTAATCTTGTTATTCAGCAGTTTCTCAATCATGAGGACATTAAGGAAACAGTTACTGTCGCATCTGTGCCCACTTCACCCATTCTGCAAAGACCTGTGACTATCTACACGAGCTGCAAAGCAATAACCATCTGCCTCAGCACCGGATGAAGCTTGATGTTGTGACCAGGTGGAACTCCACACTGTACATGCTTGAGTGGCTGTATGAACAGTATAAGGCTGTGTCAGAATACCTGCTGGTGCACACCACCCATGACAGTGCTGGAGTGTCCATCGCTCTAACAACAGAGCAGTGGCACTGAATGGATGGGCTAATACACATTCTCCATTCATTCAAGCATGAGACACAGACAGTGAGTGGGAACACTGCTTGTATAAGTCAATCCACACCCCTCATACATGTGCTGAGGCAGACACTAGTTAATGTGTGACACCAGATGGAGGCAAGTGGGGGTCATGGCAGTTGTGATGTAACGGATCACATACTCCACATGCTGGACACAAATACCCATGTATCCGACATTTTACAGTCGGTTGACTTTGCAATCGCCACCATTTTATTTATTTTATTTTATTTTATTTATTTGATACATCGGAATACAATCTTTGAGTCAAAGACTCTTTTGCAAAGGCTTCTCATCACAAATGCAAAGGATGCAGACATTTTCACAAATACAAAGGTGACAGACATTTACACAATTTGACAAAAACAATACAGTAGGTGGCAGGCAATTATACAGTTTATGCAAAGTGATAAAAGCAAGCATAGGGGGCGCTAGTTATACAAGCAAGACAAAATTGATAGACTATCACAGGGTGGTGTAACCCAGAATCAATAGCTGGTGTAGCAGATAACAATTGAATGCTAAACAGACTATGGAGTCAAGGATTGGATACATTGGCATTGGAACCACTGGCCAACACAGTATCCAGAGTAGCAAGTGTCAGTAGCATTCACATGTGGATTGTTCAAGGAGATAGATCTAGAGGGCAGATTTGAAAGGGCCAAGGCTAGGTAGTAGGCAGATGGACAGTGGGAAGTCATTGAGCCACAAGGCAGTCCAGTATTAAAAGGCCCTTTGACACATCGAGGTTCTGCAGCATGGAACAAAGTGGGAGGACCTAGCAGTACTTCTGGAGACTCAGACGGGGGGGGGGCTATTGAGACCAGGGAGTCAAGGCCAGGAGGGGCAATTCTGAGGGATATTTTCTTTGCAAGGATGCATGTATAGTATTTAAGTCTGGATTCCAGATTTAACCAGCTTGTGGACTTATACAAGTTGCAGGTGTGTGTCAGTCTGTCGTGGCCACTGACCAGCCTACAGGCCTTGTTCAAGGTATTCTTAACCTGTGAGAGGGAGGTTGGGTCAGCTGAACCATAGATCACCAGGCCGTAGTCAACTAGAGAGAGAACAAATGAGGATACTGCCAGGTGGAGAGCCTCGGGGCAGAGGAAGTGTTTGTGCCGGTATAATAGTCCAAGCCTGGTATTGAGGGCAGACAGCAGACCTTGGATATGATTATGATAGGAGAGGTGGGTATCTAGGGTTAACCCCAGATACCTGAAAGAAGAGACTTGCTCAATAGGGACATTGTCAGTGTTACAGATGGCTAGGGTAAGGTTATGATGTATGTTTTGGCGGTGGGTAAAGACCATGGATTTGGTTTTATTACATCTGAGGATTAATTTATGGGCCACGAACCAGGATTCTATACTGCAGAAGTGCTCTTGGAGCAAGGCTTGGAGTGCACAGGGGTTGCAATGACATTTGAAGATAACGGCATCATCCGAATAGAGGAGCATTTTACCAGGGCAGGTTTGGGACAGGGGTTTAGGAACAAGCTAAAAAGGAGGGGGCCAGAGTATAGATCCTTGGGGGACTCCAGAGTGAACAGGGCAGCAAGAGGAGAGGGTGGAGCCGATCCTAGCTTGTTGAGATCTGCCAGATAGATAGCTGGCAAACCAGGACACTACCTCAGAGTCAAGGTCCACTGATAGGAGGGTGTGGAGCAACAGGGTATGAATGACATTGTTGAATGCTTTGGTAAGATCTATGTAGACAGATCCTACCAGTTGTCCGCTGTTGAAAGCTTGGTGTATGAAGGATGTGTATTTTAGGAGTGCAGTAGTGGTGCTGTGCCCACCACAGAAACTGTGTTGGACAGGGGAAAAATGGTTATGATTGGAGAGATATTCAGTAAGTTGGTCAGAGACCACTTTTTCCAGCACCTTGGAAAGGGGGGGAAGAATAGAGATGGGAGGTAATTATTGGGGCAGTGCAGTCTCCACCCTTGAGTAATGGTGTGATAACTGCACATTTCCAGGACAAGGGAAACTGCCCAAGGTAGAGGGACAGGTTAAATATTTTAGTAAGGGGGGAGAGAACCATGTCTAGTGTGAGTCTTAGGAGTTTTAGGTTGAGGGTGTTACCACTATACCTGGACATCTGATAATGTGGGAGCAGGATTACTGGGCAGAGGGGAGTCAAAGAAGTTTGGGTGCAACACCCTGCTAAGATCGTTGAAAGCATTGTTCAGAGTGTTCGCGATGGTTAGTGGGTCCGGGACTAATGCACCATCAATAGTGAACTGGGAGGGCAGAAGGGGGACCACTTTCCCAGTGATTTCCTTTATCTTGCACCAGAAATCATGACCAGAGCTCCAGATAGTCGAAAGGGCTTGGCGATAGTGGGTTGCTTTAGGTTGGTGGATCGCCCGGGTACATCTGTTTCTGGCTTCTCGGTAGAGTTGCCTATCACGGGGGTGCTTGGAATCTAGTGCCCTAAGCCAGAGGTTGTTTCAGTGGTGTATCATATCAAGAAGGGCTGGGAAGATCCAGGGGTTGTTTCTGTTTTTTGTATACTGCTTTTTCAGAGGGGCAAAGGTGTCACAGGCATAGATGAAAGTATTGTTATAGTGGGAGAGGGTGGCATCAACATCAGTAGCATTGAAAATGGGGGACCTGTCACAGGCCAGGAGGAAGGCCTTGACTTTGGGTAGAGATCCTTTTTTTAAATGCTTGAGGTAGGGGTGGGTGGAAAGGTGAGAGACTTATTTGACCACAGACATGTAACAGGTCAGTGGTCACTAACGGTGTCAGGGTGGACAGTAACCTGAGAGATACCATAGCAGCCACAGACACTGGCAGCTATTTCACGAAATTTCTGTGATATTTTCAGAAATATCTCATGCTTTCTCCATTTCCACAGTAGGGGCAGCAGAGAGAAACTCTTTAGAAATTTCACGAAATATCTGGAAATAGCTGGCAATGTCTGTGGTCTGTGGCTACTACTGTATATTTTGGATGATTAGTGAATAGGAGGTCCAGTAGGGTGGAAGTGCCAGTTTTATCATTTAGTCGGGTGGGGGACTGGACCATTTGGACAAAGTCCAGGGCAGCAGCTGAGTCCTTGAACGCAATGCATGAGCGAGCCAGCCAGTCTACATTAAACTCACCAGCAATGATGGTTTCCACATTGTTGGGGAGAAGCAATAGAAGCAATAGAGGAGTCAGGATTTTGTCAATGGCAGGTTTTTGGTTCTGTGGGAGGATGTAGTTGACCATGAAATTTAGAGGTTTTTCTCATATTGCCTAGCAGTATCTTGACAGCTAGGGCTTGGGCACCCTGAGTAAGGGGTGGGAGCGGAAAAGGGAGAGCTGCACATGAGGGCTTGCATGGGGTTCTTTATATAAATGACATAGCTCCCACCAAGCTGGATCCATGCTACAAACATGGCCTGCCTTCTACAACTGAAGGAGGTCATCAACGAGTACTAAAGTTGACAGAGAACCTCACTAGAATGGTACATGCTGCACACATGAAAAAGGCAAGCACTGCAGTGAAAACAGATGTTGCTACCACCACCAGCAGCTCACAGGTAACCCAATCAGAGAAAATGGGCATGGCACAGCAGAAAACAGCAAACAATCCCATTTGGGATGTTCTCTTTCAGGTGTGAGTGGAAGATATGGAGGAAGAGGAGGAGGAGGAGGAGGAGGAGGAGACAGATGAGGCAGCTAGACTCCAGGCAGTAGAACGAAAGGTGAAGGCCTACATGGGGGACCCAAAGCACCTTGCTATTACTGATGAGCCACTGCTGTACTGGAGCAGCAAAATGACTGACTGGCCAGCACTTACATTGGTTGCTGTGAAATACCTGAGCTGCCCACCATCCAGTGTCGATGTGGAACTAGTGATTAATGCAGCTGGGGCCACTGTGACAGTAGAACCAATTTGTCACCCAAGAATGTGTCCATATTAACATTCATTAAAATAAACGAAAGGCACATTGCACACAATACAGTGATGTCAGTGGTGTTGCCACAGGAACTGTGTCTCAGTGATGAGGATGATGACAATCCTTCGACTAAGGCATCCACCAGCAGGGAGTTGGATGAAGCAGCAACAGTGAGAGAATTCCCACCTGGTGACAGCATCAGTCTTGAAGACTGTGAAAGGTACTTCTTGGATGATGTGGAAGTGGAAAAAAGCTGCGTTTACTAGAAGGCCACCCCCCACCAACCACTTTCAGCTCAGCAAAGTGTTATGACTTATTTTTAGCTATGTACCATTGGATTGGTTATGGTTATGTGTTATCTGCTGAAGTGTGAATCACTTTGATTTGATCACCCTTTGCTGTAACCCGTTGTTTGGTCCCCACCAGTCCACAAGCTTTCATAAAGCAGCAGCAATCAAATTACCATAACCATAAAGAGTTTGCATGATTATGGTTAGAATGTTTCGGTGCCAAAAATATCAAGATGCACATTTTACTTTTCATTTCAACTATTAACCCCATCTTACAGCACGATATGTTGTCTTGATGTCCTTAAAAGTGCTTATTCTGGCACATGCCCCCCCCCCCACCTGACACACCCATACACTCCATGCAACCAAAAAAATATTTTCTGCCACTTACTATCCATGACATGTTGAAGAACCCTGGTTCCCAGTACAAGTAGTGTATGAATGTTGCTCATTCAGCCATTATCACCCCAAGCTGAACAAATTTTGAGAAATGATGAATGGTGGCCATCTTTAATGATGCAAGTCATTAATTACAAAAGAAATCATGAAAAGACTTAACAACATACAACATCCAATTCCCCAAAAAATGTAACTACCAGGTTAAAGTTCTTGTACTGAAACTGTGATGGTGCCTAGCTTGGGTCAGGGCAGGGGGAGGTGCTTGCTGCCCTCAGTTTGGATTCCAGATTATCATGATTACTGCAGCTATGCCACCTCAAATGATTAGACAAGACATTAACCCCCTCCACCTAATTATTTACTAAACACCATCTCAACCATCCATTTCCACATATAGTTCCTCCCTGGATGTGGGTGATGTTTACTTGTTAATGGTATGGACACCAATGGCCAACATTGCAGTTCAAGCAACACCCTCTGTCTTCCACGCAACACAGCTCCTGCAGGGCCTCAATGGATGTAGTCATCACACAGAGATAGGATGAAACCTCAACAGAGGAAAATGACCTAAGCAAGACCAAAGATGAGAAATAATTACAAATACTCGTCAATCTACATACCTGGTTTTAGCAGGCAAATCAGAACAAGCAGAGAAACAAATGCATTCTTACCATACCCCATGATGTCATTAAACTGTGGAAATTGCCCCAGAAAGAACATGCTGGGTGGGGCACATGATTCTAGACCATGATGAAGCACACTAGCAGGCATTCCCCTTCCCCTAATAGTACTGCGTACCTGGAAATAAGATAAAAAGAAGAACACATTTTGAAGATTGTAAAAAGTTCCACCCCAACCCCCCACCACCAACATCCTCCCACCCCCAATAGAAGACCATAAACAATTAAGAAATACTTACCTCAAGGACTGTGACACTGGAACCGTTGCACAATTAAATAAATCCCCCAGATCTTGTTGAGGAGCAGAAGCAGCAGCAGCAGCAGGAGTGGGAGTTGACTTCTCCGGAATTCCTGATTTTGACAAAAGCAAAACAGAATACAATTACTATCAAACTCAGACATCCAGTTGGCAGTAACAGACATACAACACTAGTAATGAAATATTAATACTTACCATCTGCATTGGGAAATGTGCATTCCAACATCCCTAGATCCCAATACTGGCCTGGCATGATGATGCCATCCACAGCAAACTGAAAAATAATATAAAAGCAGTACAAACGTATTAGAACTCAAGATGCCACAATACCAGCCCACCAACAACCTTATCTTGCACAGGAAAAAAATAAAGCTGGATACTTACGTGTGCAGCAGCAGCAGTATGGACTCTGTGAAGATGATCCACCATCAACCATCCAAAACAATACTTCACATGGCAACATGGCAATTAATAGTCAGAGACAGCAGCAGGCAGCAAGCTACAGTGCCATAACATGTCATTCACTCCCTACTACCAGGCAAGTTACTACCACAGAGTCAGTCAACACAGCTAATCAGGACAGCAGCATAGGGAAATGATAATTCTACATTTCTCAATCAATTTAAAAAGCAGCAGCAGGAGGAAACAATTTCAAGTAGCAGCAGCATTTTGCCAGATGAACTCATTTTCTCAGCATGGTACATCTTTTTGTTATTTAATAATTCCTACCATAATTGTATCTCCCTTCTCTCACAGTTTTGCCATTCTTTTTTTCTGGTGTTACTGTATAACGCATGTTCTGACTTTTGCATACCACAGCAGGTAGCTGCACCAAGATTCTGGCTGAAATCCCTGGTAAACAGGGCCCAAAACAACAATTTAATGTCTGGGTGGTGGAGGGGCACCACATCACATCATGACTCAGACCATATTTCTGCCTTAACTTTATTTACCAATTTTTCTGTAACATTTCTGGACGTGTACAGCCTGTTCTGTGCTCACAGAAACAAGATTCAGCATGAAATCAATTGTAATCAGTGGACCAAAGACCATGTTTTGTTTCAGGTGGTGGCTTGAATTTACTGTAACATTTTTTTAGAACCACTTCTGGACTTGTAGGTCCTGTTTGGCACCAGCAGCACTGAGATTCAGGATGAAATCCTTGGTAAACAGGGCCAAAAACAACAATTTAATGTCTGGGTGGTGGGGGGGTGGGGTCACTATGTCACATCACGACTCAGACCATATTTCTGTCTCAACTTTATGTACCATTTTTCCTGTAACATTTCTGGACATGTACAGTACAAGTCACATTAAACTGTTCCTCAAGCTCACTGCTCTGGCATTGTTTTTTTGTGCTGCTAATGCAGTGGCAATTCTAAATGCTTAAAACACAAACACTGTTTCAACTAGTCATCAGCTCACATGCAATGCACTTCCAGCCACTACACAATTTACTTCAGCTCCCATTCCAATGGTCACGTAATGCATTTTCCCAAATGCATTTACAGTGCAGTACTGTGCTCTACATAATTCCAGCACTACAGTATCCGCCATCTTGCCTCTCGCTTAGCTCTGAACTTGACTGTCTATGCCACTATCCCACATTTCACTCACTCACTGATTTTTGTACAGTATATTATTTATTCAGTACAGTACTGTACTGTATGTTTAAATGTATGTTTCATTTGCTTTCCGAAGGTACAGTACAGCAAGTCACCTCCAAGAGAATGGCAAACCGGAAGTGCCTGTACAGTAGATACCTGTACTGTACGCAGTCGACCCCTTCCCCCAGTTGATCCCATCCCAATCACCTATAAAAGTACTGTAAAATATGTTTTTTTCCATGGCCATCTAGCGGTACAGGTACAGTACAGTAGTACTGTACCACCCCCCCATCCCCAAATCCCAATCTTTAATACTGGAGTGGGCCAAAGGCACAGCCCTCCTCTTCTTCCCCGGCCGGCAGCCTGCTGGGAAGTTAATAAATGAGAGTATGCACAGCCAGCACAGGCTCATTCATTAACTTCTCAGCGGGCTGCTGGTCATGGAGGAGAGGAGGGCTGTGCTGGTGGTCTGCTTCATTTGGGGATGTGGATAGTGGTGTGCGATATTACCTGTTGGGATGGGGACAGGTTGGGGGAGGGACCACTAGACCACCAGGAAATTAAGCAAAAAGTACAGTATTGAAGATTGGGATTCGAGGATTGGGGGGGTACTACAGTAGTGTACTGTATACTATTACGGGACATGGGCAGGTGGGTGACTCTTTCTTTACCTCTGGCAGGCAGGTGATGGGGGGGTACTGCTAGCCACCAGGGAGTTTTTTGGGGCAATTAGGCAGGGACTGGGTCCCTGTGACAGCTGCTAAAGCAGTATGAAGGGCAGGCAGAATTTCCATTTTTTTTACACACGGCTAGAGAACTGGAGCCCAGTTTCACTGCAGTGTGACTCTTCAGTGAAATCGGGCTCCAGTTATACAGTACAGCATTTTTATGAGTTGCTTAATGTATACACTCATTAGTGCACTGCATTGAATAAGAGTTTTCAGTGAGCTACAACTGATTAGCAGTTAACAGACAAACCATTAGGAAACTCTTTGTAATTCATTGCAGCCAGAAGTGCATACATTAAGCAACTCACTGAAAAAATGCTAAATCGGTGAGTTGGGGTAACAGTTTAATGTGGCTTGTACTGTACAGCCTGTTCTGCGCTCGCAGAAACACGATTTAGCATGAAATCAATTGTAAACATTGGACCAAAGACCATGTTTTAGTTCAGGTGGTGGCTTGGGCGCCACGTAACAACACGGCTAAGACCTGATTTCTGTCTGAATTTACTGTAAAACCTTTTTTGGGACCATTTCTGGACTTGTAGGCCCTGTTTGGCACCAACAGCATCAAGATTCAGGTTGAAATCCTTGGTAAACAGGGCCCAAAATAACACTTTAATGTCTGGGTGGCGGGGGGCACCACATCACATAATGATTCTGACCATATTCCTGTCTCAACTTCAAGTACCATTTTTCCTGTAACATTTCTGGACATGTACAACCTTTTCTGTGCTTGCAGGAACAAGATGCAGCATGAAATCAATTGTAAGCAGTGGACCAAAGACCATGTTTTGTTTCAGGTGGTGGCTTGGACGCCATATAACAAAATGGCTGAGACCTGATTTTTGTCTGAATTTACTGTAACATTTTTTTGGAACCATTTCTGGAATTGAAGGCCTTGCTTGGCACCAGCAGCACCGAGATTCAATCTGAAATCCTTGGTAAATAGGGCACAAAAGAGCAATGTAATGTCTGGGTAGTAGGGGGACACCACATCACATCATGATTCAGACCATATTTCTGTCCCAACTTTATGTACCATTTTTCCTGTCATATTTCTTGTCTTAGCATGCCTGCTCTGCACAGTATGGTGGCAAGAGGCTGTGTTAAACTGGGGCCAAAGTGTACATTTTTGGACCTGGTCACCGGGCTGTTGGTGGTGGTAGTGCACTAATAAAATATTATCATGTCTGGAGGAGAGGTTCACAGAGTTAACATTTGTGAAGGTGGCAAGGTGAGGGGAACACTTGTTGTTAAGCAGAACAAAACATATTCATATTTAACTTCACAATAAAAGTACTTATGTAACTTTTTCTATGACTGTTGTGCATGTATTCGAACTGATGCTGCGCACAGATGAAGCAACTGCCACCAGCCCTTACCACACACAACGATAACATCACATAGCTTTGGGAAAAAATGTTTGTTCATACGAACAAATTACTATACTTGACATTTATGAATAGGAGGAAGCATATAAATAAGGATTAACAAAACAAGCAGAAAGGTACACAGTTTACAGACACAGTACTACAAGTTGGGTCTGGGGAACATGCAGGGTCAGACTCAGTCAGGGTAAGCATATTCATATGTGACAGAGGGGAAAGGGAGGCATCATAAACATTACATAAAACATAACAAATTAGATTGAAAACCACTGGACAAGATAAGAAAAAGAACAAAGAGGATATAGAAGAGAATGGGGACAGAAAATATATACATATTTTTTAATCTTTTTTTGGTATTTTTATTTTAAGGGGGGTGCAGAAGAAGAAGACCAAGACTCGGAGCAGACAAATGAAAGAAAAGAAAATTAGGTGCACTACTCATTTCCACCAGTGCGACTGCCACTACCACTACCACCACCACCAGCCCCACAAAGCAGCTCCACCAGGAGGTCCAAGACATTCTTTAGGTCCTCCTTTATTTGATCAAGGTCCCCCCTGACCTCCTGTCGGAACTCGTCCAACTGCTGCCAGAGTCCTTGCACCTCTGTGTGCATTGCCACAACCTCTTGGTGCATGGCCTTCAGGTCCTCCATACAGATAACCAGACCTGCTGTGAGAGGTGATGCAGGCTGTGAGGATGCCACTGCAGAATCAGGGGTAGCATGACGTCACCACCACTGGTGGGTGGGGGTGTGTCACTCCTCCTGGACTCCAGTTGTCTCCTGCTACAGTGCCCCCTAGGCCGCCGAATGCCTTCCTCCAGGTTGGCCCCATTGCTGCATCTTGCTGCAGCTTCTTGCTGCTTGGAGAACCACTGTGCAGCATGGTGGTGCTGCAAGTGACTCCTTTGTCCACCCATCCCAAAGTGGGACCCTTTTTCTCCCCTCCTTACTTCTTTACCACAAAGGCTGCAGATGGCAACAGTGTCATCTGAAACCTTTGTGGAAAAAAAGGATGAAAATTACAGAGACCGGGGGCTCCATCATTTGATGGAAACCCGCGGGGCCCATCCAAGACCTGCTGATGCTGTTGCTGGGGGAGTTAGCTGCACATGCTCCTGGAGTGGATCAACAAGCTCCTGTTGCTCTTTCTGGGTGGGGGACACATGCTGCTGGGTGGTACAAGGTGCTCCTGCTGTTGCTGGTGGGGGGGGCCTGCTGCTGCTGGGGAGGCAATGGGCACATGCTCCTCTGGGGAGGCTGCTTTGAAAATGCTGGCCTGTTAAGGTGGACAGTAGATCCTTTTGGTGGCATGCCTGCCATTCTTCCCCTTGCAGTTCTGCTCCCAGTCCCTTTCTTCATCATAAAAAAAGTTTTCTTAATAGAAAACCAAAGAAAATAAATGAAAAAGAAAGAAAGATATAGTGAGGGAGTCAAACATACACAGACACCCACACATGCACATACACTATAAAGATAAAAAAAATAACACTAAAGAAAATGCCCTAACAAGGGCAATTTACTTTGTAAAAAAACAGACAGTACAAACACACACACACAAACACTAACCACGCTGGGTTTTTCATGGAAAACAAAGCTCTTGTGCAACTGTCTCCTCTCTCCTACAGGCAGCAAAATCTCCAAAGGAAGTAGATTTGGTCTGGCTTCCTGCCTGAGTACAGTCACCCATGTGACCAGCAGTCTGCTAGAGAGATCACATCATGTGATAAGCATTTTTCTCCCAATTTCGACTGATACTAATGTAAGGTGAAATATACTGCTGAAAGTGAAATTTACAGGTAAAACTGATGGCAGAATTTCACCTTAAGTTCCCAATTTCACGAAATGTTTCACGTGGTGAAATTGACAATTTCACCAGAATTTCGCTGGCGAAATTAAATTTAGCTACATCTCTAGGCATGCGTACTAGTGCTCTCAGTCTTCTGTGGCTCAGTTTCAGTGAATAACAGCACAATTATAACACTTTGAAAGGTCCATGTTTATGCAGCTGTGAGGCTTACAAAATAATCTTCTTTTTATGTGGTATTTGTTATCATGTAAACATATAAACCAGGCTGACCATGTTTCTCACCAGGGAGAAAATAATCTCTTGGTATAGAAGGGGATTTTCTCTAGCTGACACTCTGTAAACACCCTTACAGAAATAATTCAATGAAATGTTTTCATGCTGCACTCATAATACTACACAAGTGATATGCGTGCTGCAAGTATATTTAAATGTTAAATTGGAACCAATCTATGCATATGATATGCGTGCAGCAAGTAAGTGTGGAAACCATGATTTTTATATTAAATTGGGAGAGACTGCATGCATGTGGCATGCATGCGAAAAGCAAGTGGTCACTGATAACTGCACAAGTAAAAGTTAATCGACTTGCTCAGGATCACACCATACACAAGTGGGGTGGTGGAGTTTCAAACCCAGGTCTTCATGCCTCCAAGTCTCCAGCCTTGCAGTTCACTGCCTTTAACCACTAAGCCATACTGCTGGCACACATATGGCTTGCTTGTACTTCAATACATACTGTATTTGACTACATCTGCATGCATGCGGCATGCTTGTAGTCACTGTTATGCTTTTCAGTTGTCTTTTCTTACTCATCTCTCTTACTCAGCTCAGTTTCAGAGTTGAACTGTAGCACACATGCCAATGGAATCACATGTGTTTTTCCCTCCCCAATACACAAATATACCCACAAAACCACTTAATTACTTCTGTCTTGCCTGTACTCCTACTATTTTATCTCCATAGTTTTGAATGCTTTCACGCAAACAGACTTTAAGGTGTAAACAAAAAGTAGTAATAACTTGACACACACCCACATGGCCAGTCCCCCTCCCCCCCATGCACACACACTGTAGTGGCTATGGCCATGCTCCTACAGATAACCTACCAAGTATAGATATAAGTAAAAAGTTTCTTACTCGAGTGCTAGGGAGGCAGAGGCAAGAGTCTTTAAGATATGATGCCCTTGGGTCAGAGTGCTAGGGAGTACCCCCTTGAAAAGAATAGAGTTATTTTGTATTACTATTTTATACATTATGATGGTGAGTTGGAGAATAATGAAGGCCACTGTTTTACTAACAAGGCCCTTGTTAGTATAGCAGTGGCATTCATTAATCTCCAACTCTCCATCAATAATGTATAAAATAGTAATAAAAAATACCCCCATTGATTTCAATGGTGCACACCTCTGCAGTCTCCTTTGCCTTTGTCATAATGTGCCTGAGCACTGGAATGTGGTGGTGGTCAGCTTCACTTGGGGGAGGGTGGCATGAGCTTGACTATAGTTGGGCTCCAATAGTCTGTGCATACCACACCGCTTAACTGTCTGTGAATGTAAGGGACAGCTCTAGAATGTCTGTAACATCTCTAAAAGGTGCAACATATTTGCTTTGACTGAAAAGTGATATGCAGATCAGGAAAAATTCAAATGTATAAGATTCAGAATTCTGGTTGAGCTATGGCACTGTGAGCACAGAGGATTTGGAGCTCCCATGCAGCATAACTAAAAACAAGCCCTCTCACTAAGATATTGACCAAACTTCAGCTTAAAAATAAAATTTACACCAACCGGACGACACGGGAGGACTTCCAGGAAAAATTCAAATGTATAAGATTCAGACTTCTGGTTGAGCTATGGCACTGTGAGCACAGAGGATTTGGAGCTCCCATGCAGCATAACTAAAAACAAGCCCTCTCACTAAGATATTGACCAAACTTCACCTTAAAAATAAAATTTACACCAACCGGATGACACGGGAGGACTTCTAGATGGCAAACAGTCTCATTAAAGTTACAATGAAGCGGCATCAAGAAAAAAAACATTTCCAGCCACTATGGGACTTAATAGAGTCCAAGGATGCCGGCCTACAAGACGGTGATTTAATCTCCTTTACCACGGTCCAGATTGAAAAACAGGAAAGGAGAAGGGGAACAAGAAGCGACGAACAATCACAAAGCATAACTGAAAACTCACCCTCAGAAGCCATCCTGACCGTGATTGCAGAGTTTCATTCAGAGATGAGAGAGGCCCTAAGAGATATTTGAATGGACATGGGAGAGCTGCAATCCAGGATCACTCAGACAGAGGCACAAACCTCTGAAAATACAGTTAAAATTATAACCTTAGAGCAAGCAGTATTCTCTTTGGCAAAGGAACAATGATATCAAGCAGCAAAGCAAGAGGATATGGAAAACAGGGGAAGGCAGAAAAACATATGGCTTTATGGAATACCTGAGGGAGAGGAGGGTCAGGATGAAGTGGCCTTCGCTGATTACTTCTTATGCCTAACCCTGGACCTGGATCCTACATTTCAAATCGATGTAGAGAGGGCCCACAGAGCATTCACTCCTTGACCAACAAAACCAGATGCCAGACCGAGATCGTTCATGATCCGTTTTAACAGTTACTAACAAAAGGAACAAATTCTGTCAAAAGCATGGCATAAACAGAAGATTATGTTGGGCACCCACCGAGTTCTATTTGATAACGACTATGCCCCAGCAACCCAGAGACAGAGAAGAGCGTTCTCCTCCCTTTTCGCTCTTCTAAGATCTAAAAATCTAAAATTTTGTACCCTATACCCAGCAAAATTAGAGGTCCTTATTCCTAATGGGCCAGTGACATATATCTCGACGGACGAAGCCAAAGTGGGCTTGTGTAAAATGGGCATCTTCATGGAGAAAGACTTCGGGGCACTCTCCAGGATCCGACAGTCAACACAAAACAGTGTTCCTCAGAGCTCAGATGGAGACAATAGAGAAGACCAAAAACTTCAGATGCTGCTGAGCAAAATACAAGCACTGAGAAATCCTACACTTCACTTAACATGAATGGTAAGTACTCTGAAAGGGGTGTTTTTTGAGGGTTGAGGGGGTGTTTTGAGTGGGGCTGAGAGAGGGATGGATTTGGCACAGGCACTTGGGGGTTGAGGTTGAGCAATAGCTCCTCTAGGGTGTTAAATGATTGATTACTGGTGCACAACTGTATACTCTGATTCTTAGCCCAATGGAGTGCTCGACTTTCTCCATGAAGGATGTGGGGTCTGATGGTTTCCTCTTCTATCCCACTCAGTTTCCCCATCCTCCACCCCATTCTTTAATGTCTGCACTCATTCTGATCCCTTCCCCCCCAATAGAACTACATCGAAGGTATTTATTTGCCTTCCCCTTTTTTTTTTTTTGAAAAGTGGGCTTTGGACTCTGGCTTGCTTACTTTGGAGTGCTGCTGCGTTCCTGTTCAGGGAGTAGGTGGGGGAACAGGGGGGGATGCCGGGCTAGGTTGGGTTCGGGGGGGAACACCGGCAATTGGGGACTTTGGAATGTTTTCTGGGGCTTGGATCCTTGTATAAGATGGCGATCCTCATGAGCTGAATGGACCGAATACATATGATTATGGACTTTTAAGATATCTGCTTACTATAATGATATTTCTGTTTTGCATCAGGGAGGGATTTACTACCTAAAGTGGAATAAAAACTGGGTTACTTGATGGGCTCCTGTTGATGCCTGGGGGGGGTATTTACTGATGGAGGAGAGGAGGTTGAGATCTTTTGGTTCCTGAGACTGGAGGGGCACATACAGGATTTGGCTCCTACCCAGGCTTAAAGGGAGCCAAGCATGACACAAATTCAACAACAACCCCAGGAATTTTCCAGTTAGAACGCTGACCTCTTTTTTTGAGAGATGTGAGGTGTTTTGCAGGACTTCCCTCCTCATATTCTCTCTCACCCTGGGGACGGTCGGTTCATTCTTTGTTCCTTTCCCCTCTTCTGAATAAATTAAACTAATGCATGGCTCCTTCAGAACAGCTAAAATTCTTCAAGTGAAACTACCTCTGGCTGGAAGCTGCAATACTGAACATAGGATTTGCAAGAAAGCAAGTTGTGCTCACAACAGCGGGAGGTGAACCTTACAATTGTCTTTGGTTTGTAGCAGATATTCTGCAGGTGGAGGCTACTTGTAACTGAAAAGTGAAATAAGGAACTTAGAATTATCAGGAAAAGACAGTCTTTCAAGCAACAGAGGAGGGTTGATCTAGCTTTACTTTTGTTACAATTCTTAAGATTTTTAGTGCAGGAAGGTTTTAGAGCACAGCTGACTTATTTTGGGGCTGACTGCTTTCAGAGCACAAACCACCAGGCTGTTTTGGGGCTGGGGAGGTTTACCTGTGTCTGACTTGGATGTCTGGATTTTTCTCTGTTTGATTAGCAGGGTATTTTCTCTGTCAAATTGTTGTGTGGGGCATCTTGCTGACAGGAAGGCACTCATACGCGGTGGTGGGTCAGAGCTTTTAGCTGATTGTTTTGTGAGGGCACAGTTTAGGCCCCAACTCCTTCCCACCCTCACCCACCACCCTGGAAATAGTTCCTTTATACCTGGGGTTCTGACATCATTTCCTCAAGAGTGCACGGTGCATATCACTGTCATATCCTCTCTAGCACACTGCACTGACAATATAAGCATACAGATTGTATAATATATATATTTCTATATAACAAACCAATCACACACACACACACACACACACACACAAACAGTAGATAAACATGTGGGGAGTAGTGCAATGTAATGGCTGTGGGGCAGCAGTCTTCCGGGAGACTTTCTGGAGGCTGAGATGCTGCCTTATTTGCAGACAACTCTCTGCCCTGAGGGAGGAAGTTGCCCATCTTCAGGCCACACTGGACAGCAGTAAGAGAACCTTCCCCCAGGCCACACTGGATGGTAGGAAGGGAACATCCCCCATCCAGGGAGCACCAGAGCCACCACCACTACCTCAGAGGTTGTGAAGAAAGCACAGCAGTTGGACCACAGTGGGCACAGGCAGGGTGAGGATGGTGGAACAGAGGCAAACCCAGTCAGTTGTTCCACTCCATAATCCATACACCATTCTGGGGGAGCATAGCTTCCCTATGGATGCACCCGCAGAGGAGACTAAGGAGGCTGAGGACAACTGTCACAAGGGAGGCCCACAGGAAGGAGGCAGAGGACACCACAAGGAAAGAAAGCAGCTCCTGGTGGGGGACTCAATTATTAGGGGGATAGAACTGGGGGGAGCAGGGAAAACTGAAGTAAGGTGCCTGCCTGGTGCCATGGCTTGGAGGGACAGGAAGTGCATCCTCAGGATCACGAGAACAGCTGCACGGGAGTCTGAACTGGACATCATTGTTCACCTAGGGACAAATGACTTGGCTCATCATGAGATTAGAGCAGTGCAGAAGGACTTTGTAGAATTAGGGAGGGGCCTAAGACAAGTAGTACACACAGTATCCTTCTCAGAGGTGCTGACTGTCAATGGCGTGAGTGAGGCGAGGGTACTTTGCACCACGCAGTTTAATGAATGGTTGAAAAAATGGTGTGGAGCACAGGGGTTTGGCTTCATTGGGGACTGGGGTTCCACCTGGAAGGACACCAGCCTATACTGGCAAGATGGTCTGCATCTGTCCAGGAAGGGAACAAGTCTTTTGAACAATTGGTTTAAATGCTTCATTGGCAAGCTTTTAAACTAGTCAAGGGGGGAGGCACTGATAAGTAGCAGGAAAATCCCAGCCTCTCCCTACAAAACAGGGTACTAAATGAGAAAAAGACCGAGGTAGAAAGGTCAGTGGGGGATGCTGCAACAGAAGGTAAAGCCATCAAAAAATGGAGAGCAATAAGTACCAATGCCCGCAGTCTGAGTAACAAGCTTCCTGAATTAGTGGCCTTGACGGAGGAGGAACATCTGGATATCGTGGCAGTCACAGAAACATGGTACACACAAAACCATGACTGGGATGTAAACATACCAGGATACACTATCTACAGGAGGGACAGGGAGGGTAAAAGAGGAGGAGGAGGAGCTCTTTACATAAGGGAAGGAATCAAAGCAACAGAACAAAAGGGTAAACAGGGAGGAGGAGAAAGCACTGTGGGTAAATTTGGAGACCGGCAATGGCACCACAATCCGCACGGGGTTGTATACAGACCCCCTTCTCAGGGGGAGGAAATGGACAAGGAAATAATAGAAAGTATACTAAGAATTGCAGAAAAAGGGGAGATATTGCTGATGGGTGATCTGAATATGCCAGATGTTAACTGGAGTGCAGTTGCAGCTGCCACTTCGAAGAGTGGGGTTATTCTAGATGCCCTACGGGGGGCATGCCTTAGACAACTAGTATTGGAGCCCACTCGAGAGGGAGCAATCTTAGACCTGGTTCTCTCAAATGGAGATGAAGAGAGGATCACAGATTAGAAGTGGGTAGCCATCTGGGAACTAGCAACCATCGAACAGTGTGGTTCACAATAAACACAGCAATAGAGTCAAGCCATACAAAGGCAAAAGTACTGGACTTTAGGAGGGCTGACTTTGCCAAAATGGGTGAGTGCCTAAGGAATGCACTAGCAAATGGGCAGGAGGAGGGGTGGAAGATCAATGGGGAATAATAAAAACTGCCATCACAGAGGCAACAAGCCTTTGTGTGAAGCAAATAAACAAAACGAAATGATGTAAGAAACCACTATGGTTCTCAAAGGAAGTGGCGGTGAAGGTTCAAGAGAAAAAGAAAGCATTCAGGAAGTACAAGGAATCACAGAAGGAGCAGGACAGAGAACTGTATCAGTTAAAGC
The DNA here is from genome assembly GCA_016271365.2 of Neoceratodus forsteri. Lineage (NCBI taxonomy): Eukaryota > Metazoa > Chordata > Ceratodontiformes > Ceratodontidae > Neoceratodus > Neoceratodus forsteri. The sequence goes on from CM028129.1 coordinate 1,137,649,680, forward strand.
AAAAGGAAGCTGGGAAGGCAGTCAGAACAGCAAAGGCCCAAACCGAGGAAAGATAGCCTACTCAGTTAAGAAGGGGAGCAAAGGAAGACCAAGGGAGGGATATTGAGGCTTAATAAAGGGAGAGAGGGTGGGCAGAGGGTGACTGTGAAAAGGCAGAGATACTAAACAAATATTTTGTTCAGTATTTACAAAGGAAGAGGGAGGTACCCAAAACAAACAGTAGAAACACTCTGGATATAGAAGTTGATACCAGCCCATTTACAGAAGAAAGGGTTCTGAAAGAACTCTTAAAACTGAAGGTGGACAAAGCAATGGGGCCTGATGGAATTCATCCCAGAATTCTAAAAGAACTAAGGGTAGAACTAGTGATACCACTGACTACCCTCTTTAACAAATCATGGGAGGATGGGGTGATACCCGAGGACTGGAGGAGGGCAGATGTGATTCCCCTTCACAAAAGTGGGAGCAAGGTAGAAACAGGAAACTACAGACCTATTAGTTTAACCTCAGTGGTAGGGGAAAATGATGGAATCACTTCTGAAGGAAAGAATTGTTGAGTATCTAGAGGCCAGAGGGGCACAGGACCCAAGACAGCATGGATTTACAGCGGGAAGGTCATGCCAGACAAATCTGATAGATTTCTTTGACTGGGTGACTAAAGTAGTAGATCAGGAAGGGGCTGTGGACATGGTCTACCTAGACATTAGCAAGGCATTTGACACAGTCCCACACAAAAGATTAATATACAAGTTAGCCAGCCTGGAAGTGGGTCCCAAGATGACAGCCTGGGTAAAGAATTGGCTGGAGAATAGGACACAGAGAGTAATAGTAAATGGAGTCCACTCTGAAGGAAGGGGAGTTACTAGTGGATTACAGCAGGGTTCAGTATTAGGACCGGTCATCTTCAATGTCTTTATAAGCGACATTGCAGAGGGACTGGAAGGAAAAGTATGTCTCTTTGCAGATGACACAAAGATCTGCAACAGAGTTGATGCACAAGGTGGGGTGGAAAGGATGAGAAGGGACTTGGCAAGGTTAGAGGAATGGTCAAATGTATGGCAGCTTAGATTCAATGCTAAGAAGTGCAAGGTAATGCACCTGGGAAACAAAAACCCAGGGAGATTATACACAATGGGGTGAGATACTAACAGCAACAAAATGGAAAGGGACCTGGGGTAGTCATATCAGATGACCTAAAGGTGGGAAAGCAAAGTGAGAGGGCAGCAAGGAGTGCTGGGGGGATACTGGGATGCATAGGGAGAGGCATCACCAGTAGAAAACAGGAAGTTATTATCCCTCTGTACAGACAGCTGGTCAGACCCCATCTGGAGTACTGTGTGCAGTTCTGGAGACCCAGTCTCCGCAAAGACATAGACAGGATGGAAGCTGTCCAGAGGAGGGCAATTAAAATGGTGCAGGGTCTGCACTGGAAGACATATGAAGATAGACTTAAGGAGCTAATGTAGTAGCCTCGAGAAAGGAGGAGAGGGGAGTAATAGATAGAAACTTTCAAGTACCTCAAGGGAATCAACAAAGTCCAAGAGGTAGCATCTTTCCAAAACAGAGGTGTGCAAGAACAAGGGGGCAGAATTTGAAGATAGAGGAGGGGTGGCTCAGAGGTAATTTAAGGAAGTATTTTTTCACAGAGAGGGTTGTGGATGCATGGAATGGCCTTCCGGAGGAGGTTGTGGAGTCAAAAACAGTGGTGGAATTCAAGCATGCATGGGACAATCATAAGGCAATTCTAGGGAGTGGGGTAGGAAGAAGTAGGCTGCTGGTTAACTAGGATCTGCAGCTTATCCATTAGGTAGGGAAATGGGCAGACTGGGTGGGCCAAGCGGTCCTTATCTGCCATCAAATTCTATGTTTCTATGTTTCTTCATCCCGGCTGTGGATTTGAGGTTAAGGGATTAAGACAATCTATGCCTTGTGATTAGTTAATTCATGCCTTGCTTATATTGGACTCGCTGCCGGGGTTTGGATAGCGGAGCTCAGGACAGGGAGGGGGGATATGGGAGGGGGTGTGAGGTATGAGTTCAATTTGAAACTTTTGTGATGATAACAGAAGTGTTTACAGTTAAGATATTAGATAACATTTTAAATACCATTAAGGTCATTTGGGTCCTCGCTCTCTCTCCCCGTTTTTTTTTTTTGTTTTTATTTAAAGGGAGAAGAGAGAGAAAGGGAAGAAAACAGGAAAAGAAAAAGAAAAAAAAAGAATCTATAGTGGATATGAAACTGTTTACAAAGATGAAGCTGCAGGGGGGCTTTCCTTCCTCTCACAGAGAGTTACTGTATGAGCTTCAGCTCCACCACACCAGGACTTGGTTCTGAAGAAGGAACTAACTCCTAGAGAAGGTATTCCCTCTCAAGTGGGCTTGGATCCATGCTTTGTGGTTCATTCCTCACTTTCCTAGTGGGAAGAGTAGCTTCCTGCTGGGCACTGGGTTGGAGATAATGGAATCTCCCCCAACTGTGGAAAACCATATGTACAAAGTTATTCCTACGGGAAGGTCGATGTTTTCAATTTTTTCAACTGTTTGTGGTTACAAGTTAATAATTATTATTCTGTTACTAAGTTTGAGGTTTTATAGAAAAAATGAGGGTGACATGTTAATATGGAAGAAACAAGTGCTCCCAATACGGGACTTGGTGGTCGGGGATGGGGAGGGCCTTACACCAGGATTTAATGTGTACTCCAGGGATGCTGAAGCTGATCCTTATGGACCCTTGGAGAGGAAAAAATATATGTGTTTTAGAGAGCGGGGGGCCTTCCTCACAACCTAAGACGACTGGCCATACTATTAAAGGAAAGATTCACTCCCCAGGAATATGGCTAGGGTACTGGTAAAAATATTTTCTCAAAATGTGAATGGTCTACACTCCCCTATCAAACGATATAAGATCATGCATCAGTTAGGTAAACAGAAAGCAGACTTATATTTCCTACAAGAAACCCACTTATCCAAAATGGAACATTCCAAACTCCACTGGGGAGGACGATACCAGGTGTTGGCCTCCTCACACCCCAGTGGCCGTAAGAGGGGCGCGGCAATCCTGATTCCCTCTTCCACACCGTTGGAAGTTCAAGATCCATTTACTGATCCTCAGGGCCACTACATAATTGTGAATGCTAAACTATAGTCCCAGGTTATTACCCTCATAAATGTATATTTGCCACCCCAGTCTTCCCTTCCTACAGTTAAAACCTTTGTTCAAAAAGTGATGGAGAAGTTACAGGGTATCTTGATCATGGGGGGTGACCTCAATGTTACCCTTAATCCTCACTTAGATTCCTCGGCCACTAAAGAACAAAGTATCTCAGGACCAGCTAAATATTTAAAGGGGAATCTGACTCAATTAGGCATAGAGGATGTCTGGAGAAGGATCTTCCCCTCTAATCCGGGATACACTTTTTTTTTGGGCAGGCATAACTCCTACTCCCGCTTGGATTATTTTTTTATTACTGGAGAACACCTTACTTTAGTACAGGACATATTAATAGAACCAAGGATCCTCTCAGACCAAAACCCCTTAATCCTTAAAATTGATCTTGGAAAACATAACAAGCACAAACTTTGGAGGTTAATAATTCTTTATTAAAAGATAAATAATTCTTAGACCAATGTAGAGAATGCATCCCACAAATAATTAATGATAACCTCTCATCTCCAGTTCTTCACACAATTCAATGGGACACGTTGAAGGCGGTCCTCCATGGAGAGATCTTGTCTTATGCTGCCTATAAACAAAAAAAGATACAAGGGAGGCTGAAATATTTAATAGATTTGTTATCTTCCTATCAAATGCTATGTAGAGAAGGAGATAAAACTCTACAAAACAGAATTAAAAATTTAAAACAAGACATTCAGAAAATAATTGATTATAAGACATTACGACAACTAGCTTATTTATGCCAAACTAATCATGAGGGAGGCTCCCGTGGTGCCAGATTGTTGGCTAGAAAGTTGAGGGGGCAAGAAAAAGCTTCAACAATATTAAAAATAAGACTCCCCCCGCTTACAAGGAAGAAGCAATTAAACAAATATCTAAAAATACTTTGAGGCTCATTATGCCACTCCTACCTCTCACTCGAGTCAAACAGAAGACATAACTAATCAACTTGCTAACCTTAAGCTACCTACCCTTTCTGACTCCCAAAAAGAAAACTTAAAACAGCCTATCTCGCCTTAAGAGATACTTTTTCAAATAAAACAATTAAAATCTTCCAAGTGTCCTGGGCCAGATGGCTTCAGTTCTGAATGGTACAAGGTCTTTGCCCCTCAGCTCCTCCCCACGTTTCTCCCTGCAAGCAGAGAGATAGCGGAGGAAGGGTCTCCCCCACCCTCTTGGAATTACACGACTATATCCCCTCTGATTAAACCAGATACGGACCCCTCTTTACCTTCATCATATCATCCTCTATCAATACTAAATGTAGATTATAAAATATTTATGTCAAGTTGGGCTAAAAGATTAGAACCTATTCTTATGACAATAATCCATCAGGATCAATCGGGCTTTATTAATTCAAGAAATACCTCAGATAGCCTCCGTCAGTTAATGCTGTTACTAGAATATATTAATTCTAGAAAATATCCCCTCCATAATGATTAGTTTAGACGTAGATAAAGCATTTGACAAAGTAGATTGGAAGTTCCTATGGGCTACGCTAGTGAAATCTTCATTCCCAGACTCCTTTATTACATGGATCAAAAAGATTTATGCACAGCCCCAGGCCTATATTCGTGTCAACGACGCTTTATTCAAACCAATCCAAATTCAGAGAGGCACTAGACAGGGGTGTCCCCTATCCCCTTTACTATTTACGTTATGTATTGAACCATTAGCGAAGATTATAAGAGATAATACAAAAATAGAAGGCGTTCTGGTGGGTCAAAGGGAATACAAGATTGCATTATTTGCAGATGACATTTTAATTACCACCTTATCCCCAGAAAAATCTCTTCCAGCCCTTTGGCAAACTTTAGAAAACTTCAACAAAATATCTGGCTTCCAGTTAAATATAAATAAGACAGACCTAATCCCTCTAATTTTCCCCGTCTCAATCTCTCAAAAGTCAATATCCAATAAAATGGAATAAAACTAATTTCCGGTATTTGGGAGTGATAATCCCTCAAAAGCTGGAACTGCTAGAACTTTTGAACTACAAACCTCTTTCTATCCAAATCCAAAAAGATCTAAGGGTGTGGTCACATCTACCATTGTCCTTTTTCCACAGAATAGAGTCTATCCGGATGATCATCCTCCCTAAACTTCTATATCTATTTCAAAATGTCCCGACCCCTCCATCAAATTTTTACTTTAAATCTTGGGACAGGATGATTTCAAATTATATTTGGCAGGGAAGCAAACCCAGAATCAGATTGTCACTACTCCAATTGCCTCTTTCAGAGGAAGGGGCCAATTTACCGTATTTAAAGCTTTACTTTATGGCTTCTTACTGTAGAATATTGGCTCTATGGCTTTCTCCATCCTACCATTCACCTTGGAAAGACCTAGAATTTGCCATAAATGACCTGTATGATATAATTCAGATCACATTAACAACAGGGAACCGCTCACCTCCCTGGAAGGATTTCACTCCATTCACGGCCCAAATAATAAAGGTATGGTATAAACTAAAACAGCACAAAACATTTAAAGAAATGTTTTTCCTTTATTCCTTAATATCACAGGATGACCATACTTTCTCCAGGTGAAGACATCTGGGACTACAATTTTTTAAGCAGTTCCTCTCCCCATCTGGAATAATCTAATTCAGGCATCTATAAACCAAATTTAGTTTTCCCAATAATGATATCTACAGATATAACCAGGTGAAGAATTATCTATTACGTCAAAGGGATAGTAATATCCAACTTCCGGAGCCACTACCACTACCTATGGCCTGGAGATTTCTAGAAGATAATATTAGGGGCTACCTATGGGCACATCAGGTGGGTCACTTTTATAAGATTTTGATGGGGGGTTAGGTGACTCTTCTACTTCCATCATGGATAGTTGGAATAAGGATTTGCATCTGGAAGTACAACAACAGGAATGGATAAATTCCTCTACATCTGCATATAAAATTACACATGCCACTAGATGACATGAATTTGCCTGGAAGTGTAGAAGCAGATATTTTCTGCTCTCTGGCTTTGTTAACCAAATACCTCACGATCTTATATGGGGTCTGCTAGAGGAATTGCTCCTGTAAATTAGCAGACCTAGCCCATATCTTTTGGTCTTGTCCTATGTTGACGCCTTTTTGGTGTTCCATACAAAATGAAATTTCTGATTGTATGGGGGAGTTCATTGAATTTAGGCTGGAAACAGTTCTGATCTCTATATATCCCAGGCAAACCCCTTAGCAATGTCATATTCTTTTACCTATACTCATCTTAGCAGCCAAAAAGGCTATTACTAAGAAATGGCACTCCCTGATTGTTCCAACGGTACAAGAATGGAGGGCTCTGGTAGCAAGCATATATTATATGGAATCATTGACAGCGGAAATCCATAACAGACAAAAACAATTTGAACAACAATGGAGACTGTGGGTATTTATATTACTCTAGATATGACTAAGATTTTGTTCCCTGATTACATTCCCAAGGTTTACTACCTGGGAGGGGGTAGACTTGATTAATAAAGAAAGGAAAGAAAAGGAAAAAGAAAAGAGAGAGACGGGAAGGGGTGGATGGGATGGGAGTGTGGACCATTCATTAACAAGACAGTGTATGCTTGCAAAATATTTATAAGGCCATGAATTTGGGCAGCACTAACCGTTTAACAATATAAATGGAGAATTGAGGGCATTAATTTAACAATGAGATAAATTTTAAGGTATTCTGTTTTCCATACTGATATTTATACTACGTATGTATTTTCACAAGAGATGTAATTACTTAAATGAAGTAATGTAATGCCTAAGGTAATTGAGCAAGGATGTATTTGTCACCTTCTATCAATAAAAGGACAATTTAAAAAAAATGTATAAGATTCATCTGTATATACCCAGGGCATCAGATTTGGGCTTAAACCCACCAAATTACTAATCAATTTTTTTCCTCACTGAAGTTCTGCCCCCCAAAAAAAGAACTTTGTTCCAATTTTTCTCCCTAACTCCATTCCATTCAGTACTCATCCCCTATGAGTCATGAAGCTGCCCCAAGGTAAAGAAACATGAAAAGCACATCAATATTTCAGTCCTTCCTCCATTCCCAATCCCCCTGTAAAAACAATTATTTTTACTTACCCAGCCATATGGCCAGAACCTGCAGCCTAACATAGTGTGCCACCAGACCAGTTTTCAGTCTGCTCTCCCCCTCTCCTTCATCTAGGAGCTGGATGCCAGAACCAACCATCACAGGTCCCCAACATGGTTCATGACCAAGTTGCTGAACCAACCCAACCCTGGTTGCTTGCTTCTTGCTTGGTTGCTGCTGTGGCTGCTGCGGCACTGCAGTGATCAAGACCTATGAAGGCCACCCACACCACTGTGACCACTGCTGCTAAGCCTAGTTTGCTGCTTTGGGTGTCTGTGCTGTTTTTATTTTTGTAAGGCGAGCCTAATAAAAAGGTAGTCTAGTCTTGAGTTAGCTTCTAGCTTACCCTCTGCTCCTTCAGCCACCAGGTGAGACAGAGACTCATTAAAAGTAGACCAACAAAAATATGGTGCCACAACACTGCTATTGAGAGTTCAGTGCTCACCTACTCCTGCAAGCTGTAGTGTGTAGTCTGTTTACTCTGTGGCAGGAAAGACAGCGTTGCACTTGCAAGACTCATGTACTATTTCTTGGCTGGAGCTTATCCACATCACATGTGATTGGGCCACTGCTAATAGGTGGAGACAGTGGACAACACAATACATAGATTACATAGATATACACAGAGCTTTATGAAGACCAATGATGCATTATAGTTTTCTATTAGTATCAGTAGTACCCCATTATATTATTTACAATTAAATGGTTATCCAAACTTGATTTAAAATCAGTCATGTTTCTGCTAATTCTGCTAATTGTTTTCCCCACTTCCCTGAGTTTATCCTTGTAGATCTTCCTTTCTACCATCCCCTGTGATCTTTTGTAGGCCTTGAAGGCCTTCCTCTTCTCCTTGACAACCTCCCTAACCCCTGCTGTGAACCACAGTGGTTTTCTTCCCCTTTTACGTTTGCTGATTTTCCTGATGCATTGCTCCGTGGCCTTGAGAATTCCTCCCTTAATTACTTCCCACAGCTGTTCTACCTCCTCCATCTCCTGGATCCCTGCAAGCTCTCTTCATATGATGTCCCCATTTTCTCAAAATTTGCTCTCCTGAAGTCAAACACCCTAGTGGATGACCTTCCCACTTCCGCCCCTGCCTGGATGGAGAACCTGACCATCTGATGGTCACTGTCCCCCAAGTTTTACACAACCTCAATCTCCACTATTCTGTCTCTGTTTGTTATGACTACATCTAGTGTAGCCTCCCCCCTAGTATGTTCCTTAACTAGTTGGCTTAGGAGCTCATCCTGCAGGGATTCCAATAAACCCCTGCTCTTTTCTGTTGCAGCCACTGGGATTTTCCAGTCCACATCTGGTAGATTCAGGTCCCCCACCACTAGGATTTCCCCTTTTCTGGCCTTTTCCTGTGTCTCCCTAGCCAGTTCCTGATCCACCTCCTCACCCTGATGAGGTGGCCTGTATACCACCCCCATCCTTATTGCCCCCTCTCCTTACTCCCCAACATAACCTAAAGGATCTCAGCAGATCCCTTGCCCCTCCCACCTTCTACTGCCTCTATCCCTTCCTGCACATACAGGGCTATGCACCCCCAATTTTTTATTCTGTCTGTCTCTTCTAAATAGGTTGCACCTGTGTAATTCCACCTCCCAGCTATGGCCATCCATCCACCATGTTTCTGTTACTGCTATTAGGTCTGGGTCATCCAGCTCCACCACCACCTCCAGGTCTGCCATTTTGTTCACTAGGCTCCTGGCATTAGCTAGGTTACTCATCCAACACCTCTTACCCTTACAGTACTTGTTCCTTAATCTGTCCCTTGTCTCATGTGCTGGGAGAGTTCAGGCTGGGTTGTCCCCATTAGGGTGAGGATCCCCTTTCCCCTGGTGCTGAACTCCCCCTGTCTAGTTTAAATCGCAGTTTACCCCCAGCCTCTCATCAATGTACCACTGCAATTTCACTCTCAGTAATCTAGCTCCTGCATCACTTAAATGTAGCCTGCCTCTTGCATAGAGGTGTTCATCCCCCCATTTATCCCCCAGTTTCCCAGACATGTGAATCCCTCCTCTCCACACTATTTCCTCAGTCAAAGGTTAAAATCCTTTACCCTGAGTTGCCCTACCATGCTAGTGCATGCACTGGTAGGACTCCAAGAAGGCCAGGGAGCTGACCACACCCTTATAGTCCTCTGCCAACTCCCTGAATCTCCTTTGCACCACCTCCGCCTCTTTGCCTGTCAAGTCATTTGTTCCCAGATGCACTATCAGGTGTGGCTTCCCTCCCACTAGATTGACACCATCTTTTATCCTTGGGAATGCCCTTTTCACCTCCATTCCTGGATCACAGAACAATGACCTCCCTTTGAATGCTACCGTCCTCCTTTTCCACCAAATACCTTTAATGATTGAATCTCCATATACAATCACTGCCCCCGGCCTTTCTGTCCCCAGGCCTGCTCCTACCCTACTGTCCTGTCCATTCTTGCCTCCTGCTTCCATTGTAGGCGCCTTCCCATTCTTGCCCCTTGCTTCCAGTCCTCCCCCTCTGTCCTCTCCATTTTGGATACCCCGGCCCCCTTATTCTCCTCTCTTCTTTCCTTGCTACCTGCTTTCCTCCCTGCCTCTCTTGGGAAGTCCCCCCCATCTGAGTCCCAGCTCCCGGTCCTATCTTCCCCCCCTCCCCACAGCCCTATGCTTTGCCTTGCCCTCCTCCCTGTTTCCCTGTTGTGCTGTGTATTCTCCCATTCCCCTCATGTCCCTTCCACCTGTTTGCCCTCTCCCTTCATTAGTTCACCCTTTTGCTGCCCTTTCTTCCCCTTTTTGTGCACCTCTCTCAACTTTCTTTCCCTCCCTTGGCCTCCAGGGGCTCCCCGCTCCCCTTCGTCTTGCACTATTCATGTTTCTTAATGCAGTGAGAGGCCAGTACCCATTTGACTCTACTGTATGTCTCCTGCTGAGCTCAATTTCCTCTTCCCCCTCCTGTCCATGGCCTCTGTGGCCTCATCCATCTCCGAACCCCTATGCTTCAGCTCCGGGACCCACTGTCTTCTTTCCCTAGCTTGCTTCCCCCTCTGCCCCTACAGACCATCTCTCCCCCCTCATTCCCCCATCATTTGCCTTCCCCATCCCTCCTCTCAAATATATCCTTCAACTTTTCTATTTCAGCCTCCATCCTCCTTAGTTTTTGACAGATAGGGCATTCTCTTATCATCAATAACATTCTCATGAAAACAGCAGTCCCACAACCATTACAGCCAACTATTCTCCCCTCCTCCATACCTCTTGCTGCCTTTCCTTGCTGGGTGCTCATTTTTGTCCCACCCAAGGTGGCATCTGCTGCAGTTACCCTGACCCTTTCCAGCCCCACCTCCTATGATCCCACCAGTTCCACCTGCCATTATCCCCCTCCCCCCACCCAAGCTGGTTCCTCTCTTGCTGTCCTCATTTCTCCTTCCTTGCCCTGCCCTCCTTCCTGTTTGACTCTCAATCGATGTCTCCATTATGGGTCCTTTCTGACAAAATTTAGGCTTTCCCTTCCCTGTAAGTTTCAGTCAGCTTAGTTCATTTTTCCTGAATCCTGGACTTCTCCCTGTCTTCTTTCACCAATCTATACTCTATCAGCCAGGAGCCCCCCCCTAAAGAGGTAAGCTGAAACAGCCCACTATGTATCCGCCTAGAGCCACTCCTACATGATAGCGGGTATTGCTGCCTCAGTTGGTCAGAATAACCGTCATCCATAATTATTTCAACAAGCAATAATTTTTCCTCCTGTTGCTCAAGTGATCTGACAAATAACAGGCAACCATAAATATTTCAACAAGCAGTAGTTTTTCCCCCTGTTGCTCAAGTGACCAGCCACTTCCTGCTGGCTTGAGTGACCCCAGAAGAAATAAAATCTTCTTTTCCCCAGCCCCCTTTTCAGACCAGTTTCAAGTGATCAGCACATACCCGGATCGCACCTGGAAATGAGCTTCGGCTTAGTGTGCCTTTCCCAGTTATCAATTTTTAATAAAATAAATACATAATAAGTAAATATACTGTCCCACCAGTTAGCCAACTGACAGGAAACCATAGTTAATTCAACAAGCAGAAAGTTAGCCCACAGAAGTAATAGAACCTTCCCAGTCCCCTTTTCTGAAGAGTTTCAAGTGATCAGCACTTTTCTGATGTTTTAAGATTACCAATGATTTCTTTCCTGGGTTTGCACAACAAGCAGAACATTTTTTCTCCCTGTTTCTCAAGTGTTCAGCTCTCAGAAGCAATAAAAATTTCCCATTCCCCTTTTTAGAACAGTTTCAGGTGATTAGCCCATTTCTGATGCTTTAAGTTTACCAATGATTTCCTTCCTGGGTTTGCACAAGTTTAAGTGATCCACACTTTTCTGTCCCTTTTTCTGTCATTTGAGATTACCGACGCATTCCTGATAGTTATACTGTCATTTTATGGTAATAATCTGAGCTATGTTTTATATTCTGTACTCTTAGGATAGTGAAACATTTTGACCCACATATTCAAAGGAGATGCGCGGCCCGAAATGGAGATGCATGGCACATTCCAGAAAATATGCAGAAGCATGATATTCGAAGGGGAGGGATGCGTCACGCATTTCTGAATGCGCGATTGTGTAGAAATAATGTCTACAGCACATAAAATTGGGGTGGGTACATGAATATGCCACGTATCTGTGTATTTAGCCAAAATGTGCAGCACATCTGCTGCACATCTTAGAAGTGTGCCACACAAAGTTAGGCAGACAAAAGGATGGCCTAAATTGGCCAGTCACTCACAGGAAGGATGCAGAGATGCAGCTAGGCCATTCTGAGACAGCTCTTGGAGGTGCATTAGGATGTGTGCCATGCACACATACAAAGCAATCATGCCAGGACAGAAATACCCAAAGCCACAGGTGCCAGCACACCATGGGCACACCATGGACAGTCATCCCCCACACCGCACTCAGGATGTAGACACCCAGCTGCCAAATGCCAGTGCTATCTGGTGCCCCCTTGCACACCAGTGGAGCAGATGGCCACACTGCAGCACATGTACCAGGGTCCATGGCCTGCACCCATGTGGCCTGCAGGACACCACCAGTGGTGGCATGCACCCAGTTTGATGTCTGTGGCAATGGTGCCCAGGTAGCCTGGTGGCATGAGTGGCAGCCTGGCACAGGCCAGGGACTTACCTGTGGCACACACTCACAGTGGTACACCATGGGTTCACCAGGTATCTGGTCACCCTTTGCACACTGCCATTACTTACAGTTAATCACCATGTTCCTCTCATATGGGGGGGTGAGCACTGCAGGTGACTGAACACTGCGTATGGAGCTGGTGTGTCACATGCATGTGGTATACCAATCAGACTGTCACCCTGTGCCCTCCTCTGTTGCTTATCCAGGTGGGCCCCTGTGGCCACTGTCCAGGTGGGACCCCTTTACCCCAGTCCGACCCTATACATGGCTGTGGGAAATAGCACTGTACCCAGGCCAATGCAGTCCACCCACCCACACACACACATACACAAACATTCCATCACACATGCTGCTAGGCTGCAGTACCTCCTCTTCACCTTAGTAGGGTGGAGGGACAGCCCTGCAAAGCTGGAGATGTGCATGCTTGGGGTATGCAAATGGCCTGAATACATTCCAGTAATGAGCTACGCATGTGGGGAATGGGCTCGGAATGTGCAATGAGGCCATTTGCATATCCTGGTTGAACACTGCAATTTGGCGCACCGTGTATGTGGCCCCCTATCACACATTTCTCTATGCTCCACAAAGGGTTCAGGTCACCTGCTGCACCATGCATCTCTCATGATTGTGCATGTTTGGGATTTTCAGCCAGATGTGCACAATTGCATCTCATGGCGCATCTTCTGAGTATACCATTATTTTGTGCCAGTGCATCTCAGTTGCATGGTGCAGGTACTTGTTCGATGCAGTCTGGGACTTTTGAATATGGGGCCCTATTTGTTTTACATTTGTAAAGCTCTTTGAGCCCTGGAAAGGCACAATACTGTATATAATAATCCTATCTTTAATTTGCTGTCAGTGGAGGACGAGGCATGAAATTACTCGCAATGCATAAAAAGGACTGCAAACTGTAAGCTGTCTATCTGAGTTACTGCTCAGGTGTGTCATCCTTCAAATAAATAAACTGAGGTCCTTTGTACCTATCTTGATTACTGTCCTAGTGGATGTTTAAAAAACCATGGTACTTTTCACATTAGAAAGGCATTTTTCCTGTGTCTTAACCAACATTCCCCTTCCAAATAAAACCAACCAATAAAACCAGTTCAGGCAGCTGTCAATATCTGTATGTGGGTGTTGATGAGTTCAATGAGTAGCATTCAATATTTACAGTCACTTCACTACCAGCTTTACTCACTATTTCCTTTTCAAGTGCTTTGGGCTACACTGCATATACAAATCACTCTATAAATTCAAAATTCTTCTTCATAATTTTAAATGGTCTGTCCTATTCAAATCTTTCCTGACCCAAATTCCCTGGAGCAATGTACATCAGCAAAAATAGATTTGAAGTAGGGTTGCCCTCTTAAATACATTTCCCAGTGAAGCTGTGCAGAATTAGAAAATTCTGAATTTACAGAACTCTGATAAAATTCCATGAAATTTCATAAAATTATGTGGAATTTCATGAAATTTTGGAAATGTCTTTATTTGGTCATATCAAAGCTGTCTATTGAGCTAGAGACTTGACATATGGAATAATTCCATGTTGGTAGGTTCCCTAAAGCAATGCCAAATATCATTACATTTGGAGAGTCACTGTATATTGCCTGCTGAGATCAGTTTCAAACATATAAGGGCTTAACGTGTAGCATTTTATCTTGAGTGGAAATTTTGAGAACATATTTATCTGCTTATAAATCAGTCACCTTTGGAGCTAGGTATGTGGAAATTAGCATAAAAAACCTTTTTAAGGGGTCACCTTATTAAATATGAATAAATGTGGTTTAAAAATTGTTCTGTTACTGGGATTCAAGGCGTCAACATGTAATTATTTGTGAAATGTTGTCAAAACTTTCTAAAATATGGATATTTATAACTTCTGTGCTCTTTCAGGCATAGAGCTGACAGGTAGACTGATGGCGCAGTGATGAAAATACCACGGAGACCATCACAGCAACATTTTTGGCAGTTTGCTGTGATGGTCTCCAGGTATTCAGACACTGCTGCCAGTGGGGTGTTTCCCCCCTCCCCAAACTAACTAACTTGACTGGAGTTAGAAATCTTTAGTGCTGGGGTGCAGGGGGCACATCCCCCAACACTTATTCCCCAAGTGACAGCACAAAACCAGTTGGTGGTGTTGTGCTGTCACTGTGCCGATGGTCGACAAATTTCTTGTTGCCGCTGCATAGTGGAACCAAGTTGACATTTGTTATGCATAGCCAATGTCAATGTATTCTGATGTCTAAAAAAAACTAGAAACATTAACTTATTAGCTTTAAGTTTACAGATGAAATACCAAAAATTGTTACTGGCAGTATTTTCTCAAATATATATGGTGACATAATAGTTTCACTTGGAGAATTTATTATTCATATAGTACCATTCACTACTTCATTTGATAAGTTAAGCTTAGAATTTGCAGGCCTGTAGTCCCTTCCTAGGTGACCATTTTGTACCTCTTCCATTTTTGATCTCTTAGTTTAAATATATAGACTAGGTGGAACTGCCTGTCCCCCGATATCCTTCTTGTTTCTCACAGTGACACACTCCCTTGTTACCTAGTCCTTTTTTATCAGACCTACCCTGTTGGAACAGCCAGAATTCCTCTACCTTGGTTCTCCACATTTTCTTCCACCACTACATCTTTCTGAGAGCCTCTAAGTCCTATATTTTCAAGAACATCAGGCTAGTCAGTTTTATTTATTTATTTTATTTAATTATTTATTTCAATTTTGTTAACCAGGTAGGCCTACTGGGTCCCGAAGATCCCTTTTTCAGGGGTGACCCAGAGTTAGTTAAAAGTACAATCATTCATTTAAGAGAGGAACAATACACTTGGTGATAAGCAGGATATGAATACAGCGTTGACAGTGCAGGAGACCATACAGACATACATACATTGGTAGGCAGCTTAAAACAAAGGTACATACTGACTAGACAATATGCAATGGAAAGATTAGTACAGGGCACATCAACTATATGGATAACAATGAAAACAGTCTAATCTAGATGCCACCCATGTGAACTTTTGCCCATGCATTTAGCACCGTATGGCAGCCACACATGTTTGACCTTGTGCTTGCTCAGACCGAGCACCACGCATTGGTCTACCTAGAGCTTGGTCAGACCAAGCACTGATTAAGTGCAGGTGCAGTTTACTGAATTTTATTCTTATGTAACTCACATTCAAAGTGGAATTGCTATCTAATCTTCCTTACTCCAGCTGAGGTCTACTCTTCTTGATCAACCCAGCTCAGCTGTCCATTTCTTGGTGATCCCATACATCTAACTCCTGTAACCAGTGACCTCCTGCACTAACCACTTATTCTTTGATTTCAATCCCCCAAATGTCAGGTTCCTTGGCAAGATCAGTATTCTCTGCTTCTAGGCAGAACTGCAAAACACCCTGAGCATGCAGGTATTTCTAGCCCAAGAATGCCTTTAAACTTATCCGAAAAAGAAGACCCTCCCTCTTTCAACAAACTCTTAGCAAAAGTTAGATTGTCTGATTGATGTCGCAATCATTCCTCATAGGCCCTAGAACCATGAGAGCCTTGTAGAAATTCCCTCTGGACATCTGTCCATCCTAAAAAACATCTCTAATTCAAAAAGTAGCCTCCTCCTGTCCTTAGAACTTGCACTTCCTATCACAATGCACACAACAGTCAGATTCTCCCTCTAAATTCAGTACTTAGCTATGGATCACACTTTTTTGACATGAACTGCAGGCAAGCCAATCCCCATATCTACATTAGCATAAAGGTCCTGCAATACCCTTCCAAATCTTCTGCTACTTTTACAATGGAGTCAGGAATCAGATTTTACTAGGAGTACAGTTGTCACCATTCATTCATGTCATTACTGAGACAGACATTGAACAGAGCAGATAATCTGCTCCAGAGGATGGTTTTCTTTGTTACAGGACTTGCCTACAAATTAATTTTTGGGTGCTGTTGTAGGGAGAAGGGTTGTTGGGGCTGGAGGGTCTTATTCTAATATGTGAAACAGTAGGGTTTGGTCAGCTGGGGAAGTGTGTTTTGGCACATGGGTTGGGGGAGTGGTATATACATATAGAGTACACCAAAATTAACTATCAATTTGCCATGGTGGGGGGGAGGGAAGAGGGTGCTAATAGGGGGATGGGAGGGGGATTTATGATATAAAAACATTTGGGAGGTGGGAGTGAGTGGAATAACAAGCACAGTGGATGGGGGAGGGAGTTTATGATTTTTAGACGGACACAATTCATGTAGAGGTAAAGTCTACTTAGTCCAGTTAAAATTAATCAAATTGCTTAATTCATTGGGGAATTAGCAATTTGTATCATTTTTGCTAGATGAAGTAGACACTACTGTGAACAAAAAATATATGGATTGTGGTCGACAATGAATCGAAGTTGGCTGAAACCTGCAAATTTATTAGCAAAGTAAATTTCAGTACCCTCACCCATACCTTATTGTGACAAGTTTGTAACAGGCAATAAAAGCTGATGAACTCTCAAGGAACAATAAACTTGTTTTCATGCATGTGGTATTACTAATGAATAACAGAAATAAATCCATATCTAATGTGAAAAATGAGCTGAATTGTGTGCAGATATCATGTTCTTCAAAGTTTTTCTTGAGGCAACAGCTGGTCTTTAAATTATATGAGCCTGCCAAATATAATGGCATTGCATTCTCCAGTTTCAGTGTTGCAGTGGCTTAAAGGTGACACACAAAGGTATGTAGTACATGGCTGTCTCCCTAATATCACTTACCCTGCCAGTTGAGATCTTCATACTGCTAATTGCTGTAATTGTTTGTTAAGTCCTTAGTTTATAATTTTAGTTTGCATAGTTTTGGCAAACATGGAAGTGGATGTGGCTCCCTTAGAAACCCTATCGAGCAGCACTAAGAATTATGGGAAAACTTCCCATTTTAGTGACATAGATCCCACTATTGCTGCACCGAACACAGCAGGGAGTGGGTATTAGTTTTAAGTTTCCACAGTGTCGGTATAAGGGTTTGTGTTTAAAAGCATACTTGCAGCTAGTTTACGTCTAAAACTTAAAACTAGTACCCACTCCCTACTATGTTCAGTACAGGAACAGCGGGATCTGTGTAGCTAAATTTTGAAGTTTTCTAATAATTCTTAGTGCTGCTAAATCAGTGAGGGAGCCACCTCTACTTCCACATTTTCTGAAACTCTGCAAAATAAAATTAGAAACTAAGGACTTAGTAAAAAAATTACAGCAATTAGCAGTGGGAAGACCTCAACTGGAAGGGTAAGTGATATTACAGGGACAACCCTGTACTATATACTTTTGCCTCTCACTTTTAAGATTTTGCAGTTCACATACCTGTAATATTTGATTTACAATATTCAGAAAGTTTGACTACTTGTAACTGAATCCCTTTTAAAGATAGAAATATGAAATCTGACACACTTATTCATGTTGTATAGTAGCTTAAATGTTTCAGATTTGGTGAAATTTGGAAAAATTGTTTTAAAAGTAGCTATCCAGAGATAACAAAAACTTAAAGGAAAGCTACACCCTCATGTGTTGTAAATTTCAATTGTTTCCATATGAAAAGACAACACTTTCCATGTAACTGTGTGAAGGTAGTCACCACCCTGCCCCTCAAAGAAGAAATCCCTTATAGATAACTACAATGATGGCTATACAAGTTTATATAAACATATTATTCTCTGAACTGATTATGTAAATTTTATTCCCAGGCTAAGTACGATTATGAATTGGGGGGGGGAGGGATAGAAGGGTGGGTGGGAGAGAACTAACCAGTCAATTGGATGTGTATCACTGATGTTAAATAATTATTCTGTACTGTATGACTAGTAATAAATATTATAATTTGTTATACAATAAAAATTATTATTGAAAAAAAAAATGTTCCATGTAACTGTTAGGGATACTGTATATGTGATTGCTTTAGTTTATTTTCAGTGTTCATACTAGTACCAGAAACTATCTTGGGGATCTCCATTGTCTGGTTGTAGAAATTGTATTGTGCCTGAGAGGTGCAGTTGCATAAGAGAATGTGATGTGTCAGCACCCTTTAGATGCCATAGTATACCTGTCTGCTTATAGATCAGTGACAAATGTAGGTTTTGGTATGGTTGGTATTTCCTCAGACACCCCTGAAAGTGGATGTATTTAATAAAACTACGCTTGTGTAACAACGTCTTAGTGTTTTTTTTTTCTTATTTATTCACTGTGGCAGTGCATTTTAATTTAAATTGTTCTTGCTTGTTTTCAGCCGAAAATGGCAGATCTCAGCAGCGGGTGTCTCGAGAAGTTACATCACTGCAGTCACGATGTCAGTTATGAACTTGGTTACCATGCCAAATCTGTCGCACGTGGCTTGACAGCAGCTTGGTGTCACCTAACATCTGATCTGGAGGAAACCTTTGCAATTTACCATCACCTGTTTGGTGTTTGCTTTTTTTTGTTTTTAATTTGGGCTTGGTGTATTATAAAATTAGAGCACTACCTGTTAGCCATTCTATTTGTTGAGTTTTACACTGACATGTAACTTGATCTTCTGGCTATGTCAGAGCAAGATGTCGATCTGGATAATATTTTTGTCCAAAGTATCTCAGTCCAGCCTTATTCATTTGAACCAATCTTTGATGAAAACTCTAGTGACAGTGACAGCACAAATGCAGCTGCCTCTGTGACTGTCAGTGTTATGTCCACATCACTGATCAGTGGGTCTCTATGGGAATGGTGAGCGCTTTGGAAAATTGCATCTATTTTTGATGTTTTTTTTATATTGTCCCATTTTTTGTTCTTGTTGGTTTTCTGCTTGAGTTTATGCATACCCATTTCCCAACCCTGACATGTTGAACATTAAAATCAAATTAATAATTAAACAACTTTTTCATGTTTTTGTTTGGTTCTGCTTTTATATCTCATCTAGAGTACCCATTGAGCTGCTTTAATCTATGTATCTGTATTTGATCTGGTCCCACAATAGCCGGTGGCTGCGGTGGGAGAAGAACACTGAAATCTACTCGACTTTGCTTCTCGTATCTGACATTTACTGCTTACCCTCATCACTTTTCCACTGTCAGCATAAATTATCAATTAATGCCATTATTGGCAGTATTTTTTCTTACTGATTATCCTGTTGACTTACCTGCGACAAAGCATGGGAACTATAGTATGTCCACATTGAAAAAAAGCCGAATGAGCTATAATATCTGATGTATTATTTAACTATCTGTGTTATTTTCCTTAATGTGTTACCGCAATCAAAAGTTTGTGAGCACCCGCTGGCTCAACGGCAAGACATCTGAATTCGACTCCGACATCCCAGGTTCGGGAACGGACCTGGACATTGGAGGGTTGGCCAGGTTAGGAAAGACTGAGCATCTGGGGGATGGCTGTTCTGCTCTGGGGGGAGTGCTAAGCATTTCAGCAGCCTCTGGAAGAGGCTGGAGAGTCAACAATGTCCAGTGTCAGGCCAACATTGGAGGCAGTACAGATGCTGGCATCATTGCACACCAAGCCTCTTAGAGAGATTGCCACAAGTCAACCAAAAAAAATATGGGCCCCCAAGCATGACACCCTGCTCTACTGACATCCCCACTGCCACCAGTGTCCACTGGGGGGCCCACTCCCATGACCCCACCCTGGGGGTAAGCCAGGGCAAGATACCAATGACCATGGTGAGAGGGTGACTGCCCAGTGGCCCCACCTGGGGGGGTAAGCCTGGGCATGGGGGGAACAGAGCATGAGCATGGTCTGAGCTCCCCTTGGGGGGTGAACCAAAAACACTAAAATAGAAAAAGAAAATGTTGTGAGCAGCCTTATGTGTATGAATTGCCTCATGTCTAAATAAAATTGCCCCCCCAACAGAATGCATATGAGAAGGAGCTGTAATGCTTGTTATAGCTCCCTGGTGATTCTGCTTGTCTGCAGTGTCCCCAGTACTATGCCCATGAAGTCCCAGCCTTGGAAACCTTGCCCACTTAATTTATAGCTTAGTTCCTGCCCTATCACTCTTTTATAGCATCTAGCATCTGAATTCTGTAATTCCCTGTAGTGATAATGAAATCAGCTACTTCCCGGTGTTCATGTCCATGTCACCAGCAGTCATTTATAAAAAAAAATGACTGAGTGACCACCTGCAAAGTGCCTCATTTCCACCCCATCAGTTCTTTTTGTTTATTAAAAATTAAAAAGTGTGTATGGAGGTCAGTTAGTCGTACCAAATTTTGTTTGATCTATTTCTTTTTTTCCGTATTTGTTATATAAATTGTTATACTACACATAGTTGTGTTTATCATTAGTTATGTTTGTCACTGTTTCATAACAGTTGCTCTCCACAAAAGAATGTGCCTTGTAATATTGATGCAACCTGAAGAAAATTATTGCAAATACATTGGTGTCTAGATGTGTTAAAAAGACCCACCTCCCAACACAAGGCAGCCCCGACACTGGTATAGAACAATTAATACCACCCCCCTCCTCAAAAAACACCTAGATATTCACCAGTTCACACACAACGTGGGCCCCAAACCCGGTAACCCAGAAGCATCATTGGTGTTCAGTGGCCCCCTCGCAACCCGCAGCAGCTCAAACAATCCCCTCTCAGTCCCCATACCTGCAAGTCAGTGTTGCGGCCCACGACAGCTCTGTGCACACCACCATGGCCACCAGTCAGCAGACTGATGCTGGGGGTGTGCCTCCATATATTTAAAGCCGATGTGCTCCCAGTATCAGTTGGGCATCTGGCATCCATTGAGGTGTGCAGAGGGCTGTGCCGCTGGCTGTAATGTACCATAGCACTGACTGGCAGGTATGTGGACCATGGGGGAGGGTTGGTTGTTGGTGCCATTGGGGGTAAGGGGGTGACCACTGGTGTCTGGCTACCATGTGCCTGGTAGGTGGGGTTCTGCTTTGTTCATACCGGGACCAGGCTGCCATGTGTTTGGGATGGGGGAGTCCCCAGTGCTCATACCAAGACAGGGCTGCCATGTGTGTGTATGAGTGTGGTGTAGGGTGATTGTGCTGTGATCAAAGGATGACAGTATGCTGAGGTGTGATGGGGGGTGGGGTACCGATGTGTGGGGAGAGGTCATTGACAGGGGCAGGGTTGATGTTGGGGCAGGGTTTCACCATTGGCAGCCTGGACAAGGTGAGAGACTGTGAGTGATCTGGCACATACAGAATTTATGTTAGGGCCCCTAGCCGCTGTATCCTCTACACTCTTACACCCACTATTCAATCAGCACTACATGCATTAGTGCATGGCACATACTGCTGACAATCCTCTGGTATGTCTACCCCAGCCTACTCCCGACATGCAGCTTACTGTGCAGTCAGGGGATCTGGTGAGTAAATGGCTTGTGTGTCATTTGTGAATGCAAGCCGGTGTCCATGGGACCCCTACTGCATGACATTCATGCGTATCTATGTCTACATCCCCCCTTTCAAACAGCTTGTTTGCATAGTGCACAGGACCCATTATTTGTTGCATTGAAAACTGTTTAGAGTTTTTGTTTTTAAAAAGCTGACTGTACGTAATTGCATGACACACCTCCAATTGAGAACAGAACAACAGAAAATGCCAGCAGATGGGTGAGATAGAGCACCCACAAGTCCTGCTCTCCAACTATCTGTGCTCAAAAATCAAAACTTGATACAGACCTCAGTCAGGGCACTGTGACCCTTAGCCAGCCACATTTGGAGGTGGGGTTGGTGGAAACCATGGTTTAAGATTGCTGTCTGTAGACCTGTTGCATGTAGGTGGGGGGGTTGGTCATTGGTGCCCACCTGAATGAAAGCAGATGAGTAATGTAGAAAAAGAAAGAAAAAAAAAGCTAATGTAGTATAAAATTAAATATTAATAGTGTAAGTGTTTATATCTGTGACTGGGTAACTTAATAATTTCAAGATTCAATGAATCCAGTAATGTTAAATTTTATGTTGCATTAATTTCTCATTTTTCAGGTGCTCTTGTGGTTACTGTTGTAACATGCCTACTGCCAGAGAAAGTAAATGCTGTGAATATTATGCTTGTGTAAGAAGGAAGAAGAATGGTATTCAATCTTTTTTTTCATTATTTAGTTTTTGTTGACCTGCTAAGTGCACTAGACAAATCCTGCCTATTTTTAGGCACGACCCGGGGGAAGGGGATACAGATGAATGCCATCCAGCCTTGAACCAGATTAAGCTGTTGGTGGTATTTTTTTTAGTGAATGAGGGAAATTTGGCCAGGACACCGGGGAAATTCCCCTACTCTTTTTTGATAAGTGCCATGGGATCTTTAACATCCACCTGAACTGCCACCAATCCAGGCAGATGGGACCTCGGTTTAATGTCTCATCCGAAAGACGGGTTTTGACTGCATTACTGAGCATCCTGAATTTCTTTCAAACTGCCTCGATCAATATGTGCTTGAATCCACATTGAACGAGCCTGTATATCTGGATGGTCCAGTTGGTGATGAGCACACACCAGAGCAGTAAGTGCAAAGTGCATTGGCAACATTTTGACCCCTAGCGATACTTGGAGTGGAAGGGAAAGAGGATCTATCAGACAGTTCTCCTTTTCTGGCATATGATGGTATAGTGCTCTGGCAACATACTAACCACTGGCAATACCACAGAGAGGGAATACAGCATCCGTCAGTCAGCTCTCCCCCTCTAGGGTGGTATGTTATATTGCTCTGACAACATTCTTACCTGATTTGATGCCTGGGAGAGGGGACTGAACATCCATTAGACTGCTCTCCTCCTCTGGCATGGTATTATATATTGCTCTGGCAATATTCTGACCCCTGCAGATGCCAGGGAAAAGGACTAAGCATCCATCAGACACCTGTCCTTTTCTGAGGTGGTTGGGTATAGTGCTCTGGAAACATTCTGACACCTATTGATGGCTTGGGGGAGTGGATTGAGCATCCTTCAGACAGCTCTCCTCATTTGGAGTGGTAGGGTATAGTGCACTGGCAACAGTCTGACCACTAGCAATGCCAGAAGGAGGGGACATGGCATCCATCAGACAGTTCTTCTGCACTGGAGTGGTAAGGTGCATTGGTCAGGCAACATTCTTACCTCCTTCAATGCCTCGGGAGTGGGAATTGAGCATCAATCAGACAGCTCTCCTCCTCTGTAGTGGTATTGTATAGTGCTCTGGCAATATTGTGACACCTGCAGAAGCCTCGGGAACGGGATTGAGCTTCTATCGGACACCTGTCCTTTTCTGGGGTGATAGGGTACAGTGCTCTGAAAACATTTTGACCCCTATTGATGGCTGGGAGGAGGGGAATGAGCACCCCTCAAACAGCTCTCTTCATTTTGGAGTGGTAGGGTGTAGTGCACTGGCAAGAGTCTGATCACTAGCTATGCCTGAGGGAGGGGATATAGCATCCATCAGACATCTCTCCACTACCGGAGTGGTAGGGTATGTTGCTCAGGCAACATTCTTACCTCTTTTGATGCCTTTGGAGAGTGAATTGATCATCCATCAAACAGCTCTCCTCCTGTGGCGTGGTTTTGTATGGTGCTCTGTCAATATTCTAACACCTGAAGTTGCCTTGGGAAAGGGACTGAGTTTCCATCAGACACCTTTCGTTTTCTGGGGTGGTAGGTTATAGTTCTCTGGAAGGATACTGAGCATCCATCATACAGCTTTCATCCACATGGGTGGCATGGTATAGTCGAACTTGGCAAGCAAGAGTAGAATAGAGCATTGCTTGAGCTTAGTGCCTGGCACGGCTCAGCTCGGCATCTACAAGCGATTGAGAATAAGGTCAAGATGAGCTAGTTGCAGTCATTTTTTTTTTATTCTTAGATCTAGTACTCAGTGTAGAGTCTGGAATATTTGATTTCTGTGCTGTAAACAGCCTCCAGTAGCCAGGGTTTGGCTTGTTTTTTTTGGTTCATATAGTCAGGCCAGTCTTATAAACATTGGTAAACCTTGTTCAGAAGGTGATTATACTCTATATGTATGAGAATAAACTATTAGAACAAGGCTGTTAGTATGTTTACAGCCAATCAGACATCTCCTTTTCTCAGCCCTGTTTTATAATGATCAGTATTACTGTAACTCTTCATTGTTTTGCTATTTATGTTAAAACATTTTTCAGTGAATCTTTTTTAACATTTGACC
Organism: Neoceratodus forsteri; assembly: GCA_016271365.2. Taxonomy (NCBI): domain Eukaryota; kingdom Metazoa; phylum Chordata; order Ceratodontiformes; family Ceratodontidae; genus Neoceratodus; species Neoceratodus forsteri. Next base: position 1,137,674,229 of record CM028129.1, read on the forward strand.
ATGTGTCCATTTTATATAAGCAGTAATGAAATTCATGTTTATTGGTGGTATTTGGTTTCCCACCTTGGTCAGTAGGTCTGAAGGTACTTGGTTATCCCTCGGGCCGCACTACACCACTGACCACATGTGTCACTTAGTACCACTGATGTGCCTTTGTGCTTTATTGCTTATTATAAAAAGTTGTCTGAGATTTATTTTTTACACAGGTTGGCTTACTTGCATCTTTTTTCCTGTGGTAAACCAATGCTTGAACACTGGAAAAAGGTACAAGTCAGCCACATCTTGGCTCCCCCCCAGTCTGTATGTGATCTTCAAGGCCCTGAACATGATAGCTGGAAAAGCTCACCATGTACCACCCCAGAAAAAATTGCAGTCTTTTATCAAATACTTCTGCAACTGCTTACTCCCTTTAGCCTCAGTCACAGTAATGACTGTAACAACTATCAATGACATCATCCAGGCTATTAGGAACATAATAGATCACACACAGTACCATACAATGTACCTGGCCATTAGTATAATTGTGATATTACATAATTCATGGCATACTTTATTTCAATATCTCTGGGTTATGGGTGGAGAATTACATTTTCCAGTCATCCTCATAGGATGATCATTCTATTCACTGTGTCGGATATGATGGGGGTTGAGGGTGGAGGGGGGTTAGCTACATGCAGGACTTGGGCCCCAATGGGAGGGACATGTGCCTATATTAGGCATGCATCCATAAATTGAGGGGACAATGGGCTGTAATAATCTACTGTTTTTACTAACCAGAAAAATGGACAAGTCAATTAAGAGGCAAAATAGTACAAATGAGGAGTTATAGCAGATTCTGGATTGCCATGTGGTTACCTGCATGAAGTGCAAGGTACAAGGAAGACAATTCCAAGGCTACCATAGCAGAGAACTGGAGGTTATTGAACATCTTTGCACATGCGCTCTTCTCAAACTTATGAATACTATTCAATTTGTGTTGTCCTTTTCATCTAGATTGAATAGATTCATGGCATACAGACACTTCATTTTCTAGACCTGGGAGAAACTGGGAGCTGGAAACAGGAAGATTTTACCAGCTCGTGCTGTTCTAAAAATTATAGAGGCATTTCCATCTGCAGAATATAAAGGCTTTATGAATGCCTAACTAGTAATATAAAGTCACATTGCACAATATTCACTTTCAGTTATTATCTGAAATGTTATTGATGTGTCTTTGTGAATGGGATTTCTAAAATAAGTTGATTGGTACAACTCAGAAGTCATTATTTATCAAATGATTCTATCTGTTATGTATATCACAAATACTAGTTTGGATACATATTAAATGTTATTGTTTAAATACCTAATTTTACTTACATTGCTTGTTAATAATATAAATGTTAACTGTCCATAAGAAATTACAGTACTGAAATGACCACCATCAATTATCCAAATTCCCAATAAACAATTTAATACATACATTATTGATGATTTTAGAACATTTTAAAGAAGCAAAGTATGCAGAATGTCATCACATGGATTAAACATGTGTCTTTTTTTTCTTGTGCCAGTACAATATTTTGTCATCAAATAAAATCAATTCAACATTACTTATTAAAACTATACTAATCAAGTCACTGCATATCCTTTATAACAATGTTCTTTTTTTACATGTATGTGAAAAATAACAAGTAAAGTGTGAACAGTTACTTTGCTATTCTGTAATCATTACTAATTGGTCAAAAACATTGCATATGTTATTTACTGTTCACAGTTTTCCCTAGGATAACCTTAATCCCTACCTCCCCCCTATCCACCAGAAGACATACAGTTGGTCAAAATAATTCAGCATAAGATATGTACAAGGGCGATGGAGTACAATATGGGATTAGATGGGAGATGCACAATATAGTGGAATGTGAGTAAGTTTGTCTTCACTTACATAGTGGTGGATACATGGAATATCCTATCCCATGAAGAACTGTGAGGTAGCACTATTGGGTAGAATCAGACATGTATGAAATAGTCATACTGGTAGCTGAGTGATGGGAAGTATATACTCAAGCAATTGCCAGAGTAGTGTCAATGGCCACTAAAACAGGCAGGGAATACAGGCAAAGTAATTGGGTCTAGTGATCTGTATCTGCTGTCTAGTACTATATTACTGTGTTACTATGCATTGTACTTATAATAAAAGACATTTGATTTTTTTTTCCAAGTCTAATTAACCTATAGGCTATGACCAATACTATCTGCTAATAATATTAAAATCTAAGGTAGCTTAAGATGCAACCTCCCTAAGTAATCACTGTGGTTATAGCAGTATTTTCAATTATACATATATCATAGCTTGATTAATAGCAGTAAGAGCCAGAAGGGGGTACTTGGCCATGGGTACCAAGTCCACAGGGTCCTGAGAGTGCTGAAAGGGGGTGTTGGCAGGTGGTAGGGAACATGGGCAGACAGAAAGGAAGTAGAAAAGAGGTTCAGGGTAAGCAGAGGCAGGGAGGGATTACAGAGTAGGACTAGGGCAAGAGGTTGGAGACAACAAACAGGTACGCAGTACTGGCTGATGAAACAGAGCAGTAGGTTAGGGAAGGCACCATAGAACAAGAGCTGTGGGACCAGGAGGGAAGTGGGAAATACAGGGTACAAGGTGAGATGGAAGACTGTGGTGTAGAAGTGGGGAGTGGCAGAGAAGTAGGTCAAGTTGGCACTAACACATTAAATAAAGGTGGAGGAAGGCCAAATCATGTTGGGAGGGGGGAGGGGAGTCACAATGCAGGGAATAATGGGAGGAGGTACATGTACTGGAGGGGGGGTTGTGGAAGTGAGTGAACTCATAAGGGATGGAGGAGGAGGAGAGCAGGTTGAGGTGCAACTGAAGAAGAAGGGAGGAGAAAAGGGCAGTGTATGGAAGGAGAGAACATTGAGGAAAAGGGGCTTGTAGAAGGGCAAACCATGAAGGAAGTGCAATTGATGGGGGAGTGAGTACTTGTATTAGGGGATTCTGTGCTCAGGGGGGGTGAGATGGGGAAGTAAAGGAGCAAGGAAGAGCCGAACCTAGGTGGAGTGTATGCAAGGTATGACAGCGGGGAGATTAGGGCAGTGCATTCAGAAATGTGTGAAGAAGGTGGGAGGGAAGCCTCATATCATTGTGCATGTAGGAATAAATGACCTAGAGGGCAGTACAGTGGAAGAAGTACAGGACAGGTTCAGAGAAATGGGGGGTATCTGCTGTTGGGTGAGAAGCTCAGTGATGTTCTCCAAAGTACTCCCAATGCCTAGGCCAAGCACGGTGAGGAAGCTAAGAATACAGGAGTTTACTGGGTGGCTAAAGGGGTGGTGTGCAGAAACAGGGTATGGGGTAGTAAGGGAGTGGGTGAGACATGGAAAAATAAGGGGCTTTATGCCATGGATAGACTGCATCTCAGCATCGAGGGTACAAGGGCATTGGGACAGGGGCTGGAGAAGTACATTAAAAACAACATAGATTTAAACTGAGGAATGGGGGAGGGCTGAGTCGGATAGCAGGGAGGAGGCACCTTCCAGGGGAGACTGAAAGGCCCCTCCCCCCAGAGAGGGAGGAGGAGAATGAGGGGAAGTTACCAAGACAAAAGTGGAAGTGGGAGAGATGGGAAGAGGAGGGGTGATGCATAAGGTGGAATGTAGTATCCTTGAATACAAGGAGCTTAGCAAATAAGGTGGCAGAGTTTCAGGCTATGATGGTAGAGGGAGAGGAAGATATTGTCACCATCTCAGAGACCTGGGCCACCCAATACCATGACTGGGATCTTACGATCCCAGATTACAAGGTGTTCCATAGGGACCGGAAGGGGGGAAGGGCTGGAGGGGTGGCTATTTATGTCAGGGAGGGGATACTGTGTACCAGGGAGGAGGGGGATGAGGGGAGGCCAGAAGCCATATGGGTATTGCTCCAAAGTCCTAAAGGTAAGAAGCTCAGGATGGGGGTGGTGTGCAGGCCACCCTCACAGAGCAAGGAAGTGGATAGGGAGCTGGGGGAGCAAATCAGGAAGGTCAGTGCCAAGGGAAATACAGTTATAGTGGGAGAATTCAACCTGTCTGGGGTTGACTGTCAAACAGTAACTACAGTACACAGTAAGGAAAAGGTGCTGCTGGAGGCTATACAAGACAGCTACCTAGTGTAAGGGGTGATGGAACCTACTAGAGAGGGGAACATACTGGATTTGGTGATAAGAAATGGTGATCAAGTCCAGGATGTGGTAGTACAGGACCCTCTAACAGGAAGCGACCAATACTCAGTGTGGTTCCTCCTCAACACAGGGAGTGAGTCGACTAAGACCAGGACAAGAGTGTTGGACTTCAGGAAGGCAGATTTTGCCAGAATGAGCAGCATCCTAGAGGTGTATTTAGCTAAAATTAATCTAGTGACAGATGTTGAACAGAAGTGGACAATCATTAGGATGGGGATGAATGAGGCCACGAACACTTGTGCCAAATCTCAAAGTAAGCAGTCCAGGCCCAAAAAACTTAGCTGGCTCAGCAAGGAAGTGGAGTGGAAGGTGAGGGAAAAAAAGACTGTCTTTCATTAAGTTAAAAAAATCGGAATGTGAGGAAGATAGAGAAGTGTTCACAAAGGCATCTAGGGAGGTGACCAGGTCAGTCAGGGCAGCCAAGGCAGCAAAGGAGCTGAAGTTGGCTCAGGGAATCAGAAAGGGGGAAAACGGGTTCTTTAAATACATAAGAGAGAAAAGGAGTTGTAGAGATGACATTGTCAGAATCAAGAGGGATGAGAATGGGTTGAACAAGGGGAAGAACAGGCAGAGGCACTCAATGAGTACTTCTGCTCAATGTTCACAAAAGAAAGGGATGGCCTAATACCGCAGGGGAAATGGGGTAAGGGTGAAGTGGGGGCAGAGATAACAGATGTGGTCATCCAAGAGGATAGAGTTCTGAAGGGCCTTAAAGACTTGCAGGTGGACAAGGCAGCAGGACCAGACGGTGTACACCAAAGGGTCCTAAAGGAACTGGCAGAGGTGTTGGCAGGCCCTCTGATGGACCTTTTACACACCTTCTTGGAGATAGGGAAGGTACCCTGGGACAGAAGGATGGCTCACGTGGTGCCCCTCCACACAACAGTGGACCCAAGGCCCAACTGGGCAACTACAGACCGGTAAGCTTGTCTTCCATAATGGGGAAGTTGATGGAGACCATTCTAAACGAGAGGTTGACAGCCTTTCTCACTAGTAATGGTCTACAGAATGAGAGACAGCATGGGTTGTTTTGGGAAGATCATGCCAAACTAACCTGATTGACTTCTTCGATTGGGTCACTAGGGCAGTTGACGAAGCCCACGCTGTGGATATTCTGTACCTGGACTTCAACAAGGCTTTCGACTCGGCACCCCAAGGGAGGTTAATGAGCAAGCTGAGGGACATAGGGGTGGTGAAGAAACTGGTAGGGTGGGTTGAGAGCTGGTTGCAGGACAGACAATAGAGGGTAGTTGTGAGGGGGGAGACATCTATGACAAGGCCAATAACAAGTGGGGTACTGAAGGGTTCAGTGCTGGGCCCTGTTTTGTTCAGTGTCTTCATTGGAGACATTGCAGAGGGGATCAAGAGTAAGATCAGCCTGTTCACAGATGACACTAAGATTTGTGCAAAAGTGGACAATGAGGAAGGGAGATAGGCACTCAGGGAGGATCTAGCTAAACTCAAACACTGGTCTAGAAAGTGGAGTTGGGGTTTAATGCTAAGCAGTGCAAGGTCATGCACCTCAGAGCAAGAAATCCCAGGACCAGCTACTGGCTGGGGGGAGTACAGGTAACAGCTTCAGAGGAGGAAAGGGACTTCGGGGTAATAGTCACAGGGAATATGAAGGTATCAGCTCAGTGTAGGAGGGTGGCAGCAAGGGCAAATAAGATACTGGGATGCATTGCCAGAGGGACCACCTCTAGAAAGGAGGTGGTCATCCTGCCCTTGTATAGATCACTGGTGAGGCCATACTTGGAGTACTGTGTGCAGTACTGGTGTCCATACCTCAAAAAGGATGTGAGATTACTGGAGGGGCTGCAGCGCAGGACTAAGAAAACAATCATGAGACTGGGGGAGTTTCCATAAAAAGAAAGATTGAGGGAGCTCAACATGTATTCGCTGGAAGAGAGAAGGGAAAGAGGAGACATGATAGGGACCTTTAAGTACTTGAAAGGCATAAACAAAGTCAGAGAGGAAGGATTGTTTCGCTTAGAGGGGGGCTCACTAAGGGGTACAGTCTGACATTGGAAGAGGGAAGGGAGATGAAGAGGCATTACTTTACAGAGAGAGTGGTGGTGAAATGGAACGCACTGCTGGAGGAGTTAGTCAAACCGAGGACAGTGGATAGCTTTAGGCAGGGTTGGGATAGAGTCAAGGACAGGATTAGCACAGACAAGAACACAAAGGGGGGAAAGACCAGGAATGGGGAGGAAGGGAGGGGTTTTAGTGGGGCTGGGCAGCTGTAGTAATAAGAAACTAAGAGCTGCACAATCAGGCAGACTTGATAGACCTGTGGGCCTTTTTCTGCTGGGAAATTTGTATGTTCATATGTAATACTTATGTTCTTATTACATAGGTAAGCAACAGTACAATTTTTATTCAATTGATAGAATGCCCCAAACTCAATAACAAAATATCTATCTGGTAATGAAACTATTCTTTGGAATACATAGTCATACAGAATTTGTGTTCAGTTATACCATTTGTCCTTTGAAAGGTGGATAAAAACATGCAAGAATGTCTACTCTTCAACTGTGTTGGTTTAATCATCTTCTTCATTCCCTTTCAGTATATTCAATCTGTTTACAGCCAATTTACAAATGTAAAAAACAGTGAATAATGTAAGTTTAGAGCAGGTAATATATTATATTCACAAAATTTGAATTTATGCTTCATTAATTAACTTTGTATTCCTGTTGTGTGGCTTATGCATAAAATATGGCCATAATGGACAGGTACTGTGAGGGGACCACTACACTATAGAAAAAGCTGGGGCTGCATTTTGTATGATGCTGTGGACTGGGGCTGGGGGTGGGTTTCTATACTATGTAAAAGCTAGGGATACAGTATTTCAGTTTTGCTGGGATCAAGGCTTGGAGAGTGGTCCACTCACCCTGTGGAAAAGCTGGGTATATGTTACTTCATTTAGATGGGGATCGGGGCTGGTGGGGGGGGGGTCCACTAAATTGTGGAAAAGCTGGGGCTGAAATATTGTATTATGCTGGTGACCAGGGCTGGGAGGGGGGTCCACTGCACTATTGAAAAGCTGGGACTGCATTTTTGTATGATGCTGTGAACCGGGGCTGGGAGTGGAGTCCATTGCACTATGGAAAGCTGGAGATATGGTGTTGCAACTTGGCTGGGATTGGGGCTTGGAAAGTGGTCCACTACACTATGAAAAAGCTGGGGTTAAGTTACTTCATTTTGACGTATCAGGGATGGTGTGGGTGGACACTACAGTATGGCAAAGCGGGTTTTTAGTTCAGACATCCATGATGGGTTGGGAGACACCTTACACTATGGACACAATGGTATCAGGCAGCAGTTTACGTATAGATATCGGGGATGGGGATGACTGGCCTGGTGCACTTCAGTGAATGCAGCCATGCTAATGCACACATAAAAGACATGCATGGTGCCCTTTTGTGCAATGCATGCCCAATGAGCTCATTAGCATATTTTGGCAGCAGATCACCCTAGGGGGAATAGGCACATCCAGGTATGTACTTTGCATTCCCCCATTGGGGGTCTTCAACATCGAACATAATGTGCCGCGCATACATATTCTGATATTCAAACAGATTGTGCAATCAGATCTGATCGTGCATTCTGTTTTAATATCTCATCTGAGCTGGCAGGAAGAATTCATGTGCTCTGGTTATCAAGTCAAACGTGACAGTGTAACATGGATTGTTGTAAGGTTGTGGAAGTCCAGAGAGCCAATCAGATTTCATCACTTCTGAGACACTTATTAGAACAGTTGATGCTGGAAGAGAGTGTTACTTATATCACAACTCAGTACAGTAGACATGTTGATACAATATAAACTTATTATCCATTAATATTAGATCCATTGTTAACTATAGTCTTGTGCTGTGCAACAAGCACATCCATTTCTTGTTTTATATATGGGGACACAAGTGATTTTAGATTTGATGTAGTGCTTCCTATGTTTGCTGCACTCCGGTAACTTGAAAATTTGCTTCTTACTTGAATCACTTCATTAACAAGTTCATTTATGTAACCTATTGTAAAAAAAAAAAAAAAATTGAGTCGCTGAAATGCAGGACAATGGACTTTCAAAATTAGGGACTATGAGGGACACTAACCCTCAAGGTGATCAGGACACATCTTGGAACATGGAGACACAGAACATCAGAATGAAGTGGAAACCACTGTGTTTGCTTGCTCTGATGTAATCCCCTGAGTATTGATTTCTACCATAAAGCAGGGCTGCTATTTAGGTATGGCAGAGGGGGACAGCTGATCCACCCCCACCCACATTTGTGCATATGTTGTTCTTATTGTGTGGTGTTAAATTTGGATAGGTGAGCTGACTTGGTTGCAGACCATGTTGGTGACATAGGATGGTCGGCAGTCCTAGCATCCATCTTCTGGTAGAATGACATAGGGGGAACAGTCAGAAAACTTGTCTGGTGTCATACTGGGCAAGGCTGCAGAGTCTGGACAGATGGCTCTATAATAAAAGTAAATATTTTTTTTTAGAGAGGGAATGTCCAATATGTGATGGGTATTGAATGGAATGGAGCTGGAGGAGAGAAATTGGGACAAATTTAATTGGGTGGAGGGGGGAGTGGTATTGTGTTCTGAATGACATTTTCAACTTTAGCACTGAAAACAATTGGTTGGTAACTGGGTGGGATTTAAGCCTAATGTCTGATGTCCAGACTATTTGAGCCCCAGTATAGTTGGGTTTATGCCCTACCTCCCCACCCCATGGAATATTACCTCCACATCCCCACTCTCAGTGACATTAGGACATAGGGCAAGAGACAGTGTAGTGGTGTGCTTCATTAAATTGTCTGTTAGTATTTATTTATTAATATTTTTTACATTACTGATTGAGAATTGAAGATTAGAGAAGGCCACAGCTAGACTAACAAGAGACTTGTTTGTAGAACAGTGGACTTCATTATTTTCCAATGCACCATAATAATGTACTAGATTGTAATAAAAAATAACTCCAGTCATCGCAATCGTTTATGCCATAGTACTCTGACCAATTGTCTTCATCTGGCTGAAGGGGCTTGGGGTGACCGAGTATCTAACTCAAGACTAGGTTACCTACTTACTTTACTAGGTTAGCCCAGCAAAAAAAACCAAAAAAACACATGCCCCCCCACCACATGGCAGCAAACTATACCTCGCAGCACCTGTGACAGTGGTGTGGACAGCCTTCATAGGCCTTGATAAGTGTAGTGTGGCAGTAGCCATGGCAGCAAACAAGCAAGAAGCAAGCAACACAGGTTGGGTTGGTTCAGTTGGTGTGGTGACTTGGTTGCAGACCACTTTGGGGACCTTGGGTGGTCAGCTCTAGCATCTAGCTTCTGGCAGCAGGATGGAGGAGGAGCAGACTGAAAACTAGGCTGGAGACACACTCGGCTAGGCCTCAGGTTCTGGACAGATGGCCTGGTAAATAAAAGTTTATTTTTTTTTACAGGTGGATTGGGGAAGGAGACAGGACTGAAATATTGATGTGATTTCCATGTTTCTGCATCTTGGGACAGCTTCACAACTCAGGTGGGGTGTGTATTGAATAGAATGGAGCTGTGGAGATAAATTGAGACTTTTTTTTTTGGGAGGTGGGGGTCAAACCATCAGACAGAAAAAAAATTGATTATTAACTGGGTAGGATTAAGCTCAGATCTGATGCACTGCTCCAGTATATAGACAGATGAATCTTAAACATTTGAATTTTCCCTCATTTGCATATCACTTTTCACTCACAACAGATAAGTTTTACCTTTTATAGATATTCTAGACATTCTAGAGCTTTCCGCCTAGGGGCTAACTAGCGCCTGGCATCCACTGGTTGTTGGCTCCTCCTTTTGAAATCTGAAATGGACCCCTGCAATAAAATCTAAATTTACAGGATAACCTCTGTGTGAGCAGCATGATTTCCATGAGTGATGGATGAGGGGCAGAGCAGTTTTCAAGGGTAAAAGGGGGGCTGTCCCTTGCATTCAGGGGCAGTTGAGTGGGATGGTATGAACAGACTATTAGAGACCCACTATAAACAGGCTTATGCCCCCAACCCCCTCAGTGAAGTTGCCCTCCACATCCCAACACTCTGGCACATTATGACATAGGGCAATGGAGCTTGCAAGGGTGTGCCCTATTGAAAAGAATTAAAGCTATTTAGTTATTACTATTTTCTACATTATTGTTGGAGAGTTGGAGATTAATAAAGGCCACCGCTCAACTAACAAGGCTATTGTTTGTAGAACAGTGGCCTCCATTACTCTCCAACTTGCCATCATAATGTATAAAATAGTAATAAAAAACAACTCCATTAATTTCAAGGGAGTATGCCCCAGCCCGCTGCCCCATGGACTGCATCTCCTACTGTACCACTAGCTCCATACTACTCAGGTAAGAGACATTCGACTTATATCTATGTTTGGTGAATTGCCTGTTGGAGCATGGAAGCACTAGCAACAATGTGTTTTCCTGTGGGTGGGGGGTGGCAATGTTGTTAGGTGTCTAGTTATTACATCGTTGTGGTTGCCCAAATCAGTCTGTTTGCATAGAAGCAGTCAAAATTATGGAGTGTCAATAGTAGGAGAACAGGCCAGACAGAAATAATTAAATAGTATTTTGGGTAAGTGTGTGTATTGGGGATGGGAATAACAAAATGTTTTTTTTTTTCCATTGGCTTGTGTGCTACAATTCAGCTGAGCAGTTTAAATGAGTGGAGACAAGTAAACTGAAAAGTATAGCAGTGGCTATAACCATATTGCATGTTTCCAGATGTATGCAGATTTCTATTGAAGCATAAACATACCATACTGTATGTATGCAAGCAGAATATCTTAGTGATTAAAGTCAATGAACTGCAAACCAGGAGACCTGGAGACCTGGTTTACATCTCCTCAACCCTCGGTTGTATGCCGTGTGATCCTGAGCAAGTCACTTATATTTTATGTGTACAGTTATCAGTCTCCACTTACTATTTGCAGTCTGCAACACACATGAAGCTGAGACATTAATTGTGGCACTCATAGAGTGACCGTTAACAGACACCTTCAGCTCCAAGCTTTAGATCTTTGTCTGACAGTGTAGGAAGAAAGACATAGTGAGGGAATTGATAGCAGGGTAACATGGTGGTCAGAAGAGTGATGGAAATAAGAGATAAAAAAGTCTGACTTAATACCCTCTATAAGGTGTACAAACAAAATGCTGAGGTTCAGAGAAGTTTTACACAGTAACATTACCCACTGATATCTAGTGCTGTGCAAAACTGGAATATTTTGCCGAGCGAAATATCTCATGGAAATAACGCATTACATGAAATATTTTGCTAGGTGAAATGCAAAACTTCACCCACAGTTGTGTGCAAAATTTTGCCTCCAAGCTGGTGAAATTTCGTTTGCTGAAGAAATTTTGTACCCAGGGGATGAAATTTCACCACCCGAGGTGACATTTTGCCACCTGAGAGACTAGTTTCACCTCATGCAGCAAAATTGTGTTCAAACTTCTCCCTGGTGTCTAGTGGCCCCCCACAGCCATCATTGGCCATAAACATTAATAAGCACTTCCCCCCCAAAGTTACCCTGCCACCTCCATTGTTTGGTTTAAAAAATATATATATATACCCTTCACTCCCAGTGTCTAGTGGGACTAACCCCCACCCATCAGTATTTGCAGCACCACCCAGCCCCCAGTACCCTGGTTGGGCCATTGGCACAGCCCTCTACTCATCTCCATGGCCAGCAGCCTGACTGAGCACCACTGCGTGTTGAATGAATGAATGAGTGTGATCACCATTCATTCATTCAAGCACTCAGTGGTGCTCAGTATTTCTGCTGGCCATGTAAGTGAGTGGAGGGCTCTGCTGGTGGGGCCCGAATGGGGTAGTGGGAGAGGTAACTGTGTGAGTGCTGCTATATACTGATGGGGTCGGGGGTGGGGAGTCCCACTAGACACCAGGGAGTGAAGGGTGTATATATATTTTTAAAAACAAAAAATGGAGGTGGCAGGGTAACTTTAGGGGGGAGTGCTTATTAATGTTTCTAGCCAGTGACGGCCAGGGTGGACCACTAGACACCATGGAATGGAGGAGCTGGGTGAATCTTTTTTTAAATAAAACAAATGGGGGTTGCAGGGCAACTTGTGTGTGGGGGGGTTCAATTTAAACTGTGGCCAGTGGCGACGGGAAAAATTGCAGGCAAAATTGCGAAATGTCACCGCAATTTTGTGAAATATTTCACCCCGCAAAATTGCCGATTTTGCAGCAATTTCTCTGGCAAAATTTTATTTTGCTGCATCTCTACTGATATCTAATAAATTAATGGAAGGATAACAAAACATATTTGCTTCAGATCACACGAGTAACTGTTTTAATGTGAAAACATCACCACAGGTTGCCGGCACTTTGATCTCCTTGACCACCGGTGCTCCACCTCTTGACTCCGGGAATGAAACTCCCCATCCTTTTTTTCCCATCCTTAGTCATCGACTGACTTCTATTTGAATTTTCATTAAAGTGCAATACAGCAACAAATAACCTATTTTTATAATGGAGAAAAATACAGATCTCACAGAAATTCAGCATGTTTTACACACTAGAATATGAACATGCATTTAGAAGGTTCTGACTCAGTAGATGTAATAATCCAACACTAATGCAAATAATTTTAAACAGAACAAAAGTTAGCATGATAATTGAAGCATGAAGTCATCCACATAATGAAATGATGATCAACTATAGATACATTTGAGTTGGCAGAAGAGTACATTTTGAATCAATAACTGTAGTTAACTAGTACCACTCTCATTCACTCTGATAAAAACTACTACTTCTATTACTGTTCTTATTATTTATTTAATTATAATTGTCTTATAACCATTTTATAAAAAAAAAGGCATTAACAGAAATTCATTAGACTAGGAGATTACCTTGTCTGCATAGCACTCAAGAAGAAGTGGACATTTTTCTGCGCAAAAAAGGAATCACTTTATGGAAAGATACCAAGGATGATGTTTGCGCACCAGGTGAAAGCTTCATGATATCATTACAGAGTAACGTACTGCTTATTATATTCTCCATTTCCTTGTGTGGTTTTCTACCTGTTTATGTCACTCTTAACAATGTCACTCTTCTGTACAGATAACATATAACAACACAAGATGAAAACAATATTAGCTTATAAAAAGTATAATATTTAACAGGGACCAGAATTTATGATATATTTACAGTATCATTTATATTTTGATGCCTAGTCATATGGTAAAACTCTCACATCTCACCCATAGACACCTACAACTATTCACAATGCCATTATAATTTGCAGTTGCAGTGTCATAATTCCACTGCACTGGACCGATACCCAATAAGGTTGGTTATATCAATGAATATTGTTGCTATTTTTAATTTACACTGATGTAATATGACCGTAATTTCTCACACATTTTTCTCAGCATTTTCGACTCTAGTTGCATATGTTCACCTGACTACGATAATGTATTGCACTATATCTCAGCATCATAGTATTTCTTCATTCTGTATTCTCCACATTGTAAAAGTGAAATAATTACAGCTGAGTGTAGTGCTCTCCCACAAAGGGAATGGCACTGCCTAAGATTTAAAATGTTGACACCATGAGGTTTCCAAGCTGCAGGTACTCCACAGCTTGGCTTGGGATCCTCATATGCCCAGCATTCTAAAGCTTGGACTTTGCCATTCAACTGGTTGGGGTGTTTAAGTATCCAGTTATAATGAACACCTATTGACACTGTTGGAGTTAACAGAATAGGAAATTATGTTAGGTATGTAGTTAATCTCAGCTATATGCAGCTCTGTACATTAATTGCACTGTATGTGTGCAGTAAATGCAATTCAGAAAATGAGCTAAGTCTTTTCTGTTTGCAGATTGGCTAAAAGGGCCAATCAGCCGGGCTGGTATGAGACAACAGAGACCAGGAAATAACTAGTCCCAGTATCACTTGCCTCATATTGTTCTAAATAGCAGTACATATCATTTGTAAGCCAATGTCTCTTCTCTAGGTTGCCACGCAGACACTTTTTAAAAAAGAGATCCAGTGTGGGTATGCATATCGACAACATGATTCAAAATTGACTTCCATTTCTCAAGAACTAGGTTTCCATCTCCATAACTTGATGACACACACCAATAAAGATAATTGCTGACAGATTTCAATCACTTCAATAGTTGAAAGCAGTCTCGTCTTTTTATATTAGCATCTAGTTTCTTCTTAATTCTGAAACATTGGGAAAAGACACATTGTGAGTGGAAACTACCTTTATATTTATTTATAAAATACTCAAATTATGCTTTCAATCCTGCTTGGATGAATGCATCAATCCACCTGTTCGATCTCATACAAAAGATATTAAGGAATAACAAGTCCCATTCTCCGTTTACTCCTTTTGTTCAAGAGGTACTAAGCCGGTGTCATGTTTTCAAGCACAAATATCGCCATGTTTTCTGTCTGGATTAGCGAGTGAGAGACCATAACCCCCTCACTGTCAATTCCCCCTCTCACTTCATCTACTCATTTATTCACCAACGTTCAAATCACCTTTTTGCTTCCTTTACAACCACAAGACATCAAAGCTTTTACCGCTGGTGATTGTAACAGCCAGTGGCACTTACAGTTATGTATCACCATTCTGATATTGTTTCACATTCCACAACAAATCATGATTTATGTGAAGGACAGTAGTATCACAACCTCAAAAAAATTAAAAAATAAAATGGGCAAGGAAACCCCTGTGTCTTACCTGTCTGAGACTTGATTTTTTGCCACTCACCTAAGAGATTAATACCAATGGCTAAAAACAAGTCACTGCCAACTGGGGATACTCTTAGAACTCATTAGACACTTGCTTCATAATCTACATTGCAAACATTGCTGCAACATTTACTCTTATATAGAAATCTTCAATTAGGCCATGCCAGTTTAATTACCTTCAATAGACTAAAGTGAGTAAATAATTTAATGGAATTTTCACTCAAGAGTCCATCCTGACATACATACTCAAAATTTAGAAAATCAAGGACAATTCAGACTTTCCATTGCTAGTGTTAGTTTTATGAACATTAGAAATCCCACTCTAGTTTGCAAGAGAAATTCCAGATATTTACATGGCAACAGATAAAGTTAAGGTTATGATGAAAGACAGATTGCAGAGAAGTGAAAAACATCCATGGATATAATATTTTACATTATTTAGCAACATTTTATTATCATTTAGGCAGAATGACTTTTTACTGTTTATGGAACTCCACACACAGCAACGCAGGACCACACACCACACACTAGAACCAGGTTATCAAATTGTATATATCAGCAGATGACCAAAGAAACAACAGTCTTACATTAATCACTGTTACACTGTCATGTACAGCCTCATCACCATGGAGCATGAATTCTTCCATTCACATTTCATCATCTTTCACTGCTGAATGTGCAGAATAATGCATTCTTATTCCAAACAATCATTCTGAAACTGTTGATGTAAGAACTATTTTATTATAAATCACCCTCTCAATGAAGAAAACTTTCAAAAAGTACACTTTTAGCACTTTTCTTTTGGAATAATTTTTATATTAACAATAAAGCACTCCCAGGAGTTTGACTAACAATCAGTTAATTACCCCCTAAGGAAAATATGCCACTTGGCTGCGACTAGTGCCACATTACAACCCTAGGGGATGATTAACAGACCATAAATCTAACCTCTGGTCATGTCTTATGACTTAATTATGTGACTAGTCTAAGTTTGAGTTCTTTATTGTTATGTTGACTAAACTGACATTAGGTACAGTTGCCTTTGGTGACTTGCCATACATCAAACCAGTGATCAATTTCTGCTTCGTTTTCACATAGAAATGTCTTGATACTGGCATGCCAGTTGGTTGTCAGGCTTTTTATTTTTACGCCTGCATGTTTAATAACCTTTTGACCTCATTTCAGACCTTTTGGTTTCATGGAATTTGAGTTTCTGACCTCATTGCTCTAGTATCATAAAGTAAAGATGCATATGTAATAAACAACTTCATGAAATAATAGACAAAGAACCTTAGCATGCAAGCACTGAGGCAAGGGTTACCCCAAAGGGCATTGGCCAAGAAGCCAAGTTTCAAAGAAATACAAAATCACACATACCCTCATAATGCAAAGCATCATGGGTTGTATATGCAAATCACCACAACATATTATGGTGAATCAGCTTTAAGCAGGAATACATGGTGCCAAAAGGCCTCTCATACAGTCTGCAAAGGGCGCTAACAAAAGGCACAGACAGGTGTTTCATCCTACCATTACTCATCAGTGTGCCTTATCTGTATGATGCCCCAGTGGAATGAACCAGCTCCCCTAAGTTGGTCTATCAGGATTAGAGATACAGTGAATTTAAAATTCACCAGCAAAGTTGTGACAAAGTGGCTGATTTTGCCACATGGAGTAATCGACTCATTTCTCCAATTTTAGCCTGAAAAGCAAAAAAGCAAAATTTTGCCTTGGAAGGCAAAATTTCACCTCTAAAAGCCGAATTTCACCTTGGAAAGTGAAATTTTGCCTTACAAGGTACCATTTTTCCATTCTGCAGGTGAAATTTTGGATTTCACTTTACAAAATGGGCAGAATTCGTGGATTACTCAGTGTAGCAAATTTTTGTCACTTAGCCCACCTCTAATCGTGAATGAACCAGCTATCCTTAGTTGGTCAATCAGGATTGGGTTTTGGTGAGCCCAGTAAAAACAAAAAACAAGCTAAAAGACAAAGGGACAGATATTCAAACTGCGCCCACAATGTGCGCAAGAGCAGGAACAAGCACAAGTCCATTTCGCACATGCACAATAGACGCGATATTCAAACATGGAGCAAGGCCAATTGCGCATCCAGCCAACGTCTGAATATCGCACAACCTGCGCCATAGCGCAACCAGGAAAGGGAAGCTGAGCAGATATGATGCACCATAGCACAACAAGGCCAGCCCAGTGGAGCAGTCCAGAGGTGCCATAGCGCAAGCAGAGAGCCCTCCCAGCAGCAGAGCAATGGAACTGCACAACCAGGGAGGTAGGCCGGGGCCCACCACCCATGCCACAGATGGGCACAGGAACACAATGCAGAATAAACAATACACCCCGATACCCTAAGCACAGCATCACTGGGGAAGGGATGGAATATCCACTGGCCCATGGGGACAAGCCAACAAAGCACAGCTGGGCCATGTTGCCCCAGCACACCCACTGGCAGGCTGAGACTGCCACACATAGGGTCGACAACCACAGTGCACACAGCAGCTCCCCCTGTGCATAGCACACCCTGCACTGTGACCCCAAGACACTCACCCATGTGCAGTGACTGTCACTGCAGGAATCCCCATGCATCCCCCAGCACACTGCAACCTTGTGTACCACAGAACCATATAAGCCAGACCCACCATGAGCACCCAGCAGTGGGCGGCAGCAGATGGCAAGACCGACTGAAAGCCACTCCCACACCGGAGACACCTCCCCATGCACACACACACACACACACACACACACACACACCCAGGACAATACCACCCCAGATGCCATGCACACCACTGCAACTGAGCACCCATAGCCAGCTGCAAATCAGAGACCACCACAGTATTCATATCAATATATATATATATATTCAAACCAATAAATGTACAACACCAAAAGGAACAAACAGAACTATTTACTTATTTACAATACAAGGGGGAGTAGGGGTACAAGGTAGGGGTGGGCAAGGGTAGGGATGAACAACTGGGAGAGGGAAGGCAGGGTGTGAGGGATGGGTGAAGTGGGTATGTGATGCACAGCTAGCGCCTGGCAGGCTGCCCTCCTGCTGCCCGTTGCTGGTCCCGGGGCCTCCTATGGCGCCTCATGCCATGGTGCTGCATCTCCATGAGAATGTCAAGCGTGGCAATCAACACCCGCGTCAGCCGCTGTAGGGAACGTTCCATGTGTCGCATGATTTGGATACCTAGGACAAGGGAACAGAGTCAATGGCTGTGACTGTCCATATCCTTGAACCCCACCCATCATGCAAGGCATATAGCCAAGTGCCCTGCACCTGTGATGGTATGCACCCACCCACAGTGAACGTGCACATGACATGCCCAACCAGGCAGCACCAGCTATGTGTACCAATGCACACACACACTGCCCATGTCCATCACAGCACAACCAAGGCTGTCAAGTGATGTGGCTATGTGGTGAGATGCTAGTTCCACAGCCATGTGTCCAGTGCATGCATGAACCACCAGTGACGCACACACAGACATGCAGTGACACTGGACAGTGATGACTGTCACCTGTGTCGTGCATGGATGTGTTGTCCATGGCTGGTGGTCTTGCCCCCCCCACCAGCATGCAATAGCATCCATGATGTAATGACACTCACCCTCATCAAGCAGCTGTGGCTGCTGCTGCTGCTGCTGCTGCTCCTGCTGCTGCCACTGTGGCCCAACCATCATGCCACCTCTGGCTGCCACCTGTGCCCCGCCATGGCCCTCCTCAGTCCGGGCCTGCCTCCGCTTCTCCACACCTGTGGGTGACAAATGTTGAGAAACACATCAGTGTGAACCAAAAGCAGACAGCCCCCTGCCCCAGTGAGTGTGCCTGCCCACACAGCCAGACCCATGCACCACACACCTGCACACACTGACACAGCCAACCATAGTAGAGCCCTCCCCCATGCATCGCCACCAATACACAGTCACACCCCTACGGACAATACAGGTGCAGTGATGGGTCACCCACCTGGCCTAGGTACAATGCCCTCCTGGCATGGGACCCGAGGCATTCCAGCAGTGCCTGCTCCCTCCTGCAGAAGTCACTATAGCGGTGCCTGCACTGTTCTGCCATTCTGCACCACCCTGTGACCTGCTCCAGTGCAGTGGCCACCTGCTGCCACACATGGGTGCGTGCCATGTTGAGGGGATCTCCCCCAAACAGTGGCCCAAAGTGAGGCTCCACCACAGCCACCAGGTTGGCCACCTCCAACGGACTCCACTGTGGAGCTCTCCTGCGTGCCATTACTGGAGTTGTATAGTAGGCAATATGGCATCCTGCAGCGCGGCAACCCCACGTGGAAATGTTGCTCAATAGAACACCATTAGTTCCTATCGCGCTGTTCATATAGTGCCATCGGTTCACATCGCACTGTCACCGAACAGCGCGACAGAGCCGGACACATGCCAGAGAACAGCGCCAGGGGCCAAAGGTCAGGCACAAGGTCAGGGGTCTGTGGCGCAAGGCCACGCACAGCACCATCGGATGTCTACATGTCCTGCGCAATCGGTCACCTGCGTGCCAGTGCCACAGTGTACTATTGCGCATTTGTGCAACAGCGCTATGAGGTGACCAGCGCTGCAGCGCCACTGGCACAATGGTGGCCGTGTCCTGCACTGCTCATCGTGCACAGCATGTCATCAGCACAGCAGACGCCTGCGTAAGCTACCCGGGCATGCGCAATGTGGTGTACTACACAGTCACGGAAATGCGCCATTGGCTCAGCTGGCTCAACCGTATTGCGCAAAGCGCAACTGCGCGATATTCAGCCGACACATGCAAATCATCTGATCAGCCATTCAAAGGCACAGTGGCATGATTAGCATCTCATTACAGTTGCTCCACTCCTAATTTGCATGCATTGCGCTATAAATGTGCGACATTGGGCTGTGCTGGCCAGATTTGGTTACTGCAGGTGAGAGGTGGGTTGCATGCTGTGTGATGTTCTGGACAATGGTCATGGGATAACGCTGTAGACTGCACAGTGACAGGTGTCCACTTCCACCCATACAGACCGACATGACCGAGCAGAGCCAAGGTGAGGGTGAGGATGGTGGGCGGAGGAGGAAGCCCAACTTCACCACGGCGGAGACTGAGGCCCTTTTCCAGGCCTACCTGGAGGAGGAGCCACTACTGAGTGGACGGCGGGGCACCCCTCAGGCCCGTGTGGCTGCATGGGAGGGGGTAGCTTGGGCAGTGAACCTGCACGGAAGCCACCAGCGCTCCGTGCAGGAATGCAAAAAGAAGATGGGGACAGACCACAGGAGGGTGAAGGAGAAGGTGGCAGCCCTCAGGGCGGCACGTGCTGGCACAGGCGGGGGCCAGCCAGCAGTGGTGGAGCTGATCCCGGCTGAGGACCGACTGGCTGCATCAATGCAGCGGAGTGCTATTGAGGGCGTACCAGGAGGTGGATTCCAGACAGGTGGAAGCCCATCACTGCACAGTATGACATGATGGTGGTGTTGGGGGGGAAGGTTGTTCACATGCACTCACATGTCCTCACTTTCTGTTACAGATCCAGTTCATCTTCAGGGGATGGTGGTGGTGGGTACAGGCAGTGAGGAAGACCTGCCGGAGTTGGAGGAGGGTCCATCCACCTCTGTCGCCAGCCAGCATGCACTGCACCAGCATGCACGCCTGGCTGCCAACTCTGTTGTCGGTGAGTCAGGTGTGGGGGGTGCACAGCCTGTGTCTCAGCAGTCTGGCATGCAAGCATGCCAGCATGCTGTGACTGTGGCCATAGCACATACCTGCACCATTGATGATGCAAGGACTGCAATGGGCAGTGACATGTGTGTGTCCCATGATGGACACACAGCAGGCCAGCACATGCCCCTGGGCCTAGCTGGTTCCAACGTGTGTGCCAGCATGTTGGCACAGTCCCAGGCTGTGACTGTCAGCATCGGTGGGGCAGCATCAGTGGCTGTGCAGGTGTCTGGCACTGTTGCTGCCACAGCAGTGGAACGAGTGGTCCCTGGGGCACAGCGGTTGGAGGGGCAGCAGCAGCAGTCACCCACCAGGTCTGGGGGTACAGTTTCCAGTGGTGGCACATGCCCACCACCCTTTGATATGCCCATTCCTGGTCCTGGTGAACAGCGCCCACCCTCAAGGGGTGTTGAGCATCAGGACCTTCCATACCCTGGGGGACAGGATGCCGTTGTGGCACAGTACCCATTTGAAGAGCACACCCGCCTGCTGCGGGAATCAGTACAGCAGCAAAGGTGGGTTGCAACATCCGTGGAGGCACTGTGCGTGGCTGTGGAGCGGCACAGCAGGGACTGTGCTCTGATCCTTGCAGAGATGGTCCATATACGGATGGATGTGACTGCTGCCATTGACAGGCAGACCCAGGCATTGGTCGCAGTCGTGGCTGCATTGGGCACACAAGCAGGTGCCCCTGTACCATGCACCCGACACAGTACGCTCTCCACTCCACTCCACGTTCCTGGCGTCATGCGACACCCAGCCTGTCGATGCCGGGTTCTGCTGTAGGCATCCCTAGCACCCCTGGTGCAGGTATGTTTGGCATACTACAGACCCCAGTGCGGACAAAGTCGCGATCGCACAGTGGGACCCCTGGTGGTCCATCGGTGCCACCCCATGTGGCCCCTGCTCAGCCTGCCAGTGCTGTTGGGTCATGGTGGGGCTGCCCATGCATCCGCGGTGGCCGTGGAACAGTGCAACATGACTGACCTGTCTCCCAGTGTGGGCCCTGTCTGGTGCTGCCCTGTGTGCAATGTGCGTCATGGTTGGCAGTGCACTGGTGGGTGCCCTACCCATCACGCCAACACACGGACCACCTGCACACCATCCCGACTGCTGTCCACAGGTGCATATGCATGATGATGCCTGCATTATACTGTACACCAAGGTGCAAGGGTGCCCAGCATCTGACACACGTACTTGGACAGTACAGGTGGTGGGTGTGGTCTGTGGATCTGTGTGTTTTCCATGTCTGTTCCTGCTCTGCTGTGCACCTACCCATGTACGCTTTGTGCCTGGTGTGTGTGTGTGTGTCCATATGACTGTTCACCCCTCCCTGATGGTGTGTTTGTGTGCCTGGTCCCTTCCACTCCCCTTGCCGTCATGCACCGCTGGTGTGTTGCTCTGTGTGCCTGTGGGTTGCCAGGACAGTGCTGGTTACACATGGCCCCTGACTTACCTGTGTCGTGCATAATGCTCCTCCGTGATGGTGTCGGTGCAGCTGGGCCTGCGGATCAGTCGGGGTCCCGCCCGTCCAAGGGGCTGCTCATCACCATCATCACCGGCGCTGCTGGCGTCCCCATCGCTGTCCCCCTCCTCGACCTGAATGGCTATCCTACAGTCTTTGGCCATGTTGTGCAGTATACAACAGGCCAGGAATATCCCACAGGCCTTTGAGGGGCTGTACTGTAGGGCACCGCCGGAGGTGTCTAGGCATTGGAAGTGTGCCTTGAGCATCCCAAACACCCGCTCGATGATGTTGCATGTGGCGGCATGCGCCTCATTATAGTGTTGCTGTGATGGGGTCATGGGGTGCCGGTATGGTGTGAGCAGCCAGGGACGGAGTGGGTATCCGCTGTCACCTGTGTGGAGATGGTGGAGATGAGTATCATGTTCAGGTCCATATTGCCAATATCCCTGTGTGCCACTACCATAGCACCTGTGGCATTCCCACCCTTGCCCCATGTTTGCAATTCCTACATGTGTACTCACCCACTAGATGGCCTGTGGGGATGTCCCCACTCTCAAATCGATGGCACAGTGTGGACTGATACCATATGAAGGCATCATGTGCTCCACCAGGGTGTGTCGCACAGACATTGATTATGCACCCAGTGGCATCACACACCACCTGGCAGTTGACACTGGAATAGCCCTTCCTGTTCCTATATGCAGCCCCATCGGGGCCAGGTGGCATGCGAATGGCCACATGGGTGCAGTCTATTGCCCCTAGCACGGCAGGCATACGTGCTACCCTGTGGAACCCCTGCATGTTTGCTGTACGCTCTGCCGCGGTGCTGGGGAAATGGATGTGCTCCGCAGCATGTGGCAGCAGTGCGCTGAGGAATTGGGTGAGGATGCGTGACGTGACCGACTGTGTGATGCCTGTGGTGACCCCTGTCAGCCTCTAGAAGGTGCCCGTGGTGAGCAGGCACATGCAGGCTGTCACCTTGGTCTCCACCAACAGAGTGTGACTCCGTCGTGAGGGTGCCTGCATCACATCACTGCACAGCTCACAGAGCCACCTCAGTATTGCCCTGTTCAGATGGTACCGGCCCACGATCTCTACATCTGTGTACAGCTCAAAGCTGATGTGGGCACGGTACTGCCTGTTGGGGGCGTACTGCCGACGGGCCCTTCCACGGCCACGTCCACCTGCAGCATGCATTCTCACCCCCCTCATTACAGCTTCCATGTGGAAGCTGGCACTGTCCATCTCCCTGGCTTGTGACCCCTGGCTGATGTTGCTCTGTTACCCCCGCTGTCCTGACTGCTACCTCCACTGCACCGGGTACCCCTGCTGGCCTCTGCAGCCTATGGCCCACACAACTTCCCTTGCCTGCTCTGTTCTGGACTGTCACTGTCTGTCTCTCTCTGTCTGTCTCGCTTGGCATCCCTGTAGCGTTCTTGTGCCTCTTACTTAAGCCTTTTATTTTGGCTCATTTCCGGCTGTGGCGACCTTCTGTTAGCCCGCTTATTATGCATTGCGCAAAACCTTTGAATATCGCATTGCACTCTTTATGTATGGATCTGCCCCCTTTGGTTGTGCATGCCTTCATTTGCATTGTGCTGTTGCTCAGCCTGTTTTCAGTGGCGTAACTGCCTCCTGCTGAATATCGCAGAATGGCTCAAATTCGGACTTGCGCATGTGCAACCCTATTGCGCATGGCACAACCCTTTTGAATATCCCACCCAAAGAACCTTAGTGCGCATGCACTGAGGTAGGGATTACCCCAAAGGACATTGGCTGGGAAGCCAAGTTTCAAAGAAATACAAAATCACTCATACCCCCATAATGTAAAGCATCATTGGCTATATATGCATATCACCACAAAATATTATGCTGGTTCAACTTTCAACCCTTGCCTCAGTGCTTGCGCACTAAGGTTCTCTGTCTTTTAGCTTGTTTTTTGTTTTTATTGGGCTCATCACAACCCCATCCTGATAGACCAACTAAGGGTAGCTGGTGCATTCCACTGGGGAATCATACAGATGAGGCACACTGTTGACTCTTGGTAGGACAGAACACCTGTCTATGTCTTCTGTTGGCACCCTTTGCTGACTGTGTGAAAGGCCTTTCAGCACCATGCATTCCTGCTTAAAGCTGAACCAGCATAATATGTTTTGGTGATTTGCATAAACAGCCCATGATGCTTTGAGTTATGGGGGTATGTGTGATTTTTGTATTTCTTTTAAGGAAATAATGTATATTGCATGCAGAGTTATATATGAATTTCAATCAGTATTGGCCAGTGTACTTCACGAAAATATTACATGGTGGTTGGCCTTTGAAAAATAACACCAACAATCAAAAATGTAATCAAAAAGGTATTAAAAAAATTTGCAAAAGGCTGCTGTACCACCAGTATAAGAACATGGTATGTGTTTACACCCTTCTGTGGTTCAACAGCATTCAAGCACCTATGTGGTCTGCATAATTCAGTTTCATTCTAAAAGAGTATGAACCACAATGCACATAGTCCTCATATTAATACACACTATAAACTAATGATGGTAAAGCAACTATACACATAGAAAGTGTGTTCTGCCACTCTTAGGTTCTGATAATGACAGACATTTAAGCTCTGCACTCAAGAGCAAAGAGGTTCAGAAGCCATTTGAGTCAGATCAAAATGGTTGTGCATTGTTGCCTGGCCAGTGTGATCTAGGATGCGAGACTCTGTTAAACTCATGGCTCACTCAAGAAATTGTTGTTCATGAGTTACATATCTTGGGTCGTATCATGGGATTTGAGTAACAACACATAAAAGTGTGACATAAGTTGTCTTAATTCAGAAAGAAGGAATGCATCTAAAAATTCATTGCAAGATGTTACACCTGAACTAACTGGATATCCAAGATCTTTGACCTAGCAATATCCATTAGGGTATAAGCTCCAAACGTTGCTGTGTGGCCTGGTGAACAGCATCTGCCATCTCCTCCTAAAACACATTCATTCAGATCAATTGTCTTTATTAATTCTTCTCTATGTCTATTCTAAACATTCTTCACAGCTGGCACAAGATACAAACGCTGCAAATTAAATGTTCCCACAGATATATATGGAATTTGTATGCATTTTTAAGAAGCGCAGGACCCTAACTGCACTACTGCCTATGAAGCACATTCCACAGGCCATGATAAAATTGCCAATTGGTAAACTAGAGTGCCGTGACTGATTCTCCAAAGTCTTGAGAGTCTCATTAACACATACTTGTTCCAGTGTTATTAAAGTTCCAACAATTCTCTTCAAAAATATCTTGCATCTGCCCTGGCAGTATAAACAAGTTTGATGAAGCAACACTAGTGCACGCTGGAAAACAATCAATTTTCTAGCATCAAAATGATGTACATCAGCAGTTAGTTTTGTACTCCTGAAAAGTGTTAAAACAGTAAGTTTTATGCTACCTAATGACTTGAAACCTAACCAATGAGGTATGGTCATCTTGTGACTGCACATGTTCTGTTCAGTATTGCTGCGTACATAGCAAAAAGTTATTTCAATCATATAGTTATTAGTTGGGAACAAAATAGCTGAATTTAAAAAAAATTCACAATTGTTTTCTCATCACTAATGCACCTCAGATCAAAAATAGGAATTCCTTTGTGTCTTTAGCATAGTTCATTTTGTAAAAAGATACGGATTACACCCAACCCCACCAAATCACTTTATGTTATCCAAACCACACTTAAAAAAAAGATTTAAAGACCCATCCCATTGAGTGTCCATTTTCGTAGTCTCTTCCTTGCATGATGCATTTTCATCCCAGGCATAATAATCTGTCTTCAATGATGGCATCTTTTGGGGATCTTCAATTTGGGATAAAAAAAATGCACTAATCTCTTAATCACACTGTTTAATGTTTCAAGGCCCAAAAATTAAAAAAACATAAAAAAAAATGAAACAGGTTTTAATATCTCTCTCTCCCTCAACTGGTCAACCACTGTTCCTTCCAATTCATTGGGGGAAAAAAAAATCTGAAATAATAGGCAACACAATGTGGGGTTGGCTGGGGTGGGAATTTTTTTAAATCATAAGTAAGACGTGAAATCATTTTATTTTCCTACATCCTAACATGCCCCTTTTTCAAACTGTCAGTCACAGGTAATGAAACTGCAACATTGTATAATCACAATAAGACATGATGGGTTGGGAATAGAAGAGATCTTAATGCTCAACCAGTGACTGAAGGCACTCAACCAGCTGCATCATGCCTTATGAAGACTATGTGAATGTGATAAAATAAGTTCTATTCAAACTCCACTGCAAGTCTTATTACTTAATTTGGTAACATATGATACATCATCTTATTCAGTATGATATTCAAATAATGTGAATAATGTCTGACATAATTTAATTACCTCAGATATGTTTAATAATACTTGGTTACAGTGATTCTAGAGAGTCACATTATGCATTTGGAATTTAACAGTATGATTTATATATTGCTTTACTCACTGGTGGTCTATACTTGCTTGATATTCACAGTCATTGCTTTTATCTTCAGAATTGGAACTATAATCTGATGACATTTTCCAGTCTGGATCATTGTTTTTTCTAGAACTTGTGGGCGTAAACACTTCATTGTAGTCTTCTGTGTTGAAATGGCTTTCACTGTCTGCTAGAGTTTCACATTGTGTTTCACGCGATACCATTTCAGTAACATTGAGCTTTATTTGGGTAGATGTATGTACTCCATTAGGGTCTATCTGAGTTTATTTTGTTGACTGTGACTTTTCATAGTAGATATGTACAGGCAATGTTTGTGCACCTCTAGAGACTGTTTTCTGTAACAAACATAAACATTGATCATGACAGCACTATGCACCACTCAGCATGTGGAGGTGGTGAGGATGCAAATAGTGGTGCAGTGTAGTAGATGCTGGGACATGGTTTTCTGAAAAACACTCTGGAACATGAGATGCTACCACATCTGCAGGCATCTATCTGTGTTGAGGGCAGAGGCAGCCTGTCTACGAGCTGAGTGGGCCCAGAATTGAGAGACCTCTGACCCCAACCAGAAGGCACTGTAACTGCAACCAATACCTTAAATATCACCCAGGAGGAGGAGGAGGAGAAGATGGGCTATGAAGGGCTCCTACAGGGTTCAGAATGTGGGCATGAAACACATTCACTCCACAGTCCAGCTTATGAACTCCTACATTATTTTTGCAGGAGCGGGAACAACCAACAATGACACCCGAGGTTGAGACAAGGTTGGATAGATGGGTCCTCTGCAATGGAGTTCAAGCAGGGAGAGGATACCAAAAGAAGAAAAAGCCATTTCTGATGGCAAACTCAATAGTCTGGAGAATGGAGATGGGGCATAGTTGAATGAGGGAGTTGTAGATCAAGTGCCTTCCAGGTGGCACAGCACGGAAGGATAGAAAGCATATCCAGAGGATCACAAGGGTGGCAATAAGGGGTGACAAGCTAGATTTCATTGTCCACCAGGGGTCAAATGACCTGCCCAGGGAAAAGGAAAAGATGGACAGAGTAGATGCAGTTTTTAAGACAGTGGGTAGGAGCATAAGGTGGGTAGCAAACTTTGTGAGCTTCTCATATGTCCTGCCTGTCCACAGCATGGAGGAGGACAGGATACAATACTCTGTATCCAGAAATTCAACTTGTGGTTGAAGGAATGGTGTGGAGAGTAGGGCTTTGGCATCATTGAGGGAATGTGGCCCCACCTGTGGATGCGGGTCGGGGATCTTGGTCTGTAAGGTGGCGACTGCCCACATCCATCTTTTGAGGGTACCAATAGCACTCGTTGACAGGTGTAAGTGTGTAATCAGCATGAATTTAATCTAGCCAAGGGGATTGGGGGAGGAAGGATAAGAATATGCACCCCCGGAAGATGAGAGCAACAGGGGAACTTGAGAAATTAAAATACATATGGAGGGCACAAGTGTACACAAGGTCAGGGGACAAAGTGGGTCAGATCAGAAAAGAGAGGAGCATATAGGAACAAAACAAAGGAAGGGCACCACATCCTAGAAAGCCACAAACACAAATGACGGTAGTCTGATACTTGGACTTAGTGGTAATAACAGAGACCTGGTGTAATGTAAACCAGAGTTTGGAGGTGACATACATTCAAGATAGACAGCATTGTCAAGAAGGGGAGAGGAGTGGTTTTGTATGTGTAGGATAACATAAAGGCGACTGTAATTCAAGGAGGACAGGGTGGAGGGGAAATGCTCCGGGTGACTCGAAGCAGCCAAGGTACATCCAACCAGAAAGGTTTATTATGCAGATCAATAGCTCAAGGAGAGGAGATAGAAAATGATATGATGCTAGTAATTAACAGAGTGGCAAACCAAGGAGAGGTTTTACTGGTTGGTGATTTGAATCTGCCGGACATGGACCGAAGTGTTCCAGTGGTGGTGAAAACACGGGGTGGAAACATCTTAGACTCCATACAGGGTGCACTCCTTAAGCAGATGATCATATAACCCACACAGAAGAGGGCACTATTAGTCCAGGTTCTCACAAATGGGGATAGTGTGATGAATACATCATAATTAAACAAGAAGAAAGCAAACTAACGTATTGTGCTTTGCACACTGTGAGTTGTCAAATAAAAAATACTCTATTCATGTTTTTGTAAAGGGAGGTTTCATGACTCATACATGTGTGGACAGGAAGAAAGCACATAACATACTAGGTTAAAAATGTTCCATACCTTTACAGTATACAGTATGTGTTTGAAGGAAAGTTGGAAAATGATCCAACAGCATTGTCACTTTCTAAAGGTACAGACACACTAGCACTTGAAACATGAGTCAGTTGAGTTGATAGTGCTTTGTTTATTATCTGCAACCAGAAATATTAACCTTGTTATTGTTATTGTTATCCATGGTCCAGCACCCCTGATTGTACCCCACCTCACAGACAGCAACATATATGTAAGTATATGTACTAACCTCAGGGCAAGAGCACTTATTGTATAAGCATAAGTGTCCAGATCTGTGTTCTGCTGTACTTTTCTAATGCATATTATGCTTTACACATATATCTTAGTCTTAGGAGATGCTTTCCATTATATTTTATTGTATAATCATAAGTTAGGCAACAGTGCCATCTTTAGTGTTTGTATACGACTGTAACTACAAGTGACCTTGGACATTCATAACAGACCCTATGGTTTGGCTATCTTTGCAAGCTAAGCAAAATCTTATGTTAGTTAGGATGGTTACTCATTCCACCTGTTATTGTCCAATTGCATACTTTTTATTTATCTTCTTTAGTAATTACCATGATATAAGACCCTTTGTAGCACATAGCACTCTGTGACTAGTGACTGCACCTAAGTAGGTAAGGAAAACTCTGGAAGCTCTCCCAGTGTGTATTCACTGTTGGTAGTAAGCCTGTATTATATTTTGCCTGTAATAAATTACATGTATTACACATGCACCACTTGTCTGTGGTCTCTTCCTTTGTGCCGTTCCCAAGAAGAACCTGAGAAAGGTAATTTTATTACCCAGTTACATTTGGTGACAGTGTGCAGGTTGGAAGGTACAAAGTGAGGATTCCATTCAATTTATTTTGAATGTCGAGTAGTGTACTGCAACTTTCACCTACTTGGACCTACTCATGCTTACAGTGGTAACGATTGTGGTGGACACATTCTGTCTTTGACTTGGGCATGGCAGACCCACACCGGCGCCTCTTACACTCCCTCTGCAAAAGACAGCATACCACCTTGGCCTCATCATTCACCCACTGGGGACTGGAAAGTGGTTGGTGACCGCACCAAGGATTTTGCCCAGTTTTCTGACTGCTTCATTGTTTGTTTGTCCACCCCTTCTTTGTCATGTCTGATTTTTGCACAGAACTGAGACTAGATCTCTCGAACTACCTCACATCCCATGGCGGACGGACAGATTTCATGTTGGACACAAAATCTGTTGACAAACCATAACTATGCATATCTGGCCAATACTTAGAGTCCAAATAAACAGCCAAGAAATACAATCTTAAAGGTCTCTTGGTTGCGGCTCTACATACTGCTGTTAAAAGTCTCACATCAAAGTATGCCTTCCTTGAACTGCAAAACTCCGCTCTAAAAAAAGAGATAGGCTTGCAGGCATCCGAGTTACAGTAAAAGGAACAGAAACTAGTGGAGGAGACACAGTCACTTTGTGATGCCAATAAAAGACTGTTGCATTGTATTACTCAAGACTCTGAGTGAGAAATTTGTATGCTGAGAGATGATTGTGAAAGTTTGAAATGTGATAAACAGTTAGCGTATTTAAACAATATTTTGAGTGATATGAATGAGGGTTTGAAAGAGGATAATGCTGAGCTGAAAGAGGATTATGAGAGAGTGCGTCATGAGTTAGACAAAGAGCTTAGGGAAAATGTTGAATTGGGCGCCGCCTACAGAGTGTTGCAGTGTGAGGTTGAGAAATGTATTGAGCAGGGCACTGCAAGAGTTTGTCACAAGAAGTGTAGAGAAAAGATGGTAAAGGTGCGCCATCAGTGGGAGGTTCTTGCCCTCCATGTTAAGGCCATGAATGGGTTTCAGTATACACCCATTGATACTGTGTCATCTGGCGATGATGACTCTGACTTTGATGATGAGGCATGCCACATCACACACAAGTCCAACTCCTGTTGTGCTGTAATTTTCATCTGCCATTCCCAAGATGGTGTCCACATTGGCATCCATTCTGCATTGCCACGTCTACACAAACATGGCGGCAGCTATGTACAATGCCAAAATGGTGGTCTCCATGACACAGGTGGATGGCCTGTATTCTGTGGTGCATCCCCACTTGCTCCCCTCACCAGGGAGGACACAGCAGAGGTGCACGGCCTGATTCAAGAGCCTATTAGTAGCATCACTTTACCAGAGGACCAACAGAGTGCCATCTGGGATCAAAGTGATAGAATGTTCACAGACACTATCAGTCAGGATCATGAATACAAAGCAGTCACTGATGTGGCAGTGAAATCTGTACTTCATGGTGCCATAGAACATATTGAGTTGAATGTGATTCCTCATACTTCCAATCCCCTACAAGTCACTCACTCTGTCCAGCAAATTGCTCAAAGTATTGGACAGATGGGCCCGACTGACAAACTTAGTTGCCATTTGGAGAAGGTGCGCTCCCTCTGCGCGAAGCTTTCTCTCCAACCTGAGTACCAGGTTCAAGTCTTGGGACAGATGATCAAACCTACCCTCAGGGCCAAACTCCCAGAGATCATATACAACTGTGACATTGTCATCTATAATGACATCTATGAGGCCCTCATCACTGCCAACTCCCTGGATGTCATACGAGCTCACTTGGCCTACAAGGTTAAGCAGAATGTGAAAGAAAGCCCTGCGGCCTACCACCAAAGGTTATGGCTTGCATACTACATGGCCAAGGGACTAGCAGGGGAGCTTGCAGACTGAGACCAGATTAAGTGAAAGGATTTGTACATCTGGAACATGACCCCAGCCTTGCTGGAAAAGGTTGAACTCAATGTCTACCCAAATACCGACTCCTTTGCCAACAGTTTCACAAAAATGGAGCATGCCTACCAGGTCTACCTCTGCAACCTTGCTTCCAGTAAAACCAACAAGGCTGCCATGATTCAAACTCCAGCAGCACAGGTGGCTGCAGTACAGCCTACCTCCAACGCACTCATCCACTATACCGTGAAAGGCAATAACCAGAAAAGTGATGACCCTTCTGACAAAAAGAAGTCATACAAGGTGGGGGAGACCAGAACTATAAAAACAACAGAAACAGGGACAGAAGCAATTGGAAAAATCCAAATGCCCAATCCAATGGCCAGAACCACAATGGCCCTAGCTATTGAAGCCTAAAAGATGAGAATGAGACCCTCTGCAAACTGTTGGAGGAGGACTGTGAAGAGAGAGCAGCTAAGCCTACGAATACTGTAGTAGCCCTCACTCTGGCCACTGGACAATCATGTGGTCAGGGGAGTCCTTCCCTGCCTCCGGCTACCAAACAAATGAATAGCTGAGGGAAGAATCCTTTCATGGAATCGGCTACTGGCCAGGCCAATGTGACGACCAAGAAGGAAACATTCATGCAGGCCGCTGTTGCACCTGTGATGTCACAGGTACCTCTATATCCTGTGCAAGACTTGCAGGAGGCCCTAAGAGACCCTGGAGGCCTCAGATTTCTGGAACAGGAAATTTACGATGATTCTAAAAATGCAGATTGACAATTACAGGCCCCTGTCCAGATTGTGAGTGACTTGCTTGTTGACACAAATGGACAGCCTTGTGTAAAGGCCACGGTCAGGGGCTGCCACCTTACCATGCTTCGGGATACAGGATCAGCCATGTCAGTAATCTATGATGAGGACCCAGTCTCATCTGACTGGTCTACTGGCTGGCCGACCAGTGCCCAGGGTGTAGATGTGACCCACCTACACACCTATGGATCTGTTCCTTTGCCTGTGGTGGTAGGCCACCACAGGACTAATTTTGTCTTTGACCTCATGGTATTACGTCATCACCCCAGCATATTGGGAATTGACTTTCTAGCACTACACAGCTGTGTGGTGGACCTAGCCAACAGGCTACTTCTCCAGATCAAAGGACAATGACATGCTGTCACCATTCCAGACTCACATGTGGTGGCAGCCATCTCCCATAACAACAAGGATTATGACTTCAAGGCTTTGTTCAAAAGTCATGACCTGTTTTCCAAGCTTGCACCTTTGCTGCAAAAACACCTCGATGTGTTTGCCACCAACAAGCACAACTGTGGTAGGATGCACACCACCACTGAAATCACAGGACCCAACCCTGTGAGGCAGAAGCAGTATCCATTTCCTGCTGAAGCCTTGCCATCATTGAGGGAGACCTTTCAATCACTGCTTCAGCAAGGAGTGATTAGGACCTGTGTCTCCACCATCAGTTCACCTATTTGGCCTGTGAAAAAGCCAAATGGAGCTTTGAGACTCACACCTGATTGCAGGAGACTTAATCAAGTTACCCCCAGTTGTGCTCCTGCAGTAGCATCAGCACTTGATGTGCTCAAGCTATTGACACCTGACAAAAAGTGGTTCATAGCTCTTGACATCTCTAATGGGCTTTGCTCACTCCCATTAGCACAGGTGGATTCCTCTTTTCTGAATTATTTGTCATTGTTCAACTGCACTTGTATACAGGAAACATGGACTAATGAAGAAACAAATTTAGATGGATACAAAACATTTAAAAAGAAAGCAATTAGATCTAAACAATACAGTAGAATATTGGGTAGTTTAATAACTTGGTGTAAGATATTTGACCTTGTAAACCAAAAAGAGATAGACATCAATTCAGAATATATCCTACCAATTTGTATGTCATCCAAGAACAAGACTACTATAATTATTAATGTAAATTTACCCCAGATAGGATACAGATATCTGGATCACGGGGATATAGGAAAATTGATTAACTTAATAGAGGAATCCACATATATAGACCCTGCACGTGGATTAATAATTGATGGGAATTTTAATGCCAGGGTGGAGCACAGTCTGGAGCCCTCATTAGAAATAGCTGGTGCGTGTGCAGCTTTGAGTTCCCACGTTTTAATTATTAAAAGAAAGTCTAAGGACTGAAAAGATTGTAATAGAGTTAAACCACTAGTAAAAGAATTGGAGGATAATGACCTCATCTTGATTAATGAACAATCCAGGGGTAATCTAAGTGGGACATTGACCTACATAGGACCAAGGGGTGCATACATTATAGACTATTGTTGGATCTCAACAAATATAATAACATACGTTTTGGATTTTAAAGTGGGAGTGAGATCAGAAAGTGAGCACATCCCTTTAGAAATAAAAATAGATCTGTGGCCAAAAATATCCATAAGACCTATTAATAAAACAGATATTATTAGGATTAGAAAAGGGGTAAAGTGGGATCTTTTAGAAAACCATACTTCTGTCAAACTCCTAAATGAACATGGAGTGAGGGAGAAAATAGTGGATTTCACTCAGCAGGTAACTTCAGAGTTCTGCATGGGGAACTTTAAAGGAATTATGGAAAATATATAATATCAATAATTTTCATGGGTTTCATTAAGCAAGGTTAAAAAAGGCAGCAAGTGGTTTGACTGGGAATGCAGAAGATATAAATCGGAGTATAATAAAATCAGATTGAACAAATTAAGAAGACAATTATAAAAAGTTGCTATCAAATAAAATGGAGCAACATAGAAAGACCACATGGGAGGAATTTGAAAAAAAAAACAGTAAGGGAAAATAATGATAAGAAATTTTGGGAAATGGTGGCATATGGTAGGGATTATCTCCCAGAAACTATTGAGAATCATATAGATCCCCAGAGATAGGAATCCTACTTTAGAGACCTTTTTCATGATCCAAGTATAACAGAAGTCAATCAGATTATTAGAAAATGGGAACCTATCAGTCATCAAATCACTAAGCAAGAAATAAACTCAGCTATCGGTCACACTAAAAAGCATAAGGCTCCAGGACCGGACAGTATCCCGGTGGACATGATAGTGGATGATCCTGATTTGTGGGTACCAGTTTTAAGAGTTTTATCTAACAATATAACTCAGTTGGGGAAAATACCCAAAACATGGAGGGAGAACATTATCATACCTATCCATAAAAATGGAGACAAGGCAGACTCCAATAATTACAGGCCTATAAGCCTATTAGACACATTTCAAAAATTATTTACAAAAATATTACACACTAGAATAATGACTTGGTTAACAGAAGATAATATACTAAATGAGGCTTAAGCAGGATTTCTTCCAGAACACTCCACAATTAACCAATGTTTTGTACTTTCACAACTGGTACATAAATATATTAGCATTAAAAAACAGAAATTATACTGTGTATTCATAGATTTAAAGGCAGCCTTTGACAGGGTCAATAGGGAAAAAGTGTGGGATGTATTGGAAAGTTATAAATTGGAAAGTTCAAGTCTCAATTTGTTGAAAACATTATATAGAAATAATTTTACATTTGTACGGTACAATAAAGAGGGCAACTGTACACCAAACTTTCCAACTCATATTGGATTAAGACAGAGCTGTGTGCTCTCCCCAGTACTTTTTATTATATTCCTGAATATGGTTATAGAAACTATAAGTGACTCAGAGCTGCACATGCCAAGTTTGGGCTCCAGGCGGTGCCCCTTCCTGGCTTACGTGGATGACGTAGTCCTGATTGCAACAAGCTATCTAGGAATTAGCAGAAGTATAAATAAATGTTATGAAGAATGCATTAAGGTATGTCTTAAAAATAGTTTTGATAAAACAAAATACATGATTTTTAATCCTCAATTTGTTACTCAGGGTAAAACAACAGTTCTAAAATGTAA
The DNA here is from genome assembly GCA_016271365.2 of Neoceratodus forsteri. Taxonomy (NCBI): domain Eukaryota; kingdom Metazoa; phylum Chordata; order Ceratodontiformes; family Ceratodontidae; genus Neoceratodus; species Neoceratodus forsteri. The sequence goes on from CM028129.1 coordinate 1,137,709,773, forward strand.
TACGCATAGAATAGAGTATGTAAAAAGGTTTACCTATCTGGGGATTGAATTAGTTTATAATCTAAATTGGCAAGGGTATATTCAATCATCAGTACATAAAGTAAATAGATTATTTTCAACAATGGAGATGTTTTCTTATAAATATGGTGGTCAATCTGTTATGGGCACATCAAGAATATAATGCAAAAATTAAAAGTCAGATTCTCTATGGGGCAGAAATCTGGGGTCAGGGAAAATTTGTTACTTTAGAAACAGTCATGAATAAAATATATAAAAGGTTACAGAGGTTACCATAGAGTACAGCTTTGGGTCTTGTTAGACTAGAATTAGGGCAAACCTCAATTAAATGTAATGTGGATTCAAGGTTAGCTTCCTACTGGATTAAATATGCAACATGCCAGACAAAAGACTTCCTAGAATATGCCTAGAAGAAACAATGTCTTATAGGAAAGCTGGATTTGTCTTCCCAAGTATGCATATTTTAGATAAAAACATTAAATCATATGGGTTGTTGGAATGCTTAACTCAAAGTTATATAATTCATCTTCCTGAGGTACAGGCAAAGATTAAAATCAGACTCAAAGATGTTAACATCCAAAAAGAAATCAGTGGGGCAAAAAATTATAAATTAAGTCATCGACTTGCAGTAAATACCAAGAGATATTTTGGCACAGAAAAATATTTAAATAAACTAAAAAATCCCAATCATCGGAAATCTTATACCAAATTTAGATTTGGATATGTTGACAGTCAACATTTAAGACAACACCATGGCACGTCTAATTCAAGAATGTGTGCCTGAAATCTGGATGAAGACAGTCCAGCTCACCTTCTTTTGTTCTCCCTGATTTATAAATTCAAGAGAAGATTATATTTGGGGGATATTTTAGCAACTCTAGACATGGAACCTCATTATCAGTATAATTATTTATTAAAAATTCTATCTCAAAACATTTAGAGGATATTGTAAGATTCTGTAGCAGCATAGAAAGAAAACAGATTGCATATTAACTTCAAAGTAACTCTTGTACAGCTGTAAATTCTCTTTAGCTGGCATATTTTTGATAGATTAGTAGACAGAAGGGAAGCATATTAACATCAAACTACATTTGTAATTGTCAAGTTGTCTCATATCTAAGTAATATATGATGATTGTTTTTATCTTTGTCTGTATTTACTCACAGAGACTGTGCAAAATGTAATATTTTTAACCCTGTCTGTACTTATGTTTGTATTTTTTACTGAGACTATGTAAATTGCCAAATTTTAAACTCTGTTTTGTACATTTTGTAATGACTTTTTCTAAAGTCGAACAATAAAACATTGAATTGAATCGAAAGCCAATACAAATTTGCTTTCACCTTTGACGGACACCAGTACACCTTGACCTGTCTGCCCCAGGGCTTCCACAATAGCTCTTCCCTCTTCCTTCTCCACATGATGGATGACCTACAGGGATTCTCCACTCCTCAGTGTCTCCTATAGTACATGGATGACTTGCTCCAAGCAACCACCATGAAAGAAGATCATTTGGCTCTTCTAGATGAACTTCTGTCTCTCCTCAAGAGAGCAGACCTCAAGTGCAACCCCTGTAAAGCACAATTGTGTGAAAGAGAGGTTATCTTCCTTGGCCTACATAACACAGACCAAGGCACAAGCCCAGCTATCAAGAAGATCCAAGGCTTGCAAGATCTGTCACTTCCTACTAGTGTGGCAACACTAAGACGCTTCTTAGGAATGGTAAACTACTCCAGGGAATTTATCCCTGACTTTCCCTTGAAAGCCGCTCCCTTGTATGAACTTCTGAAAAATGATGTCCCATGAACATGAGGCCCCATTCACAATGAAGCTGTAACACAGCTCAAGCAAGCCTTAGCCTCAGCCCAAGCACTGATCAATCCTAACCCAAATCTCCCATTCCACTTGGAAACCGAGACCTCAGGTGTGGCCATGTCTGCAGTGCTGGCACAAAAATACAATGGGCACCACAGGCCCATTGCCTATGCCCCTCAGATGCGATCCCCAGTAGAGAAAAAATATAGCTTCTATGAAAGAACACTTTTGGCAACCTTTTGGGCTGTCAGGCATTTTCTTATCATCATTGGGTATGCTTCCTATTGTTCTGCATACCGGTCACACCCCAACCAACTTTTTACTTTCAGATAAAGTTAAAGATGTTTCAGTCACCAACACCAGATTAACCCACTGGTCTTTGCTTTTGCAGGACAGGGACATCAAAGTACTGCCTGCTAAAATGCCCTTAATCTTGGCCCATGACCTACTCTACACTGGTAAGCCCCATAACTGTGCATTCTAACCTCCTGACTTACCCAAGCCAGGACAATTTTTACCAGCTACACCAGATGTGTTAGAGGATACCACCATGTATTGTGTCTTTACAGATGTCTCTGCCTCCTATGTGGATGGAGAACAGGTAGCAGGATTTGTGGTGCTCATAATAGACAAAGATGGTGATTTCAGGTGCATTTCTAGAAAGTGCACTGTTATCTCATCACAGTATGCTGAACTGCAGCTATGGCCTGTGCTTTGGAGGTCATGCCCCATGGGGACAAGAATACCATCATCTTTGCAGACTCCAACTGGGTCTGCTCTTCCCTTACTGAGTTTCTACCATTCTGGGAGAAAAATAACTTTACATCCTCTGATGGTACATTTGTCAAATACAGAGATATGTTTGTGTATATACACACCCTGAAACAGCAGTTTACTCACAATATCCACAAGGTAAAGGCTTACTGTAATCCCAACCCTTACCATGAATTCAGTGATCGAATGGACTCGCTTGCCAAAGCAGGCGCTCGAGGGGGGAGACATCGACAATGACTCATCCAATATCTGTGGCAACTATTTTCTTAGCTGCTAACACTAGGCAAAACCAGTACCAGAACCTCCACTGGATCTTTCTGCTGTGCAGAAATCTGACCCAGACAAAGGAATTTAACAACAACTAACTGTTGGTAGTCCATACAAGAGACACTCTTGACAACATACACTTGTCTAGTGATCAGAAGTTCATCTGGTATCGAAAAGAGGATACAGGTGACAAACTGAGGGTTGCACCACAATTTATGCAAACTGATTTCATCCATATGGTTCATGATACACCCACTGGTGGACACCGGGGGCAGACAACAACCTCTGGAGACTCAAAACCATTGTCTGGTGGCCTGGCATGGCCAAAGATGTTGAGTACTATGTGGACAATGGCATAGTATGTGCCCAGAACAATCCAATTTAAGTGAAAAGAAATGCCAAATTGTTGCCACAAAAGCAAACTAGACCATGAAATTTGATACAGATTGATTTCATTGGCCCCTTGACCACCTCCAGCAAGAACAAGTATGCACTTGTTGTCACGGATTTGTTCTCTAAGTGGGTAGAAGTATTTCCCAATAATAGTAACATGGAAAAGACAACTGCCAAGATCCTGGTGGATCAATTGTTTTCCAGGTGGGGCCTATCCCTAAAGGCAGACTCGGACCAGGGAACCAGTTTTACAGCTGAGCTGATGAAGCAGACACTCCAACTACTTGAAGTAGATCTGAAATTACATTTCCTTTACCATCCTCAGTCCTCAGGCCAGGTAGAAAGAGCCAACAGAAGAATCAAACAGATGTTATGCAGATTCATCAATGACAATCCCAAGCATTGGGATTTCCCTCTTGCCACTACTACTGGTGGCAATCAGGGGCACTCCTGCAGCAACTAATCAGTGCAAACCCTATGAGGTTATGACTGGTAGAGCCATGAGATTACCTGAGCACCTGTTGATTGATCTTCGCACCCCTACTGCAGATAGAGTATCTGTGGACAAGTAAGTTGAAAAGCTTCATGACAAGATCAAGAAGACACACCTGTTTGCTGCCAATCACATGGGTAAAAGCTCAACATCAAGCTAAAGCTCATTTTGATAAGCATGTCAAAGAAGTCGACTGGCAAGTTGAAGACCAAGATATGCTTCTGCAATACAGACAACCAACTCATTAATTTGCCAGCAAATGGGAAGATCCATACCCCATTGTCAACAAACTCAGCCCTGCTCTCTATCAGGTCCAAGTTCAAAAGCAAAAGAAGACCACCAATAAGTGGTTCCATGCTAATCAGCTCAAGTTGTACAAAGGTGACTAAACTTACTTTTCCTAACCCACTTAGGGTGGAATAGTACCCTACACTTAACAAACCTTTTCTGTTTTCTTTCAGGTACACTGGCAAGATGTCTATCTTGCACCTCCTTATCCTGGTGGGACTACTACTTTCCCTGACTAACTCCCAGAATAAACCCCTATCGACTCACAGACAATGTGTAGAACATTTTCTTAGCAAACCTGAACACTCAGCCCCAATGGGACTTCATATTAATATGCCCAACAAAATGATTACGGTTAAGGAAGGCTCAGATGCCTATCTTAATGCCATAGTAGTTGCTCCAGACAAGTCTTCACTCTCTATAGAATGAGAAACTGATCTTAATGGCTACATACTCCCTGTAGCTTGCCTATCCAAAGGTACATTCCATGGATAGCCTAAGACAGACTTATCCAAAAATGGTACTCTCTCCATTTGACAGGCTTCCCCCAGACATACTGTTCGTTACAACCTTACTGCTGTCATAGATCCTGCTTGGTGTGACCGCCTCACCTCTGAGGAGTCATGTGCTTTTTTTCTTCTTTCTGTAGTCCCACCTACTGAAGAAATGACTGACTGCCTTTCCCAGGAGGAAGGTCCGCCTAGTGGTTTGACCACCACTTCCCTTCCCGGTGCCCTGATTAATAATGTACAATTTATGCATGTCCCAGTTATTTTCAATCTTACACACTGGAATATGGCTGAGATTGATCTTTGTCACATGACCAATACTTCTAAATTTTACAGTATGATGCTTACAGACATTGTAGCGGCTTATCAAACACACACTAACAATCCAGTTAGTGGACCTCATACTACTGATCATGTAGGAGTCTTTCAACCAGCACCTAATGCTAAAGCTAGACCACACACTAGGCATGAAACTGCAGATGTTACCAGTGCAGCAGGCACTGCTTCTGGCTTGTTTGGCTCAGGCATGTCTATCTGGAATAGACCATATATAGCTGCTATTAAAGCACAAACTCTTAATTTTCAGCAAGCTGTTAAGAATGATATCCTAACCCCACTGTTACATGGTGTAGATGGTTTAAGTAAGGAAGAATGTTTTACAATTTACAACATGCAGGAAAGTGACAAAGGGTTCAGTGATACTAGAAATAAGATTAATGAACTGATTTTTCAAAATAACAATGAAGCAGACAAGCAATATATTGCCCATGAAGTTTTATGCTCTGTATATGGTTCTAATGTAATTTCCACTGTTAACAATCTCTTCAGGGACTTGGAAACAGGAAGCATTCCAGATCTTATCCATGATAAATGAATGGGTAAATGGTATTGTCCTCACTGCAAATCTCTTGGTTGCATCAACATTTGCTTGGCAAATTCTGTTAACATTTCTATGTCCACAGCTAGGAATTTTGGATATGTCTCCCATTATCCAAATCAAGCACCTTGTTACTTTACTAAGACTTGTTCAATTCGTGACAACATGTTCATAACCTTTACTGTTTCACTACCACGCTTTCATCCTGAAACATCTGTTTTTGATAAACTGGCTGCAATTTATTCCATCTGACACCTTGTTGATGACATTATTGACAAGCTGGGCAAAAACAAATAAGGTTACTCAATGAAGATAGTCAATAATGTAAACGGCTATCTAATTTACTGTGTATCCTCTTACTCATTTATGTTTGCATGTACTACTTTTACTTTGCATGACTAAACACACATAACATATCATTTGCCAGCACTTATGAACTAATAGTAATAACTATTTTCTACTCCCTGCTGTGACCATCCACACTGGTTCACCCTTCCTTCGTGGGATTTCTCAACACTCTGGATCACCTCCTGGAGCAGGGCCTACCCTCCCTTGGTGAATCTATCTGGAATTAGAGAGTCCATCCCTCTATGAAGTCAGCTGTGGATCCCTGGTGTGGCCTGGCCCAGCAATGAGGATGAGAGGGAGATCCCTGGGGCCCTCATCATCTCCTCATTGAGCCAGGGTTTTTTACTTGTTGGTAGCTATCCCCCGCAGAGCCTGGCCAGCAAGGCAATGTAGTACCATGGCTCCTCCCCAAGCATACGCTGCACTGCTACATTCAGCTACCCCCAGCTGCCACCAGAGGTTGCTCCATGAACAAACATATCCCTGAGCCCTCCCTGGGAAGAGAGAGCAGTCCTCTGGATGCTTGATCTCTTCCCTCCCCTGCTGACCCCCAGTGGTCCTGGCTTGCTCCCAAACCCAGGTCACCAGCGAGGCATGAGGTGTGGCATCCAGGGCCTCAATCCTCAGTGCCACTGGGCTGGCCTAACTAATAGTAGTAACTAATCTGCCAATTTTCAATGCATATACTACTAGCACATAAGTAAACAATAAGTCATGACATGGTGTAGATTATGGTGAAATAATCTCATGTCCCCAGGTGCATTGTTAGGCACGATGTACAGCTGAGTGCCGCTAAATGCACTTGAGAATGGTGATTATTTAACCATAATGCACACCCTGGAGTGTCTTATTGCTCTTACAAAATGGCATTTAAATACATGAATTAAAACAAAGGAAAATAAGAGGAAAGTATTTTAAAAAGATAAAAACTGGACATTTCATTGAAATATGCTACTGTTTTAACTCTGAATACAAAAATATAGTCCCAATTATGGTAACTGAAGGTTAGTAAAAAACATAAAACATGATGAAAAGTGTACGTGGCACATATTTTTATAAGACAAAAAATATGTTACCTTGCATTTCAAATCAATACAAGTCTGATTTCTTAATGGAAATGTGTTCAAAACATTAAACCTGCCAGGTTTACTTTTTTCAATGAGGGGGAGGGGTGATAGATTTCACCTGAAAACACTCATATACAATTCAAATGTACATGCTTTTATATATTTCAGTAATGTATTTGAGCACTTTGAGGTCTACCTCTGCTATGTAACTATATTATAATTACTGGTGAGTAATTTTTTTAATGTGCTCAGCCAGTTGATATTTGCTGTAATAATCCGCTGGTTATTATGACAAACACACACTCTGTCAATCAAACTTGAGCATGCTGTCACTGGCTTACTTCCTGTATATGGGTGGGCTTAATTGTTTCCGAAACTTGGGGGCTTTGTATCTTCATTAGTGAGGTGCTGCCACACCATACCACAACAGCGTTATTCTTCTATCTGGTTGATCCAGCCTTTAATTTTTTATTTATTTATTCTTTAAGAAAACAAATACAAAAACAGCTTTATCTGGTAAGGCATGCTGTTTGTCATCTATGACAGCACTAGGAGCAGGAACACACAGTGATAGTGTTATTCAAGGGGGTTCAAAATTGTGATCCCAGTTACCAAGGTAAAAAGAAATCTTCATCCTACAAGCAAGAAGGGAGAGAGAGAGAGACAGTGTGTGTGTGTGTGTGTGTGTGTATGTGTGTGTGTGTGTGTCTGTCTGTCTTACACAGTGTCATAGCACTCTGGCTGGGAAAAAATGCTTGTCAGCAGTTTTAAAAATTAAAAAAGATTTTAAAGTGTGCATATGAGAATTTAATTCATACCCTTGGTGTGGGATGCTTTGATAAACACCTTGAGCATCACCCTTGGGGTTGATGTAGCATCACACACCTGAGGAGTGCATTAAATTCTCATAACACACACTTCCCCATCTTTATTCTATATCTCTCACCAGTTCTCTTTGTTTATGAAGTATTATTGCCTACTTTATTTATCCTGTTCTTTTTTTCTCTATCTTTCACCACACTCAAGATATGGAATGTTTAGTATGGAATGTTTACCATGGAACACAAGGATTCAAAGTTCTGCTAATTACAACTGGCAGAATTTCATTTCCTAGCATGCTATACACACAGGCAACAATGGCCTTTTTTAGAGCCAAAGACTCAATTATCTCACTGTCAGGGCAAGCAGAAGAGACTTCCCTGAAGATCAGGTGAATATAGAAGGAGGATCTTTCATATCAGCAAAGAAATAAATGTAATGAAAACAATAAACAATACTTAACATTTGTAATTTGTTTATGGGTGTGAGGAGTGTGTGATGATCTAGGAAATAATATTTAATTAATTTGTTTAATTTTTTATTTACATTAGTTTTATTTTTGAATTAATTTAGCATCCAAAGGTAAGCCAGTGATCAGTGGAGCTTTATTTGCAAGCAGACTGTGTATCCTGCTATACGTACAGTATACCAGGTAACTTAACCGTCTGTAAAGATTTATGTTGGGGCTCATCTCAATGTTTTTCAATTGCTCAATAACCTTATTTGCTTTGTCCAATCCACAGATATGTCTACTGAATATAGTAGGAACTGCCATGCTCTTCAGTCACCTTTGGCCTGGTTTAAAGTCTATGCTTTTTAATATTGCTGGATCCATTAAAAACTGATCATCAGATAAGTGGTCAGAACATAAAACACTATGATTGCTAGGTTGCCATTTATCTCTGTTCATGGCAGTAACCCATTGCATACACATGCTAATATCTTTAGGGAAGTTGTAGAAATGTTTGCCTGATTCCACACCATTAGTGCATCCTACAGATCTGCAGTAGGACACTATGAACTATCTCTATACAAAGGGAAAAAAATGAAGGTTCTAACATTTCTTTACTTAGGATAAACACAATAGCAAAATGACTACACTATAAGTAATGAAATGAACATTTTTATTGCACCGATTTCACAATTAAATTCCAAAAATACAGTTCTAAATAACATATTGGTGTGTGTGTGTGTGTGTGTGTATGTGTGTGTGTGTGTGTGTGTTCGTGTGTGTGTGCAAAAGTGCCAGTGTGTGTGTGTGTGTGTGTGTGTGTGTGTGTGTGAGAGAGAGAGAGAGAGTGGCTATTTAGTTGTTGATCTATCTATCTGTCTATTCAACTGTCTGTCTGTCTATATATCTATCTATTTAATTATATATCTACTTACAGTATATGAGATATGCATTGACATTACTCAAAAATCAGCAAATTATCTTTATGTTTGAGTTGACAGGTCCTTAGCTCATGATTGACAGAGACAGGAGTGAGTAATGATAGTCCTGAAACCTCACAAGTGACTAGGACTTACTGTATATATTGTGGGTCAGACTGCTGTATATTTCATAAATATGACATATGGTTATGAGTTAAGGCTTTTAATTCTGTAGATTGTCTGATTATTTTGGTACTGCACTTTTATTTTCCCAGCTGGTATCAGTTCTGTGGTAGATTTTGTGATATATTCAGCTTTGTGTGAGTGTCTCTGTGATTGGTTCAGTATTCTACTACAAATACAGTAATATAATACAGAGGATTTCTCAATTAAAGGGGCAGACCCCATTGTCCACAGGCCCAGACCAAGTTGTGTGGGACACTAAAGGTTGGATTGGCAGAGGAAGAGTTAGGAAGGGAGGGGTTAGGGGGAGGGAAAATGAGGTCACAAAAAGGGGAGGGGCTATGAGGTCAGTGTAGGGGTGAGGTGGGAAACATGGATTGTCTAGGAAAAGAGAGAGAGGGGGTGAGCAACAGGGATAATTAAGGTTGAGCACAGGCTCAGAAAGCTCACAATTTTGCTTTAAGGAGAATTTCTCTGAGAAGCACTTCGGCTTTGGAAATTTTCTGAGCATTACTTGTTTTTTTATCTGTTTTGGCCAGTTGGCTAAGTTTAGGGTTAGCTCTTTGGCGTTAATTATATAATTGCAGTCAGAAAATTGGTGGGTTGATGCATTTTAGTATTACTATCTGTTTTTGATTAATTTTTAAGTAGTGAGAGAGCTGATTCCATCGACCTGTGTGGAGGATCCCAACAAGTGAGTATTCCTGAATTTCAGAAGAGCGAGGTAAGTGTTTAAAAAACAAACAAAACACTTTTACAATAAAAGAGGTTTTGTTGCCAGTAGCTGCAGCTAGAGTATGGAAAACATTGTTGAGCTGGAGCTTTTGGTACCAAACATTGATTAGTATGAGAGTTAGCTGAAACAGATAGTCGGGGTAAAGCATGTTTTAAAAAAAAAATTGTTCTTGAAGTTCCTGTACATTGTGGTTTTCTGCCTGTTTGATCCATTGGTTCCCTGCTACTGAGATGTTATTCCAGTTTATTTGGGCCTAGATTTGGGGCAGTAGTGCCTGTTTGTTCCCTCATGAGGACCACAGATGCAGAATGGCTTCTGTGTTTGGCTGTGTGAAATCAATCTTGGGCTGCCACTGGTTTAACAGACAGGAGAGGCGGATGGGCCCTGAGGTGCCAGGGAGCGAGAATCCAGCTCTCAGAGGCATGGCTGGAGTGCGCCAGACCAGGGAATCATCTGGGGCAATGAAAGATGTGGGAGGAGAGGCCCAGCCGACCAACCAAGGTCAGTGAGCGGGCCTTGTGGTGATGGCTGCTGACATCACTACTTGGTTGGTTGGCTGAGATGCTGATCATCAGCCACAGGGAGGCAGCCTCAGCGTCTTGCCTTGAGGGAATTCCTTTTTTCTTCAGGCCACAACTAGCAGGGGCAGCACAGAAAAAAGAAAACAAAAGGAGATTTTAAATTACAAAAGGAAAGAATAAGGTGGATCACACCTCAGGAATGCGGTAGGGGGTCTTTTTAATTTGAAAGGCCAGGTCGATGAAGTAGGCCAGCAAAGGTCTTGTGGTGGTGGTGTCTGATGTCATCATCACATGGTCACCTAGAGCAGACAAATTGGGGAAGGGGGACCAGGGAAAATTGAAGAGCTGTGGGTAAAATGTCTACAGTAGTAAATGCCTTTTTTATACCCCCCCACAACAGGATAGCTAGAGGGGTGACTGGCTAGTCAGTGGCTTTTCATATGCAGGCATCTGTTTATCGGCTTGCACTGGTTGCACTGTTTTAGAAAAAGGTTTTGGGGCAGGCAATCCTGTATTAACAAAGATATTACTTGAAATGAAAGCAAAACTGTTTATTATGTATCTTATTGTGTCTCTCAAGTCAGACAGGTAGCAGTGCTGGCCTTTTACTTTTGGCCTGCCATATACGTTAGGCTGTAAGCACCCAGAGTTTAAAAAAATAAATAAGAAAAAGGGGTATTTAAAGTTGTGGCCCAGAGTAGTGGCCAGCTCCAATAAAAGGGAGGTACATGGGGGGAATCAGGACTATGAGGCATGGTGGGTGTTTGCTGCTGGGAATGCCTGGCAGTTCACAGTGATACCAGATTGGGTAGGGATTCATTTTCAATTAAAAAAAAAGAGAAGTTTGAATTCAAGGATTATAAAAAAAGGGGGGGCTGTTGGATCATATAAAAAGACTATAAACAAACTGGATCCAATTGCTTAGCATATGCTAGACCTCCCTGGGGGGACTGCGTGGATAAGCTACGAAGGTTGCCATGAGAAGGAACCAACAATGGGATAATGTAATAACTGTGTTTTTATCTCTGCAGGTTTCTGAAAGTTTTATATTGTGGCTCCTAGGAGGAATAAACCAAGCAAGGATGAATGCTACCAGGCAGTGATGAAGCTGGTGAGCAAAGCAAACCATCTTCTTGAGATGACGGATCCACCCAGCCCAGCTAAGGACAAAAAGTGGAAAGCGGACAAGAAGCAGGGTGGGAAGGACAGCAAAAAGGTGCCACGGGCTCCTCCCATGCCTATGCCCTTGGAACCCAACCCAGTGGATCCAGTGCCAGCTGACCCAGTACCTCTGCCTGCTCTGATGCCCCCTCCTGTGCCTGTTCCCATTCCTTTACCTTTGCCAGAGCCACTGGACTCCTTAGAGTTGGTACCTCCTGCCCCGGTAGCACCCCTAGTTCCTGTACCAGCACCTGATAGCAACCAGCGGCCTCTGCCAGAAGGGTCTAGCCCACATCCAGATCCCCAGCCAGGTAAATAAGGATATCAAACTTGGAAGTAGTGCAAAGGAAAATGTAGAGCAGATGATTAAGACTATGGAGGATACTGGACTGGGGCAACCAGAATAAAAACCCTGGGGGAAATTTGGAATAAGAACAAGGGGGCCCAGGTTGGGGTGGTGGGGGGAACCAGCATAGACACAGGGGTAAGATCAGAGATTGGGGCACCGGGATCTGCATAGGGGACCATGTTCCACTTGCCACAAAGGAGAAGATATGGAAGGGTGAACATGTTGACAGATTTGCTCTAGCTAATGTGGACAACATGGATAAGTATGAGGAGAAAGAAGATTTTGAAAAAGAAAGATATGGCAGCATCAGTAGTGTTATTGGGTAAGGGAGAGGAGAAGAAAATGAAGAAAGGGAAGAACTGGGACAATTGATCCACGGGTTTTACATACTATATGACAACAGTCATAAAGAAGAGGCCAGAGCTGGTCACTCCTCTGTTTACCTTTTCCCTAATTATAAAGAGCACATAAAAAGGGGGGTATTGTTGGTTGAAGTACGATGAGAACTTCAGGAAGAGGATGGCTCATTTTGGGGATGTAAAATGGGATGCTACACAGATTGACCTATGGATGGAGATCTGTATGGGGACCACAAGCATGGATAGTGAGGGGATAAAAAAGGGAGAGCAGCCCCAAATTGCTGATTGGGATATAACCAGGCTTTTTGTTCATGGCCAAACTGCCATTTCCACCATGCCTGTTCAAAATGTGGGGGTAGCCACCCAGCATCTAAGTGCCAACATAATTTGGAGAAAGGAACAGCCAATCTGGACAATGGCTACAACCAGTCCTTTTGGGGTAACCAGTCAGGGTATAGGGGAAAGCAATGGGGGAAGGGGGTAGGAAGTGGCAGAGGTCAGGCCTAATACAACCTAAACCAGGATAATTAAAGGTGTGGAAAACAGGTCCTTTAGGTTGGCAGACATGCCCATAAAGGTTGATATATTGGAATAATGGTTGAGGTTTTACCTAGATAGAGAGGCAGCCCACACCCTATTGGTGGGCTTTCAGGTGGGTTTCAGTCTGCACTTTCAAGGATTCGGAAAAAGGACCAATCCAAAAAACCTGAAGCCGATAAGGGGAAAAGAGACATTGTTAGCACAGAAAATTCAGAAGGAAGTAATGGCTGGCAGGGTGGAGGGGCCATTTAGGCAGCCACCAATGCCAGACCACAGGATATCCCCTTTGGGCTTGGTCCAAAAGAAGCAACTGGGAGAATATCGGGTGATACCCGGATGGGGATTCTGTCAATGATCACATCAGTGAGGATGATAACAGGGTGACCTACACTACCCTGAAGGAAGCAGTCAGGTTGATTAGGGTCTCACATGGGGCATGGCTGGCAAAAACAGACATTGAAGTGGCTTTCTGCTTGCTGCTGGTTCAACCTGAGGACTGGGACCTGTTGGGTTTCCAGGTGGGGAATGACTATTATTTTGATATAGCCATGCCCATGGGATGCTCCGTCACCTCTGCTACATTTGAGATGTTTAGCACATGGCTACAATGGACTTTCCAGTCAAGATATGGGTACAGAGCAGTGATTCATTACCTGGATGACTTTCTGTTAATTGGGGAAGGCTGACAGGAGATAGAAAGGATGCTACAGGATTTTGAGACTATGTGCTGGGAACTGGGGGTACCCCTGTCCCCAGACAAAACAGAAGGCCCTAGCCAGCAAATTGAATTGTTGGGTATTGAGATAGATACTGTGAGGGAATTATTTAGACTTCCAGATTCCAAAGTCCAGAAACTGAAGGCACTCTTAAGGGCAGTTAAAGCCAGGTGCAGGGTGCAGCAAGTAATGGGCATTTGAATTTCACATGTAGGGCCATAGCTCCAGGCCACACGTTTACATGGTGCCTAGATAGGGCAATGCAAGGCACCTCTGCTCCAGGCCGCATGACTGGATGGATATAGCTAGGGGAAGTGAGGAGGATCTAGATGTGTGGGAGACGTTTTTAAACAGCTACAGTGGTAGGCATTCTGGAAGGAAGAGTGGGTTTTCAACATGGACCTGCAACTATACACCGATGCGACTGGGAGTATTGGTATGGAAGCATACTTTGGGGGGAAATGGTTTGCAAGGCCTGGCCTGGCACCTGGTTTCAGACCAGTGTGATAAAGGATATCACCTTCCTGGAAATTTTTCCTATCTGAATAACAATGGAAGTATGGGCAGGCTCTCAGGAATTGGAAGGTCACATTTTGGAGTGACAATAGGGAAGTTGCAGATGTCCTAAACAAGAGGGGGGTGATGTCTGAGGGATCCATGATGGGAGTCCGACAAAATTTTTGTCGAACGCCCCATCAGCGACACCAGCAGGTCAACTGCATTCTGCAGTCAGCTGTCTGTTCGCACTTTGTTCACTTGTTTTCTTTGGGGGGCTTCAGCCACTGAACCACCCCACACAGGGGGCTGCACCTCATGCACCCCCCCATTTAAGGATTCTCAACTCCAGTCGAAGCTGATTGGGGGGTGCAGGACCCCTGACAGACAGCACCGGGTTCCAGTGGGTCTCCCACCGCGGCTAGGTGCAGTAGTCACTGTGGGGGACCTCGCTGGCAAAATGTCACTGTTGGGGGATAACCGATATCTGAGAGGGTTATGAGGGTCTTCAGGCAATTGGTATTAAGGGGACTGACACTGGAAATGTCATTTAGGGTGAGGCACATAGATGGTGTGGACAATGTGGCAGCTGACTGCCTCTCCCTCCTGCAGATGGAAAAGTTTTGTGCCATCACCCAGGAGCAGATCCCAGACAAATGGCAGATACGACTATGTCTGGAAGATTGAATTGGGGGAGCCAAACATTTGTTTTGCAAATCCTGGTCCCCCAGGATCCTAAAAGCCTATGAAACTTCTTTGAGGGCCTTTCAGGCATTTTGAACTCAAAATGGCTGCCAGGTAAGTGGGGTGGTAATGTGGGATCAGGCAGCACAATTTATAGTGACCAGTTGGAGGAATAATATGGCACATGTGACCACGGGGGTCCATTTAGTGGCAATAGGTCAGATGTGAATATTAAAAGGGTGGAAGGACTCAACAAGAAGTAACCTAATAAGGTGCATGATGCAGGGCTGGATGAGGGGAGCTGACAAGTTACAGGACATCAGGAGGCCACTGATGGAAGTGCTGCTGGTGAGATTGTTAGGGATTTTGCAACAGGTGTGCACGTCCAGTAGCGAAACAGCTTTATTTAGAGCTGTGTATGCCACCATGTACAGTTGGGTCTTTAGGGTCAGCAAAGTGGTAGGTCACAGAAAGAAAGACACATCAGCAGGACTATGGTGGGAGGACATGGTGTGGACAGGAGAAAGGATTTTGGTTCTAGTCAGATGGTCAAAGACCAACCAGGCCAGGAAAGGTAACAGGGTTTTACTAAAACCACATGAGAATGTCGCCATATGTCCAGTTAGGGCCTTGCATGTGTACATGGCAGGGCGCCCACAGAAAAAACATCCTCTGATATTTTTGCATGGAGATGGATCCCTGGTGACGGGGTCACAAGTGGTGGCAGTACAGAAGAAAGGGTTTGCCTTCTTGAGGGAAGACCTGAATGGGTACTCATCTCACCCATTTCACGTTGGGATGGCCTCTGAATTGGCAGCACAAGGCGGCATGCCAGGGGACATAAAACAGAAGGGGAAGTGGCCATTTAACTGTTATAAAAGATATGTTTGCAATATGATGTATCATTACTAATGGTGTGTTTCTTTCTTCTCTCATAAGCAGGTCTGAACAGTTAGGTAAAAGTAATTGGGGGAAAGAAATGGCCCACAAGAAAAAAATTGGAATTGATAAAGGGCTAACAGGCAAGTTTGGGCTGTTGTATGGGAACTAATTTTATCTATGTTGTAATTTATTCAAGAAGGGCAAGGAGGTTGGAAGCCTGGATATGCAGTTACTCCTTTGTCCACTGGGTGGAAAAATTGGCATCCAGGAGGCTCAGCGGGAGGCAGCTGTGTTTGGACTTCAGTTCAATCAAGCTGAGCTGGAGAGGCATGCACAGCATGAAATGGACACAGCTGCTGCCGGTGCTGAGGGAAATGAGAAAGGATCACAGCTGCTGGGAATAATAATCATCCACTTAGGAGGGAATGATTTGGGGACCAGACCATGGCTAGACATATTTTATCAGATAAAGGACGACATTCGTAAAATAAAGTAATGGCGCCATAGGTTATTCTGATTTGGTCTGATGTTATTCCACGAAGGTTGTGGAGGCATACACTATGTCATAAAGCCATGAACAGGGCCAGAAAATGCATGGATGCCAGGGTGGGCAGGCTGTTTGAGGAACTAGGTTGTAGAGTCATACACAGAGGGGTGGAGGAGCAGAATGACGAATATTATAGGGGAGATGGAGTATACCTCTCTGGGCTAGGCCTGGCAATGTTTAATACCAAAATTGCTGATACAATTGAGCCCTGGATGCTGGAGAAGAGGGGCTAAAGCAAGGGGAAGTCCACCGTTCATCACAAGCGGGAGATAGACTAGTGGAAAATAGGAGGGAGGATAAGATAGGGGAATAAGGATAAATAATAAATAAGACATAAGCCAAAGCAGCAGGAAGCAGTATAGGAGTGTTCAATCTTACCCCCTTTGAACAAAAGATGATGAAGAAAGTCAGCCCCTCATTATGTACATCTTGGGGGAGAAGAAGATAAGAGAATAAAGGAGCAAGGAATTAAGAAATAAATTAAGAAATGAATTATTGCATGATAATGTGGATTTGAAATGTATGATATATATTGAAATATGTCTGATGTATATGTATATCTATGGATATATGGATGGAAATGGATACTTGAAATCAAAGAAATTAAGTAAATTAATTGCCAAATCTGAGCACCCACACATGCTCGTCTGTGTCATTATTGTTGGGGATCTAGGGGACAAAGATGGTTGCCAAATTAAAAGGGCAGTACCCATTGTCCAAAGGCCCAGACCAAGTTGTGGGGCATACTAAAGATGTAATTGGCAGAGGAAGAGTTAGGAAGTAAGGGAGAGGGGTTAGGGGAGGAAAAATGAGGTTACAAAAGGGGGATGGGCTACAAGGTCAGTATAGGGGTGTAGTGGGAGATACGGATTGGCTAGGAAGAGAGAAAGAGACAGAGGGGGTGAGCAACAGGGATACTTAGGGTCAAGCACAGGCTTAGAGAGCTCACAATTTTGCTTTAAGGAGCATTTCCCACCCATCCACCCTTTAAGACAAAGAAGTTGGCTCTGGTGTGGTCACTGTGGAAGGTGGAGTGCAGTGGACTAAGCACTGCAGAAGGTGGACAGCAGATACACCAGATACAGGTGAGGAAAATAGAGGAGGGGAGGATAGGATGGGGAAAAATGGGATAAATAATAAATAGGACATACAACAACACAGCAGGAAGCAGAGGTATGGGTGTACACTCGCATCCCCTTTGAACAAAAGAGGATGAAGAAAGGTGGCCCCTCATGATGTAGATCTGGTGGGAGATGAAGATAACAGAATAAAGGAGAAGGAAATTAAGAAATATATTAAGAATTAATTATTGCATGATAAGTGGATTGAAATGTATGATGTATATGGAAATATGTCTGATGTATATGTATATCTATGGATTTATGGATGGAAATGGATAATTGAAATCAAAGAAATTAAGTAAACTAATTGCCAAATCTGAGTACCCACACATACTTGTCTGTGTCATTATTGGTGGGGATCTGGAGGACAAAGAGGGTTGACCAATTAAAGGGGCAGACCCCATTGTCCACAGGCCCAGACCAAGTTGTATGGGGCACTAAAGGTTGTATTGGCAGAGGAAGAGTTAGGAAGGGAGAGGAAGGGGTTAGGGGGAGGCAAAATCAGGTCGCAAAAGTGGGATGGGCTATGAGACCAGTGTAGTAGTCAGGTGGGAGACAGAGATTGGCTAGGAAAATCTTGGGGGGAGAAGAAGAAGATAAATAGTAGTAAGATGCATGTTAGATGAGTTACCAATGTATTGATTTGGGCCCTGATTTAGGTGCTGTAATGGTCATGAGGCAAAGCTAGATTGCTGGCACAGGCAGAGGAAACAGAGGTAATTAAATGTGGCAAAGCTGGTTATAATAGCAGATGGCATGCATCTTCATGTCATATGGACTAAGGAGTTCACTTTGAGCTTCATTTTAACATGGAGGTTCATTTTTGCTATTGGTAGGTTCCTTTTATTTTCTACAATGTCTGATGCTGTACCTGAGCATATGCTATATGATTGCACCATCCAATGCAGGTAGGTATGTAGGTATTATTTTATTGTTCAATCTAAAAAGAATATTACAAATACACAAAAAATACATAAATACAAACATCAGATACTTTGAAAAATGCTTTCCATAAACACATCTGCTCATACAATTATCATTCTAGTTCAAAATTTCCTTCTCATATATTTACTGGAAAGTTTGCAACTCTTCTTATTATAAATTCATCTTTTGTTGTTAACAATATATTGATTTTTGCATCATCATCACAATATTGCAGGTAGGATAACACATCTCCTAGCCATTTTTTTCTGGCCTTAACATACCAGGAGCACTTCAATATGGTATTTGGAAGGTTCTCTATTTCTTGTGCCCCATAAAAACAATGTAAGTATATGGATCTCTTAGCCTCTTAAATTTTGCCATGAGTGCATTTGATTCTTGAAATTCCACCCTAAATCTGGCATAGATTTTCCTTAATTTCACATCATCCAAAACTTCAAGATAGTATTTATATTTATGAGTCAAGATGTTACTACTATACCACACGGAAAAACAAGAATTTCTTGTTGTTTTTTTTCCAAATTCTCCTGGTTATATTTTTTAATGAGTAATTTCTTAACATACTATTTGTATTGTGTAGAAATCATGTTTTTAAATGTTAAATCTAGTAGGAATTCAAGACCCACAGATCTCAATATTTGCTTAACTTTAAGTAACCATGGAGATTGCCTAAAACCTTTCGCCAGACAC
Organism: Neoceratodus forsteri; assembly: GCA_016271365.2. Taxonomy (NCBI): domain Eukaryota; kingdom Metazoa; phylum Chordata; order Ceratodontiformes; family Ceratodontidae; genus Neoceratodus; species Neoceratodus forsteri. The sequence goes on from CM028129.1 coordinate 1,137,728,738, forward strand.
CATTTTTTTCCTCTAAACATTTTCTAGCAATTCTATTATCCTGTAAAACAGTCAATCTAATTCAAAAGTGTATTAGCCATGATTCTGCTAAGGCTTTCAGATTAGTTAATCCTGTTCTACACATACATGGGTGGCAGGAGATGTTGTAGGAAAACTCACTGTAGATCTTAAAAGACATATTATTGTTTTTTTTTCTAAATTTGATGTGTACTTATGTTCCCATAACGCTATGCCATATAATATTTGAGAATTATATTTTGCTTCAATCGCACTCAGCAGTGGTCTAATGGAGTGCCCTCCAAATCTTGCATTAAATCTTTTCAGTGCTAGCAATGTATTTGTAACCTTATTTTGAATTGAGGTACAGTGTGACGTCCAACATACATTTTTAGAATAGACAAGACTCAAATATGTATAATCATTTGTAACTTGTTAGGATTGTGATTTTATATACCATTTGCCTGAGTATTTATTTAACACCAAATAACATTATATTTGATATTGACATATTTATTTTTAAACTTATTTCATCCTCAAAAGAGTCCAATAAATTCAATTTTCCCTGGAGACCGTTAGCTGTTAATGATAACAATATAAGGTCATCTGCATTTGCCGATCCTGGGCATTGCTCTGACCTAATCATTAGTGAATCCATACTAGATGTTTGTAATGTTTTCAGTAAGGGATTCAGCTAAACTGAAAACAATTTGGGAGCAAGAATGCACCCCTACCTAACCCCGGTGTTTGTTGGAAATTGTAGAGAGAAATTACCACACAAATCTAGCCTTTCCTGTGCCCATGTGTTGGAATACAGTAACCTAATAATATTAATCATAACTGGCTCTATTCCAAAGCTATACATTGAATCCCAAAGCTTATTTATATTTATTATATCAAAGGCAGTTTAGAAATCAATATGTGCTGCATACAATTTTTGTGCCCTTAATTTAATATATTTCTCGCACAAATGATGTAATACGAAATAGTTATCTATTGTTCAAGAGGTTTGATGAAAACCTGCTTGGAGTGGTAATGAACCTCCCATTTTGTTAATGTTAATAATAATCTGACCTAAGAGTACGCAGGCAAAAAAAATTACTATAATGTCTAGTAGACTAATTGCTCTATAATTTTTGGGATCCTGTTTATTTCTTTTTTGTAAATTGGAATGACCACTGTACCCTTCAATAATCTGGGATATAATTCTCCAGTATACACTTATTAAACAAAGAGCACAATATCTCTGACCACTGGTGCTCTTTATATTTGAATAGTTCTCCTGGAAGCATGTCCAGACCTGGGGCCTTATTTAATTTTAATTTCCCTATAACTTCCATGACCTCAGGTTTTGTAATTGACTCAAAGTTCATCTTAATCATAATTTTGTCCATATTCAACCATGATCTCTCCTCATGCATTACTTGTGAAAAATATTTCACCCATTCTTCTGCTGAAACATAATTTTCAATCTCCACCATTACTTCTATTACAGCCAAATGCCACTATAAACCACAATTTTTACTTTCCTTAGACTCTATTACATCTATCATTTGTTTCCATTGCTCTGCATAGTATTCCTTCTTTTTCTTTACCAGTAAATTTCTATATTCCTTTCTTAATACCTTTAAATTTTCATGCACTTCTTTGATACTGTTTTGTCTATATGCTCTTATACCCTTCATAAATTGTTTTTTTCCTTAATTTTCACTCATTATCAAACCATCCTCTGATTTCTTTCTTAGGCTTAAAACTTCCTTTCTTATAACATTTTGGTTGTATCTGGTTAAAAAAAATTCTTTAAGGTATCATAAAACGTTATAGAGTCCAAATTACCCATGAATGAAATTATATGTTCAAGAAATACTTCTAGTTATTCTTTTATTTGAAGTTCCACCATATCTGACCATACAAGTCATTTTTTATATCTAATTTCAAATTGTTTTAACTTTATATGAATTTTCACCAAATCTGGACTATTTTCTATTTGAATAGTGTAGACAAGCACCAGAAGATGGCCACTATCAGTTCTTATTGGGACATAGAGATATTTTCACCAAACAATAGGCCCTCTCCAGCATATTAAGTCCAGGACTGTGTTTGCCTTATTTGAGATAAAAGTTATACCTTCATCCTGGTCTCCTTTTAATCTACCATTTATTATGTAGATACTATTGTTCTTTAAAATTTCACAAAGTTTTTTTTTACCATTAGTACTAGTTTTCTCATCTTTTGTTTTCTGTTTAAGACCCTCTGCATCTGGATATATCCAATTCATTATTGCATTGTCTTATAATCCATCGTAATATCTCACTCTGGCATTAAAATCACCTATCAATAATAAATAGTCTTCTGATACTCCAGAGATATTTCAAAATTACTTTTCTCCAACCATTGCCAAACATTTTCTCTGTAAAAATGAAACTTTGCTTGTGGGATATAGCATGTAATTTTTATTAAACCTACTTTATTTATCCCTACTCTAAGTACCATAAAAAAAAATCATTCTTGCTGATCTCCTTTATCATGCTGAAGACTCCAGTCTTAACATGCATAATTAAACCTCCAGCTCTCCTACCTTGCTTTGAGACCTTGTAATTAGGACATTGAAATGGCTGATACTGATTTAAACTTGTATTGTTCATGGGATTGTGCCAAGTTTCTTGCAGGCAAATTATTGTACTATTTTTAATAAAGTTCAAACAATCTGGGTTATGAATTTTGGCAGTGTATCCAGTTATAGTCTAAGTCAAGAAACTTATAAGATTGAAAGATTACACTCATCCCTTGTTATGTTATTTGTATCATGCAGCAGTGACATTGATACAGAGCTTCCTTCATTCAGTTCTATGACCTCTGCATTCTTTGACTGTCAATTCCTACCCTCTAGGACTTGAAATCTATTTTGTGTCCTGAAGATTTCATTTATGATATAATTTCCAGTGTTCAAGTTCAAGTTTAAGTTTATTTGTTCGGCATTTGCCATTACAAAACAGTATCAGACTAACAATTATTTACATTCTTAAATAACATATAAATCAGGCTCCTAGTAAAACAGATAAAATAAACATATTATTCAATCTCCTTCTAATTGGTCAGCTTCCTTTATCCATATGCTTTAAATTAGGTATTGCACTCAAGTTTCTTATTGCACTATAAAACCTTGTATGCATTTTTTCTTTGTATTTTTAACTTCAATGAGAAATATTGCCAGCTCGTTAAGAATTTCTGAGTTTTCTGAGTTAAAGAGTAAATCCAATATATATTTTGTAAGCATATACAGAGAACCAATGAATTTTCCTAACCTTTTAGTACGATGATGCTCATACCAAGGGCATCTTAAAACCACATGATTAAGATATTCTGGTTCATGTAGTTGACAGAAGCAATTCTGAGAGATACTTTCCTTTTTATTTTACCTAGTAATCCTAGACTCAGATAAATAAAATAAAAATAAAAATAGATAATATTGCTAGGAAATACTTCAAACCTCAATTGAGTGATAACACTTCTATATTCAGGGTTCTGGACTGTGTCCAGATAAGGTTTTAATGTGTGTTCTCTTGTATTATTAGACAACCATGTGGTCACTTTTAATGTTTTAATTGCTTCTAGGTCTACTGTATGTGACCACTCTTTTATGGTCTTTGTAATAACTGGTTTATATGCCTCATTTAAAGAGATTCCCTTTTCAACCCAGTTCATCAGATATTCAAGTCTGGCATACTGTAAATTTGTTTTAACATTTCCCAGCCGGCTGTTTTTGCCTTATTCCAAGAACTTCATTTTTTCCTTTACACATTCTCCTAGAATAGAACTCTTCCCTTCCTCGGTTAGTTTAATCCAATAATTAATTTGCCTTATACTCACCAGATCTATAAGGCTTTAATTTCCAATGTGACTCTCTTGGTTTTCCTTTCTATTTTTCCCCAGTTTCTTTATTTTGATTTAAATTAGATTCCTCTTTCATTATGTTATTCAGATCTACCACATGCAGATCCATCTGGTCCAATTTCTCATAACTACCCACAATTCTATTTGCTACTGAGTCATTCTTGCACAATATGTCCACCTGACTTTCTCCTCTTAGACTCTTATACCGGTATATTTTTTTTATACCCATTCTACCTAATCTAATTTGTAGGATGCTAGTAAAGAGATGACAAATGGACCACATCAATTTTATTGGTATCTCATTATATATCCCTGGGAAACCAAATATCTTGCTTTCTGTCATTAGGGTACATAGAAACAATTGGTACCTGACCCATCTCAACATGTAATTTTAGTTTTTCCAGTAAGTGTCCATTTCTCCATACATAATTTGCCACTGTTCTTTGAGCAACAATGGCCAATGCATAATCAGCAAAACCAGGATTAAATTGTCTGGTGACTTCTATGATATCATTTTCTTCAATATATAAGTCCAACAGTTCATTAAAATATTTAATTACCAATTCTTTTAATGAATGTTTAGTTTCATTGTCCAATTTCTTTAACCCATATAGTCTTAAACAGCAATCTTTTTCCCAGTTTTCCTATTTTTTTCCCTCCTGATATGCATGTTCCTTATTAGGAGTTTCCCTTTCTTTTACTTTTATACTCCTTATTCCATTTAACTCCTGATTCTGCTTTACATTATCAGGATGCCTGTTTTTAAAAAACTCAGCGTTTTTTTGAAGTTCTTAATGTAATTCTTTTTGTTCTTTTGCATTAATTCCACAATGATTTTCCTCGTGTTGTCTTATGTTGTTTTTTTTTTTTTTAGTTTTCTAAAATTTGTTACTAGCCACAGGGTTTTTATCCTGTTTAAGGTCTTCTTCTTTTTCTCTCTTTTTTCCCTTTCTTCCCCTGATTGTTTTTTTCTTCTGTCTCTAATGTGCAGTCTGGAATTATTACTGTAGAAAAGTTTGGTCTATCTATTACATCATCTTGCAAATCCACCTCTTCAACATCTAGTGATGTTGAGGACGATTCCCTAGGGAGATGCATGTCATTCAAGATATGTATGACATCATCTAACCTACATCCATTTACAGCAATATTTTCCTTGATAGTTTCAATTTCATTTTTTATTGCTATCACTTGTTCCATCAGTATTAAGTTTGCAGCATGTTGGTTTTTCATAATAGCCACCATTTCATCAGTAATTGCAGTTGGATAATACATCATAGACTCTTCTACACAGTCCCTTTTGCACTGTCTTTCCCCTTCCAGGTTATTTTTAGGTACTAAACTTTGTTTTACCTTTGATTCAGCAGAACTTATCTTCTGGCATTCATCCAATATTTTAAAACCCTGTATGGTGTTCTGCAACTCCAATAGAATATTTTAATTTCCCTTTTTTAGTGCATGTATCACTTAACTGATCATTTATCATATTTCCTGTTGTTACTGGTGTGTATATAGTAGCATCCCTTGAATTATTTTCTGGAGAAGCCCAGCCAATTATATCTAGGCTTATCTCTTGATTCTCACCCCCAGACTCTTTATAGTCATAGGTGTGTTTAAAAGCATTTTATATTCTCTATTTTAGGGGTGGAGGTTGAAAATCCACTTAGGTTGATCACTTCTTTAGTATGCTGAGCTATTGCAGTCTGTTCTTTATTAGTTTTAGGAAAATTTGCCTTCTCTGCATATGATGGTGAATTAATTACAGGTGCTTTTTTTTATCAACATAGGTGATATTCTCGTTTGTTTCCCATCATTTTTATTTGTTTTACTCCCCTTTCTCCTCTTTCTTATATTTGATTTTTGTTTTTGCATTTCAGTCTCTCTTTCTCTTCATGTTTTGTATTATTTTTCTTTGCTTTATTAGAGTTTTTCCTTGACTTTTTCCCATTCCATTTCTCAAAAACCACACATTTATCTAATGTAATGTCACTGTACATATCTTCCATTCCATCTAAGTCCTCATCTCTTCCTAGTCTGTTTTTTGTTAAATATGAATCTGACATATTTAACTGTAGTACCACAGATTTATTGGAGTCTATAGATTGTGTCCTTGTAACTACCATGTCATTAAGTGGGCTAAACTATGTCATTGATAGCCTTAATTAGATAAATTCTAATATTTTTATGACTAAAAAGTTTCAGATATCTTGGTGTGGCGTCGCTTCAATCAATCAATCATGCAATTATTCAATTAGTTAATATCAGATGTTCAATAGGGCAAAACATTCAATGTGCAAAATATAAAATGGGTAGGATTCTGTGCAAAGTTATGTAAAGTGCAAACTCAAATAGCTGTACAAATTCTTAATAACTAGCGACTAACAGCAGCTTTGCAGAGTCTGTAGAGTCCATAAATATCCCAATGATAATTCACTTTTGTTTATAATATTAGTATCAGAAAACAGTTATCTGTTCCTGGTGCAGATTCTAAAGGATCAATGTTCAACAGCAAATTCAGATTCAATTTCAAAGACAAGCAGCACTGTTCTTTCCTGCAGTAATGTCTCTTTCATTCATTCTTTACTATCGTTTTGATTATACTTCAGTTCTCTTTCTTTTCTTTTTCCTTTTAGTCCCGCTTTTTTGTTCTCTCTTTTGTCTCTTTAGCCCTCTTCCTCTTTTCCTCGAGTCCAAATAGATAAGACACCAAGGCCTTATTTCTGTGTTTATTGAAATTCCCAGACCTTGACAAAATATAAGAAGAGAGATTCAGAGGCTGGATAAACTTGAACAGAAGTGCCTAGAATTGTTATATAATATTCTTATAACAGTGTGACTCTCTGTGCCATAAAATACTCCTTATGACACACTGTGGAGAGCTGATAAAGCTATTCCCTTATAGTATATACCAAGTCAAATATGAATACTTATTAGATAAAAATAATGATATAGATGTACAGATTTCCTCTCACTGGTACCAAGCATAAATACTCTGATAAATCTGTATGTTAAATGCTGAACTTACATCTCCTTTTGGTTCATCAGTGTTGTAAAACTAACTGGATCTGGCTTGCTTGTTTGCTTGCCTGCTATATCCCTTCCTTGTCTGGATACAAATGGCCTTCCTAAGCAAGTAGCTTACACTAGTTTAATTGCTTCTAGAGTACGAAGGGTCATATGTAGCAAGATAATACAATGCGAGAGAAATATTGCGACCGTCACCAAAAATGGAGACTATTTTTATTGCCTAGAGTGCGTCTAGCTTCTCAACATCGTTGTGTACTCAAAACAGATGCACTTGTTGGGCAAGCCAAAACTAATTTGGGCCATTTGGATACACAAAACAATACATGGAATCGCAAACACCAAAGACTAAAATGACTCAACACATTTTAGAATAAAAATAGAAATTCAAACCAGCTTGTAAAAGCAGAAAAAAATGACTGAAGATTGTCGACACCTGCACAAGAAACCATGGAGACAATACGTGCAGCACAAGTGCGGAGATCTGTTGGCGTTATAGTCAAGAATGCCAAGTCTGCCCATTTGTATGCTATATTGCCAGTATCATGTGCCAAGCTTGGATCTGATTTGTTGTGAGTTTCAGGTAATGAGGATTCAAAATTTTAGGTACTTCCCTTTAATTTGAAATTTAAGTTACAGAACATAAAAACATATGGCCACTCTTTCAATCCCTATAATGCTATAGACACTCTGAGAAGTTTTGCAAAATTAAATATACAAGTACTTAAGTGGAGCAGAAGACAACATAAAAAAGCAGAGCATTGAGAATCCCTTTGAGTGGTGCTCCTAAAATAATTTAAAAACTCTAAAAACCTCTAAGAAATTAGTAACAATGAACTTTCTTGCTCATTTAGCTCAATATTACACTTCCCTTGAGATAAGGTTTGTTCTGCCTGATCACAGCTCGTTTTCAAGACTGTTCCAGGGTAGCTGTCAGTCTCCTATTATAATAACAGTGAGAACTCTTCCCACTGCAGTGTTCTTCTGTTCTTATGTTCTCTGGTTATTTCTTCCAGCTTTCTTGTGTAAACTCCCCATGGAGCTTCTGCTAGTCCTCTGCAGGGTAGGCTCCCATTGCCACTACAGGACTCCTGGCTCTGTTGGGAGAAAAGCAGGCAACAGGAAAAGTGGAAACCCCACAAGGCCCCAGGAAGTTCTGGAAAGGCAGCAAGACCTCTTCTAATGCTCTGTAAAATGACTTTCACAGACTCAAATAGTGTAAGGCAATGGTGGCATTTCTTACATAAAACAGAGTAGCACTTTCTTGCTGTCCTGCTCTAACACACTCCTCCTCAGTGGTTCAGCATGCATGGCCTTCTGGGAGCCAATCTCCAATCAACACTTGAGTCCCATACAATACAATAACCTGACTGCCATGTGCAGCATAGCAATGATGGATGTCTTTAGTGAGAAAATAAAACTATGGAGTCATTGTTGCAGTTGTGAAGAGACCAGGTGGCAACATTTACATTGCAGTACCATTCTGCCAGATCCATAAAGATGGTCTCCAATCTGCAGCTAATGCATGTTGTATGGGAACAGATGCTGTTAATTAGTTGAGCAGCACGGACATTAATACTAGTCAGAAAACATGTAGAGGTTTGGCAAAATGCAAAGCCATACTTGTATTGCTGTTATACTGCATGTCACCATCAGACTGTGATGGGTAGCAGACAAGCAATTTATCTTTTTGAAAAGGACATATTCAATATGTTAATAAAGAAAATGCAGATTCTGTTTGGCAGACACAACAGCAAGCTACAGTAACTGTGAGAGGTGAGATGTGTGCTGAGATGTGTACATTATGACTGGTCAGGCTGGATCACTAACTTGTACCCTCTAACATTACTGTGTACCTCAAGTGTTTCATAATTACATGTCGGTTGCCCAGATTCGTTCTCTAATTGGTAAAAAAAGGTCTGAAAGGAACTAAATTAAAATGGAAAACTCATGAAATGTGCATGGACCTTAAAATGAGGAATCACACAATAATGAAAGAGTTCATAAAGTGATGAAATACTTTGTCATACAAATGCACATAAATGACCTACTATTGTTCTAAAGTGATGTTTTGGGTGAAAAAACAGATTTTCCTTTTACAGTAATGGTAAATTCCAGTCTTTTGGTCAAGAGTTTTGATTATTGTACACACCAAGGCCTAACTCAAAACCAAAAAATCAAACACTGAACAGGTGATGGTAAAATGCCGGGGTTTCCTCTGGGTCAGTTGTTAGGCAACATCAAGCTGCTATCAAGCAGCTCGCATCAGATTTGGTGCAGTAACCAAGTTCATAATTGACGTCATGACTCCAGTGATGTCACTCCTCAAGATACTGGCTGCCAAGACCTGTAATTTTCAGCTGAAAATGAGCGAGAACAATTTAAATTAAAATACAATGCCACAGTGAATAAATAAGAAAAAAAACAAAACACTCAGATATTGTTACACAAGCACAGCTTTATTAAATACATCTGCTCTCAGGGGTGGCTGATGAAATGCCAGTCATGCCAAAACCTGCATTTGCCATTGATCTTTAACTGGAGTTCAGCAAAACAAGATGCAGCAAGGTGTAAAATAGCACATCTACCTTCAGTTAGCTTTGCAAACTATCTGAGTTTTGATGCAGGAGCTTTCCCTTTAAATTGCATTCAATTTATGTGAGAGCTTTTTTCAGGATATTTGTACTTGCAGCATAGAGATACATGGTATAAATGGGTGATGTGACATCATGTTCTCTTATGCTAATGCTACTCTCGTGGACGATGTGATTTCAACAACCATAAAATGGAGACTCCCAGGATAGTTGTAGAGGACTACCATGAACAGTGAAAATAAACTAAAGCAAACATATATGCCCCCAACTGCTATGGGAAAGGAATTGTATGTTGAAATATAAACAAATAAAATTCAAAAGGTACAAAGATGTAATTTTCCTTTAAATTTTTACAAAATGTTTTGATGCTTATAATTCAGCCCCCCTGCCTGGAAAATGAAACTCAGTACACATACCATACTTTAGGAAGGCAATAAAACATGACAGGGTGTGGGTTGTTGCCTGATAAGAGCACATTCCAGGTGCATAGTAAGGAATGAGGTGCTTGCGCGGTGCCGAGTGCCTTCAGTACCTGCTAAGTGTTCTTGTCAGGGAACAACCCACAACCCTGAAGTGTCTTACTGCTCTTATAAAATGGGTTCCACAAGTAAAAAAAAAGAAAAAAGAAAAGAAAATGGCCACATTAAAAATATATAAATACGTTTTATAACATTTTAGCCATTTGTAAAAAAGTAGTTCTACTATTCCTCAAATCTGCAATATACAGAGCAGTGTCCAACAGAGGGCACTTGTGTTGTAATACTTTGCACCCCTCTTCTTCCACTTTCACTATCATGTTACTTTTTTAATTCCCCTCCTGACCCCCAAACGTGAAGAGTTCTTCTACTGTCTGCTTTGCACAGCTACCATCTGCAGCATTCAAGGAGTGTGGCTTTAGTGAGCATGCCCCTCGAAAGCTGTATACTTGCAGACTGAGTGGTTTTCCTTTCATACCACTTTCAGTGGTCTGGGAATGAGTGTCACACAGAAGTGTTTTAAAAACACATTACCTGATTCGGGTTCATTTCATGGACTGCAAATATCATTCAAAAAATCTAGTGGTGGGGAGCTTGGATGACAAGGAGCAAAATGCCCCATGACCATCTGGGAATCTTGGGAGGCATAAAGAAATGAGCAGTGTAGAGCTGAAAATAGCCCCTTAAATCACCATCCGAGGATCAGCTGGCCCCTGAAGAAAAATGAAAAAGAAAAATATGTAGCAGGTTAGTGAACACTGCAAAATACTTTTTAGGTGTGGGGTGGGGATATGTATTTACTGAAATATGTTAAACTGTGTTTGGTCAGTTACAGCAAGTAATGGCTATTGCTGGTGTGTTCTTCATCAACATGGTTGTCTGAACTGTATTAAAAGTTTGTGGCAGGCATGAATACATGTGTTGTGGTGCATCCTGCTTAGCATGAAAAGTGTCGGTTGCAGGGTTGTTGTCCTATAAGGACATGAACATGGCTGTTAGCCAATCAGAAGACAGAAAACTCTCTACCCATTTTATTAGATTATTCAGATCTTGAAACCATTATGAAATTTGGATAAGACCTTTTAAAATTAGATGGAAATAACTGAAGATTGCATTTTTAATTTGGATGAAATGCTTGATCAGCTTTACGTCATCCCCCCCCCCCTTAAAGTTAGGAACTTGAAACTTATACACTTATACATGTGGACCAATAAACCTGCCATATGTTGTAACATTTACTGTAGAATTGAAAAGTAGCGGATTCATTTAATTTAGCGGAAGGAAGCTATGGAACTTGTTAGCTGCAGTTAAATTTCACTGTCCTGTACTTCCATATAATGAGCCTAACATAGATAACTAAATTAGCTGTTCAATTAATTTAGCAGGTCACTTTCTACAGTGAACATAGCAAGACTTTTTTTACAGTGAAATAAATCAGTTCTACAGTATATGAAACCTGCCACATGTGATAACGTTTATATGAAACCTGCCACATATGGTATCATTCACATGAATGCTTTTGAAACTAGACCAACATAACTGAAATTAAAATTTTGGCAGCATTTAACGGAAGTTTTGTAGGAATTCCACGTAATTTTGCAGAAGTGGAATGATAATTCCACCAGATTTCCACTAGCAGAATTTTACATTCCACAAAGTACTATTTGCCAGTTTAGAGTTATGGGGCTCAAGTCTCAAAGGTTGATGCAGGGCTTTCACAAGCCCTGCATCAAACCCTGCACTGCCCTAGACAAGTTGCCACACTGTGCACCTGATTCACAAAGGTTGTGCGTATTTGCAGCACTTGACCCCATTTATAGTGGCGTGCATTAAATGTGTGGTGCAAACCACATAAAAAGGACTGAAAACTTAGACCTGCAAATGCTGGTCTAACTCGCAGCATGTTGCACATGAGATTGAAAATCCCAATTATCACCCAGGGAATGCCACAAGCCCTGTGCACCATGTGTTTGGCACATCAGGGGCTTGCAGCATTCTAACTCATTTGAGAATTGAGCACATAATTTCAAGAACTACCTGACAGCCTGCAACATACTCCTAGAATCTGCCTTTTTCTCTCCATTGGATCCCATATACAGACTTATACTTTCTGTATGCTCAGATCGCAACTTATTCCTTCTTTCTTACTGGCCACTATCCCTTTTTTGATATAAAAAAAACAACCTCACCACCCCTCTGACATGCCAACTATTTCTGTTGCAAATTTAAAATTTGTGTGTGAATTGCATTGAATCCGTGCACTACGTGTATTATTCACACATTGTGCACTACACATGGTCACTACAACTGTGCAAATCTTACTATGCAAATCATGGATTATACACTTTGCGGTGAGTTTTTGATATGAATTCTGGAAAAAAATCACTGCAAAGTGTACAAATTGTGTCAATTCATGTAGGTAAATTCATGCAGTTGTGGCAAATTGTGCAGTGTGAATTGACACAGTTCACTCTGCTCTCAGCATTGCGGAGTTTCCTTCTATTCACTCACTGCTACTGCCAACACATTCTGAAGACACTATACACCTCTGTTCAAGCATATCTGATAATTCCCTCTTTCCACCACGTCTTGACAGCATCTTCTACTTCACAACTCACCTCAAAAATGTCTTCCCCAGATCGTCCATCTTGGTAGCCATTTTCTTCACTTTTGATGTCAAAGGGCTGTTTCTCAACATAGCCTGCTTTGGGCTTCTTCTAGACAATCCTTCAGCCCCCTTCCCCCCCTCAGGATCTGGCACAGTGTGGGTGTTCTCATTCACCTACCTCAACCTATTTCTGTCTTACTACTTCTCCACTGCTGCCGCCATTGTCACTCTTTTACCTTACACACTAGCTTGTGTTACCTTTAATGGTGCTTGTACATTTCTGAGGTTAGGAAATGCCTCTTTTTGATCCCCACTATACTGCTCCTACCAAAAGGTACTATAGATGTGCTGCTTCATTAAGTGAACCAAAACAAAATGATGACAGTGGTATGCATATACTGCTCATGTCATGCCAGTGTGACAATGTGCCATAAGCAAAGCACTTATATAACTATGACCTGTTCAAAAGTTAAAGGTTTGTTTATTGTTCAGCAATATTCCATTACAATTACATACAATACATAAATAAAAACAGTAACACCTTTCATTATAAATATTAAAGCAGTCAATCTGTAAAAATTTCCATGCAAGGCACATTCTGAAATTTGTCATTATATTTATTACATTTTTTAGTATGTCATTGCTTTTACAATCATGTAGATTTCATAAATCCAGTTAATTTATGCAAAATATTTACATCACTTGTGTTTAAAAAAAATATGACACCGTTTGGTTGAGAGGGAGACCGAGACGGCCTACGATATCCCCAGCCACTCTTTTCTGCCCTTATTGAAATGGGGACGGAAAAGTAAAATATGCCTTAAATCATCTTCCACCTTGTACCTTCAATTACAAAAAGGTGAATCAAAACCCAGTCTTTTTTGTTTAAAGTATATGTATTGGGCTGTATAAATTTCCAATCTGAACCTGGTTATTAATCTCCAGGCCTTAAAATCCATTAAATGCAGCAAACAGGGTTCTAGTTTGTGTGTAGTTTTTATTTGCTTATACCATCTGTGTAACTTTAGTTCTGACAGGTGACCAAAATTTCCTGTAGTTTCTATGTCCCTTGGTCTAATTTTTATTGATAAAGCAATTTCTTTCCATGGTTTCAAATACATGCCCCATAATACATGTCTGATGCTACTGGGGAATATAACCTTCTTAATTAATTGTGGGTTAGATGAGTTAAAGCCTTGTTTAGAGTATTGCATTTCCTCTTCAAGGCACCAACAATGTATTCTGTTATTGGGCATTAAAAAGTAAGCATTAAAAATAATTCAAGTGCAAATAGAATACTTCTTTCTAGAATTAAGGTAAATAAAGCATACTGCCCAAGTTCCATTCATAGAATTTCCATGGGATTGACTGAGGGACCATTAAAATGTGTCCATATAGTTTGTTTACTGGAATTTCTAGTTCCTTTCTGTTGGCATCACCCTAGATCTCTGAGGTGTATAGAACACTAGTTTTAACTTTAGCATTTAGTACCTTTGATACCCCTGTAATAGTACTTTTTCCTAGTTTTGCATTAAAAATCTTAAATGCATCAGAGGCTGAGTTAAGTTTATTCCAGGTATAAATTATGACCTGTTACTCATCCTCAACAGGGTGCACTCTTCTTTTTCCACAAACACAACTCCCTTAGCCCCTCTCATTGTTGTAGTCTGGTTGTTGTTTTTTTTTAATAATCCAGTTTTAATGAACTGTTATTTACATATTGTTATACTGAATGAACTTTGTCAACCTGGGTGTTGCTGCTTGCTCAGTGCCTTGCTGTTGGTAACATTATAGTTTGTGTTTTTGTATTTTGCACTTCACTATTAGTTTGTACTATTATTTGGCATTGTATGTTTTTATTTTATACCTCACAGATGGTTTGCATTTATTGTCAATTGTATTTTATTGCATGGTTTATCCCTCATTTAACTGCCTCCTCCAGGTCACACCTGAAAATGAGCTTTGACTGAGGGTTCTTTTCCTGGACAATACTGGTAACTAACTATTGTAAATAAATAAATGAACTGACACAATTCAAGTGATGTAAAATGGTGTTATAGTCTATTCAACTTCAGTTGAAAAATATTAAAAAATAGTTAAAGAAAACTAAATCTATTTAGAACCTTTTTACTGGTTCCATTCAAAACTCTGACAGATCAAACCAAACCAAACAACACATGTGTTCCTCATCCATTACCCCAACAGCAACAAATCTTTTCCTTTTCCATATATGACAAAAATGTATTTTAAATATACCTTTTTTTGACATATTAAATTAAAAAAAGGGCAAAATGTATGGCATGCTATTTTATATATAACAAATACAGTAAATGAACAATATATGGATAAACATTCTTAATAAAAACAAGAGAGGTGCATGCAATAATTTATAAATACCTAATACAGTTAGGATTGAGTTACAGATTCTATGTTAAACACTAACTTTGCACCTTAATAACTTTGTCAGCGTTTGACATAACTAGATGAAATTTTGCATGCATTTTCTAGCAGGTAAGGTGTACATATATGAAGTGTTTTGTCACGGTAGCCTGTGTGATTTCTGATATCCACATATGTCATTTTCTTCTAGATGTCTTTTTTTTTCTGTACTTATCATGGGTTTTTAGTTTTGTTGTCACATACAGCCTACACGGAATGAAATATTTTACCAAAACTTTCAGGATAGAAGTGAGCTGTGCTGAGGTATTGCCTTCGGAGTGTTTCATGAAAAATTTTTAAATGCTTCTAGAGTGATAAGGATTTAATTTTTTGTTTTGTTTTGCTATTCTAAGCATACTCAGAAGGGTTTTGGGAATATCGTTCTCATATGACACAAAAAATTCTGTGTCACAAGACAATTTTTGGTTTCTCACCACTTGCTTCTCACAGCGCAGAAACATTTTTTTCATGCCATGACAGCCAGCATCTTGTTTTTTCCCATTGAAGTTAAAAAACATATAGCAAATACATAAAAAAGGTGTAATTAAAAAAAAACACACCTGAACCTAGTTAAACAGACCCATTTAGCTAGATTCTAAAATTTTTTGTTTTTCTAAATGTCCAGAAATACCTGTTCTGGACATCCTAAAGTCCATTGTGCCCCACTTAGTGAGAGGAGTCGTTCACCCATGTTCTCTGTATGAGAGCAGCATATCTGTCTTGAATTCTGAAGCCATAGATGGAGTTGAGCTGCTGGCTTCAGTTGAAGCAGTGAGCTTGCATTCCTCTGTTCAGTTCATGTATCTGTGTGTCTGTGTGTCTGTCCATCCATCCATACATCTATCTGTCTGTCTGTCTTTCTCTCTGTCTGTCTATCTATCTATCTATCTATCTATCTATCTATCTATCTATCTATCTATCTATCTATCTATATCTATCTATCTAAATCTGTTAAGTGAACTGGGGTGCCCATTCATAGTACTGCTTCTTCCTCCCTACTTGCCTGCCTTCCCTTCTCAATATAGGTGTGTTTTAATATAAGCAGACTGGGGTTCACACACCAGGTACCACTTCTGTTCATCCTCTCCTCTTTAGATCACTTGGCCCTGTAACCCAACACTAGCCCATCACTGTGGTGCCCAGACACCAGTGTTGGAATGTCAATGTGTATGTCCTCTAAAATAAAGACATTGATCCCTTGTTGATTTCTTCTTAACCTGTAACAATGAAAACAGTCCCTCACTGATCTCATCCACCCCTCACAAACACACCCCACTGACCTCCCACTTAGGACCCTCCACCCCACACACCCCATTCCTGACGAACATCCTCACTCACCTGAACATGTCCCACATCATAGCACTACTCTCTGGTCAAAGACACACCTTGCTACTGAAACTGGTCACTGCCATATGAGAAAATAAGGAAAGTGTATCTTTATGTATTTCAAAGGGGTAAGAACTTTCATTCATAACTTTAACATTTCTGAATATGTTTACTCCAAGTTGTAAACATGCCCTTTTGCGGAGACCACCTCACAACCAGCGGTGGTGGAATTATGCAAATCTGGCCCAAAAGGTGATTTTGCTGTCACTTTGCAAAATCACCTTTTGGGCAGGATTTAAAAAATGTCATCTCACTTGTTCATGAAATAGGGTCATAAGAAGGGCTAGCTGTATAGCCTAGAGGTTAGAGGAATGAGATATGAACAAGCTTGATACATCCAGCAGACCAGACCTGAGTTTGATTCTCACAACCTCCACTTGCATACTGTGTGACTCTAAGCAAGTCACTTAACTGCCCAGTGCTCCCAGGTCGCCTCTGAAAACAGGCACTTGTGCCTAGTGGGCCTTACCCAGTTACCAAAGACTAAAATAAAATAAAAAAATGTTACAAATTTGGGGGTCAAAATATATAAAAACAACAATGTTATGAGCATACATTGATATTTTTCTATGTTCACTCCCAGTAGGTCACATTATTTTTTTCCACTACAATTTGTGCTCATAACTTTGGTAATTTTCAATATTTTGACCCAAATTTTCAATATAGTCATTTATTTCACACCACCTTATTAATGTGACAGCTGTCATTTTTCAAATCCTGGCCAAAATGTGTTTTTGCACCTGTATGCATAGTGATGTTTTTGACAGGGATTTGAACATTTTAACCTACAGGGTTCATAAGGGGGAGTAATAAGAAGGCTATGCTGATAATTTGGTGTACAAATATGATAAAATGTCCAGGTTATGAGTGCACATTGCAATATTTCAAAGTTCACTGATAACTTCACAAATGTTCAGTATTTTAACTCCAAACTTTCAATATAGACATTTTCCATACCACATCATAAGTGTGACAGGTGTCATTTTTTAAATCCTGAGTGAGAAGTATTTTCACACTTATGGTGAAAAATGATGTTTTGGACATTATACAATAAATACCACTTGTCTTGTTTATAAGAGGAATCATGCAACAACTATTTTGAACATTTGAGGTGAAAATAAAAAAAAATATTGAGAAACTTTGTGTGTAGTGCCTTCTTCACCCTGCATATGTTTTGTGATCCCATGCTGGTGAACTGAGATTGGGATGAGCTTAGTGACCTAGCTACTTGGAGTTAGGATGCTGGGATAACACTGTTATGCAACAGCCTCCCAGCCATGGAATCAAGGCTGTAGGATAGTCCAAATGGGCCTGGGTACCATATAGTGAAGACAGCTCTTCTCTTGACATAGGGCCCTGCACCTCTGCCCCCATGGGTGACAGAGGGCCCTGTGCATTGGCTGACAGACTTGACATTTTTCTATGTGCATCTGTATCTCTGTCCATGTGGAAGACCAAAAACAAGAAAGCCATGTGCTTCTACAACCCACTAAACAACCCTATGAATTCTTGACATCCATTGCTGCACTTCTGTAGGACAGTGTCTTCCCTTTCTTACCTTAGGCCCTTCACATCTCTATGTATTCACACTGATCCCGATGGGACCTGCATGAATGAGGATACTATTCCACTTTCTAAGTAAAGAAAGGACATTCTTTGCAAAAAAAAAATATGTTAATTCACCAGTGAAGGTTCACCTTAACATCACAAAAGTAGGGAAATATGGTGCTAAGGTTTCCATCATTAACTCCCCACTCCCACCCCTCAAGCAGCAAAAGAAAAAACATTAGGGTTTGGGGTATCAAACAGTATTGGTAAATTAGTGGTGGGGTCATCTTTGGGGTTGTCAACCCTAATACTCACCTCTACACCAGCCCATGACATCCTGTCCAAAGCACAATGTACAGCTCCAAGCCAGCACCTTATAGTGATACACTCTTCAAAGGTAGAGAAGTATTTCTCACCACATGTTGCCAACAAAATCTGTTGTACCTTTCTTCATGCAGGGCCCTGTAGGCCTTGCATGAAGAAAGGAGATCACATTTGACTTTATTTGTTCAGGGAAAGGGGTGAACATTATGGTTGACAACCCCAAGGAAGACCCCATCACTGATTCACAAAGACTCAGAATACCCAAAATCCTGTTTTTATTTCCATTTGCTGCTTGGGGTGGGGTGGGGTGGAGAGTTAGGGTTGGAAACCCTAATGCCACATTTCCCTACTTTTTTGGTGTTAAGTTGAAACCTAACTGGTGCATTGACACAGTTTTTTTTTTGTAAATAATTAATATACATGCTACTGTATACATATATGTATTGTAGAAGTAGTATGATCTAGTGGTTAGAGGACCAGCTTCACACATACAACAAAACCTCACTTACTGTCATAGTCTAATGGTATAAATGTGACCATAAATACTCAGACAGAGATGTTCACAGTACTCCATCCTAATCTGAACAGAACTGCATCTGAGGTCTGGGTGCTTCTAAAGCATCATCTCAGTGTCTGAAATTATAATGCAGTTATGCCCAGGCAGGTAGTGCTCCTGTAAAAAAAATGCATGCATTATTTTTTGTGCTAAAAAAATCTATTAATAAACAATACACTCATGACAAAAATAGCAACAACACGTAAGAAAACAGTGCAATATCAATAGAATACCTCATAAGTAACTTAGATAATATTACCATCCACAGTCTTAACATACATTACAGCTTCAAAAATATAAAGATACTCAGGAGTCCAACGTAGAATTTCAGTTAACTAATTATTTTTGTAATTACAAGAAGAGGGACCACATTTGGTTAAAAACGTTCATTTTATCTAATAACAAAAAATGGATTTGTTCATTGTTTGCAGTTATCCCTATGTATTTTGCCCACTCTTCTACTGAAGGGATGAGCTTAGTTTTCCATTTTGTCAGAAGCAATCTCATGATCCCTAAAAATGTAATTAAAATTCAGTGCTCTATCTCTCTGTTTATTTTAATAATATTTGGAAAATACTTAATAGGAACAACAAGGGGGTAAAGGGTACATTACTTTAACTTTGCAAATTGGTTCCCAGAAATGTATGACTTTGGGGGTATTTCCATAACGTATGGGATAGGTCAGCATGGTGATAAGAGCATCTTCAGCAGCAACCACTAAGTAGGTGGCTTAACATGTCTAACTTAAGATGATGATAATAATAATAATAAAAATGCAATATTTGATACCATATTAGCTCACCCTGTGCTTCTTGACCAGACAATGTTGCATTATCCCACACCTGTTTCCATTCCTTAGAGGTTAAGGTTAAGTTCTCCCATTTTTCTTTGGCACTGTTAGTTAAATTAGGTTCAAGTTGAGTGATTTGTTTATATATTAAATTGGATCCCTTATCAAGAGTTGAGATCTTAAGCAACTGTGCCCAGACAGGGAATTCAGGAAGCTGTAAGTCACTACTCAATTAGCTAACAAGTGCTTCCCCAAGTTGTAAATAGGAGTAAAAGTGAAATTTATAAAGCCTAAATTTTGTTCTGCATTGATCAAAGGACAAAGATTCTGGAATCTATATCTAACACATCCTCCAATCATTTAATAGCAACTTTACTCCACTCAGGATTCTTTAACGGAATATCATTGTACCTAATATAAGGATTATTCCATAATGATATCTCCTTGATAGGTACTAGTTTCAATTTTAAACACATTTTTGAGAACTTTAATAGATCCAGTAATAATTGGGTTATTGTTAACTTTTTCAGACATAGCTACAAAATTAAGTCCTGAAGTTGAAGTGAGTGCAATAATCAGGCTTCAGTTTGATACTATAATGGGGCTTTTTCTATTTGACAACAAGAGATATACTGCGGGGTCTGTTTAGTTGAAAATGCTCAGTGATATCTTTCTCACCATGGTAATGTAAACCCCCTGCATTTAATAGGGTCCTCAGTATTTTAAGAGCTATATGGGGGGAGAGGGTAACTCTCCGTAGCAAATATTTAACTATTGACTCTAATTGTGCGTAATAGTTTCTATTTTTGGACATAGGAAGGTTTTGCAAAATGTAGAACAATTTAGGGGCTGCAGTTATTTTAAGAGTTGTTTTTCTCCAATAAGGAAAAATTAAGCTTTGCCCATCTTTCCCGGTCAGCCTGCATGTCCATAAGTAGTGGGGTAGGATTCAAATATGGTACCCTTTTTGTATCACTACTCAGTGTAATTCCTAGGTAATGCTTTTCACTTCCTAGTGTTTCCCTAGGAAAAATACTTTGAAAACGAACCTCCAGTAACTTAGGGCAAAATAATGGTGATATATGTGTTTTCTCTCAAGTAATACGAGCCCTGACAACAGCTGAAGTCCTGCAAGATCTTTTTCAAAGCAATGTATGAGTCTAGTAGTCTACTAACTGTTATTTGCAAATCATCAGAATTAGCAAACACCTTTTGATTTATTTTCCAAATTTTCACCCTGTGCAGTACATCAGGCTTAGAGGTAGTCTTAATTAGGGGTTAAATGGCAATAATAAAGAGACATGACAAGAGAGGACAGCCTTGTCTAGTCTCTCTAGACAGTCTGAAGAAAGGGGACATTAAATCAATAGTAATAATTGCAGCAAAAGGCATTTGATACAGAAGGGCAACCCATTTACTAAATGACTCTCCAAAATCAAAACTATGTAATACTGTCTGCATATAGTCCCATTTCAATGACTCAAAGGCCTTCATCAAGTCTAATGCTATAGGCCAAAGCTCGAATCTTCTTTGTACAACAGTGTCAAATAGTGTTCAACAGGCTCAGAACATTGGAGTATATGCTCCAATGGGTGGGAATTACGTACCTGAGGTGCATATCCCACCTGTGTAGCTCTGCACCTACAGACAGGTGCATACCACTGGTATTCCCCAACAGGCATGACCTGTCTGTAGGCATGCCCTCCCTAGCATGCAGCACTCCATGGGGTGGCTAGGGCAGAGTCATGGACCCAGTTGGGCATCCAATGGGATGTCCAGCATGGGTCCCAGAGTGGATCATAAGTGCAAAGAGGCATGGGTCTGGGTGAGTGAATGCCCAATGCAGGCACCTGGACCCACACAGCCTGGCAGCTGGGGTACCCTCAGCCCATTCCCCAGAAGTGCCACAGCCCCATGTTGTCCCCAGAAGAACCCCTGCCTCTGGCCTGCATGTCTAGGTCACCCCACATGCCATCTACCCACCTGATGCCATCATCACCCCCATGCCATCTATGAATTGGCTTCTGCACCTCTGGCCAACAGGGGCACGGTGACCCCATCCCCATCAACCAGCATGCTGCCTCCCACAGCACCACCAACCCACCTCCCATCCCCCACACCTGAGTGCAGTGGCTGCCACATAGGATGGCCGGTGGTACATCCCTCTTCTCACCTCCTCAACCATGGGGGGGAACTGCATGCCTGGGCAGGTGCTTCTATCTATGTGTGCACATGGGGGGTTCGACCAACCATGGTGCCGGGGCACACACATGCAATAGGGTGGCTGGCACTGGGTGGGCAGTGGGGATGGGTGCTGGACTCCTGATGGTGGGGGATGGTGGCTTACCACCATGTCTGGGTAGCGGTCTGTGCACACAGGGCATGCAGAGCACTTATGGCAGGGTTCTTCTTGGTGTACCCTGCACCCTTCTTTGCATCCCCATGGGCAGCACTATGCGCTGTTGTGCATGGCACATAGTGCTGGTATTCCCACTGCCCATCCCCAGTGCAGTTTTATCCTCATTGCCATGGATCATGTACATAGGGGCTGTGCACCCTGTTTTGTGCATTCCGTGGGGGGGGTGCAATAGGTGAGGTGTGGCAATGCACCTGGAATGCATGCCATGTAGCCACTCTGCACAATCGAGCAGAGGCCCCATTATGAGTCTGATTTTCCTTTAAGGAAACCCACATGCTCTTTACCCAGAATATTCTGAAATACTAATTGGATTCCATTAGAGAAAATCTTTGACAGTAGTTTATAATCTTGATTTAAAAGAGAAATTGGTCTATGGTTCCTACAATCCATCAAATAATTTCCTTTTTTTGGGGGATGAGGGTAATATAGGCTTCTGACATAGATCAGGGTAGTGATTGTAGAGGCCAAACTTCTTGACTTATGTCATGAAAAGTGGAGATACAGTATCTGTGGACTCAGCAATTTATATAGTTGTCCTGGAATACCATTTTGTCTGGGATCCTTGCCATTTGAAAACTTTTTAAGTACTGCAATTATTTTGTCAAGTTGCATTGGTATGACTATAGCTAAAGCTTCCTTTTCAGAGATAGTGGGAAGGCTGATGGCAGAGAGAAAATTACTTACTCCTAAGATGGAGTTGGCTGTTTTACTTTGATAAATGTTTGAGTAAAATTGTATAAAAACTCCATTAATTTGCTTGTTTGTGAAAATTGCATCCCCATTCTGATTCTGTATGTCATTTATTACATTGTTAGCTCATTGTTTTTTAAGTCTATAGACTACAAGTTTGTTTGCTTTTTCTCCTGATTCACAAAAGGATTGCTTTGTTCTGTAAAGGGTGTACTCTGCCTTTGATGAACACATTTGGTTAATTTCATATTTGAGGGATCTCATATGCTTAAGAATTTTTGCTCTAACACCTGTGTTTTGCTTATATTTAAATTCTACTGACTTAAGTTAATTTTCTAGGTCAAGAGGTTTCTTTTGTGTCTCTTTTTTTCTTTGCTGTAGAGTACCTAAATACTCTTCCCTTTAAACTGGCTTTAAAGGTCTCCTATACACAAGATTTGGAGGGTTTCCCATTGTAATTGGTACTAAATAAATTAGTTATGTCCTCTACAATCTATTCTACATTTTTTTGTCATTCATTAGGGATACATTAAATTTCCATCTAAGAGTCTTAGCTGTTGTATCCCCAAAGCACAGGTCCATATTTGTGAGTTCATGGTCTGAAATCACAATGCTCTGGATATCAGTTGCTACCAGGAAATTATTTAGCAAGGACAATATCAAGAAATAATATTAGACTTGTGCTGTTGGAAAAAAAGCTAAAATCTTTCCTTATGGGGTGTGTGATACACTGGGCAACAGTCATACCTAAGTCATCTCTTAATTTGAGTGAGGATCTATGTGCTGGGGTAGACTCTATTGAAAGTGTTTGTTTCTCATTGTTCCGATCCATGACAGGATCAATAATGTCATATCTCCCCCAGTAATAATCTCATACCCTGTAAGGTCATTCAGTTCAAGAGATAATTGATTGAAAAATGTTTTTTACTTATATAGGGGCATATACTGTATGTTACCGAGTGCAACCTATTTGCCTTCTATTGCCCCTGTAAGAATCTGTATTCTACCCTTCAAGTCCACAATGTGCTTGTGCTTCATGAAATTAATTCCGTTTATTACAAATTAATCCAGCTATGCTTCTTTTCTAGAGCTAAAACAATTATTATTTGGCCACAGACACCCACCCTCTGGCCAATTTAGCTACTTTTAAGGGCACCAAGTGCCTATCTTGATAGAATGCTACATTTGTGTTGTGGATCCAAGCCCCTGTGAATTCCAGGATGCTATTTTGTATATTTTTGACATTGTGAGTGTTTAAATAAAGACTAGTTCTGATCTCTCAGTTAGAATAAATAGCTTAAGGAATCTATGAAGACTGATGGTAGATTTTCAGACTAATTCTACACTGTAAACTATACAATACACGATACACAAAAATCTATGTGACCTAAATTGAAAGACTACAATAAGGCATTCCCTAGTATTGAAACTCTAACTATGTAGACCATGGGGGAAAAAACAAACAAATAAAAAAAAAAAACTATTTACATGGAAACATAGAATGTAATGGCAGATAAAGGGCTGCTGGGACCACTCAGCCTGCCCATTTCATTTTTTTAAAATTTATTTTTTGCTGCAGACCCTACTTGATCTACGGTGCAATCTCCCCCACCTCCCACCCCATTCTTTACCCCTATGATTCCCTTGTGCCTGTCCCAGGTACTATTGAACCCCACCACTATTTTTGCCCCATTATCTCCACTGGAAGACTGTTCCAAATATCTACCACCCTTTCTGTGATGAAGTACTTCTGGATAGCCCTCCAAAATTTACCCCTCCAGCTTCATAGCATGCCCACTTGTTCTATAGCACCTTTTCCTCTGAAAATTCCCCCCTCCTATATCTTATTAACCCCTGTGAGTTACTAAAAGGTCTCCAGCATAGCCCTCTCCTCTCCTCCAGGGTGTACATATTTAACTCCCTTATCTTCTTCTTGTAGGGATTCTGGTGCAGATCCTGCACCATTGTGGAAGCCCTCTTCTGGACCACCTCCACTCTGTCTATGTCCTTCCTATGATGTGGTCTCCAGAACTGAACACAGTACTCAAGGTGGGGTCTTACCAGTGATCTATGTAAGGGCAGCACCACCTGCCACTTTCTGCTAGTGTTACCCATTTCTATGCACTCCAGCATCACCCAGCCCTTCTGATTGCTTTATCATACTGCCTGGCCACCTTTAAGTCATCCGATATGATTACCCCAGGTGTCTTTCCTGCTTTGTCTTTGTCAGTATCACTCCACCCATTTTGCACTCTGCTCCCAGGTTTCTATGGCCCAAGTGCACTATTTTGCACATTTTTGCATTAAAAACCAATTGCTATAGCCTCAACCACTTCTCCAGTTTTTCCAAATCACTACTCATCCTTTCCATCCCCGTCCCCTGCATGTTCACCTCAT
This sequence comes from Neoceratodus forsteri, assembly GCA_016271365.2. Classification (NCBI taxonomy): domain Eukaryota; kingdom Metazoa; phylum Chordata; order Ceratodontiformes; family Ceratodontidae; genus Neoceratodus; species Neoceratodus forsteri. The sequence goes on from CM028129.1 coordinate 1,137,753,880, forward strand.
TGCAGATCTTGGTGTCACCAGCAAAAAAGCAAGACCTTCCCTTCACGTTCCTCCTCTATGTCACCTATTAAGACATTGAAGAGGACCTATGCCAGCACTTTCTCTGTGTCCTGTCTGCTAACCAGTTTCTTACCCAGGCAACCACCTTATTATCCACCCCTAAGTTACCCAACTTGCTTACCAGTCTCCTATGTAGAAAGATGTTGAAAGCCTTGCTGAAATCCAGGTAGGCCACATCCACTGCTCCTCCCCAATTCGACTCCTTTGTCACCCAGTCAAAAAAATCTATCTGGTGTGTTTGGCATGACCTTCACCCTGTATAACCATGTTGCCTTGGATCCTTTAATCTGTTACATACAAGATATTCCACAACCCATTCTTTTAATAGTGTTTCTATTAACTTACCCACCACTGATGTAAGGCTGACAGCCCTATAATTGCCCATCTCTTCCTTGCTACCACTTTTGGGAAATGGGACTACATCTGCTCTTCTCAAGTCCTCTGAGTCCACACCAGTCTCCAGTGATCTGTTCAGCAGATCTGTCAGAGGTGCAGCTAGTATCTCCCTGAGCTCCCTCAGCACCCTTGGTTGTACCATGTCTGGCCCCATAGCTATGTCCACCTTCAGGTTAGTGACTGCTTTCAGGACTTTCTCCACAGCAATGGACTAGTATCTATTTCCCACCCATCAAAGCTGCTGGCATCTTTTCATGGTCCTCCCCCTCCCATTCTACTGTGAATGCTGTGGAGAAGTACTGTATTTGTTCAAGATATTTACTTTTTCTTGATCCCCCTCTGTACAGTTATCCCTTCTCTTTTTAACCATACAGGCCCTCTCTCTGTCTTCCTTTTTTTGCTAACATACCTCAAAAATGAATTTTCCCTTTTGATACCTCCTAAGCAGTTATTTCCTCAGTTTGCAGCTTTGCGCTCTGTACTGCTTTGCTGGCCTTCCTCTGTTTTGCTTGATGAGCTTCCCTATCTTCCTCTCCCTGGGCCTCCTTATACCTTCTGAATGCCACTATTTTAGCCTTTACTTTTCTGCTACCTCCTTTGAAAATCATAATGGTCTCCTCTCCTTTACATTTGCTTACTTGCTTGACACACAGATTTGTTACCGTCACTATACCCTCTTTTAGTTTGGCTCACTTTTCCTCCAACCCTTGGTCTTCTCCTCCTGCCAGGTCATCCCTGAGGCATTCTTCCATATTAGTAAAATAATCTTTCTGAAGTCCAGGACCCTTGCCACTGTGTGATTGGATTCTGCAGGAGTTCTAATGTTGGACCACACTGTACAATGATCATTGGTCCCCAGATGGCTTCCCACCTTGATATCTGCAACACTGTTCCTGTTGGTGAGCACATAGTTCAGTATTGCCCCATCATGAGTAGGTTCATTGACTAGTTGACTACGGAATGCCTCTTGCAAGGAGTCTTGCAAGGAGTCCAGTATGTCCCTGCTTCTAGCTGAGGCTACAGCAGGGAGGCTGCAATCTACATCTGGAAGATTGATTGCCCCACCAGAAACACCTCCCCTTTTTCCTCCATTTTGTGTGATACTTCTAGTATTACTTTATCTAACTCCTCCCCCTGTGCCAGAGGCCTGTAGATCACACCTGTCTGTAGAGTGGCTCTGTTTCCCATCTCAAGGATAACCCACAACAACTCTTCCTGTGGCCTAAATTCCCTGTATTTCTGTTGCTTTAATGTTTTCCTTCATATAAGGCACCTCTCTCCCTCCTTTCCTTCCTACCTTGTCCCTTCTAAACATCATGTAGCCTGGTATAACTGTCTCAGTCATGCTTGTCGGTACGCCATGACTCAGAAATAGCTACAATATCCAGGTTGGCACCCACCATTATGGTCTCTAGGTCTGGGATCTTATTTCCAGATTTCTAGCATTAGCACACATGGCCTTCCAGATTTTATTAGCTCATTGATAGTCTCTTCTCTCTTCTTCCTTGTCTTCACCCTTCCTTCTTCTACTCTTCTGCCTGCTTCATTTCCCCATTCCTCCTTTGCTAACCCCCTTCCTCCTTGATTAACTTGCTCTGTGGAGGGACTCTCACCCCTTTGGATCTCTTTACATTCTATCTCAGCCTGTGGGGGAGCAGTTTCTGCCTCCCTTTTTTCTTCCACCATTCTCCTTTGGCTAGTTTAATAGTTGTAGTAATAAACTTTACTAATATAACTACATGGCTACTGTATTCCAATTTAAGCATGCATACTAAATAACTCAAATTCAGTATTGCTGTAAAGCACTGGAATACCAAGGCACCATCAATAAACTAGTCTTTGACCCAGTTGGTTGCTAGTTAAATGTATAGCAAGACTGATACCTGTCCAATATTTTCAAAAGTATTCTGTTGTTATTACAAGAAGTAAGACTTTTATTCTGCACAGCTTTGTGGTTTAAACTAACCTGCCATGTTAGCAAGCTTAATCTCAGATATTTTGTGATAGCAATGGTTAACCACACCATGGTGAAACTAGGAAAAATCATATAATTAGATCTCTAAATAGCATGTAGGGTTATAGTAATTTGTCAGCAAATAAACAAATAAACCAAATAGCAGTAAGAAGGCAGAACTCCCCCTCTGTCCCTAAATGCAAAGACTGTAATAGTGATACAGGTGTGCCAACTTACATAAACTCCAAAGGAGGTTGTTATGCTGATACACCATACCATGTAGTTGTTCCTTAACGCTAACCGGACTCCTCACAGGCCCATGAGGTGGCATCTCATCAAGAATGCTAAGTTAATTTAAAAGCATGGGTATACCCTCAGATTCTAGTTTTGCACATAATGTAGTATGTATGTGCACCATATCATATTTAGCCACAGTCCCTCTTCATATCACATTTGGTATCTGTGGTGGTTGTGGGGGGAAGGGGGGGTTGCCTGAATCAGGGTTCCACTGACTGCATATACTGAAATTAGTCAAATAATAGATTTGTGTATATGACAGTTATACAGTATATGTACAGGCCAAACCTTCAATTACTAGGGAGAGGGCCAATCATTTTAAGCCTGGTTTAAAATTGATTATGCCAACCATGTTCATTATACAGCATCTGTACAATTATAGAATTCCCATGCTGTTTCATAATTATCTAGCATGTTGCCTCAGTTTCTAGTACACTGAATGGTTAAACAAATGGCAAGAGCATTTAAAAAGTCAGTTACAGTACACCAGTTAATTCCAGATCCTTTCTTGTGTGCTTCCGATTCAGGAAATACAGATTATGAGGCTCTTACCTTACATGGGAGGGGACAAGTATCCTGACCAGTTGGATTACAAGAGTTAGGTGAAAGAGTAGAGGTATGGAAATAACTAACACTTTGTCTGCTTTTGCAAGAAGGAAAGAAAAGGTGCCAGTCAATGTTCAGTCAAGCAGTTTACAGGAAGTCACCATTGAAACAGTGACCTTATGAACCATAAGTTGCTCCTGATTACCCATAGAGACACAAATGAGGTCAAGGGAATGTCTCATTGGGCATTGCTGTAGTGTTAAATTGTAATTTCTTCAGAAAGTTCAGTTTTGATTGGTGGTGGAGGTGAAAAATCTTTGAAGAGTGGACCCAGTGTTGGAAGTGCCCTTCTGTTCTCTACTATAGCTCCTGGTAGGTTTTGTGGGGTTGGATTTGAAGTACTGTAGCTATTCCCAGTGTACAGTTTTCTGTAAGAACAGGTTCACCAGGACTTTGAAAATTTAGTTATGATACTTTCTAGTGTGCCAGTATATATTAAGGGATTCTTGGAGGAGGTGCTTTTCTTGCTACTCTTAGCAGTTGTAGACATTTTCATTTTGGGTCTGCCTGCAAATTTAGTGCTTTGTAAAGATTCTACATACAGTGAGTCAGAGACAGGGTCAATAGCTCATGCTGAGTCAGAGTTCTGTTGAATTTTTGGAAATGCCTGCTGTTCGTGCTGAATTCCACCACCTAAATTATAGTTGATAACCTCCCTTGCCTGCTCTGGAGTTTGAAAAAATAAATGGACCTGTCTTTAGCACACATTGCCAGTGTATTTATTTATTTATTTCATTTTGGTAACTGGGAAGGCCTACTGGAACCAGAGGTCCCTTTTTCAGGGGCAACCCAGAATTAGTTACATGTAGGCAGAGCAGATATCATAACAAGTGGCATGGAAGGAGAATACAGTTGAAAGGCAAATTCATAACAGTGACACTCAATAAACAGTTGTTATTTACAGCAGGTTACATTCATACAGTGGAGACAAGCAGGGCTGAGAAACTTCATAGGGTAGGGTTACACTAAATGTTTGGGAAAGAAGAGTACAGTAGAGGGTTAGGGAGCAAATGCTAGAACTACATGCAAAAACTAGAAGGTACACTGGTGCTGCACATAGAGATGTATTTTTAGACCCTTGTGAAAAGTGGCTAAGGAAGCAGCTGAGTGTAGTCCATCAGGTAGGGTATTCCAGAGTTTAGGGACTGAATGTGCAAATGATTTACTTCCACATGTAGTCCTTGTCCTGGGTACCTCAAGTAATGTCTTCCCAGAACTGTGGAGTGTTCTGCAAGAGAGCTTAGGGATGAGGAGACCTTCAAGTCTTGAGGGAGCTGATCCGTTAATTAGTTTGTATGCTACAGTTAGTAGCACTGGAGCCTACTAGGCAGCGATGGCCAGTTTAAGGAAGCCAACACATCACAGTGGTGTGTCCTAGGAGGGGACATTGCTGTGAAACCTCTTATTTTGCAGTACGTCAGCTTCAGCCTTTGAGCTTCAGTTTTTGCTATGGACTGGAGGATGTGGGCTACATTAGTAAGTTTAGACAGTAGGATACTTTTTGCAATTGCAAGTCTAGAGTCAGGGGTGAGTTGTTTGTTAAAGCAACATAGGAGACCCTGTTTCTGGTGGATTGTGTGAGTTGTTTGGTCCACCTGGGCCTTGTACATGAAGCTTTGGTCGATTATTACCCCAAGGTATTTGACTAATTCAACTACCTCAATCTTACTCCCCACAGACATGGTGATAGGGAGCGGGTGGCTTTTATCAGTACCAAGATGTCTGGGGCCAAACAAGATAGCATTGGTCTTTCTGACATTTAGTACCGGACTATTTACCAGTAACCATTGTTTCAGGCATAGGAAGTCATCGTTCAGCTGGGTGCTGAGCACCAGAGGGTCTCAGGAGCTCTTATAGAGGACAGCATCATCCACGTATAGTAAATGTTCTCTGCTCCCACAGTTGTTGTCAAAGTCATTTATGAATACTGTGAATAAGAGGGGTCCTAAGATCGAGCCCTGGGGTACACCATCTGAGATAAGTAGCTGGGTAGAAGAGATGCCTCTCCACCTCATGACTTGGGTTCTGTTGGATAGGTAGTGGGTAAACCATGCTAATGAGTGCATGTTGAGTCTAAGGTCTGTGAAACTTTTGATGAGTAGCTCATGACTAACCAAGTCAAGAACCTTGGTTAAGTCTATGAAGATTGCCCCAGTGGGGGGTACCATTGTCCAGGTCCTGTAGTACACTAGCAGTAAATCTGATTAATACAGTGTCAGTGCTGTGGTTGCACCCTGAACTCATGCTGCTAAGTGGAAATACAGTGTAGCAGGGTACCTCATCAAATAGTTAACCACCTTCTTTTGCAGTGCACATCTTCTATCATTTAACTGATTCCTTCTGTCCATGATTTCTGCTGAAAAGTCTTGAAAACAAAATTCTTTCCTTTCTCCACAACAAAGTTTTTCATTCCCTTGCCATTTTTAATAATTCTTCCTTAACTGTAAATCTCAGGATGTTAATGATTATGGGTGCATATTTGGCACCAATTTGTGGCTTAGGGACCTACCTCTCTTACTCCCTCTCATCTTTCTCTCCCTCCCTCTGTCAACTCTCCAAACCGTTGTACCTTCATCTGCTCCCTCTCCATCCTTACTCCATCTCCTTTACTTCCCCTCCACACCTGCCCCTGCACTTCATCATATCACAGCAATTAGACAACGCCATATTCTCGGTGGCATGACCCTCCACATTCTTCCTCCCCTCCCCTCCCCTCCCTAGCTCCTCCCACCTGACTCCTTGGCTAGTTCCCTTTTTTCCCTTTCTTATTCAGTGTTTGCTAATTATTTTCTATACGTTTTACGTTGTGTTTACCAGTACTTCTTAACTGCACCTCATAAAATATTGTTGTTATTTACTACTTTGCTATTACTACAATTAGTATTGTAATTTTACTTAATTTTTTTGCACTTTCTGTTGACACAGAACCTATGTAAATGAATCTCTGGTTCAAAGGTACTTGTAATCATAGCAATCAATAAATAAAAAAAAATAATAAAAGGGACCAGTGAGAGGTAGGCCCTCTCAATTTCTAGTGGCCATTGCCACTGAAACAATTTAACGAAAAATGACTGCAGGAAGCCCACCATATTATCACCTTCTGATCCCTCAGAAGGTGAGCAGACAATTTGTAAATTATTATGCCTCCCTCTATTCTCCAAATCCTCAAGCTTTTCTAAAATGTGTTCAGCTTGCCTAGTGAGTAGCTGTAGGCTTCTTCGTATTGAATACAGGATTCTCAGTTAGAAATATGTGACCCTTATTTAATTTAACCTTTTCACTGATACTCTCAGTCTCTTTTCTAATTTGTTCAATAGCTACCTTTATGTTCTTAATGTCCACTTTTAATTCAGCCAGCATTTCCTTTAGGATGCTAAGGTCTGTTTCCTCTGTTTCAGTAACATTGCCATATTTCTGAGTCCAGTTCTGCATGTCTCTTGGTCCATCTGATGTTTTTCTTGTGACAGTTGGCATCATGTTTCAGGATCAATTTTTTAAAATGCAAAAATAAATAATAAATAAAAGCTGCTCAAAGCTTAAGTTTTTTTGTAGATTTTCTTAACATAGAAACATAGAATTTGTCGGCAGATAAGGACCGCTTGGCCCACCCAATCTGCCCATTTCCCTACCTACTGGATAAGCTGCAGATCCTAGTTAACCTAGTTAATGTTATTTTTAGTCTAACAAGCATAGTAAAAATTAGCTGGCAGAAGATGTCTTAAACATATTTTAAGGATATTTAAAATGGGAGATGACTGCAGCAGTAAACCAGCCAGCCATCACTGTTGGTGACCTGTGCACACTCCACATCTATCATTTTTTGATGCAAGCCAATGCAAATTGTAAAAACTGCCATAAAAACCCAGAACACTTTCAGAAGGTTCTATGTCATGAGGGTGACCATCAAAAGGCGATTGTCCTTATGGCGAGTGCACATCGCTGAAATTCAGTTTTGGCGATGTACAACCCTGGTGACAGAGAAAACGGCACAAGGAATTGTATTTTTTACTTTATGTGGGGGGCTGCTCCTCATCCCACCCTCACAGGGGGTGTCTTCTACTGCATTACCCTACTTTTAGATTCTTAACTCAAGGGGGGTGCATGTTCAAGTTGTTCAAGTTTATTGCAGGAAAACTCCATTAAGCAAGCTCATTCACAAGGAGGTCCTGTGACATGTAGACTTACACAACAAACATACATACATAGTTGATAAACAATATATACAACAATGCAAGTGTCATATAATGCAAGCAAGATATACATACAAGGACACCATGTGGGATGACCGTAGGTGGTCAACAACTAATGTAACATGGGGTAACGACTTCTAGATAGCATACTGATAATTGAAACATGGTAACTGGTGTTTGCAATACATACATTTTGGCAGATGAAACAACAACAGAATGTAAAGGATAAGGGAGGTAGTAATGGTTTGAAAGGGTGAGCAGAGAAGTATATACGTAGACAGAGCCAGGAGTAGGAAGGGAAAGGATAGCAGGAGTTGGGGGGGCAGCAGTGCAAAAAACAAATGTCACCTTCTCAGCCGGTGCAACAAAACATACCTGCACCCAGACCCAAACCCTGCATCCCAGTTACCCCAGGCCAGCACCCACCACACCAGGCCATGGAGCCAGCTTGGTGGCTGACCATGGCACCACCCCTCACAAACCCTCCCACCCCTCACTCAGCATGCTCACATCCCCCCCCCATGCGTGTATGTATTGCAACATCCCATTGCCATTCTCGAACCCTCCCCATCCGGTCACCCTCCCTACTCCCTCGCCATCTGGGTATACACCACAAGTGGGTCGCCATTTCAATAGGGGCCCACTTGCAATGTGTCCACATCACAGTATACACTTTCGGAATAGGGGACCTGAGGTTTGTTGCCATTAGGCAGTTTAAGAATGAATACACGTGTGTGTCTGCATCTATCACATTTAAAAATCTGGGCCTTAGAACCATTCCCACAAAGCTCTGGGTGAGTCACTCCATATTGCATGTGCAGTGCTTGCTAAAAAACACACCTTTCTTATGCACGAAGTCAGCAAGACACAACTATTGTATATTATATCACTGATGTTCACTGCTGGGCTTCTGTATATAGAAAATAGATGTACATTAGAGAGTGGGTATGAGTACTAATTTGGCTGCACACAGCTGTGCCAACTGAATGTATTTTTGAATCCTGAGATTCTAGCATCTGCTTCCCATTCTCTGGATATTATCTGGTACTACCCAGACCTTTCAGCGAGTTTATTTTTGGCAAGCTCATATTAAGTTAGGGCCCTGTAACTGCAGTACATAGCAGACAAGTTGTGATCTTCAATCACACTTCCAGCTTTAGCTAACATTTTCATTTTCTTTTGACATGTGAAGGGCATCAGCATTAGAGTCATGCAGTTACACTATTCATATGACAAAAGCTACCAGCATGAAGGTCTTAGTGATGAATTATAGATACTTGTTTGAATAATTGATTTAACGTAAAAGTTTTGAGATACAGTGTGGGTCTTGCTCTTGTCTTAGCTCTAAGACTTCCTGTAAAAAGACAAACCAGGTTATGTAATCATTAATGGGCAGCTTTTAAGGATTCACCCTATACTGAGTCTTTTGGCTACCATGTAGAATGTAGGTAACATGGTGAACTAAACTCAGTAACATCAAGCAGTCTCTCTCCTCAGAGAGACAGAGAAAATGAGGTTGTGTCAGATCACACTACATCAAGCTGCTGGTACCTTAAAAGGATGTGCATTCAGGCCCATTGGTTCAACGTTAGGGTATTCAGGTCCTGAATTTTTTTTTTTTTTTTTTTTAGTTTAACAATTTTATTATTTGCTAGACACACACACGGCTTGGGATGATAATTCAGAACCAAGCCAGACCACATCCATTAGAGAGACCAGGAACACATAGATAGACAAAACAATACATTACAATACACACAAATATCCAATGATATGGGCCATAGGAATACATAGCAGGACATAACATCCACATAATAAAACAAACTTAATGAAGGATCAGCCTGAGTACTCTGCACCTCAAGGGCATACAATAGTTGATACAATTAATAACAAACATAGCCAGGGTAAAGTAAGAAAGCCTACCGGGTCAGATCCATAGCAAGTATTAGCATGTGTGTGCCTAAGAAGGATCATGTGACCATATCAACTATATACAAATAGGCAATCTTCACTAGATAGAGGACAATATAAAGGGGCAGCCTGGGATCAAGAGAAGAAGGGGGCACCACTTCCACGAAAAGTTAGCAACCTAAACCAGTAGTACAAGCATGCTAAGGAGCTGTTCGAGTGGGGACATTGTGGCAAAATTTAGATTGCAGGAAGGGTAGCCAGCATTTCTCAAATTGGGCTATAGAGCCAGCCGCTACACTGGAGATCCTTTCAAACATAGCCCCCTGGGCTAGTGCCAGTAAAAAGTCTTGAAAGGATGGCATCACAGAGGATTTCCATTTAAGTAAAATGAGTCATTTGGCCAACGCCCCTACTGCAGTGACACATAGGGCCCCAGGGTTGGATTTGGGTACATTCGGCTGTGCACATCCAAGAAGCAAAAGGGGTGGATCTGGGTTAATGTCTGGGAAAATTTGCTTGCACATACTTCTAACTGATGTCCAAAAGGGAAGCAGGTTAGGGCAGTCCCAGAGAACATGAAACAAATGCGCCCCATCATTGCCACATCTCCAACAAATATCCTTTGACAGGAGACCCATCTTCTGGAGTTTAGTTGGATCCCTATAATACCTGTGGCTGGTCTTACTCATAATAAGACAGGTACACCTGTCCTGACAGGCCTTATGTGCTCTGAACCAGCTGTGCTGCCACTGCCGATCAGAGATTGAGACCTGAAGGTCCCTTTCCCATTGCACTTTGGCCAGCTGAGTAGGGTCTACAGTAGCATCCCTAAGAGCCGAATAAAGCAAACTGGCCCTGCCCTTCCATTTCTTCGCCCAGACAGCTAACAGGTGAGGTAGGTGCTGCCCCCTCTCCATCTTGTGGAGCATTAGGCAAGTGAATAATAGCATCCCTAATCTGCAGATATCTCCAAAAATGAGACTGGGGGAGGCCAAATCTTTCTTTCAGTGAATTGAAAGTATCTAATGTGACAGTATTGGGGAGCAACAGATCCTGGATCTTAGAAATGCCTTTGGCCTCCCAGTATTTCCAGTATATTGGGGACCTCCCTATCTGTAGGGCTGGGTTATTCCATATGGGCATATGTCTCCACGGGGTTGGGTCTTGCCCCAAAATTGAAAAAGCGTTTTTCCAATACAGAATAGAGACCTGCATGGGAAGGGAGAGAACCTGGGATAACTTCTTATTATTATAGAGCACCACCACCGGTGAAGGAGCCTGGGCCAATGATGCCTCTAGGGGGAGCCAAGTTGGAGAGGTCAGACCAATCCTGGCAAACCATCTGATAGTTTGAGAGGTAATGAAGGCCATATGGTATCTCTGAAACCAGGGAAGGCCCCATTCACCTTTACTCCAATGTTGTCGGAGTTTGAGTTTACTAGGGCCCCTTCCCATAGGAAATTACTCACTAATGTGTCTATATTCTGAAACCATCTTTGGGTGATAGCCACGGGCAGGTGAGCTAATAGATATAATACCCTGGGGGCAGCCATCATTTTGATGGAGTCAATCTTACCAGCCAACAACAGTATTAAAGCCTTCCACCTACTGTACCTATGTCCTGTTTAAGTGACTCTAACAAAGCAGCAAAATTAGGAGAGAGCATTTTCCCTATATTGAAATGAAGGATAATACCCAAATATTTTATGCTACTAGGGGGCCAGTGGAGGCCTCTATTTATGAAGTCATTCCCAGGGGTCTTGGAGTTCAGCGGAAGCACCTCAGTTTTGGAGTGATTGATCTTAAGCCCTGATAACTCGGCAAAGGTAGCCAAAATCTCAAGGATACTGTCAATCACTACAGAAGAGGACTCCGTAGTGATAAGCAAGTCATCTGCATATAAAAACGTTTTGAAGGTGTTATTACCCACTCTTAGCCCAGGGATATTAGGTGATTCTCTAAGAGCAATGGCCAGTGGTTCAATGGCCAGAACAAAAAGAAGAGGGGAAAGGGGACACCCCTGCCTGGTTCCTTTTTGTAGGGGGAAGGATGGAGACATAACCCCATTCATTAAGACCGAGGCCATAGGGGAGGAATATAACAGTTTTACCCAGGAAATAAAACCGGGCCTGAAACCCCTTTTAGAGAGAGTGAGAAACAAAAAGGGTCACTAAACAGAGTCAAATGCCTTTTCAAAATCAATTGCTAAGGCTACGGAGGGTTTGCCAGATAATGTGGTATTATGTAAAAGTGACAGCAATGTTCTATGATGATCCGACCTAGTCGCCCTTGAATAAAACCCACTTGGGCAGGGTGGATCAGATCAATCATGAGGCACTCTAGCCTACTAGCAAGAAGCCTGACCAGAATTTTAGCATCCACATTAATGAGGGAAATAGGGCGGTAGCTACCTGGCAGAAGGGGGTCCTTCCCCTTTTTTGGTAGCACTGTAATAGTAGCCTCCCTCAGGGAAGAGGGGAGAAAGCCAACTTGTAGTGAATGTCAGAACATCCTAATCAAGTATGGGGCCAGATTAGTTCCCTTTATTTTGTAAAAATCAATAGGGAGGCCGTCCTTTCCTGGGGCTTTCTGAGAGTTTAGGGATGCAATGGCCTGCTCCACCTCTGCCACAGTGATAGCCACCTCCAGTAGTTTTGCATCAGAAACCATTAGGTGGGGAATAGGGAGTTCCCCCCCAAATTTTTGAATACTCAAGGGGTCGGGAGGGTGAGAAACTGAGTACAGTGCCTCATAGAACTGGGCCATGATCTTACTTATCCCATTATGAGATTAAGTTGAGACCCCGTGCATATCTTTCAGCCCATGAATGGTATGGGATGCCTGTTGTTGCTTAAGTCGATAAGCCAGAAGTTTACTAGCTTCCTCCCCTTCCCAGTAAGAATGACGCAGCTGTCTGAGATTTAATTCCGCTTGTCGGGTCGGGTGGGCATTTAAAGAAATCCTGGTACTAGTCAGTTGATCTAATAAGGACTGAGATAGGATTGAAGACTTATACTGGGCTTTCAGAGTGGCTAACTGCTTTTCTAAAGCCCTTTGGTTAGCTTGGCACTGCCTTCGCCTAGCAGAGGCATAAGCAATAATTTTACCCCGAATGGTGGCCTTAAAGGCCTCCCAAAGCGTTGAATCGTTCACTTCCCCATTGTCATTGATTTCCCAATGATTCTTGCACCACAGGCCCAAGCCAACGAGAGAGAAATCAGCATCCTCAAGTAACAGGGGTCCAACCGCCATATGGATGTAGGGATGGGGGCGGAGCCCAATTGGATCCCAAGCTCTATAGGCTCATGGTCTGAGACATAAATGGAGTGCATATCAGTACTGGTTACCTTCTCATAAAGGCTTGATGAAAGAAGCCAGAAATCAATTCTGCTAGAAGAGCCATGAGCCTGGGAATAGCAGGAGTAGTCATAAACACCTGGGTGCATAGTTCTCCAGGCATCCTGCAAAGTATGCTCTGACATTAATGTCTGGACAGCTTTGAGTGCTTGTCTATGAGGTTCAGGGGTTTTGTTGCTTCTATTCATAGTGAAATCTAAAACTAAATTAAAGTCTCCACCCATAACTACTGGAGCATTGGCTACATTAAAATCAGTAAGGGCCTGGTTAAAAGTTAAAAAGAACTGAGGACAATCCTGGTTGGGGGCGTAAAGATTAGCAAGAATCAAGAAACCCTCTGGGGTCTCTATCTCTGCCAAGATCCATCTTCCCTCCTTGTCCTGTTTGTGTCGCTTCACTTTCCACACCAAGTTCTTGTGAAGTAAAATAGAAACTCCCCTTTTATGGGCCTTTGATGCGCTATGAAGCTCCGTGGCAACCCATTCCCGCTTGAACTTCATGGCCTCACATGATGACAGCATTGTGTCCTGGAGAAACACCACCATAGGTTGCAGCTTCTTTAAGTGGAGCAATACTTTTTTACACTTAACTGGCGAGTTGAACCCCCTCACGTTCCAAGAGACAAGTCTAGTCCCCATGTGACCAATAAGTTAACATGGCTGAAAGGAGATACAAGAGGAAGCCCCACCCAGGTACACTGTGCCCAATAGGCTCAGACTCCCTATCTAATCCTATAATAACATAAGTGACACTAGATTTCAGATTGCCATAATAGAACACAGAACAGCATTGTACAACAGTATATCCACGGGCAAAAATTGTCCCTAACAAGCAGAAATATAACCTATTTCTAAATACCCAAAAAACAACCATACCCTGAACCCACCCCCACCCGCTACCAAACCCAAAAACAGTTCCATTTCAGACCAACAACAGCTGAGCGTACTGACCAACCAGAGGCCCAGATACCAGCGGAGGTTGCTTGGGGTAGTGTAGCCGCAGACTACACTAAATAGAGAGGACTCTCCAACTCCGATATCACCCACCCCTAACCCCCCATCATCAACTGAGTCCTTCTACCCACATTGTCATTGCTGGAGAGAGAAAGAAAAAAAAAAAACACGAGATGACCCCAGCATCCCGCACATGGGGCTGGGCAGCGAGATAGTTAGTATTAGCATCCTTTAGTCCACACATAAATCTGTGTATTCCACATGTGAAGGAGTGTGCTTAGCAGTCCTAGTAAAACCCTTCATGTCCTTGATCCAAATGAACCAATGTAATAGCAGTTGCTGAGTGTACTCCCCTTCTGTCCAAAATTGATTAGCCCCACGAAGTGGGAGAAAGGGCAGGAAACACCACTTATTAGCCCTTGTACAAAGGGGTCTCTGGGGCATATACCAGCCAAGAGGGAGGCAGCAGCAAAGTGTGCTGGGGGCTTCAGCCCACGGCCACCTTGACTGGGACCATCCTCTGTCAGTTTAAACTCCTGCTGATTACTCAAACTGTGTGAAGCATCCGGAGGGTCTTGAACCTCTGACCTAGAAATGTTCCTGGCACTTTTAGACCCAGTAGCCTTAGAGAGAAGATTGGGGGTAAGGGGGATAGCCAGGAGCCTTCCGTTGGCAGATCCATCAGCACCTGATATTTATTGTTACTCATGTCTGGCTGGTAAGAGTCCTGTGAAGCAGATGAATCCAAGCTTCCACTGCAGCTCCTTGACTGGAGACGAGGAGTTTTATCGACATGTAGCCCCTCCAGCCTTTGTCGTCTCCTATTTCTTCGTTTGCTGTTGCCAGCTGAGGGTTTTGGTGGGGATGGGTGGTTAGGAGTGCTCTGGGTCATAATGGGGTTCTGGGTATTGTGGCTAGGTCCCTGTGGTGATACCTCCATCAGCGTGGACCTGTTACGGAAAGCCAGCGGGCCAGATGGCTCATGTAGATGGTCCCAAGACAATTTAGGGGCTTGCTCCGAAATGAAATTCTCCACAGTGGTGGGGTTATCAAAAATTCTGGGAACCCCATTATAGATAATCCTGAGTGAAGCTGGGTATCTCAAGGAATACTCAAGTCCCAATTCTGCACAGGCTCTGCGGGCAGCTGTGAAGGCCGAACGCCTGTTAGTAACCTCTTGAGAATAATCCACACGTATCTGTATTTTGTACCCTTTCCATTGTAACTCCTTTTTAGTACGTGCCAACTTAGTAATCAACTCTCGGTCTTGAAAACGGAGGAAGCGTGCCAGGATTGTGCATGGGTGAGCCCCAGCATCGGGTCGAGGTGCCAGAGTTCTATGGGTCCTGTCAGTTTCAATTGGGGCCTTACCTGGCCAGTCCAGCAAGTCAGTCGATTCTTTTTGCAGGAAGCTAATTGTGTCAGTACCCTCACACCCCTCTGGGAAGCCCACTAGCCGCAAATTGTTCCAGCGGCTCTGATTCTCCAAGTCCTCCACCCTGCCCCATAGTACTTGGATAAGGTGCTCTTGTTCTTGGAGCCAGGCACTTGCTTTGTGCCATCCATCCTCCGCTGCCGCCAATCTATGCTCAGTGATGCACGCCTGTTGAGCCAAATCAATAATGTCAGCAGAGTTTTGTTTAGCCGCCACATCAACTTTGTCCATTCGCTGTAAAATCTCAGAGAACATTTGGCGGATTTCGGGCATATCGCCTTGCTGCTGGTTGATCTCTGATACCGACTTCATCCTGTCGAACTGTAGGCCCTGCCACTCGAACCCCGCACTACGAAGGGTAGTAACCACAGACCAGGTCAGCTGAGAGCGCAAAACACCAGATCTCACCATGCATGAGCTACCCAGGTGTAAATACCAATTAATCGCGCCATTTTAGGTAGAAGAACTACGGATAACAGGCAGATATTAGGGGTTAGGCAGGAGCTCAGAGCTCAAGCGTCCATTCGGCTCGGGTGGTAGCCATGCCCCCAGGTGGTAGCCATGCCCCCAGGTCCTGAATTTCTGAATCTCAATATCAGTAATAATAACAGTCACTTTACTTCTATGGTGCCTTTCCTGCAGTCAAATCAAATCACTTTACAATCAGTGCAGAACTCACCTTCACAATCCTTGAAGTGCAGACACATCTGGTTTGAAATGCAGAAGCCATTGTGCACCTGCACCCTAGACATCTTTCCAGCTCTCTGTGTCCAGATGCAAACCAACTGAAACTGAAGAATGTTAAACTTTTGGTGGATTACTGAATGGGAAAATTCAACCTGGACATTTGGGCAATTCCTCTAATCATTTCAAGATCTTTGATGTCCACCTAAAAAAAACTGACAGATCTACAGACAACTACAGATCACGCCCACCTCTGCTTAGCTTCTGGGATCTGGCAAAGTCAGGCTCCAAGGTAAAAAGACTGCAGAAGAAACCTAAAATCCTTCGCACACCAATCAATACCTCACAACACAATGCCTCACAAATCAGGGACAGTACTTAAGAAAATCATGGACAAGATATGAAAATCAGGGACACACTTTTAAATAACACACAAAGCACAAGGTGTTTCACAGTGTGGAGCCTGAGTCAGCACTATAAAGTTGTAGGACAAAGGTCTTCTTGCAATAGTCAGTAATAATTTATTCAGAGTTGAACATTCACACATACAAATGAAAAAGCAGTACAAATCAATTTTCCACAGTAATCACAAGTTGCCTGAGCAATATAAAAATAGAGAGGCTCCACAGGCCTTTAAGAAGCTTGGCCAAGCAATGTGAAGTTGCTAAAGCAATACAAGCCAGGGAGACACCGCTAACCTGTACACATTCTGGCAGCTGAGACATGTGTAGTTTAGCTGTGTGTGAATTCCGATCAATGCCACTAAGTCTTTGTTCAGAAAGAAACTTTTTGATCTCATCAAAGTGAGTATAAAAGAGGCCATATACAGTAGTGGTTATGGTTGAATTCATTTACAGTCTGCAAAAGTTGCAAAAACAGCAAGTTCAAACAGAGAATTTCTTTACCTTGCTCAGCATAGTAGAAACTCCTGGTGGCTGAGATACATGCAGTTTAGCTGTGAATTCCAATCAATGCCACTAAGCTGTCATTCAATAATGAACTTTTTGATCTCATCAGAGTGCGTGTGGAATCAGCCATATAGTAGCTACAGTTAAATTCATTACAGTCTGCATCAATTGCAACAACAGCCAGTTCCAACATAAAATGTCTTTACCTTGCTTGGCTTAATAGTAGCGTGGTGCAAACACCTACAAAATGGTGGTCACGTGCTTATGTTTCAATGTAAACGTCATCATCAAAGCGTAAACCAGGTACTCGTGGTGAGTTTAAAAAAGATTAATTTAAAGTGATAGACATAAAAACAGAGGCACAAAAGTCTTGTGTAGAGATAGGAATAAAGGATGGGGGGGGGGGGGAGTTCCACACTGCCCAACAGCAACGTGTATAGACAACTACTTAAACCATAGCACACTAAAGAAGCAAACATAAATATGACATACATTGCTAAAAGGAAACCCATATTGCTGTTGGTGGCTATTGAAAGGGAATACAAGACATAATATTGAAACCAAAAACATTTTTGTATTGTACATATAGGCCCAGTGGTCAGAACAATGACATAATCATTCGGAATAGTATGGTCTATGGATATACATGGTATCCAGTCTGATAGCCACAGTTTACACTTTCCCCAAATGGAAGGTCAACGGTCACCACTGTCACCATAACTTTTCATAATGTGGAGTGATTTATCACTAGCTGGTCATTGTTATGTTTTTGCCAGTTAAAGGGCAATGCATGTCAAGGCACAGTCAACAGCAGCATACTATTGAGAAAACAAGCATGTGCCTATACCAGCAGAGCCTACTAGTCATGTTGGTATGCTGAAAAAGAGCAGGGAATTCCTGCTGATAGCGGATGCTATGTAAATTAAGGGCCCCAAGACAAACCAGCAGAGCCGGCAAGTCATGCTGATATACCGTGCCACTTAAAGAAGGTTGCACTTTTAGTCAGGGCCCATTAGGATGCAGCCCCATGTACTTTTTAACCCAGCAGAGCCAGCAAGTCATGCTGGTATATCGTGCCACTTGAAGAAGGTACGTTTTAGGTTAAGGCCCATTAGGATGCTACTCTATGTACATTTTAACCCAGCAGAGCGTACGCGTCATGCTGGGATTTCATGAATTAAAATAACTGAAACTGAAGAAGGTTAAACTTTTGGTGGATTACTGAAATGGGAAAATTCAACCTGGATGCTAGGGAAATTCCTCTAATCATTTCAAGAAGTGCCATAAGATCTTTGATGTCCACCTAAAAAAAGAAAGACCAGGCGAATGAAACCTCAGTTTAACATGTCATTTGAAAAATGACATGTCAGGATATCACAGTTTCTCTGAAACACCATGCTGGAGCATCAGTATGGCTTTCCCAAAATCTGGAATGAGCTATCCCCTCAAATCCGTCATTCCTCCTCTGCTAACTCACTCTCCTCCACCCTCACAAACCACTTCATGGTAAACTGCACTTGCTCAAACCCCTGATTCCACCCTACTCCCTCCGAGCTGCTCAACTACCCTAAACTACCCCAAGACAGAAACTCCTAGCTGTGTAACATGCATTTGCTTTCTAGGCACTTATTTGTCCTCAAATTGTTGTTTCTATATACTGTGAAATGTGCTATAATTGATTATTAGTCTTTGCCTGTGCTGACATAACTGTGAGCCCTCAAGTGGGATCCTTTTCCAAATTGTCACTGTATAACTGTCACTGTCTAACTGTGTATCCGGTTATCCTCTGTTTCCCCCAACCCCCCAGGTCTCACCGGGAGATGAGCATCTTCTTGCTCAGTGTGCCTTTCCTGGTAAAATATTTTCAATAAACAAAATATAAATCTAGGGAATATGCCTTTTTCAGAGCTATAAACACCACTTCTTGTAGCTAGTGGTATTTATTGAAGGTCTCCCATCCAACTACAGATCACGGCCACCCCTGCTAAGCTTCTGGGATCTGGCAGAGTTAGGATCCAAGGTAAAACAACTGCAGAAGAAGCCTAAACTCCTTTACATGCCAATCAATACCTCACAACCTCATGCCTCACAAATCAGGGACAGTGTTTAAGTAAATCATGGACAAGGGATCAAAATCAGAGACACACTTTTAAATAAATTGTAATGTCTCATAGTCAGTTAGTAGTGGTCAAGATTATGGAGGCACTCCTTAAGGAAAGGATAGTGCAACACCTAGAATCCATAGGAGCACAGGATCCAAGACAGCATGGGTTTATAACAGGAAGGTCCTGTCAAACTAATCTCATAGAGTTTTTTGACTGGGTAACCAGAGTGGTGGACCAAAGGGGTGCAGTTGATGTCGCCTACGTAGTAGCGCCAAATTTGTCAAGCAATTTTGTGAGAGTCCCTATTTATCCTTCACAAAATTTAGGGAAAAAATCCTCTAAAATTTTTTTTGTTATACCTACAGAAAGAGGTCAGTTTCTATTACAGTACTTAAGTGCCATCTGGTAGATTTTCAGCTACACTGTCAGATGAGACAACCCTCTCTGGGTAGCAGTGAACACACTAACAAACAAAACAAATCCCTAACTAAAGGTTTCACAATTCTTAATAGGGATTTTTAAAATTCCTTAAAAATCCTTTGACTAATTTGGTGTTATTAGATTGATGAATAAGCTGGGTAGGCTTGGGGTGGGTAAGAAGTTGGTCAACTAGGTGGCAAACTGGTTGGTGGGCAGAAAACAGCGAGTGGTGGTAAACAGTATACAGTCAGAAGAGATGCAAGTCACAAGTGGGGTACCCCAGGGATCGGTCATGGGGCCAGTCCTCCTCAATATCTACATCAATGACATTGAAGATGGACTGGAGGGTAAGGTTTGTCTGTTTGCTGATGACACCAAGATCTGCAACAGAGTGTAGATGATCCAGATGAAGTGGGCAGAATGAGAAGAGATCTGGATAAACTGGCAAAATGGTAGGAAGAGTTGCAACTGATGTTTAACACAAAGAAGGGCAAGATCATGCACATTTGGAAGAGAAAACATGAAGCCACCTATAGGTTGGGAGGGGAGTTGCTAGCAATCACAAGGGAAGAAAGAGACTTGGGCATCATCATCATCACAGATGACCTGAAATCATCCAAGCAGACCACTAAAGCAGTAGGTAAGGCTAGAGGGATGTTAAGGTCTATTAGTAGGGGTATCGCAAGTCATAAGAGGGAGGTAATAATCCCTCTTTACAAGACACTGGTTAGTCCCCATCTGGAGTACAGCATGCAGTACTGGAGGCCACACCTGCACAAGGACATTAACAAAATGGAGACAGTCCAGAAAAGGGAGACCAAAATGGTGCAGGGACTGCATCAGAAAACATATGAGGACAGATTAATGGAGCTCAATATGTATATCCTAGAGCAAAGGAAGGAGAGAGGCGATATGATCGAAACATTCAAACATCTTAAAGGCATTAACAAGGTGAAAGAGTTTAACATGTTTCAATATAAGAAAAGTAGCAGGACAAGAGCAAACAGCATGAGATTAGAGGGAGACCGATTAAGGGGTAATGTGAGGAAGTTCTTTTTCACAGAAATGTTGGTGGATGCATGGAATGGCCTACCTCAGGAAGTGGTGGCTATGAATATAGTGCAGGGCTTCAGACAGGCATGGAATAGGCATAAGGGAGCAATACAGATGAGTATGAATAGATAGGCCATTGACAGTACAGGCCTATGGCACATTCATAAGGTAAAAAATGGGCAGACTGGATGGGCCTTTTGGTCCTTATCTGCCATCAACTTCTATGTTTCTGCGTCAAATTAGTAAGCTGCTGCAACATGCAGTTTAGCGTGAAATCATGTTTACAAGAAGAATAAGGCTGAAACACATATATGTTTAGAGTTATTGTAGTTTTCAAATCCCTGCTGTATGTCAGTAATGTCAAATTTAGGAAGCTTAAAGCAGCTTTGAGGAAAAATGAAGGATGTCTATGAAAATGGGGCATTTGAGAGGTACATTGTGTATTTATCTGTACACACCCAAAGTAAACCCAGACATTGTATGTTCATTGTTATGTTTGTCTTCTCTACTTTGGCAGGTACACCTCCAGCCCGCACTAGTATTCAAACTTGGGACCCCCAGTCACAAAGTCAAAAACATATGCTAAAATCCCCCTCTAGCTGGGAAGTGAGTTGCTTTGACTGTTACATTTGCCTTCCTCTAGACTAACACCAAATGGCTGTATTTGCTGATACAATTGCTCAGCGCCATTTTGGCTCTTACAGCTTTTATTACTAGATAGCACTGCTATACACAGACTGATCATCACTTATGTACTGCATTCAGGTATTTTTCAGGGCTCTGTAGTGAACCAGTGCACAGCTCTGCCACTTAAAAAACATTTGATGCAAAGGAGGTCCAGTGGTGCTGTGGGCTGAGGTACTGGGTGCCCCACCAACCAACATTCCAGCAACCCTGGTTTGTGAATGGACCAGTTTTGCTTTGGGCTTCATTTCTGGATGGAGGATTGAGCATCAGCTGACAGCTCTCCTCCTTCTGGAGGGAGGACAGTGAGAGCTGCTACTTGCCTGACACCCAGCACAAACTGGGTGGTACATCATCTTTGGTTGCTTCTCAGATGGTAAAACACAGGCACAGAATATATATGGTGTTTCCATACTAAGAGCGCACACCATTGTACATGCTACCATCCTCAGGAATGAGGAGAAATTTGGAGGAAAACTTCTGAGCATCAGGATTATGGCCAGTAATCCTGCAGGCTTAGTACACCACCCATGGCACCTACTTATCCATAATGGTAAATAAGTAGCTGGGATTAGGCCTGGGATGGTGGGTGATAGGGCTGTGGTTCACCATTGAATGTGGGCTGCATGGGTGTAGCACTGGGTGAAATTAGCAAATTCAAACGTTGTGGAATTTTTCAAAATGTTGTTAATTGAACATAACTCAGTCAATATTATGGCTAGAGGCCTGATATTGGGCATGCTTATTGCTTTAAAGATACCCTAATCCAATGCAGTGTTTCATGGTATTATTTGGATTGGGGGCTGGGACGTTATAGGGGCTCAAAGTCTGGTAATTTATTATTGATATGAATATTTCTGAAACTATTTCTATGCTTACAACTCAGTAACCTTTAAATTAGATAATAGAAAATGTGTGTGCATACTTTCTTGGCAGAATCATAGACACTGAGCACTGATGCTAGGTAAGCAACTCTCTAAAACTGCTGCATGGTTGCTGTATGCTCTGCTGGTGTGGTAGGGAGCAAGATAAACTCCACAGCTTGGGCCAGTATGGCATCTAGGAACTCGCCCAGCAACCATGAGATGGCAGACTATGAGATACCAATGGTGCTCCCATCAGTGTCTGGAAGGTTCTGGTGGCCAGGAAGCACAGAGCAGCTGTCACCTTGTGCTCTACAGACATTGCATGGCTACACTGGGTGTCTGTCCAGAGCTGGTCATGTAGCACCTAGGACTAGGTAAAATTATTACATTTTGATTCATTAACATTTTTATGAAATTCTGTGAAAGTTTTGTGTAATTCTGTGACATTTTGTTGAATGTTCTGAAACTTTTTAACTTGCCATAACTTGTTCTGTTTTGCAGGCAGAGCTCTGACATTTGGCATGCATACTGCTTGGCAAATGCCCTAAAATGATACCACATTTCGAGGCATTTGGATGAGGGATGGGGAAGTTATAAGGGCTCAAGATCTGGCAACTTGTTATTGATGTCAAAATTTCTGAAAATACATATGAACATACGAATTTGCCAGCAGAAACAGCCCATAATGGTCTATGATGTTTGCTCAAGTGTGCAACTCAGTTTACTTCCCTGGAGCTGCCCCTCCCCCACTCCTCTTGGAGTCATTCACCCACACCTCATTACCCTCCCCCTTCCACTTCCCTATAATGACTCCTCCTGTCCTAATTTTCTTCTTCACCCTGTTCCACTACCTCTTGAAACTGACCAGCGTATTTCCCTCAACTACCTCCTCTGGCAACATGTTCCACCCCATCACCACCCTTTCAGTAAAAAAGTGCCTCCTCATTTCCTTCTTAAATCTACCCCCCACT
This sequence comes from Neoceratodus forsteri, assembly GCA_016271365.2. Lineage (NCBI taxonomy): Eukaryota > Metazoa > Chordata > Ceratodontiformes > Ceratodontidae > Neoceratodus > Neoceratodus forsteri. The sequence goes on from CM028129.1 coordinate 1,137,776,730, forward strand.
AGTTTCAGGTTATGCTCCCTAGTTGTACCCTCTTTTCTAAAATTAAAGATGCCCACTGATCCAACCCTGTTTATGCCTTTATGGTACTTGAAGGTTTATATCATGTCCCCCCTCTCTCTTCTGTCCTCCAGGAAGTACATGTCGAGCTCCCTCAGACTCTCCTCATATCTTCTTTCCCCCACTCCCTGGATCATTTTTGTTGCCCTCTGCTGGATCCCTTCCAGTAGTTTGATACCCATTCTCAGATAGGGGCACCAGAACTATACACGGTATTTTAGGTGTGGTCTCACCAGTGACCTGTACAGTGGCAGAACAACTTCCTCCCTCCTAGAGGTGATTCCCCTGGTGATGCACCCCAGCATTTTATTTGCTTTGACTGCTGCCTTACGGCACTGTGTCAAGTGTTTCATATCACCCTGACCATCATTCCAAGGTCCTTTTCCTCCTCTGAGACTGTCATCTGTACTTCCCCTAGTCAGTATCTGGCCCTTGGCTTCTTGGCACCCAGGTGCATGACATTGCATTTCTTAGCATTAAAACCCAACTGCCAGATGCCTGACCATTTCTCCAGCCTAGCGAGATCCTCCCTTAATTCCTGTCTCCCATCCACTGCATCCACCCTCACACAGAGATTAGTATCATCTGCAAAAAGGAAGATCTTACTTTTGACCCCCTCTGCTATGTCACCTATAAAGATGTTGAACAGTACATGTCCAACTACTGAGCCCTGTGGGACCCCACTGGTTACAGAACTAGATTTGGATACTCCTCCTCCACCCCCACCATCACTCTCTGGTTCCTGTCCTGCAGCCAGCTTATGACCCCCCCCCCCAGCAGTTTGTCTCCTGTTACCAGGTCCCTCAGCCTGCTGATCAACCTGCCATGTGGCACTGAATCAAATGCTTTGCTGAAGTCCAGGTACAGAATGTCCACCACCTGCCCCTGTCCAGTGACCTCATAACCCAGTTGAAGAAGTCTATCATATTGGTTTGACAAGATCTCCCTCTGACAAACCCATGCTGCCTGTCATCCTGCAGACCATTTACGTCAAGGAAGGACACCAGTCTTTACTTTACAATGGTCTCCATTAACTTTCTCAATATGGAGGTTAGGTTAACTGGCCTGTAGTTACCCAGCTCATCCCTGGGATCACTCTTGTGGAGTGGTATCACATGAGCCATCCTCCAGTCCTCCGGCACACAACCCATCTCCAGCTAGGTGTTAAATAGGTCCACCAGCGGGGCTGCTAGTACCTGCTATTATCACTGATCACTGAATCACCTTCCAACTTAGGCACCTTTGGAGCTGGATAATAGAAAATTAATATGCAAACTTTCTTGGAAGAGTCATAGAATGCTAAACACATAGGCAATTGGTTGAGTAAATGGTAAGTTACAGCAGTTCAAAATTTTATGATTTAGTTATTTGTTGAATTGTGTGAACATTTTCAAAATATTTGGATGCTTACATCTCCACTGCTATTGCAGGTATACACACAAGATTTGGCATGCATACCAAAGTAAATATGCCGCATATTCCAACTAAGCTGGATAAATGTGATTTAGGTTAACATTTATTGTGGATACTTTAGGAAATTACTAATTGACTAAATGTGCTCATAAATTCATGGATGCATAATAGATAATGCCACTAAAATTCCACTTGTGGAATTTAACTTTCACAAAGTACTTATCACCACTGAATCAACTTAAATGCATTAGCATCATGGCCCTGCCGTACCCCTCCAACACTCATGCGACAGTGATACCCAGCATCGTGCTCCATCATTACTAAAGATATTCCTATACTTCTGTCACAATGGCCTAAGTCACAGCTAGTTGTAAGGCTTGACATCATTGGTGCCACTTTTTTCTAATAGTAAAAATATACATTGTTACCTACAGGATTGTTAAAGAGTCAGCAGGAAACATTGTACAGAAATAATGCCGCATGTGCACGTGCTTTCATCAGTCATTAAGTCACTGAGCTTTTATGGTTGGTTGGAATATTGCAAGACTTCAGGCTAGTGCACAGTGATGGCCATGAGCATTCTTTATAATTTGTGACTAAAGACAGTGACCTGACACTTGGCACCACAATACTTTTACTATGGAGCCTCCTATGAATCCCTTCTTCATTCACAGGTTATACAACCTTGACACTAGTGGCCTTCCCATCACTTTCCCAGCTGCGTAAACCCAGCGTCTCATAATGCTGCCACTGCCAATTGCTATATTGAGTCTCCCTATCCCCCTAACATCCCTCCCACCTGTCACCTACCTGGAAGCACATTATTTCCATGCTACATACTTCACTTGGGCAACTTCACCCCCCCCCCACACTACCTCCATCTCCGGCCCATCCTCACCTGCCACATTATTTAATTGGGACCTAGGCGCTACCGTCCTGCCACCCTCTTTCCATGCTGGGCTGTCAGTTTTACACTCATCACCTTCAAACAACTTTTTGTTAACCCCGCAGCAGTTATCAACTGCCCGCAGGCGAGATCGGCGTCACTCATAGCAAAACAGTTAATATCATTACTGCTACTCCTGGCAGGGGACGTAGAATCACACCCTGGGCCGCCTGCCCCCCAACAACATCACCTAACTAACTCTCCAATTACCACATGGGCTTAAAATTATGCATCTTATCATATGCAGCATCCTGAATAAATTCACCACCCTACAAACGTACGTCCTCTCCCTATGCCCTGATATCTGCATTATCACCGAAACATGGCTGAAACCCCATAACTTGGATACCGATATCTCCCTGGCTACTCACTCACCTGACATGACCACCGGGCAAAAGAAGGTAAGTTGCCATGTTCATCTCTTCAAGCTACAGTTTGCACCAGTCCAACTCCCCAAACCCATACATCCCATAGACTTCCTCCTACTCAAAATATCCTCCCCACTCTATCCCATTATATGTAGTGGGTCCTACTGCCCCCGGACACCCTGCATGCCATCCTAGAACACCTAGGGCACTCCTAAAATCACTCGCCTTGGGGGGTGAACTACACAACCTTGGGGATTTCAACTTTAACTGGCCCTGTAATACAAGCTCCAAGCTCAAAAACCAGGTGACTGCACTAAACCTATCCCAATAAATCAGGGAACCCACTCGCTTAAATCATAAATCTCGAAACCACTCACTCCTTGACTGGACCCTCACCACTCACCCCCATCAGGTTCTAGAAGCTGGTCTCCTACCCGACTCCCTAAGTGACCACCACATGATTTACGTAGTAAGGAAAATTTTCAAGCCCTGGGCGCCTCCTCCATGAATACTACTCATTAGATCCTACAAATCACAAGACCTTGCTGCACTCCTAAACAATCTATCTAACACTGATTGGTCATTCATCCAACACACTTCCTCCATTGGCTCGGCCCTGTAATTTTTCAATTCCAAATTTCTCGCAATCTGGGACCACTATGCACCTCTCAGAAGAGCCTGTGTAAGGGGTGTCCACAACTCCATGCTAGGAACAATGCTTGGAAATCTTACAAGGTAACTGGCACAGAGGCAGCACTCCAACACTACCGCACACTCTGCAATGCATGCACCAGGATAATTCATCAGGCTAAAGCTAACTATTTCAAGGTCTCTTTCTACTCAAACTAAACCACCCAGCTAAATCCTGGAAGACAATGAAATTGCTATTCTCTCCCCCTTCCCAGACACCCACCCCTGCCCTAAATGTAGAGGGCTCCAAGGTCACTGATTCAGGCAAAGTGGCCTCCATTTTCAACACATTTTTCACTAACTGTGCCTCCTCCCTTCTATCCACAAACCCGCACCCCCCCATGATCCCACTACCCCCCCATGCCACCCAACCCCGGACCTCAAGTTTCTTCTTTCGCCTGGTCTCCCGAGCAGAAGAACTAACAGTCCTGTGGTCACTCAATCCATCCAAAGGTAAATGCCCCTCCGGCCTTGACTCCAAGATGCTATACCTATCTGCCCCAGCCTTCACCACCCCACTGGCCTCCCTCTACAATGTCTCTTTTTCTCTCACCAAAATCCCTGCTGATTGGAAGCATGCCACAGTCATCCCTCTCCCTAAAGGAGGCGACCCCTCCTCGCTGGGTAATTACCACCCTATCTCCCTGCTCCCTATTCTAGCTAAAGTTCAGGATCAACTTGTTCTCTCCCAACTATCCGCCTTCCTCGACTCCTCCTCCTTCCTCTCACACTACCAATCTGGCTTCCGGAAATCACACTCCACTACCACCTCCCTACTAAGGCTAACAAATGACTTCCTCATTGGCATGGATAGAGGCCATGTCACCTCAGCTATCTTCATTGACCTAGCTAAGGCCTTCGACACGGTCTCCCACTCACTCCTGTTATCCAAACTTACCCTCGCCAGCCTCTCAGGGGTGGCCACCAGCTGGTTCCACTCATACCTGGTTGGGAGGCAACAAGCAGTTAGAATTGGATCACACTCCTCTGTCCCTCTACCTGTTACAATAGGTGTTCCCCAAGGCTCAGTCCTTGGCCCGCTGCTCTTCACTATCTTTCTGAATGACCTGCCCTCAGTGTGCCCTCTCTCATCCATACAGATGTATGCCAACGACACTGTATTCTATGCCACAGGTCCCTCCCCCGCTGAAGTGTCATCCAGACTCCAGCAGGATTTTAATGCAATCCAGCTCTAACTCTAACCAGCCATTTCTTAACCCAAAGAAAACTGTCTCACTCACCTTCGGGTCTAGGCAAAGGCTCTCCCATGTCCTCACCTCCCCAACCTTCCATACTTTAGATGGGTCACTTTTGGAGACCTGCATCTTATTCAGATACCTTGGGGTCTGGCTCAATCAGCACCTCAACTTCTCAGTCCATATTGATGCAATCCACAAAAAACTTCACCCGAAACTGGGTGCCCTATATTGGAACAGAGGTTGTATCCCACTGCCAACCAGCAAAGCAATTGTTCAGAAAATGATTCTCCCGCTATTTGACTATGAGGACGTAGTTTATAGCATGGCTCCCAAGTCCTCTCTTGCCAGGTTTGACCCTGTCTTCCATTCTTTCTGCTATTTTGCCCTGGACCACCCGTCCAAAACTCGCCATTGTGACATCTACAGATCCTTAGACCTGCCTTCTTTACAGGATCAGAGAATGCGCACTGCACTAGGATAATATTGAAATCCTGGACCCAGTCCCTCCCCCCTTACCTTGCAGCTACCCTAGCTACCCAAACTCCTTCAACTTACTCCGTCCAGAACACCGACGCCAGGCTCCTCCAACTTCCAACATATGACCTCCGCCAAAGGTCAGCATGCCTTCAAGTACCTTATGCTTTACGTATGGAACTCCCTTTCAGCTCAGCTCAGACACTCCACCTCCACACAGCAGCTCAACCTTCTCCTCAAGCAGCATTTTGTCACTGCCTGCTTGTGCAGCTAGCCCCCTATGGCAGCCAAATGCTTTAAATGTATGTATGTTGACTGCTTGTTTGTTCATACAGTTAACAATCCTCAACTGATGTGACACTTGGCCCTTTTTAGCTCCAGCTCTATCATTTGCATGAATAGCTCTTCCCCTGCCATGAGACAGGTGTATCTTGTACAATATGAATATCTTGTCATTGTAATGTGCTACTGCATGTAAAGTACTCTCCTAATCCCCCTCCCCAGAACGCATCTGGAATCGAGTGTTGCATCACTCAGTATGCCTTCCTGGTAAAACTTTTAAATAAATAATTAAATGCTACCTTATTGCCATTTTACTAAGACTTTACCTTCCTCTACAATGGCAACTCAAGTGTATGGCTGAGCAAAATTTATGGGCATGGATTCAACAAAAGTATCAGAACATTCCAAATTTTCACAAAAGCTCATAAAATTCAACTTTAATTACTGATGCTATTTTGGAGTCTTTGGCTGCTTACAATTTGGCCAGCCTTTGAGCAAGAGATTAAAGAGCTGAAACACAGCCTCTGGTTTTACCAGATTGTTTTTTCTCCCCATTGCATCTCTCAGAGATATGCCTTGTTCACAGGGATATACCCTGAACTGGCTGAACCCAGCCATCATTCAGTTGGCTACCAGATTTTTCTCCAGCATTTTTTCCCCTCCGATCTCCCCATGGTAGGGGACGTGCTTAAGTCAGCCTAGCACAGCCACGGCTTCCTCTGCAGCAGCAGCAACCTCCCTGGCACAGCTGTATGGGTCGCTGTGTTGGTGGAACACACTGTCAACCCTCCCCAACTGAGATGCGCTGCCCAGTGGCAGCTGTCTCAGCCATGGCTTGCCTCCTGACGTGACTTTTCAGGCTCACTTCTGAACCCAAGTCATCAGCATGGCAACACATTGCTCTGCTGCTGGGCCATGGAGTGGCTGCAAAGCCTAATATTTAGAGTCAATGAATCTAACAAAACTGGTATATTCTGTTCTCTAGTTTTAAAGTTATAGGGGCTTAAAATTCTGCAGTTTTCATAACTGAGAAATGTAATTTTAAAATTGCCAAACATTTAGAGGCTTAATAACTCAATCACCTTTAAAGACAGAGATCTGAATCTTGGTACACCTCTGTATAGATCTGGGGAAAGTCACTATACTAACTGTGGTGCAGTTTTGACAAACACTTTGTAAACTAGATGGAAACAACTGACATCTCAATTTTGGCAAAACTGTATGACATTTTCATGAATATTTTGTGAAATTTCATGGAAGTGAAATCATAATTTTGCAAGAATTCCAGTAGCAGAAGTTAAATTTCACCCAGCCTTACTTGGGTGGCAAGGGAAGAAAAAAAGAATGGGGAAAAAAGGTAACTGACACCACAGTGGCAGCTTTGAAAAAATGTAATAAACATGTAGGTGAGCTTAGTTTTCAAATGCTTTCCTTCATCTCATACCTTATTATTCATGACATTTGTATGAAAGCAGGATCTTTGTGACTGAGTCTTAATCTATTGTGGCTGTTTGTCTACATGTGACACTATAATCCACGCCTTGCTATACAAATGATTCTGATGTCACAAGACTGGATTATGATATCATTTCAGGTAAGTAGCTAGAACAGATGAACACCACATGACATATAATCTTCTTTTTTTCCATCCTATTATTTATAGGTATCTCCATGGCAGCCTCCTTCTGATCACCCCCCCAGTCATCATCACCCAGCACCTTCGGGGCTTACCTTGTCACCGCTGTCCTCTGCCTCAGGACTGTGGCGGGTGCCCAGCCACTGGTGTGAGGCCTGTGAGGAATCGGTCTTCATCCAATCACCAAATTGTTTTTCCTTTGTTGTATCTCCCTTTATCCCCAAGGTCATGCTAACACAGTTGCACATGCATGTAGAGGCATGCATGTGCCCAGAGGCACAAATGACCCTGATCATCCCACCCTGCCTAGTGCCAGCCCCCACTACCTGGCACTACCTATCTGCCTCCACCTAGTGGAAGTCAATTGCCGGGAGGGCTTACCTTCCCAATCCAAGTGAGGAGAGCTTCCTGGTGGCTGCTCAATCTTTTCTCTGCCCCCCCCTCTGGAGGCCCGAGCTCACTCCTGAACATGGGCTGTTGGCATGGGAGCGGTGAGACACTAGTCACCTCTGCCCTCTTGCCACTGGGCTAGCTGACATAGAGTCTTCTTTTCATTCAAATGTCTACAGCAATAAACAGTAGGAAATAGAAACATTGAATATAGTAAATATATGAATTATAAATTGAAATCAGACTAAATATTTTTTTTTAAGTTTTCCCTATAACACCAGTGTCTCATAAGGGTGTCTCATATTCCATAAGAATACATTTAAAGCAAATTGCAAGGCTTTTACTTCAGAATATTTTTTTGTTTCCTTCAATCTTATTCAATATGTCATTCTTTGGCTGTTTTCCTTTAACTTATTTCATCTACAACTACAGAGAGCTCTTTGCATTTAGTCCCTTCAGTGTTTTCACTATCTGTTTCCATGTTTTCACTCCATTCAGCAATTAAGCTATAAGGCATCATGGGGTGTGCCTGTGATGCTGAGATTTCAGCATGCCTTGGGCGCATTGTGTGGTTTAAATAGCGTGTAATCCATGCCTTCAACTATTTGAAAAGTTATGTAATCCAAGCTTCTAATATTGATTGAGGCATTCTCTCACCATTATCCTAAACTCAGTGAGAAAAGTACCAGTGCTACCAGTGCTAATTTCAGGCAAATCCATCAAACGGTTGCAAAGTTATTAAGGTGCAAAATTTTGGGTTTAACATGTAAATGGCTCCTCAACCCTAACTATGGTAGCACTACTGTAATGTTTGCATGAAGCTGTACAATGTATGCAGACACCAGAAAGAACAGTGATGGCACACATGCAGTTTAGCACAACATCCTCGCATTGCTCAGTCTTCATGCTGTTTGCGAAAAACTTAAAATCTGATTCATGAGTCCCAACACAAAGTAAACATCACTAAGGATCTATAACTATTTTGCTTGTGAAATAGACATGAAAGAGATTCACCAAGTTATAGCATTGCACCTGATATATGGGCACCTTACTTCCCGGGGAGTCTTTCTTGCTCCACATAGTGCAATACATTTCTGTGAAAACCGCCCATAATTTCATTGCAGTGTGTCACATCACAGAGGAATTCTCATTCAGAAAAGCCACCAACATTCTGCCCCACTTTCTCAGCAATGTTAGGACGTGATGCCAGTGAGAGTGCAGATGTGTGCTCCATTATAGTGAATGTCCGATTGCCCGGCAGCTTTCCGAATGTTTCTTTATATTATAATGGTCAGTTTGTGGTGAAACGTGTGGGCACGTTTCCAATAAGAAAAGCCTTGTTAGTGGAAATGACGCACATTTTACCACAAAGTGAACGCTGCTAAACATAAAGAAACATTCGGTCTGTCTGCGGACATTCACTGTAGTGGGCATGCGGCTCCTGGCATCGTCTATTTGCTGAAAGTAAAGTGGTGGCTTTCTGAGCAATCGCTGGCGTGACACTGCCAATGGTAATGATTTTCACAAAATACTGAACAAGGTATTCCTGATGAGCACCCCTGTAATGAGTTTGTCGCATAACACTATAACTATGTAACGTGGTGAATCTGTAAAGCAGCAGCATAACAATCTGTTGAGAACTCTGACCTATATTTTTTAATGCTATGTTACAACTTCCTTTACTTACATCCTAACTGGAATGATACAAGAATTTCCAGTAGTTGAGTCTGCTGTATTATCTTTTTTCATGTGTGAAATAATGAAAGGGGCATTCCTTTTAAATTGGTGCTGACCATGTCTTTGTCATTGTTTTCCTCTGCTTTTCTCCATCACATCAGTTAGTTGTTATATATCACTTCTGTTGTAAATTAAGAGTTATGCAGCAGGCAGTGTTTTATGACACCACAGAACAATATTTATTGAAAAGCAGCTGCAAATAAATACAAACCTGGTCAGAACAATATTGAAAGGTGTGCTCATTTTTTTTTCATACATGAAAAAAAGTAGTCAACTAAGTAAAGCAGACAGAAATTGTGAAAAGAAGCGTAACATTCAAGTCACGACTCGGAGGTAACTAGTGGCTGTGGCAATTTAATATAGCATAAAAAAGTACAGTTCAAAATTGCCACAACATTCTTGCAATGCTGCTTTAATTGATAATGTCAGTATGACATCATGAGCTCTCAATCACACAACACACAAAATGCATCTGCCTTGTGTGCAGAAAATTGACAAGTGGTAACAAAGTGAAATGGGAGCATTTCAGCACATACAAAGTCCCCCAGAATTAATGGTTCACTCAGTCATGTGCGCAGTGGTGGCACAGAGTCCCCAGATTTTTTGTGCATGCCCAAAATGCATTATCCTTGTGTGCAGAAAATTGAAAGTGGTAACACAGTGACATGAGAGTGTTTCAGCACATACAAAGTCTCCCAGGATAAAATAATGACTGCAAGTGTACTGTTGCTGGTCCAATGTGTTCTGCTAGGTGATTTGAGCAAATGCAATGTGATCATCTCAACTGGATGGAAGGTGACCTTTGTCTGTACACTAATAGTAGCCTTGGTGATTTGATATATATAGATATATGTTTGTGTATTTTGTAGATGGGGGGGTTGACATGGACATGAACTCATGGTATTGTTCTGTATCACAGGTCACAGAAACTGTTGGTGTGCACATTCCAGTGCTTGACGAGATTTTTTTGCATGGAAATTGGAAATGGATAACTCTCAAGCACATGAAGGTAAGTATTTTTTGGGGGGAGTGGGGGGAAGCATATTTGCAGGTTTGTCTGTAATGGTTTCTTATTTTGTTACTTCTTCAGAGATTTCATCTGCATCCTTCTGGAGTCTGGTTGTTAATGATGGTCATGGTCATCTAATGAAACAACTTCTGCATGTTGCATGTGTGCCCCAGCCCGGGAGAGGGGGTGCCTGATGTTGAAGAACTTGTTTGGATAAGGCCACTTTGACTGAACAACTAAGCATCTGGAAGTTTCCTAAAAACAGAAATGAATGACTTCTTAGAACTTAATTGCAATTTGTCCGTCCCTGGTTCTCAATCTCAAGTCAAGTTACATTTCAAACCCACATCTTGTCAAGTTACAAGTAACACAAACTGTGTGCAACTTTTTCAACACTGTCATGGTCAGAGCTGCACAGCTGCAAGTTTAGAATACAGTGCATGAATGATATCTTACAGAAATAGTTTTGGTGATGTACAGATGTCACTTAGTTTATGAATCATACGTCAGTCACATTTGTTGCAGTCTTTCCAAAACAATGAAACAGATGAAATAAAACTTTCATACTTACCAGAATGGATTTCACATGAATATTCCATAGGTTCCTCTGTACAGAACAGCTGCACTGCCATTCTCACCGAGTTTCAGTGAAGGAGACTTTTTTTGTTAACCTGTAAAAAAAAACAAAATAAGTGTACCGTATGTGTTTGACCATTGCGGCTCTGAAAAGATACAGAACACAAAACATACAACTAAAGGAAGTGAAATAGCATAACAAACATGAGTACACATACTCACTTTATGGTTTAAATATTAAGAAGCTTTGTGTTTGTGGCTGATGTGGTGGTCTGGTCAGAATCACTCTCAGTGGTGGCAGTGGCTAACAACAGTCACAGTGGTGGTGGTGGTGGTCCAGGGGGTGGACAGACTCATGCTCAGTGATGGCAGTGGCTAACATCAGTCCCAGTGGTGGTGGTGGTGGTTGTCCGGGGGGAAGACAGACTCATGCTCAGTGGTGGCAGTGGCTAACATCATTCCCAGTCTTGGTGGTGGTGGTCCAGGGGTGGACAGACTCATGCTCAGTGGTGGCAATGGCTAACATCAGTCCCAGTGGTGGTGGTGGTCCAGGGGCAGACAGACTCATGCTCAGTGGTGGCAGTGGCGAACATCAGTCCCAGTGGTGGTGGTGGTCCAGGGGGGTGAACAGACTCATGCTCAGTGGTGGCAGTGGCCAACATCGGTCCTGGTGGTGGTGGTGGTCTGTGGGGGTGGACAGACTCATGCTCAGTGGTGGCAGTGGCTAACATCAGTCCCGGTGGTGGTGGTCTGGGGGGCAGACAGACTCATGATCAGTGGTGACAGTGGCTAACATCATTCCCGGTGGTGATGGTGGTGGTCCAGTGTAGCACACCATCTTTTAACAACTTCAGTTAAAACCTGCCAACATTAACCACATCATCATCCTCATAAAGAAAGCTTCCCTCACAGTCATCTATGTCTGAAGTATGAGCACTGGGAAATTCTTTCGCCATTGTGTCATCATCTACATCAGTGGTGTGCCTTTTCAGGCAGCCACTTCCAGTGCCTCCAGGATGGTCCATTTCCACATCACCAAAACCACCATGATTAGGCCGAGGTATGAATACCGAGGTTGCAGCCTGTGCTGGTATGTGCCTCTCATTCATTTTAATGAATGTTAGTGAACTAACATTTGCAGGATACAGGTTTGTCCGATGATCCCTGACTGCATCTGCTGAGCCGAAAACCCTCTCAACACTTACACTGGAGGGTGGGCATGTGAGGTACTTCAGTGCCACTGCAGTCAGCTCTGGCCATTCACTGACCTTTCCACTCCTGTACAAAAGAGGATCTTCATTTATTGTCAGATGCCTGTTTTCAGACAAATATGACTCAACCATTCTCTGTGCCACACTAAGTCCAGTTGTTGATGCATCATTCTGTTCTTCCAAATCATTTATTTCACAAATACCCACTTGGGACAAAGCCTCCCAAAGCAGGTTGATGCCAGCGACTTTGGATGACAGACCACCTGGAACTGCAGTCCCTTTCCCCTTGCAGGATATTCTTGATGGTCCTCCAGGTACACCTTCAGCCTGATTATGCTGCTGAGGTTTGCTGACCTTAGCATGTGACTTCTGTGCCCCATCAACCAAGCACACCAGTTAATCACTGATATTTTTTACCTGTTCAGGCCCTCCCTCCAGTACTGATGCAGTTCCACGTTTGTATCGTGGGTCCAGCATTGTTGCTATGGCAAAGTTGTCACTAAACTGAATGCTCACAATGTGACGATTCTGGCCGAATACTGTCAGCATGTGTTGCAGCAACATACTGCTACCAATGTCTCCAGCCACATCAAGGCCATGCTGTACATTCACCAGTGTCTGCCTCAGCACCTGCAGCAGTAGAATTGATTGGCTAATGGAGGCAGACTCATCACTCACTGCCGGTGTGGTATGTTCAAAAGGCCGCAAAATTGTTATTACAGAATCCACAAGATGTCACTGTTCAGTCGTCATAGACATGGAGGCCCTGGAACTGTCACAGCTAGTGTGCATCACAAGATATTCTGAGATGGCTTTGTATTGTTCATACAACCTCTCTGCCATGTGTAAAGTGGAGTTCCATCAGGTGACAACTTCCAGCTTCAAGCGGTGCTGAGGCAGGCTGTTTTGTATCTGCAACTGCTGCAGCTGATCACGGGCCTTTCCAGATAGTGAAAAGTGACAGCAGATACGTTGTGCAATGCTCAGCATTTCCTTTACATCAGGGTGCTGCAGAAACTCCTGCACCGCAAGATTTAAACAATGGGCCATGCATGGAACACAAAAAAAAAACCCACCATTCATGATGCATTTCACCACATTTGACCCATTGTCATTTGCTATGAACCCAGCTTTCAGGGACAGGGGGTTTTGCCATTTGTGAATTTCAGTCAATACCACATCCAACATGTTCTCACCAGTGTGTGAACAGGTCACATTGTGCATAGCAATCATTGCATGCTGTCAAATTCCTGGAAGATTACTACCGCGACAATCCACCTTGCTGCACTGATTATTCACAATACCAACATCACAAACAACCCCCCCCGGCACCTGCACCCAGTGTGCAGTTATACACAAATATGAACTGCCCATTATGTTGCCACTTGTCCACATACCCATACTTAAATGGATGAATGGAGAGGAGGAATGTTGAAGGGCATGTCTTACTGAGTCAGACACAGTGCGGAACAACTCAGGGACAACACGGGTAGAAAAGTATGTCCTGGATGGGAATTTCCATTTCGAACAGGCATGTGCAGCAAACCACTGGAACCCAGAATTCTTTGCAAAGGTGAAAGGCAAAAGATCAATTGCCAGCATTTCAGCTACAGTAGCATTAAGTTCACATGACACTGTCTGATTGGGGGGTACTTCAGCTTATGCACAAAAAACACTCTGTAATGTGGGCTGACTTAAATGTTTTACATGGGGTGTGATCACAAATGGTTGTGCTCTGTGATAAATGGCATTGGCAGGGGCTGGAGTGTGGACGTTTGATGAAGACAGTTGCACAAGTGATGATGACAAACCCAGAAATGCAGTTATTTTGGCAGATTTGCCAACCTGGGTTTATGTACCACTTGCACTAGACATACTGCATTCACCACCACCTCCAAAACTGTTACTCTCACCAGTACTGGACAGCATTTCAAATTTATTATGGTCCTCCACCTCATCATGCCTGTAGTAATCCTCTGTTCTTATTACCTCATTACTGCACATGTTTAATTTACTACTGGACTTAACAATCACGGAAGGGGATAACATCCTCGCTATGGTTGCCGGTGACGAGGGTGAATGCCCCATTGTGGTATTAGCTGCCAGCTTGTGCTGGGTCCACAGTGCCAAGTGCCTATTCTTAAGATGCATATGCTGTCCTCCTGTGCCCAGATGGCTCCCCTTTTTACCTCGACTCACGTGCACATGGCAAACCTGGCAGACTGCAACTGACTCATCATTTGCATCTTGAACAAAAAAATCCCAAACAAGGGACTGTGATGCTCTGCTTTTAACATGTCCGTGATGTTGCTTATTTAACTCCATTATTTTAAGCACTGAAGTGGGGAAGGGGGCACTTGATGTTTCGGGCACTGCACACCTGGACTGCAACTGACCGCCACAACTACCTATCATTATTACTGGGTCATCATCATCAACTAAAACTGGTAAATCACAAGTTTTTACGGGGGGAGGTTATTAATGCAAACAGACTCAGACACAGCCACTTTGAATTTCTTTTCCTCCAGTTCCCAACTGGGGTCAAGTCCATTATTTTAAGCACTGAAGTGGGGGGAGCACGTGATGTTTCAGGCACTACATACCTGGACTGCAACTGACCACCAAGACTACCTATCATATTTAATACTGGGTCATCATCATCAACTAAAACCAGTAAATCACAAGTTTTTACAGGGGGGACTCCTGCAAACAGACTCAGACACAGCCACTTTGAATTTATTTTTCTCTGGTTCTCACCTGGGGTCAATTACATCATCATCATATTCATCAACTTCACACACATCCACATCTTCTGCTTGGATGTTAGCATGTGGACTACGTGTTGCAATAACAGCAACATCATCGTCATCATCACATTCATCATCATCATCTACACCACCATCATCTTATATTTTTCACCACACTGTGAATCACTGCATGGAAAATGCGTGACATTAACCACCACAGTGGACAAAATATCACATTGTATGCTGTCGTTGACATGATTATCAGAATCCTCAGGTTCAGTTACTGGGATGTTACTGGGAAGTATGACATCATCTACGCTGCCACTCACTTGCACTGCTTCACACTCAATATTTTTGGATACGGTACACTGGTCAGAACTTGAACTTGATGCACTAATACTAATACTACCACTACCACTGACACCAGTAACACAAACACCACCAGCTGGGAAAACATCACCTCCTCCAACTACGATGAAGATACTGATTGGGCTGTAAAAAACATTGCAGGAGAAATACCTTTCCTCACATCAGCAATGCACTTCTGCGTCTGTGTACTACTACGCCCACAGACTATCTTACTGCCAGCATTGCCATGGTGAGAACCAGCTTTGCTTGCATGTATCTTTGCAGGCATGTTGAGGGATCAACAATAATATTATAACCAAATTTAGATTTTGATACATTCACTCTCTGATTGGGGGGACGCTGGATGTGAAGCTAAAAAACAACTGTAGCTTCAGCAACAGATAGAGACTAGTCTGTCACACAATGAAAACAACTTCAGTAACCAGTGATGCTGATGAGGTCACAAAAGCAATCAAAGCTGGTAAAAAAAAATTCCTTTTGCCGGTGGTGGTGGGGGGGAGCACTGACTGCAGATTTTTACGGCAGTGCAAGCAGCAAAACAAAGAAGAGATGCCACTATCGCAGTACAAAGTCAGGCAGCTGCAGTGGCTAGCAGGTTCACAGTGCTGTGTCTGCAATTACACTAGTCTGTGGCACAATAAAAGGTGTATTATTTGATGTCGCGCAACACCGCACACACACACACACACACACACACACACACACACACACACAAAACAGTCTGTCTACAATGGTGAACGAGTAATTCGTAGCAAATTGAAAAGTTCAGTAATGTGGCACGTATTGTAATGTAAACAATCTGAAATTATGAACTGCTGCACCAGATCCACACAACACACACTCAGCAAGAAAATGTCAGCAATTACTGACAATATTACTGTGTATACATTAACACAGTCAGTCATATACTGTAACAAAAATATAACCTAAAAACAAAGAAATCACTATTTCTCCAACTTAAATTTACCTACACCACAGATACGCCCCTCTCCCAAAGCACACTTTCACTGTCCTTCACTACATACACTCAATGTTGTACATTAACATTCAAAATCCACACAAAAACAAAAATGCTCAAGGTTGTGAGCACAGGAGGGTTTTCTACAATCGATGAACTAAAGTTTGAGCCCCCAAAACAACACAAAAATGCCTTTTTAACAGGTTTTAGACGGTTTCAATCACAGACAGCTCTGAGAGCACACTGTCTCCTACTCCTTCCTACACACACACTACCCCAAACTGAGGCTGTGCAAATCAATATAGAGACTGTGTGACCTGAAATCCCATGAATCACTGCAAAATTCACCTTCGGAGCTTAAAAACAAGGTGAAGTGAGGTGAAATGCATTGTTCTCAATGCACTTCACCTTAAAATTTGATGGAGTAGTGGTCTGGGAAGGCAGAGCAACATGAAGTCATTGTTTTCAATGGACTTTGTGTTACTCATTATAATGCAAAGTACTCCACTTTGCATTGTGGAGCAGTCCATGAATACACCTTTGCTCCATGAATCACTTCGTGGACTGGATTGAACCCACTTCTCCCACCACTAGTCAGTAGTACTTTGATAAGGAAAAATGGGAACAAAGGAGGGAGATATGTGTATTTTGCCAGCTTCATTGTTGACATCAGAGGTGGATCTGATGATAAGCTGTAAAGGCTGTAAAATGTGAAGCTGTAAAGGTTGTAAAATGTGTAAGGAGGCTGAATTGGGGGTAGATTATAGTACCTTTGAGTGTGAAAAATGTGTGCTAAATCAAGAACTGTACTCTAACCTAACTAAGGTTATGTAAAGGCTGGAGAGTTTAGAAAATAGTCAGATGGAGTTAACTTCAAGGTTAAAGATCTTGTCAATCCTAAACAAAAATGAGTTTGACTGTTCAATAAATGGGCAAGGTAAAATAAAAGGAAGAGAGAGTGGAGAAGGAGGTCATCAAGTTAAAAGGGGAGATTCAGATAGGGGCAATAGAAAATGTAGGGGTGTGAGCCCTCTTGGACCAGTTCCAGTATCTTTAAGAAGAGATGATGTGGGAAATAAACAATATATTGATAGGGATAGCGGACAGCAGGAAGAACAGGGCCTTTCAAAGGAAACTGAGGTAAATGTAATAAATGGAATTCCAGTGAAAAATAGTTATAGTGTCCTGAGGAACTTAACTGAGTCAAATATAATGGCTGGGGAAGCTTTGTTGGATACAGAAGGGATAGAAAGTGGTAGAAAACAAAATCCTAGACAAGTTATTGTCATAGGAGATTCCATAATAAAATATATGGATCAATTTAAAGATAAAGCAAATAGAAATAGAATGGTTAGTAGCTTCTCAGGAACTGGTGCATTGGATTGATATGATATGGTTGACAATATATTTAGTGGTGTGGGGGGAGACCCTCTGGCAGTGATTCATGTGGGTATAAATGAAATCATGAGAAAAACCTTGCCGGAAATGCAGAAGGATTGTAAGTTAGTACAAAAACTAGTTAACAAAGGTTGTGAGATAAGGATTTCCAAGTTATTACCTGAACCTAGGGCATCTACGTATAAAAAAGAGAATTGCTTTAACAAATGAATGGTTATGTAGATGGACAGGGGAGAGTGGCTATAGATTTATAAAACACTGGGGGACATTTGAAAAAAATATTAAATTGTATTGTAAGGATGTGCCACACTTAAACTATAGAGGCAGTAGAATCTTAGCGCACAAATTGAAAAATGAGATAGAAAACTGTTTAAACTGAAATAGAAGGGAATGGCCAGGGAATAAAAAGAGGATAAAACCCAAAGTCAAAGAAATACAAAAAAGTTGTTATGTATATATAAATAGTAAAAGGAGGGAAAGTAGTATGGTTGGTCCCCTAAATATAGATGGGGTTATGACCTCAAAACCTAAGGAGATGTTAAATTAATTTAGTAGATGCTTTGGAGCAGTGTATATAAAACATGATGGAGTTGTAGAGATGGAGCATCTGGGAAAAAGTATATTAGATCCCAAAGAAATAATAACTGAAGAAAAGGTTAGAAATAGGATAAAGAGATTAAAGGCTGAAAAGGTGGCAGGACAGGATGGGATCAATCCCTACTTCTTAAAGGAGTTGGAAGACATGCTAACACCAGTTATCACTAGTTTGGGGCAAAAATCACTGGCAGAGGGAGTGGCACCAGATATGTGGAAATTGGCATATGTGTTGCCTATTTATAAAAATGGAAAAAAGAGTGAGGCAGTGAGCTTGACCTCTGTCATAGAAAGATTATTGAAGGTATCTTGTGTGAAACTATTACTGATCATATGAGAAGTAATGGTTTAATGGATAAAAGTCAGCATGGATTTGTGGCAAATAGATTGTGTGAAACAAACTTGATCACTTTCTATGAGTTTATTAGTAAGCGTATTGATGAAGGGAAGAATCTAGACATGGTAATGCTCGACTTTAATAGAGCATTTGATATGGTTCCACATTGTAAGTTTATTGAAAAGCTTATTGGAATGGGAATCGATTCAGCCATAGCAAGATGGGTTGAACAGTGGTTGACAAATAGACTGCAGAAAGTGAGACTATATGGCCATTTATCTGATTCACTAAGGGTGGTGAGTGGTGTTCCCAAGGTTTCGGTGCTTGACCATTGCTGTTCAGCATTTTTATTAGTGATCTGATGATATTAAGCAAAAATAAGTTAAGAAAATTTGATGATGATGTCAAAATGGGCGGAGTGGTGGATACGTTTGATGATAGATTACTAATTGGACAGGATTTGATTCATATAATGGAATATGCAAATAAAAATGGGATGACCTTTAACAGGGAGAAATGTATTATAATGCATTTTGGAAGGCATATTCTACAGCAGACTTATTATATGCAGGACCTTAAATTGAAGTTGTCAAGTGTGAAAATGATCTGGAAGTGTATGTACAGAATGACCTTAAATATGGTGCCCAAAGTAAAATCACATCAAATAAAGCTATACAGCTGGTAAATTGTATGAGAAGGGGTTTTCAATTGAGAAGTGGAGAGGTTTTTGTTGCTACTGTATAGGATAATGGTTAGGATCATCTTGGACTATTGTTCTACCATTTTTTGTCCTTTTCTCATAAAGGATATTAAGGTAATGGAAAGGCCCCAGAGGTCTTTTACCAGACTAATTGCTTGATGTCAAGGGAACTTGTATAAGGAGAAATTGGAGAACCTGGGTTTGTGGCCCTTGGTAAATAGAAGGGTAAGGGGTGACTTATTGTTACTATATAAGACCTTGGGAAATGAAGATCTTAAATTGGAACTAGAACTAGAATGGGTGGTAAAGTCATATCACCTGAGAGTACATACTAAACAACTGAGGGGAGGAAACAGCAAAGACTGAATTGAGAAGAAATGGCTTGAAGTGTAGATCAGTTAGGATGTGGAATAGACTGCTACAGAATGTAGTGGATGCTGATAGCTTGGTGATTTTCAAAAATAGATTGGATAAATTCCTTACAGAAGTTAGTGACTTATGTCACTGCCACTGAATTGTGGGGGAAGTCTACATGGGCACTGCCTTCTTGACTTCCTTAAATTTCCAGTATGAAATCCAGTATGAAATTTGCAGGTGCTATTATCATTGAATACCATGTTGACCAATAATATATTTCTTAGCTGTACCTTACCCTTGACCAGGACCTACCTTCTGTCTCTGTCTGTATCAGTGGCCAGTAACTGAAAGGGGATTCTTTCTTGATAAGGACCAAAACCCCTCACTTCTTTGTGGAAAAACTACTGGAGATTACAGTAGTCCCTCCTCAGTTTCTCAACTTCTGTTTTGTGAAGATGAGTTTCATGAATTAATGCCACATGACATTATAATCTTTGGAGTATTGCCAGGATTTTCTTCCATTTTATGGAGTGAGTAACTCCTCTGACATTCCAGAAGACACACTTAAACTCAACTATTGTCACAGACATTGAGGTAGGACAAATCTAAAGCATGGTTCCTTCCTCTGTCTTGTATGCCCCCTGTTATCCTAGATGCTCCTTCCAAAACTAAAAAATACTTACTTCATCCGGTATGACAAGGTCTGGGTGCAGTGAAGATGTAGTTCTGCTGGAAAGTCATGTAACCCCAAGTAGGAGTACAAGTGGTCATACTAGGGATAACTTCCTTGCAATATTATATTGTCCCTGTACTATTCCTTCCCCATCAGAACTGTGCATATGTGAGTGTGAATCCTTCCACTATATTGTGCTTTTTCTGGTTGTGCATAAGTAGCCCATGATAAATTCATCATAGCCCACAGGGACAGCTGGAAGGGTGTGTGCCCTCAAAGAGGAACTCGCAAGTTGCCTACTTCCTTCACCCTTCGGTCCCCACCAATCTCTGAAGTATTGAACTACCCTGTGTCTGAGCACAGTAGCCAAACAATGACATGCATACCTATGTACCACCCTGCTGTCCAAATAATGTAAGCCCAAAAGATGTCTGAGTAACCTCTAGTGAATACCTCCCATGTCTTGCTATCTGCCCCAGTTTGCATCTGTGGGGTCTAATGGGAAGGAAAAGGTTGGGGGGCAAAGGAAGGATGCCCAAGTCATGATGCCAGCTCATAATGGGCTGCTGTTGATTGAATATTAAGGGTTAAAATAAAAAGTCAAGGATGTCTCCTCTTTTTTCCTTATTAATATTCCATGTGGTCCTAGATATAAGACTGGACTGGCAGATGCCAGAGAAGGAGTGTTTCTTAAATAACAGCACAGTAAAAAAGAAAATAATTTGGAACAAGAAGTTTAAACACTTGACAGACAAAGTGGACATAAACAAGTGAGTGAGGATTGGCATCTCACATTACAAACATAATGTAGTTGTTTAAAATGTTTTCAAATCATTGTTTGAAATGTTTTGGTTGACACAGCAGAAGAACCACTCTGGAAATGATTCTGACTGTAACAAAATGCAAGAGTTCTCTATTTGTTGGAAATAATTAAGATTTTTGGAAAAAGAAAATGTAAGAATTACATGGAAAAAATAATTATGGATGATGAAAAATAAAAGTTATGCACTTTTAAAATAAATCATTTTTGGTCCAAGACTTTATCAGTTTTGAATATTAACGACACCTTCAATGGGGGAGGTGCGATATGAAGGAGGGGTGGGCCCTCAAGGGTCAGCGGACTCTGGTGTTAGGTAGATGAGACCTCAGCACATGATTAAACATAAAGCGGAAGGGTGGAAGACTATTGATTCCTGCCATGGCCACATAACTCAACTTCCTAGCTGGTAATTTCTAGCACTTCTTTGGCATGCTGCAAAGGAGATTTCCATAAAGAGCTTCCTTCATTAGTACTGTTGCATAGCAAATTATAGCATTGGTGTGCTGAACCCTGATCCCATGACTATAGGTTAGGTCCTCTCCCAGCCTCTCTGTGTTGCAGGAGATGTACTGTAAGTGATGGACCCTGACATTCTGGCAAGACCATATCCTTTGTATGTGTAACTGCATTAGGATGATCATGGCCCCCACATAGGTAGGCTCTATGAAGATGGCTTAAGGGAATTGGGGCTAAGAGTAACATATTTTGACTATTGGTGTGAAACTACGTGCTCCTGTAGCATGCTCTCTCAGTGTTTGGGATCAGATTTCTAACTCCAGCTGAAATTGTAAGTACAGTGACCAAAGCATGACAGAGTTCTCTGTTGTCCTAATACCCACCTCAAACCTCCCCCAGTGAATTTAATTAGATTGGTAGTTGTCTCTAGCAGGTGTATATAGCCTTTGCAAAGCATTTGGCAATGTCTACACCTACTGAGAGGGATAAACTGCATCCCCTTTTAAGGGTATCCCTCTTGTGAATCAGTTAGCTTAAAGATTGCTTTGTTCAGTTTGTCGACTTGGAGTGAGTTACCAGCACATGTGCATAGGGTGAAGCAGCTATGTAACCTCCTGCCATAAGATTGCATCCTTATGAGAGTGCTATGGGGCCTCCTATTACAATGTCAGTCCTAAGAAGATGACAAGGAGCCAAGGCACAAGAGGAATATTGCCCCATTGTTCTTGAGAACACCTTCAGCTGGCTGCATTTTGTGATTACTACTCCTTAAAAGGGAGTTCTTGCTTGTTCTCTGTTGCATCTGAGGTAAGCCCACTCCTGTCTAATAGTCAGGTGGGGGGAGCATAGAAATATAGCATGGTCCATGAATGCCTGCAGTGCCCATCTAGTATTAGATCAGCTCAGGGAGACTTAAAGGGTATGAGTATTCCAGGAATCTGCTCGCTTGGAGAGGACAGCTCTACCTAAAAGAGACCGTTTCACCCTGCTACTATGCTCGCACATTCATGCTGCACGAACATGCAAATGCTGCAGCTTCCAGCCAAACTCTAAACATTCAAGAAGCTTCAACCACCGGGTAGAAGATGTGTTTCATTGAAAAGCCTCTCTCTGGTACCAAAACAGTGACTGCAATAGAATTATTGTAGGCATTGAAGTCCCTCAGTAGACTTAATAATAATAATAATAATAACACTTTATTTATTGAGCGCCTTTCAGGTACCAAGGCACTTTACAATCATAACAACAAATTCCATAAAAAGTTACAATTAAAAATAGACCATTAAAAATCTTAGCAGTTCATAAAAGGCTTGTCTCCACAGGAAGGTCTTAAGTTCCTGCTGAAAGCTCCCCATGGTCGTACATTCCTGAAGCTGATGGAGCAGAGAATTCCAAAGGGTTGGGGCTGCAAACATAAAAGTGCAGGCCCGAGAAGATTTCAAAGTAACTCTTGGAACCTTCAGCAACCCCTCACCAGCTGAATGAAGCTGTCGCACAGGGCTGTAAGGAACCAGAAGCTCTTTCAAGTAGTCAGGACCAAGTCCGAGTAGGGCTTTGTAGGTCAATAAACCTACCTTAAAGGTGATCCACCACTGAATCAGCAGCCAGTGCAGATCGCGCAACACAGGGGTGATATGTGACCTTCTAGACACCCCTGTCAGTAATCAAGGTGCAGCATTCTACACTAGCTGCAAGCGGCGGATATCAATCCCAGGAAGCCCTAAGTAAAGGGAGTTGCAGTAGTCGACTTGCCACTTTAATCTTCCATCCCATAAAAATCAAACTCAGTTTGCCACAGAAAATTGTACATTCCACTCAACGCAGCCCACTCCGCAAAACATAAACAGAAACTTAAACTTAGCTTGTCCAGTCTTGCAAAAGGATAGGAATCACATAGTTATTGATAAGGTAGACCAACATGTCTCACACCACACCACACCACACTGTGAGGGGAGTTGGTGGCCAGGGTATTTCAGTGATAAGCAGAAAGCATCCCTCCTTGCATAAATCCCTTGAGCATACAAGTAGTTTACCTTTGGGATCCACAAGAATCAAATCCCACATGGGCCCCTTACTGAGCCCAGCTCCTAAATATGAAGAGGAGCGACCGGGGGGGTGGGGGAGTTAGAGAGATTAGACAAGCTATGGAGATCAAAAATCAGCCCTGACTTGAGGCAGCTAATGCAAAACACTTGCAGTTCAGCAGTTATACAACAATCTCCAGTTACAAAAAGGATACTGCGCATAAGTAGATTAGCATTCTGCATTGCTCAAGGTGGAGGACTGTGAAGCAGGGGTGCATGGAGCTTTACTGTCTGAAATTTCAATGACAGTTGCCCAGCAGGTAAGGAGAGATACATCTGGAACTGTGGGTACTTCATCGAAAATGTCCATTGTTCTAGTAGTGGGATATTCACAATCCAGTTGACTTTGCAGGGTGGACAGCCACTGTTGGGGGGGGGGTCTCTGTGTACCTTGTGTGGGGGCTCTATCTTGGACATGAGAGGGCTGGATTCAGGGGTCGATCCTCTGGAACCTCTGTTCCTCGATCGGTGCTTCAAGTTGTTGTCAGCTCTGGGGGTTCAATCCCTGGCTCTCACCTTTTGATTTTTTGGTTTGTTGGACAGTCAATTGTCCTGAAATTCGTTATTTTAGATTGTTTATCTGTGCCAGATGGTTTAGAAGTCTGAGATCTCCAAGTGCCCCCTTCACCTGGTTGTGTGGACACTGATGACATCTGCCATCCAGCTGGAACTCGGGATGTGTGTTAAAGAAAGTGGTTGGCTTCCTGTGGGTCCCAAAAGTATGTAGCTTGCCCTCCCATTGTGAAGGGTGGTCAGGTATTGTAAGGAGTATGGTAGATTTATTTTTGTCAGCTCCTTTTTGACAGGGCCTTATGCTTTCTGTTTATCTGCTAGGTCATTAAAAAATATTGAAGAATCTAGATTTGGTGGCCATTCCATTTTAATACCCCTATTTCCCTTGCCAAGTAAGATTTGTTCTTTTATATTATATCTTAAGAAATAAGCTTGAATGGGTCACGGAGGCACTCCTCAGCCAAGCTCGAGACACAGGGTGCAGCATAATCTGGAGGAAAGCACACATGCCTTTGTCTTCTGTACCTTTGGGCAGACCCACTATCCTGATGATATTGTGGTGCCCTCTATTTTCTAAATCATTAATCTTAGCCCAAAGCTGACTGACTTGCTGTTCCAGGTTCCATCAGCCTGGATGGAGTCTTGGGTGTCCAGCTGCATGTTATTTAAATCAGAGTCTGCCACTCAAAATTCCACAGCCTCTGCTTTTTTCACTAGATCCTGCACAGTGCCACAAGTGTGAGGAATGTCCTGCAATAATGTATAGAACATTGATTTTATCTCCTCCATGTCAGACTTGTGGGATGTCCCCGTCACAGGAGACCATGCCATAGTCGTCATTGCTGGCACTCTCCTAGAGTGGTTTGAGGTAACTTTTAAAAATCATAGAATCCTAGAATCAAAGAACTTGACAGCAGAAAAGGACTCCATGGTCCATTCAGTCTCCCCCTTTCCCCATACTACACTACCCACCTCCCTCCGTGGTTACCCACCCCACTCCCTTGTAACTCTTTATGCCTGTCCCAAGCCCTTCTGAATCCTGTCGTTGTCTCCACCCCACCACCTCATCTAGAAGCTTGTTCCAGATATCCACCACCCTCTCCATAAAGAACTGCCCTCTCATGTTCCCTCTGAAGTGTCCTCCCTGTAGTCTCAGTCCAATCCCCCTTGTCATGGTATCCTTTTACATTTGGAATAAAATCCCTGGGCCCAGCTTATTTATCCCTTTAACATATCTGAAGGTTTCTATCATGTCCCCTCTCTCCCTTCTGGTCTCTAGTGTGTGCAGCCCCAGCTCCTTGCATCTCTGCTCATATGGCTTGCCTTCCATCCCCCACACCATCTTTGTCACTGTACTCTAAACCCTTTCAATCAGATCTATGTCCTGGCACAAGTAAGGTCTCCAGAACTGCACTCAATATTCCAGGTCTCACCATAGCCTGGTACAGGGGCAATAGGACTTCCCTATTCCTGCTGGTGATTCCCTGCCTATACTTGCCACATCCCATATGCATTCCCCACCTCCCTAGCACACTGTTTCCCCACCGTAAGGTCACTGGTGATTACTATACCTAGGTCCCTCTCCTACTCCAATGTTCTGATCTCCTCCCCCCTCATTATGTAGCCTGCCCTTGGGTTCTTGTGTCCCAGGTGTATGACAGCACACTTCTTAATGTTGAAGTTCAGCTGCCAGGTCTTTGCCCACTCCTCCAGTGCCATCAGGTCCCATCTCATGTCTTCGATCCCCCCTTCAGTGTCCACCCTATTGCAGATTTTCATGTCATTTGCAGTGTCACTTGTCCCTCCAGTCTGTCTGTTACATCACATATGGAAATACTGAAGAGGAGCAATCCCAACACTGACCCTTGGGGTACCCCACTTGTTACCCACCCTGTTCTAGAGTGCACTCCATTAATTACCACCCACTGGGTCCTGTTTGCTAATCAGTTCACCACCCATCTAGTTTCTTGTCCCCCACCCCTGTGTTTCCTCATTTGTTGATCCACCTTCTGTGTGGGACGGTGTCGAAGGCCTTGCTGAAGTCCACATAGGTCACATCCACCACTACCCCCCCCCCCCCATCTATTATCCAGGTCACCCAGTCGAAGAATTATATTAGATTGGACTGGCAGATTTTCCCTCTAGTGAACCCATTCTGGTTGTTGTTTAGCAATCCGTTCCCCTCCAGGTACTGTGTTACCCTTTTCCTTACAAGTGCCTCCATCACCTTCCCCACCACTGCGGTGAGGCTGACAGGATGACAGCTCTCCCTTGCTTTCCTGCCCCCCCCTCATGAATTGGCATGACTGTAGCTCTTCTTCAGTCCGCTGGCACCCTTCCTGTGTCCAAGGACAGATTAAAAAGCCTTGCCAGTGGGGCAGCCAACTCCTCTCTTAGTTCCCAGGTGACACTCGGGTGCAGTCTACCCAGTCCCATGGTTTTGTCCATCCTCACCCCGCCCATTTCCTCCCTGATGCTCTCTACTCTGAAGGGACTTGCCTACACTCTTATGCCCCCCCATCCTCAGATCTGGTCCTCTATCTTCCCTCTTCTTAATAGAATTTGAGCAGAAGTACTCGTTTAGTACCTCTGCTTTCTTGCCATTATCCTCTATTGACTCCACTCCCTCCCTCCCTCCAGAGCCTTGTGATCTCTTGTCCAGTCTTCTTCCTATCCCTCACATATCTGAAGAATGTCTTCTTATTCCCCCTTGACCTGCTTCACTATCCCTTCCTCCATTTCAGCCTTTGCCCTCCTAATCACCCTCCTTGCGAACCTCCTTGTTTCCCTGTAAACCTCCCTGTCTTCCTCCTTCTGTGATCCCT
This sequence comes from Neoceratodus forsteri, assembly GCA_016271365.2. NCBI lineage: Eukaryota > Metazoa > Chordata > Ceratodontiformes > Ceratodontidae > Neoceratodus > Neoceratodus forsteri. Next base: position 1,137,803,549 of record CM028129.1, read on the forward strand.
TATATTTCCTGAATGCCTTCCATCTGCCCGCTAACACTCTTGCAACCTCCCTGTTGAACCACAATGGCCTCCTACTTCTTGCTCCTTTTCTCACCCCCCTTATACATGCATGCATGGTCTCTCTAACCCTATCTCTAATAGCCCCCCATAGTTTCTCTACATCATTTATTTCCCCCCTACCCTCCATCACTTCCTTCACTAACCTTCTCATCTTATTAAAATCAGCCCACCTAAAGTCAAGCACTGTTGTACTCATTCGGCCTACTTCCTTCCCTGCCCGCACCCTTAACCTAATGGAGCTGTGGTTGCTATTACTCAGCTCCTCCCCTACCACCACCTCCTCTACGCTCTCCTCGTTAGTCAGGACCACATCCAGTAGGTTGTTCCTCCTAGTTGGTTCTCTGACTGATGAAGGAACTCCTCCGGCAGCACCTTCAGCATTTCCCTGCTTCTGGTTAATGCTGCTTCTGGGATGGTCCAGTCGATGTCCAGGAGGTTCAGGGAACCCACCAGTATCATTTCCCCTTATAGGGCCATTTTCATGATGTCCTTCATCATCTTCCTGTCCTGCTCTTCCCCTTGGGTGGGGGGTCTGTACACCACTCCAAGTCTTACTGATTCCCCCGTTCTGCTGCTTATTTTTGCCCATAGTAGTTCAGTTTCCCCGTTGCCCTCTTGCCCTTCTATCACCTTAACAGCTTCCCTGATGTATAAGGCCACCTCTTCCCCTTCTTTCCCTTCCTGTCCTTCCTCATCAGTCTGAAGCCAGGAATAGCTGTCTCCCATGTGTGAAAATCCATCCACCATGCTTCTGTGGCTGCTATAATGTCCAGCCCATCATGATCAATGATGGCAGCTAGCTCCTCCATCTTGTTTGCCAGACTCCTAACATTGACCACCATGCCCTTCCACCATTTTTCTCCATCCTCCACTCCCCCTATGGTCTTCCCAGTTCTCCCTACTGTATTCCTTCCCCAGGGGAGGGACCTTGGCTCCCCCATCTCTGCCGTGGCATGACATGGCTCCAAATCTAGCCTCCCCCTCGTTCAGTTTAAATTATACTCCATTTCAAAGAACTCCCTTGGCTTGCACCTCAGCATGGTCAACCCATCCTTGCTGAAGTGCAGCCTGTCCTCAGCGTAGAGGCTCTCGTCCTCCCAAGTTGTCCCCCAGCCCCCCAACATCCCTTATCCCATCTGCCTACTCCATCTTGCCAGCCACTCATTAAACTCTTTTATCCTGAGCTTTCTGTTGGTGCTGGATCTTGGTACTGGCAACACCCCCAAAAAGGCTAGAGATTTAAAGCCTAGGCCCCCCCGCAGAATCTAGCAAGAGCATTAAATCATGCCTGTGCCACCATGAGACTGTTGACTTCCAAGTCACTCATTCCCAGGTTGAATACCAGATGCACATTTTTATCTCTGTCCTTTCCCCATGACGGGATATGGTGGATTATCTCCAGCACAGTCACCCCTGGCATGACTCCACCCACACCGCAAATACTCCTGCACTTGTTTCCCTTTAGGATAGAGTCTGCAATCAGAAGCACCTTGCTCCCCTCTTTCCACTGGTTTTGCTGCACCCCTGCTCTCCTTCCCCGAGGCGATGGTGTCTGAACTACCTTCCTGACCCTCCATGCTGCTGACTGGCAGAAGTCCTTCCTGTGCTCCATGCTGCCAACTGTGGCCCCTCTTGTAGCTCTCCTGCTTCTCCTGTAGCACCAGATTGCTAGCTTCAAGCTGATATCCATGGTGGTAGCCAAAAATGTGCTACCACCATGGATATAAGCCTGAAGCCAGGAATCACAGCCAGTTTAATTAACCCTACTCAGCCTCTAACAAAATCTTGTTAATTGAAGTTAGGTTGCACTGTTATCTGGTGGAAAAAAATAAATTTAAATTTGCCAGCTGCAGAGTGCTGTTTTCAAGTGACATTCCATTGGATTCTCATGCATGCCTCTTCACACTTCTACTTGTTACTGGTTCTTGTTCTTGGTTGTTTATAAATAAATACATGCATGTGGTCATTTCTTCCAAAACATTGCTTGTGTCTCTTCTGTTCAGGTAAAGGGGGTAAGGGACTAGACCAGAGAAAAAGGTAAGGAATAGATCCATTGCTACCTAGGCAGGGGACTGAAAGTTCAAACAACCCCAAAGTCAATGCTGGATTATTAAATTCATACTTTAGTTCAGTATTCAATCATGCGCATCCTAATTCTGACAAGTTAGGAAGGACATAGAATAGTATGAAAATCCAGCTATATTCCAACAGCAAAGATGCACAAACTACAATAAGAGAAAAGATAAAGGAATTAAGGAAATGAGTTGAGGGAATTTCACTAGGGATGGGTGGGTACTAAAATACCCAGCCCTCTAGACTACCTGCAGGTACCTCTAAAATACCCTAAAAATACCCAGATGAAAACAAAGTAGTTGGGTCAGGTCAGGTATTTACTACCTGACCCATTCTACTACCCAATTACCCAACCCCGACCATAACAAAAATCATGTGAAAGACTGTTTTTTTTTTTGGACTGTTACGCTGTTTGTTAGGCACCTCTATCCATTATTCCCATGGGGGGAATTGCTGAAACAGGTACGAGAGGTGCAGCTGCTTTTAGCGATCCTGCTGTTGTTTCCAAAAATTATACCAATGGTGGACATTGCTCAGGCAGGTATGAGAGGTGCAGCTGCTCTTTGCAAGCTTGCTGCTGTGTCCAAACATTATACCCATAGCTGGCATTGCTGAGGCAGGTATGAGAGGTGCAGCTGCTCTGAATGAGCCTGCTGCTGTTTCAAAAAATTAAACCCATGGTGGGCATTGCTGTGGCAGGTACAGGAGGCACAGCTGCTCTTATTGAGCCTGCTGCTGTTTCCAAAAAATATGTACCCATGGGGGACATTCCTGAGGAAGTTACAAAAGGTGCAGCTGCTGTGAGTGAGTCTGCTGCTGTTTCAAAAAATTATACCCATGGGAGACATTTTTGAGGTAGGTACAAGAGGCACAGCGGCTCTGAATGAGGCTGCTGCTGTTTCCAGAAATTATACCCATGGGGCATCAAAGTTACATAACATAAAGCTGATGATTAACAAAAGAAAACTAAGAGTAGTGTGACACAGGTGGCTGGCATGTTAGCAGTGGTGATGGTTGTATTTGTTTATATTCAGTAGCAGGTAGTGATGGGGAATTTCTCCTCCTCTCCAATGCATCTGTCCTGTAGAGTTCCTCAGGGCTCAGTCTTGTAGCTGATGATGTTCGGGGTGTATGTGCTGGCCGTGGGTGAGATTATTTGACAGTACAGCGTGGAGCTTCACTGTTATGCAGATGACATCCAGTTGTATTTATCACTTACCCCAGGAAGATCTAGTGTGGTTGATGTGCTTAACACCTGTCTGGCTAAAATCAATGACTGGATGGTTTCCAGCTGGCTGTGACTCAACCTGGACAAAACAGAGGTGCTGGTGGTCGAGCCAGGTCATGGGCATGATGGGTTGCTACCTGGAGCAGACACAGGTCTTTTCCTACGGTCTGCTCTGTTGGTTGCTTCCCTGAGAGTGCGAAATCTAGGTGTAATCTAGGACAGCAGACTGACCTTTGAAGATCAAGTGTCGTCTGTTGTGAAGAGTGTTTTTTTTTTAAATTCAAGTTTATTGAAGTAGTGTTGGCACAAAGATAATAACCACATCATACAAAAGGTAACCTGTAATCTTGCAGTGCCACTTACAATGCACCATCACATATTAAGCAAAACATTTTTAACAATATAAGCCCCCCTCTGTTTGGTTACCTTGCCTGCCCTCTTACTCCCCACCCTCCCTCCCTAAAACTATAAGGGTTAAGATGGATCTGCTCGTCAGTGTACGTGCCAGGTTCAACTATTCTTGCATTGGTCGACTAAGAGTGAAGAGTGTTTTTTACGACTTACGTAACATCACCAGGATCAAGTCCCTCATTCTGCCTGAAGATCTGCCAATCCTAATGCATGCCTTTGTGACCTCCAGACTAGTCAACTGTGATGCTCTTTACTTTGGGGTCATGGAAGGGACCCTCCGCAGGCTGCAGTTGGTGTAGAACACAGCAGCCCAGTTACTGTCGGACTATCTCAGTCAAGCCATGTGACCCAGGTCCTGCGTGCTCTGCACTGGCTGCTGATCAGGTGGAGGTTCCTTTTCAAGGTGGGCTTGCTTACCTAAAAAACCCTATATAGGCTGGGTCCTGGCTACCTGTCTGAGCTCCTGTCACCTGTGACCTCTGCCCGCTCCCTCTGCTCCTGTTCGAGAGGCCTCCTGGATGTTCCCAGGGTCTGGCTCAAGAGCTCTGGTGATCAAACATTTAGTGTCTCTGGGCTGACCCTGTGGAACATGTTTCCAGCTGCAGTATGGGAGGCCTCCTCGATTGGTGTCTTTAAGCAGAGACTTAAGGCCTATCCCTTCTGTCAGGCTTTTGGGGATTAAGTCATCTCACCCCTACCCTACCCTCAGCTACTGTATATTTTATATTTATTCTTTTATGAATATTGTTTTATTTTCAACTACTGCACTAATGTTCTACTGTATTTAGTATTTTGTTTTTATTGTGCACAGTGCCCAGATCCTCCAGGATTTTGTACCTTAGAAATAAAGTTGCCTTGCCTTGCCATCACTGTTTACAGGCTGCACTTTCTTTACAAGATACTAGTCAATGTTGCAGGTGACTCAGATGTGATTTGTCTTTCTGATCCTGACCAGAGGATGCCCAGGAAGTAGCTGTAGATGTCATTTCCCTCGCTGATTACATTAGTGATTGTGAAGAATTGATAGATGTGCTATTGTCTGTGCCAGAGGTGCACCCTGATGGTTCAGCAGGGTTTGAATGCTGTATATCAGTTAATGGCGTTGATGGGGCAATGTCACATTTGGTTAGCAGAAGATCTCTCCAATACTCAGTGTTTTCCCCTGCAGGGAGGATGGCTTCAATGTTCCACTTACAATGGGGCTCTAGCAATGTAGCCAACGCATCGGTGTCATTCTTAAACATGGCCTTTATTCTCTGATCAGTCAACAGTCTAAGACGCAGGTCACCTGTCAGCTTAACAGCGGTGGTGTCTTCTTTTGACCGAAAGTCTTACTTTACGTCATCAAAGAAAATGAGAAGACATCTTATTTAAGGAAGAATTTGACTCAGTGTTGCACTTTCCGCACTGACATCGTATATGGCAGCCTCAAATGGTTCCAATATGGTGCCCAAAAAATTAAAGTAGAGTCCAGTTGCTGGAAATGAGCATGATGTCTACTCTACCTATTTGATTCTGTATGGTGTAATCACGTACAACTTTCTCCTGTTCAATAAGCCTTTTCAGCATGTAAAATGTTGAATTCATGTGGGTTCGAACTCCCTGCTTTAATGCATGCAATGGTAAGTTGTTTGACCTCTGCAGACCCTTCAGGATTATTTTGTGCTTTCACAGTGGCTGAAATGCCCACATATTTTCCTAGCAAGACCTAACAGGTTTTCAAAATTTCTGTTTCCATTTAAGAAACTATGGATGAGAAGATTTAAACAATGTGCAAAACAAGGTATGTGTTGGTAGTTGCCATCTCTAACAGCTTTAACTATGTGGGGACAATTATCTGACACAATGAACCCTGGAGATAAGGAATATGGAGTAAACCATTTCTGGAGTTAATTTTGCAGCTCCTGCAAAATATTCACAGCAGTGTGGTTTTCCTCAAAAATGGTGACACATAATATGGCCTGCTTCAATCAATTGGTCATTTTAATTATTTTGTCTTGTGTGTGTAGCACAAGCAACATTTTGTGGCAGCTTGCTGGAGTAGCAGGTTGTGGAGGTGCGGCAGTGTTGTGGCCAATACCACCACTACTTTCTTGGGCTGGTCTGTGTGGCATCAATTAATGAGCATGCCATCTATGACAGCAGTTGAGAAGTGTGCCACAAACTTGAAAGAATTTTGCCCCTGCAATGAGGGAGTGCCCAGTCATTGCAGGGCATTCCTTGCCTGCTGAAACATTTCAATAAACATGGAGGTGGCTGTCACCATCCACCTGTCACAATCCTTAGAAAGCAGACTATGGGGGTGCCCAGTCCCACTGTCAGCATGTTTATAACCCCCCTCAAGATTGTGTGGCACACTGGGAGCCCAGCCCAGTCTGCCTCATGGTCTGGTATTCTCCACTATCACCCCAAAGCCGCCTGCATCGGTGTGTTCCTACCCCAACCCACCTCACCCCCATTGTGTGCTACACTGGAAGCCCACTCCAGTGTGGCCAACAGAACCCCCCCAAAGTCATGGGGCACACTGAGAGCCCACCCCAGTGTGCCCAACAATTGGTTTATTTCACCTGTAACTAAAGAAAACCTTCCTGCGATGTTAGTTCCTAAAAAAAAGAAAACAGTCCGTCATTGTGTCCGAAACACCCCCTTCCCCAACCCATTGCCCACCCTCTGTGCACCTCCCTCCCGACACACACACACACACCCTCACCCCTTACTTACCTCTGGAACCAAGTGTGATGATTTTCAGTGGAGCGGGAGATGTCTGAACTCTTTAAAAGCTGACTGGGAACTGAAGAAAATCATGGTAAGCTATATAATGGCATCAATTGGGGGGTTTCAAGTTAGGTGGATATCTCAACCATTTTTGTGACTTTTGGCTCCAAATTTTCAACATGCGGTTCTTGGGAACCCATCTCATGAACTCAGTCACTGTCAATTCTTTGTTCTTTCCCAAAAGGTGATTTTCTGGTCACTTTGTGGAATCACCTTTTGGGACTGATTAATGAAATGACAGTGCACTGTTCATGAGGTGGGTGTAAAAATACCAAAACATTACTGTGTTACAAGCATGCATTGTACAGTTTCCAATACATGCTCGTAAATTTGAGAATTTTGAATATTTTCACTCCAGATTTTCAACATTGCCATTTTTTCACACCTCTTTATGAACAGTATCACTGTCATTCTTCACATCCTGCCCAAAATGTGTTTTCACACATCTGACGCACAATGGTGCAGTCGCTCTGGGAAACCAATGTTCGAGACAGATTAAGAAAATCACAGTGATGGTCACGTGATGCAGCTGCCAGAGTAAGATGTACTCCACTATCGCTTCACTCACCCGAGCAATTACTGCATTTAAAAAACAACATTGTCACTAGCACTCTTCAACAGCGAGTAAATATTGTTTGCTGACAACTTCTACCACATCTACGAGGCTGAACTTGGATCTCAATGGAATTGGAAATGCACCAGGCAGCGCCCAGATACACTCCACCTGTAACGCCGGAGAAACAGGACAAAAAAATCCAGGACAAATCCTGTTAACACAGGCCGTACTCAATTGACACCTGCATCAACTTCGAACAATACCGAACCAACCCCTCTAAGCCTGGAAAGGTTCCTCATGGAATTCCAACCCTTCACAAATGAAGTTCGATCCCTGGTATCAGAGGTTAAAGTGATCTCTGAAGCATTAGAAGACATCACCAGGAGAGTGGCTGATAGCAAAGGCCACATTTTCTCCACGGAGAAGCAGATCAAGAAATCAGAAGAACTAATCATACAAACTGTCAGACCTTAAAAAAACTAGAGAACAAGTTTGAGGACCTAGAGGGGAGAAGTCACAGGAACAATCTAATGATTATTGGTATCCCTGAAAAGGAAGAGGGAACTTACCCTTTGCTGTTCACACAGAAATTCTAAAGTAAAATCACTGGGCCTTCTCCATTTGGGCCAAACTACATCCTGGAACAAGCACATAGGGCCCTCAGACCTATGCCCCCCCATCTGCCCAACCTAGGCCCCTAATCTGCCGATTTCTCAATTTTCCAGAAAAACAACATGTTTTACAAAAAATGAGAGATGTCCAGGAAGTTTTGTGGGAAGGCAAAAAAGTTAGGGTGACACAAGACCTACCACCTTCAGTACAACAACACCGTGCCCTCTTCCACCCGATTGTCTCGAAATGCATAGCCGCTGGCATAAAGTTCCGAATGGTATACCCTGCCAAACTCCAAGTATACCTGGATGATTTGGGGGCCTCCTTTGAAGAGCTTGGTCCAGCATTATCCCATCTTAAGCAAAAATGCCAATCTTTATTCTCTGATCGCTGAAGTCTACCACTTATAAGTTTGTTGGCAAAGTTTCTACTTTGGAGAATAGCACAAACAATATTTAATGGCTCTCCTCAGGTTCACTTAACTGAAAACGGATTAAAGCGACTCAAGCTGGCTCTGGTTGTGTAATCATTTTTTAGACACTGGGTATGGTTCCACATCTCCAGTCTGGGTCCCAGCACTAACATCTTCCCTTTGGCCCTAATGTTTAAGTTTGGGGTGTGGATATAACACTTAAAGACTGGGCCTATTCATTTCATTAGGCTTTATTTGTCGATCGAGGGAAAGACAGACCCACAGTCCCTCATGACGAGATCCAGCTTTACACCCCGGGGGTAATGTCCTATCACCAGACTTTCACAGCTCTGTGCCATTGCTCCTAGAAGTGGTTTCCACCAGAGGATCTAAAACTATAACTTTAATGAGGGATGACTCAGAGTTCACGAGCTGGTGACTTTAGATCATGTGGGGCCCCAAGGGCTCTGACAAACTACCCCTCAGACCTGAAGACATTTTCTCTTTTTTGTTTTTGTTCTATCCTCCCCAAGTGTAAAGAAGTACTGCTATGCCCTGCACAAAGGGTATTTTAGGATGTTAAGGATGTGACTTGGTTCTTATTTCCCTACCAGATCAGTTCCCCCTCAATGTTTAGATTGAATGAGGGAGTTAATCATTGTTGACTTATTCTTTTGATCTTACTTTTTCTTTTGTCACTACAGGTCTGGATTTGGCCTAATACTATTTTTTTTGCATTTCACAGGTGGGTGTCAAGTAGAGTGAACAAAGAACTCTCATAACCTTGCTTGGGTGGGTGGGGAGAGGGTGGGTCCTCAGTAAGCTGATCGCCACAGACCAGTGCAGTGGGGGGGGTGGGTAATTCCTATGGTTACACAAATGTTACTGTGTTACATGTTACCATTTGGTGTTCTCCCAGTGCAAGATTTATATTGGTTTTAGGATTATTTGGGAGGGTGGGTAATGGGTTGTTAGTAGTAGACATTAATGGGGATAAAAGTATAGGGGGATTTTATGGAAAATATTTCTTTACTGAGTTTAATTGTGGGTGGGGGGTGTGCCAAAGTAAATGCCTAATATTCCAGATTAGCAGGTTATCTCTTAGGAATCATAAATTTAGATGGATCCCATTACAAATATAGTGGAACTATGATGCAAACATTCCAGTTTAGCACGTGGAAAGTTAAAGGTACAAGGCACCCACTTAAACATATGTGTCTTTTAAAACATCTAAATGTCTTCAGTTGTGAAATAATTTTTTTTCAGGAAACCCATCTCCTGCAAGCTGAGGAGACACTCATGAGATGACAGCAAGTGGGTCAAGTGTTTGCTGCAGGTGACTTGAGAAATAGTAAAGAAATAGCTATCTTATTGTCCAGGACCTTCCCATTCATATGTGAACAATGTATTAGAGACGGGGGGGGGGGGTAGGTATCTTTTCACTATTGGAAAGATCCATTTTACCACAGTTTTGCTGGGTAGTGTTTATGGCCTCAATACCAATTCACCACCCTTTTTTCATGGAATTAATTTCCATTTTGTTACCCTTCCTTCATATCCCAGTGATGACTGGGGGAGACTGGACTCTTCCTTTCGATCCCATCATGGATAGATCACCCAAATCTAGAACAAGGGGACTTTCTCCAGCATAAAGAGCCTAGAGAGATTTAATAGACCACCTGGGCCTAAGTGATCCCTGGAGAACTCTTCACCCCACTGCAAAAGAATTTACCTTCCACTCTGCATTCCATAGCTCTGTTTCACACCTGATTATTTTTGGATGAGCAAATCCCTGATTCAAGTTTAATGGACAGCAGGCTGGAACCGGGTATAGGGTCCAACAATTCCATGGTGACCTGCTGTTTGTCTTTGTCTCTCAACTGGGGAACTAATACTCAATAGAGACTCAATAATCAATTAATGAAGGATAAGAAAGTTACAGACAGCATACTTTCTGCAATAAAGTCCTTCATAGATAAAAATTGGGGTTCTATAAAATCACCATCTAAGGAGTGGGGAGCTCTTAAATGCTTTTTGAGAGGTGAACTTATAAAATGGTCTGCTGTTAAATAATGGAGATAAAGCCTAGAAGCTAAAAATCTGTTAGATCAAATTAGGGCGAAGGAAAAAGCCATGCCCAGAAATACCCTGGACTATGAGAAAGAGACCCTAATTAAATTACAGAACAAATTTTCTGATCTTCTTAGGGAAAAAGTGGAATGGCATTACTAAAATCCAAAGCCACTTATACAGAGCAAGGGGAAAAGGTGGGTTGGCTTTTAGCCCTCCGAATTAAAAAATTGGAAGCCTCAAAATGTATCGTAGCGATACAAAAAAACCCTGATGACCCTCCCTTGACCCAATCGGTGGACATTAACAAAGTATTTGAGCAATACTATACTTCCTAGTATGTGCGTATGCCCAATTGCTCCCCAGTATGTGGTAGACTCTTATTTAAAGAATCTCCCCCTTCCCTCCCTTTCCCCAATCAGAAGAAAAAACTAACTCTACTATTTACAGAACTGGACATACTTCAAGCCTTTGGGGATCTCTCCTCTGATAAGGCCCCAGGTCCAGATGGGTTTTCTACAAACTTTTGCAAAAAATTGCCCCTCAGCTTGCCCCATTATTACTGGCAATATACTCCAGCATGCTCAATGAGGCAGATATTGACCCCTGAATGTTGGAAGCCATGATTGTCATCCTTCCCAAACCAGGAAAAGATCCCACCAAAATCCCTAATTATCATCCCATGCCCCTTCTTAACACTGATCTTAAAATCTTGGCTAAACTTCTAGCTCTTAGATTAGAGTCCATGCTACCTTTACTCATCAGCCTGGACCAAGTAAGTTTTATGAGGGGTAGACCCTCCATGGATCATCTTCGTCGCCTGTCCCATGTCTTTTCTGCATCCAGGGATTCTCCTCAGGGTATGGCGTTGGTTTCCCTGGACACAGAGAAGGCTTTCAACAGTATCAGTTGGCAGTTCCTATTTAGAACCCTTAACAGATTTAACTTCCTCCAAAATTTATCTCCTGGATTCAAACGCAGTATTCTGCCCCTTCTGCTCGAGTCTTTTGCAATAGATTCCTCTCCCCCAATTTTCCTTTAGAGGCAGGCACCAGGCAGGGCTGCCCTCTATCCCCCCTCCTGTTTAATCTATATTTAGAGCCCCTAACTGTGTCCATACAAAAGTCACCTGGGACACATGGCATTCAGCTAGGGTCACTAAATATCAAAATTGCAGTCTATGTAGATGATATTTTGCTCCACATAACACATATTAAACCTTCCATACAGACTCTACTTAATCTAATAGAGGAATACAGTTGCCTATCGAACTACAAAATAACATTGGAAAAATCTCTGATTTTCCCGCTAAACCCCAAAGTACATAAACAAGATGCTCTCAAACTGGGCTTAAAATGGGCTCCTAAATCCATTAAATATCTTGGGATACATCTCTCCTCCAGTGCCTCTCAAATGCAGAGACTAAATCTGGATGATTTAAATAAAACAGTGTTGCAGATTTGAAAAGATGGTAAGATCTCCCCCTCACTCTATGGGGCCGAGTGAGCATCATTAAGATGAATCTCCTTCCACGCATTTTCTATCCCCTGAACGTTCTTAAAACTTGGCTCCCAAAAGCATGGTTTAAAACTATACATAATTCAGTCTTGAAGTTTCTCTGGAAAGACAAACCCCCATGATGGGCATACAATTAATTAGCCACCCCATAATCCTTAGGTGGGCTTAAACTCCCAAATTTCAATCTATATTACTGGGCGAGTCACCTTAGCAAGTACCTCCATTGGGGTTCTCACCCTGCATCAAACTACACCCCCATTTGGCTTACAATTGAAAAAGAATTAACTTAGACTTTGGGTATTAACCCTGTGGCTTTATTCTATGTCAAACCCAAAAGCCTACCCTCTCCCCTATGTCATAACCCAAAAGGCCATTCGATTCGTATTCATTCACAACTGTGTTCCACACTAAAATATGATAGCACACAGGATCTCTCACAACCCATTTTTCTAAATCTAAATTTCAAGATAGGATGGAAGCCAATTCCTGCTCACTGGATTTCACTTCCACAAGACTGTTTAGCACAGGACATTTGAAGTCCCACTAAAAACTGATTGATGACCGCTGAAATTCTAACTAAATTTGGTCTTGCTAACACTTGGGCATTTAAAAGCTACCAAATAAGACACATGCTTATTAAGCATTTTGGAGGAGACTCTATTATGGACAATCCACCAGAATGGATTTCCATAGGCAGAACTCTTGCCTCTGCCCCACATGCTGTCTCATCCATCTACTCAATGCTGTTCCCTTTAGTGTTCCCAAACATTGATGGCACCTCTCTTGATTGGAACTCATTATTTCCCAATTTAAACTCCAAATAGCCTAAGATATGGGATTTCTGTCATAGGCTCATCATGCAAGACCATCTACACTTAATGCAAATGCAATTTTTAAATGACATGTATCTCACTTCTTATAGATTACACAAAATGGGAAGAGCAGACAGCCTAATATGCAACAGATGTCAACAAAGACTGGGCACCCTATATCATAAATTTTGGGAGTCTGCAAAAAGTTCTCCAATGTGGTAACACATCAAATTCAAAATGGATCCTCTGCTTGGCCTCCAGGCTTATTTTACACCTGAGGTTTGTCTGTTAGGGGATTTTTACGGCTTTCTATCTATGGCTAGGAACTATCACATTATGATGATAACCAAGTCAGTCAAAAAAATAGTTTTAAAACATTGGAAGGACTCCCTCCAACCTAGCTACTCAGAATGGTTACAGGAATTGATTTTTAATTTATGTGCTGAGAAACTGATGGCCAGTCTTAATAATAGATTGAATACTTAGAAGTAGAGATGGAAAACTCTGTATAGCTTGTACTCATAGTAAATGTATTTGTATGTCCAATAACCAGCTTATCTTGATTTGATTACTCTTGAAGTATCCTTAACAACTAAATATGTATTATTAACATTGGCACACAGTGCGTGGGTGGGAGGGGCTGGTAGTGGAAGGGTAGGTGGGGTTGGGTGGGAGAAGAGACTTCTTAGGGGTTTGTTATTTTTATTACCATGTCTGTAACATCCACAGTTTTTACTGAAGGTATGTAATAACAAAACTTCAACATAATTTGAATTAAAAAAAAGGAAAAGAAAAAAAATCACAATGACACTGTTCATGAACGGAGGTCTCAAAATGCCTGTGTTGAAAATTTGGTGAAAAAATTCCACAAAATGACTGTGTTATGAGCATGCATGGTGCAGTTTCCACACATGCCTATAACAGCTGTCATTTTTCACATCCTGTCCGAAATGTGTTTTTGCACATGTGGTGCAGAATGGCATGGTCACTGTGGAAAATCAATGTTCAGGACAGATTAACAAAATCACAGTGCCACTGTTCATGAGCAGAGGTCCCAAATGCTTTCATGAGGTGGGGTCACAAAAAGCCCATGTTGAAAATTTGCAGTGCAAATGCCAACAAACATCCAGGGCATTAGAATTTCTAACCATAACGTCCCACCCTGTAGAGACTGACAGGCGTCGGGGTGTGACTATGGATTGTAGGCTGCGGTGCTCAAGCCATTCCACCCCCACCCCCACCCTGCAGCCACTGACAGGTATCAAGATGTGCCTTGGACTCTTCAGCCCCAAAGTTCACCCCATTCTCCTATACTGCACCCATCTCAATGTATTTCTTTATGGAATGTAGTGAGTGTAAGGCTCGATGACCCCAAGGCACAATGCAACACTTGTCGGAGTTTGCAGGGTAGGGTGAGGTGAAATGGCATGAGCATTATGGCTGATGACCCAAAGGCACACCTCAATGCCTGTCAGTCTCTGTAGGATGGAGTGGGGTTGGCGTCAATTCCATACTTCACTGACATTCTTATTGTGCATCTCTCTAACTTCTGCACTACCAATGTCAGTGCCAGCAAGACAACATTCAGCATTGACAAATGCTTGTTTTATCAAGAATAGCACCATTGAGCAAGCTCATTTACAAGGTGACCCTGGATGGACACAAAATAGATACAAAGAAAAACATTACAGTACGTACATTATTCAATGACAGTTACATATACATTGCAATACTGCAGAAGAAACAGTTTAATTGAGGTCAATGTAAATAAAGATTCTGAAAAATCAATTTGTTGGGAAAAAAGTAGAGCTTCCAACTGCTTTTTGGTAGAGTGGGGATTATTACTTTCTGACTGAAAACATGCCCAATGATCTGTAACAGTCATGTAGTCAATTGTTTGGTTGCTGGTCCATATATCTGTGGTTATGTGAACCTGCCTCACCTCAGAGAGTTTCAACTGTTTAATGACTGATGTACACACCAAGCCATAAAACTGTGGAACAGCCTTTTTTGAGAAATATGTTTGACAAGAAACAGTGTACCATGGTTCAGTCTGGTTCATGAACTTGAGGAAACCTTTTTGGGCAGCTAAAGAAAAAGGTAGTTGACAAACAGCCTGCAATGGACTTATTTTACAACTGGCATGTTGGATGCTTGTGGATAAATTTTGATGTCCTCATCGCACTTTCTTTTAATGTTAATTGACGAGAATCATGAGCAATTTTTTTTGGGGGGGGGTTGTATTTTTCATGCCTTTTTCACATGCAGTACTACTTTGGGATTTTGCAGCACTTGGTGTCAGAAGAAAACAATCTATGTCTGGGAAGACTACAAGGACAAATCAAGTTATTCAGTGTCAGTTCCTGTTTCCAGTTCATTGTCACTATGGTCACTACCACCACCACCACCTCCACCACCACCCATACAAACCACACTGTCCCTTGTCCTGCCCACTCAATTGGGTGTTTTGCCTTTGCATGTTGTATTATTACTAATGTTCCAAAATGTTCCACTTTGCCAATACGACTGACAGTCTTTTTGCACACGCTGCATTCAGCTCGAGTTGTCTGCAGAGTCAGTATAAAATAAATATCACACTAAAGATTTACCTTTGTGCTTTCTATGATGGTACCTGGCACTGAATTTTGTACAGTCAAGGGACCTGGCAGAAACCCTACACTGCCATTTTCTTGTTGACATAAATTGTTCTCATTCATGCTCATGTTCTTATTCTGACATTTAGCATATGTTTTTTTTTTCTGCACTTGCCTCTCATGTCTTACAGTGGCAAATATCCTACCCCCTCATCAAAACTACAGGCCTCATCACCAGAAGATTCAGAAGAACTGGAAGTGCCATCATCATCATGTGGGACAGAACCTGGGCTATCCCATTCCTAGTCCCCACTATCACCACCAACCATCTGCCTCATCATCTGAGCTTATATTTGAGGAGGATGCCTCCTTGTCCTTGCATGCTGTTTCAGCAGCTGGAAGTATCCTGGCACATGTGACAAAAAGTTCAGTACCTTTACAAATAACTCCAGTCAGTTATTGTCTAAGCTCTACTATCATTTCATTGCTAACATGCTTTTTTGGTTCAGGAGGACATTTAGTGCCAGTCTTGGCACTATTATTATTATTATCGCTATGTTCTTTAGTAGTGCTATGATTCATATTGTCCACATCATTAACAATTTCACGTGCAGCAACACTGTGCTTCCTTTTAGTAGACTTAGACTGGGAAATATGAGACATAGTATACTCAGCCATGAAAGGAAAGGAACTTGTTTCACTAACTGTTGCAGAGACAGACAGTGTAACTGACTATGTCACAGACATTAATAAATGACAGAGCTTAGGGCACCTAACAGACAGTGTAATATAGCCTAAATGGCTTTTGCTATGCTGCAGAGAGATTTCATACATGGTGTAGCTATGTCACAGTAATAAAAGACAGGGCTCTGAGCACCTAACAGAGCATAATACAACCTAAATGTATTTCGCTATGCTGCAGAAAGACATCACACACACAGTGTAGCTACATCACAGTAATAAATGACAGGGCTCATGGCACCTAACAGACAGTGTAAGACAGTCTAAATGGCTTTTACTATGCTGCAGAGACACACAGCTGTGTCACAGTAATAAAATGACAAGGCTCAGGGCACCTAACACAATAGTGTAAATTACAGCCTAAATGGCATTCACTATGCTACAGAGAGACCCCAGAAAGTAGCTACAGTGGTGTCCTCCAGGATGAAACCCACTTTTAAAGCCTTCTGCAGTATGCTGCAGCAGACACACTGAATATAGCAATGTAATTTCAATGGCAATTAGTCCCTTTTGACATGCAGGAAACTGTGGCATTCATTTCATCCTGGCAGTGTCACATTTTTCTGAATGACAAAACGGAATAATTGCCATTGATATTTCATTGCTTTATTCAGTAGGTCAGCTGCAGCATTCTGCAGAGTGCTGCAAAATGCTACAGAATTGCGTTTCATCCTGGGGGACACCACTGTATGTCATAGACAGGGCTCAGGGTACTTAACAGTGTAATACAGCTTAAACGGCTTTCAATATGCTGCAAACACACAGTGTAGCTAATGTCACAAACAGGAATTGGGGCACAAAACACAGCGTAATACAGACTAAATGGCTTTCACTATGCTGCAGAGACACAAACCAGCTGCCAGTGCTTTTTGTTCTACCCCTTGCTTCTTCTCTACCCAGCACCATGCCATTGGGTGATCCCCCAATCCCACCCCAAGATAATTTCAGTCCCCAACACTTGCTCCCTAGTGGAGGTTTTACTTCTGTGGTTTGTTCTTTTTTTCTACAACTTTTCAAGGTGATTTAGGTGATAATACATAGCAGGCACCCAATTCCTTCCACTCCCTCCAGTCTCTGGCCACTATATGTGCAACAGGCTAACAGCAGACAAAGCACAGACACCACTGTCCAATTTGATTGTCAGCCCAGTGTCATATGCTCCTAATTCTGCTGTGAGCTGGTGTAGAACGCCACAGGCTGTCCTTTCATGCCTTTTCCCAGCCTTGGAAGGAGTCCCAGGACCCCACAAGCTGCCTGTAATACATGTTTAGAAAAACTACCCATTACCTGACTCATTACCCGGTTCAAA
Source organism: Neoceratodus forsteri (assembly GCA_016271365.2). Lineage (NCBI taxonomy): Eukaryota > Metazoa > Chordata > Ceratodontiformes > Ceratodontidae > Neoceratodus > Neoceratodus forsteri. The sequence continues at coordinate 1,137,820,720 of CM028129.1, forward strand.
GCTACTGACCTCTAAAGTACACTGTTATGTCGGGTAGGGTAGTAAATTACCTGAACTACCCTACCTGGCCAAAAATCATTGATACATGACCTATCCAATCCAGCTACCTGACAGGTAGCCCATCCCAAAAATAAGTTACTACTTAAAAAACAGATCTTAAGACAAGATTCAAAATAATATTATTCCTTTATTTAAGAACAGGTGCAACTGCAAAAATCAGTGCATACGTGAATAAGAGACACACACAGAGCAGGCATAAAGAGGTTATGCCTCACATCACCACTCCTAATGTTTTACAAAATGCTGTTTGAAAGGTATTCATAGCAGACCAGTATTTCACTTATTTTTTCCTGAAAATATTAGCATATTTATAATAGAATAAATTATTTAAAGTAAAGAAGTGCAAAAGGAGATCAAAAATAGCACATTAAAACAAGATGGGATTAGAAAGCAAAAAATACGCCTATCATGGGCATGGAGGATTTGCAAGGTCATGGAAAGATGATTATTGGGGATAAACTACATATACAGTATTCATGAAGGAAAAAAACTATCTGAATAAAATGCAAAAGAAGCACAGCTGTAGTGGACGAAGGTCATTGCAAAATACTTTGTTAATAATTTACGTAATGTTTTAAGGGAGTTGGATAGGGGAATACCACTGGCTGTAGTTTATTTGACTCTCAGGAAGGCCATCAATAAGGCACCTAAATTGTTAGGCAAATGTTCAGTGATCTTAAAAATGCTTGCTGCAGCAAGCAGTGACAAGTGCAGGGTAGAGGTGATGCAGGTAGAGGCACGCCGTGTCTGCCTGCATCTGCTGAGGAAAGCGATGGAGGTGGCCAGGTCCTTTACAATGTTAGTAAGGTATAGATCTTTAATAATAAAAAAACTCACTACTGTGGACTTGCAGTTAACTATTGTATTAGGTTGTTTCACAGATTGCTTGTAAAGAGGTTAAGTGGACCTTCCTTATTTTACTGTATAACTAGGTCATATTTCTACTTTTGACTCTATCTACTGGCATAGATCTAACTCTGTGACAGGGAACTCTTAGTTGCCTTTGTACTTGTATTAAACTACTAGAGCACACAGACTGTCATACGCCAAGTTTAAAAAGAGAAGCACAGAATTCCTTGGAGTTCCTGATTTATATAGTTGTAGTCATATAATAAGTACTGTGTTACTAACAAGGGGTTACACAATGGCTGCTACTGGTGTGAAATGCCCTAGTTGCTGAATGTATAAACTTATGGATAACCAGGTAACCGAGGGGGAATTTAACTGTGATAAATTCATGAATCATTAGAATTACTTGTAGAACTTAATATTTTCTATTATAAACTTAACTTATTGAAAAGAATCCAGATTGAGATTGCCTCAAGGATAAAGGCATTAAATAACTGCTCCTCCCCTGGGTCTAGTACCCCCCCCCCCCAAATCTACTATATAATAATAACAAACAGGCAAATCTTCTTAAGGATCAACCCAATTGTTCACCAATGGGTACATATGTAGTTAACTATTCTTTACATCATATTTCATCCACATTTTTGATTAACACGGAGTTCAGTTTAAATACTCCCAGTAAGGAAATGGGTAGGGAAGATGATGAGACTGAGGTTGTAGGTGCAGACTCCTTTTGGGCCTCCTTTGTGAATAAACATAGATATAAAAAGGGACATAATGCACAGGGGTTTCTGTTGCCCCTTTCCAACAGGTATCTTCCCTTAACTGACAAACCTGCTGAGACCCAATTAAGTGATTCTCTGTCACCAGTTGGCCATATATCTCCTCTGATACCCATTGTCCCCCCACAAGTAGAAGCTGGACTGGTTAGCAATGGGGTCTCATCTTTGTCCTAGGATACAAATGCTGTGCAACCTAATGAATCCACTATACCCCAGGAATTTCCCAATGTAACATCTCAGGGTACCCACCATCCCAATAATAACCCAGTGAATAATAAAGGTGTACCCAAGGAACTGGGTATGTTGAATAGTGGTAGCATTGATCAGGATTAGTACCCATACAACAGGATCTTCTTAGTGATACACCTTAGAGTATTGCCCCCCACATAATAGTGTAGCATGCAGAGAAGGTGTATCCAATGCGCTGAGTAGGATGGACACTGGAAATACTGAACAGGACCTTGTACACAACACCCTTACAAGTATATGTCCAAGGAGATTCCATAATTAAATATATTGATAGGATTGTAGATAACCTGTATAAACAAACAGAACCTGTAGCAGCTTCAGGGAGCCAAGATATCAGCTCTCACCATGACCGCGAATATTATATTAAATGACGCAGGGGATAATTCTTCGGTAATAGTACACATAGGTGCCATCAATATTAACACATTGGGTATAGAAGAAATAAAACATGATTTTGTTGCACTAAATGAACTTCTTACTGCCCAAGGCTGTGAGATTTGTTTCTTTGAGGTTTTACCTGTTCCTAGGGCGAGCTCTACTAGACATAACAAAATTAAAACAATTAATGAGTGGCCTCAGAAATGGACCCTGAAAAGGGGGTTGCTTACATAACCCATTGGGAATCATTTGAACATAACCTGAGCTGGTTTAGTTGGGATGGACTCTATCTCAGTGGGGGTGGGGGGGGTGCTATGCCTGGAAAGATCGAAAAACATATATGCAGATCTTTAAATTAACTTCAATGGGGAGATGGGAACCAACTCCTTTTCTCTAGGTCAGGATTTCATCAACACTGAACTGGTTAATAAGTAGAAAATCTTGATGGCAAATGTCTGAAGTTTAAATTTAGATAAGATGGCTGAATTAGAAACCATTCTCTTAAAAGAGTGAGAAGATATTGTTAAGGATGTACGTTTGTCATGGCAGTCATACACGTCATTGATTCCATGATGTTTGATCTTTATTCAGGACTTCCATGACTTTCACTAGTGTCATCAGAATGTAGCAATGATGTTAGTGCCACAACATTTACTACTGTTTACTAATGATTTCATGAACAAACAATGAGTCATTAAAACCTCATCCATGACAAACTTACATCCCTAGATATTGTGGCCATTATCGAGACCTGGTACATTTAATTGGATTAGAGAGATACCCAATCATAAACTCTATGCCAATAATAGAGCTGGTAGAATTGGGGGAGGTGCATGTCTTCATGTAAAGAATGACATTTCATCTCATCAGTGTCACATGATTGAAGAACTGGCAGAACCTTTAGAAAAACTCTTGATTAAACTCCAGTTTAAGGGTAGGCTTAAAATCATTCTGGGAAACTGTTTTAGGCCCCCTTCTTCAAGCAAAGCATACAATGACTGTTTCATTAGTGAAATAATTAATGTCTCAAATGTGGGAGATACAATTATCCTTGGTGATTTTAACTTACCTAGCAGAAACACTGACTGGAACTAATGAAGCTGAACAGCAATTTGTGCCTCCTTATTGAGCCATAGACTTGAGCAATTAATAGATTAACCCACCGGGGTAACAATACCTTGGATTTAATAATCACCAATGAAAAGCCAGAAATAACAGATGTCTCAGTACAATGTCATTTAGGCAACAGCAACCACAATATTTTTTTTTAAAACTTTAATTTTATTGACAGTTTGCAGGTATCTTACATACAATAGTCAGGTCAATCAATACATTACAGGTATGCCATTACAATATATTGTTTGTCACTTCATTGATTTCTGACTTATTATAGCACATGCTGATGAGTCCTCAAAACCTCTTTCACATTCCTAGATGTTAAGTTAAGTTAAAAGGAGGAGAAATTCATTCCCCAACTGCCCTGCTTATATTTTTCCCTCTGTTTGCCTCCAGATCTCCCACCTCGTCCATCTTTGAGTATACAGTGAGGTCCTGTGATTTATTTTGAAAGTAAGTTCCTCTAATTCAGCTATATTCTGGACTATTACTATCCAGTCTTGTTTCTTTGGCGGTGTAGGGTTAAGCCAGGACCTGGTTATGGCCTTATGAGCTGCAGTAATCAGGACTGCCCAGAGGTACAGGGAATCAGGTCCCCTAATGTCTGCTGGGGGGCTCCCAGGATCACCTTCTTCCAGTCTAGCGGCTGGTCAGAGGCAAGGATCTCCTCTATAGCTGTGATGATGATCTCAGTCCAAAACCCCTGCAGCTTCGCGCAGGCCCAAAAAATATGAAGATAGTCAGCTACCTCCTCGCCACAATCCCGCCAGCAACAAGCTGAGTGTTCTGGGTTCCTTTTATTTAAGGTCTTAGGGGTAAAAATATCGGACCATTACCTTCCAGGCAAATTCTTGCCACAGGGGGGGATCGGGTCGCCCTCTTGACTGTGTTAAAAATAGGTCCCCATTCGAGGATTGGGGGGTCAGGATTAACTTCCTCCTGCCATCTAGTCTTGATCTTGGTTAATGGATCAGTTTTCACTAACCCAAGAGACCTGTAAAGAAGGGCGATCATTCCTCTCTTGCCAGTCATATCTTTTATCTTCTGGATGGTTAACAAAAGGTGGGCAGCCCTGGCCGGGTCTACCTCTTTCTTTAGAAGAGATACTATGTATGCTCTAACCTGAAGAAACCTAAAGTGGTCCGAGTTCTTAAGTCCAAACATATTCTTAAGAGAACCAAAGTCCAGTATCAAGTCTCCCTGCATGAATTGGCCCAAGTATTCCAGTCCTGATTTATCCCACTGTTTATATGTGAGATATAGGTGGTTAGGGGGGAAGTCCTCAGCCCAGACTAGCCTTTTTAGAGGCCATACCGAGGATTGTAATTTATATTTTTGCCAAAGTCTGTGAACCGAGCGAATAGTGTCCCCTACAGTATGTAACTTAGGAGGAGGATGTCCATGTGACAATAGGGGTATTACCATACGATCTCCAAGGGGTGTCCTCCCACCTCCCTCCTCCTCGCCCTTCTCCATTCCCCTCCACCCAGTGGTGGAACCGGGACCAACCCATTGTAATGCATTTTTCAGTTGGACCACCAAAAAGTAGTCCTCCAGCTCCGGCAAGGATCTGTCACCTCTGTCTCTGTGGGTCTGCAGAATTTTCAAATTTATTCGGGGTCTCTTGTTGTTTCAAATAAATCTGGAGATCATTTTATGCCACATCCGGAAATTTGACTTATGTATGTGTAGTGGTAGGCATTGAAATAAGTACAAGAATTTAGGTAAGACATTCATTATTGTGGCGTGAATTCTGGAATACATGGGGATATTAGTCAAGGACCACCTTTCCAAATCTTTTTTAAGGGAGACAGTCAGGGGAGTATAATTTGTTTTAAATAATTTGGAAAAAATGTTTTGTGATATTTACCCCCAGGTATCTCATTCTGTCAGCAGACCAATTCAGGGGTAGGAGCTTACGTGTTTCCTCAGAGGGGCAAAAGAAAAAAACTTAGGACTTCTGTTTTAGTTTTATTTAGGGAGTAGACTGAATGTTTCCTGAACTCTTCTAGTATGGGCCATATCTGCCCTATAGACCATTGTGGTTGGGATAAGCACAACAGAGCATCATCTGCATACAGCAGAATTTTTTTGGGAACGCCACCCACCTCGATCCCCTTCACCTCCTTCGCCCTCCTCACGGCCTCTGTCAGGGGCTCAATATAGAGGGCAAGCAGAAGAGGGAAGAGGGGGCACCCCTGTCGAGTGCCCCTGCCCAACGTGAACCTATCTGAAAGCCCCCCATTCACCCTGACGTATGCCTGAGGACCTGAATATAGGGACCTTATGGTATCTATAAATGATTTGGGGAACCCCCTATGCTCCAATGCCTTGAACAAGAAATCCCATGAGACCTTATCAAAGGCCTTTTCGGTGTCCAAACTCATCAGGCACGCCGAGGTGCGGGAACGCTGGATTTTATCTATCATGTTCAAAGCAGCACGTACTCCATCCGGAGCCTGTCAGCACACCACAAAGCCAGATTGGTCTGTATGTACCAGGCCCAGAAGGATGGGGTTTAACCGAGAGGCAATAATTGAAGTGAATAACTTATAGTCATGGTTAAGCAGGGAAATAGGGTGGTATGATTCACACCTTGTTGGATCTTTTCCCTCCTTATGTAAGATGGTTATGGTCGCATATTGCCAAGAAGGTGGGGGAGGCCCACCCTCAGATCAGATATTTGAGAAAACTTTAAGAAGCAAAGGAGCTGTTTCTGAAACAAAAGTTTTGGAGAATTCAGCTCCATACCCGTCCAGTCCTGGGCATTTAGCTGACTTAAGCTTCTTAATTGTGGAAACTATCTCCTGTTGAGTGATGTGCCTTGTCAGTGTCCCTACTGCTTCCGGTGAAAGTGGGGGAAGGGGAATGGAGCCCAAGTAATTCTGTTTCTCTTGTGCAGTGGATTTTTCATCTGGGCCATATAACTTCAAATTGTATTCAATAAATGCCTCTGCTATCTGTGAAGCCTGTCTGACCATTTGGCCTGACCTAGGGGACATTATTTTGGTTATTGTGGCTTTTGCTGCATACTGACACAGTCTGAAGGCCAAGAGTTTAGTGCCTCTGGGACCTCCCTCATAATATCTTTGTTTTAAATAAAACAGGGCCTTTTCTACCTTGGCTTTTTGGATTTCTTGTAGTTGGTTCTTACATTCTGTTAGTTTCCTACCGCAAGCCTCCTCCCATTTAATTTTTTGGGCACCTTCCAGTTCCTTAATCTGTGCCAGTAATTCTTGTTGTTTCTGCTTCATTACTCGTTTCTTATAGGAAGCTATAGATATCAGTTTACCTCTAGGTGAGGCTTTAACAGTGTCCCACAGAATTTGTGGGGAGGTCTCTTGTCTGCTATTCTCTTCCAGGGTTGTCTTCAGGTGCTTTTTAAGCTCATCTACCACCCCTTTATCCTGGAGGAGAGAGGCATTCAGTCTCCGGTGTGTGATGCACTTGGGCAGTCCCAGCTCCACCTCCAGGTAGATCGGGCCATGGTCGGAGTGAATGGTCGTACCCACCCAGGTGGAGGGAAACCTACACAAGTCACCAGAAAATGTAAAAAACATATCCAGTGTAGAGAATATCCAGAACCTTGGAGAGAAACACGTGTACTCTCTCGCCCCAGGATATTCCTCTCTCCAAATGTCGACCAGACCCATCTGTTCCAGCAGCAATTTTATGGAACGCGCTTTAGCCGCATCCAGCTTCGGGATTTGGGATGTTGTGTCCAGAGCTCTGTTTAAGACTATATTCCAGTCCCCTCCCATTATCAGTAGGCCTCTAGCCCTTTCAGCCACCAGTTGGAGGAGGTTTGAGTAAACCCAGAGTGGAGACCCCGGAGGGATATATACATTGACCATGGTAACTTGAATGTCTTGAATAGTCCCTATAACTATGAGGTATCTCGCTTCAGGATCCTCTATCACCTCCTGTTGCTGAAAGTGAAGATTTTTCAAAAGGAGAATCGCAACCCTCCTCTTTCTGCCCACCAGTAGGGACAAGTGATAGACTTGAGGAAAAAAACCTTGATTTAAGCTTTTGGGCCTCAAGAGGAGAAAGGTGGGTATCATGTAGGAACACACCATCACACCTTTGGGATGCTATGAATTGTTGAATCCTCCTCCTTTTAATAGGGCTTGATGATCCATTTATGTTAAGTGACATAAATTTCGTAGCTTGATTAGCCATTTTCCATACACCCAAAAACAGAAACCATTTTCTTGAACACTGACTTTCTAGGCTTTTGCAATTTGACCTGATAGTAATCCTGCAAAGCATCAAGCTTTTTAATATAACCATCGACAGATTTCAGAACATTCCTTATAACTAATAAACAACAGAACTGTTGCTCTGGCCTTATCCTATTTTGAGCCAAGAGCTGGGTTAAACGCTGGCTAGCCATTGCCGAAACTACTCCCAGCCAGGCTGCCCAAAATCTACCGATTTGACTTCCAAGGGATGGCTGAACAGTGGGCATCAGCTGAAGGGTGTCTGGTTGCACAGACCATAGCAGGGAGCTCAACAGTGCAATCAGTGTTCCCTGTGGGCCCTAGGTATAACCATGGGAAGTGCCCCGCTTCCAGTAGTCAGTGAGCGTCCACATAGGCGCCTATCTCCCCCCTCCCCCCTCCCCACCCTCTCTGAAATGAACTCATAACATCCGGTTAGCCCGCTTTAGGTTCAAGACTTAAGAATGCATGCCCTCGGCATCTTGGGGCCCCCTTCCCTCTATCTCTCAGGTGTATAAATCCCCCCTGGGTGCTTCCTTAGTGAGGGTGCCTTCGGGGAGGACTCCCCACGAGGGAGGTCTCCCACAATCCTGGCTTCTGATGATGTCTACTAGCCTGCTTTGGGTATTAGGACCCCTGTAGCATCTCCAGAGGGTGACCAAAGGTGGAAAGCTGAGCCTGGGGTACACAGTCCAGGCCTCTGAAGGGGCTGTCACCCATGGCTACCGATGGGAAGTGCTCCCATCCAAGGTATAAAGCCCAGCCAAGACAACCCTCCCCCTGCCAGCTTCCCCCCAATGCCATCCCCCAATTTCCCTCACCAGAGATCCCACCCCTTTAACTCCCTTGGGACCTACAGATCCATGTGGGTTAAGACCCGCCAGGTGCCAGGATTCCGGAACTCAAGCCCAGAGAGCCAACCTAAACCAGGGGTATCTCGTAGTCCCGAGGAGCCAAAAAGTTCCCTCTGACAAGTGAATGCCTTCCCCCAGCATCGCCTCTAACCACAGGACCAGGGGCAAGAGGAGGGAACCCGAAAAACCCGCAGCCATGGGGGCTCTGATGGTGTCTTTAGAGGACACCTAGCTTGTCATCTAATGCGAGTATGTGTAATCCCCCACCAGACCAAGTGTCAGCCCAGAGTCCTCCATGTAGGAGTCTGAGGAGGAAGGTGTGGTCAAGTATAAAATCACTGGGGGAGTTCACCCCCACCCCTGAAGCCCATTTTAGGCCAAACCCCTCCTTATCACACCTCCCCAAACAGAATCATCTGAGGTCAAACCTAATCCGGCTTGTCTAGTCTCATTCACCCCCCCCCAGTCCACAGGCCACCAAGGCTTCAGCCCATTGCTACCCTCAAGGGTTACCAGAGATTACTAAAATTAACTTGACGACTTAAAATAGTCGTTTACAGTCTGTACCATATCATTTCAGAGTACTTCCCCATAGTCTTCTCTCCAGCAACTCCCCCCTCCCTCCACAAACCCGGTTCATATGCAAAATAGCTTAAAGGCATTTTATAAGAGTAGGGGGGGTAAAGTAAAGGAGTGGGTTCAGTTTCAGTGAACTACTGGCCAGTTATTCTTTTATTGTAGGCAGCATAACTGTAGGAGGTTAATCATTGTACTCACTGCATCCCCAACATGCCTCAGTATCCGAAGGGGAAAATATGGTCCACGGACGGTGTTGAGTAGGGACTCAGGGGAGGCAGTGGGGCTATTAGCCTAAGTGACCCAAAAAAAAGAAAGCCCCAAGCCACTCAGTTAATGAAAACCCAGTCTTCTCCTGATTGCTGCTTCAGGTATCCGATGATCGCGAAGGGTCCATTTCACCTGCCTCTTCGTCGACGTTCGCTGGTTTCAAGTGTGGAGCGCCTTTATTTATCAACGAGGGATCCCCCAGTTCTGGAGCACTGCGCCGACATCCACGCAGAGAGTAGTCTGTGGCATCCGTTGAGAAGACCCCTTTTTGCTTATTCCTTTCTGTGCCACAAACCATGCCGATGTCAGGAGGTCTCGCTCCAACCGTTCCTTCACTAGTGGAGGGGTGCTGATTCCCAATTCCGTGAGGTAAGGCACGGCAGACAAGAGGTCCTTAAAGACCTTATTTCCCTGGTCAGTAGTTATCTTCAGCCTCGCGGGGTGTAGCACCTGGACTTTTATATATTTTGCTCTAAGTTGCTTTACTATGGGCCAAATCATTTTTCGGGCCTCCTGTACCCCCGTTGTGTGATCGTTGTCGATCTCTATTCTGTGGACTTTGTACTCCAGTGGGCCTAGTTGCCAGGCTTGCCGCAGCACCTCTTCTTTACTAATGTATGAAGTAAATTGGGCTATAAAGGATCGAGGCCTGGCTTCAGGTTTACTTGGTTTCGGGGCCAATGATCCATCCTCAGGTCCGGGTCAAGAACTTTTTTGAGAAGGCTTTGTATAAACTCAACAGTGCCTGTAGCTCTGTCTTCTGAGCCCTCAGGGACCCCATATATTCTGATGTTCTGCCTCCTGCTCCTGTCTTCCAGGTCATCGAGGCGGTGGGTTAACTCTCTGTCCCTCGCTAGGAGGTAAAGAAGCAGCCTGTCATGTCTGTCCATCTGATCCGAGACAGCGGAGAGGCACAATTCCATCTGATCAGTTTTATGGTCAATCCGGCTAAGGTCAGTTCATAATTCAGACAAGGTCCGATCAATTTTTGAGACCGTGTGAGTCATTTGATGAATAGTTTCTATCAGCTCATCACCACGAAGATTCCCATGCTGTGCGGCCTGTTGTGTCTCTCCAGAGGCTTCTCCCTCCTCATTACTTTCTGTATCTTCCTCCTGTAGCAACACTTTAAGCTTCTGGACCGGGGTAAAGTGCAGTTTCCCCGGTTTGTTGCAACGTTGTTTGGCTGGGGATGCCATCGTTTGTCGGGCGATTAATTAGATCTTAATCGGTGGGGAGCGGAGCAGGCAAATCAAGCTGCCATCACGAACCCTGATGTCACTGGAAGTACGAGCGACCATAATATTGTCACATGCAGCTTGAGGGCATTTAGGTCTATATTTATTGGTACCACTGTTTTTAGGGACTATGATAGGGCTAACCTTATTGAGATAAGGAATCGTCTGTCAGCCATTGACTGAGACACTGATATGGCTAATCTGTCTGTTGAGCACTCTTAGGAACTGTTTAAGGGTACAGTATGAATATGTCTCAGTTAAAAATAAATACAATAGTAAAGGAAAAATACCAGTCTGGCAAACATCTGGTATGAAATAAATTAAAATTAAAGAAAATGCCTACCGAAAATTCAGACGCAATCCCTCAAACAAAAAATAAACAAGCATACAGAAAATAACAAAAATTGCTTAAATCTGTGATCAGGGAGAAGAAATATAAAATGGAATTTAGAATTGCACACACCAGGGACAATAACAAATCTCTGTTTGCTTACATTAATAACAATAAAAATACTTCTTGGATGATAGGGACACTTTTGAACAATGGCACCATTATTAATGATGGTGTTGAAGCAGCAAACCTATTTAACTCTTATTTTTGCCCTGTCTTCTCTGAAAGGGGTGGGGCTAATAAATTTCTTAAAATGCCTTTAGCCAACAACTATCTTTTTGCAGATGATGAGGTCCTGTCTACTCTCAGGGAAATCAGAAGTAATACTAGTTCAGGCCCTGGTGATGTTCACCCAAGGTTCCTTAAAGAAATGGCTCCCCTTCTGGCACACCCAATGACAGTCCTCTTTAATAAATCTCTAGACAGGGGAAAGGTGCAGGGAGATTGGTGAAGGACTGTGGTTGTTTCCATATATAAAAAGGGGAACAGGGGAAACATTGGGAACTATAGGCCCATCAGCCTTACTTCCTTCTGCTGTAAGATCATGGAAAAACTGATAAAACATCAATCTGAGTCTGTGCTGTACACTTTAGGTCTGTCAGACGAGAATCAGCATGGATTTAAACAAGGCCATCCTTGTACTACAAACCACAAATTTAGTGTCTTTTTCCAACCATGTAAGTTTAGGTCTTGACATGGGTACCCCCATGGATGTGATTCTGTTAGAATTTCAGAAAAGCATTTGATACCGCCTCCCATAGCATTCTGGTTAACAAACTATTAGCCATGGGTTCTAGTCTTAGTCTGGTCTGGTGGGTTGAAAGCTGTTTATTGCAAAGAACTCAATGTGTGAAGAACAATAGACAGCAATCTGGGGAGGGATGCGTTGACAGTGGGGTGTCCCAGGGCTGTATCTTGGGCCCACAATGTTTAGAATCTTTATAAGCAATATGCACATCAACTCAAGGAATTATATTTCCAAATTTGCTGACAATACCAAGTTGGGCGGTGAGGTGGACACTGTTATAAAATACCAATCCCTGACTAAAGATCTTGAAACTATAGAATACCTGGCAACTAAAAACTAAAAACAAGATGTCTAGGGACACTGGTTTACAGGGACTGAGAAAGGGCAAATTCTATTTTGCACATTGTAAAAAACAGTATTGTCACTGGTGTATGCTAAGCCAAAATCTGTTTCTACTGGTGTTTGGTTTTGTGTACTTTATTTGACAATTTTTAACTCTGCTAACATGCATTTTAACAATTTTGACTCCATTATTGTAGATCCATCCATTCTTGTACCAATTAAAAGTTATTTTAGGTACAAGATGTGACGACAGCAGCAGCACTATGGACCCCATTCCTAAGGTGTGATGGAAGCAGCACTACAGCCCCCATCCCTCAGGTGCAATGGCAGTAGCAACAGCAATACAGCCCTTATCCCTCAGGTGTGAAGGCAGCAGCAACAGCACTACAGTCCCTCTCCCTCAGGTGTGATGGAAGCAGCAGCACTGTAGCTCCCATACTTCAGGTGTGATGGCAGCAGTGCTACGTTCCCCACCCCTCAGGTGTGATGGCAGTATATGCAGCACTGCAGCCCCCACCCCTCAGGTGTGACAGCAGCAGGTGCAGAACTGCAGCCCTAACCCCTCAGGTGTGACAGTAGCAGGTGCAGCACTGCAGCTCCCACTCCTCAAGTGTGATAACAGCAGAGGCTATCATGATGGCACTCGTCCAATGCCATGTACCAAAGCTTGTCTATCAGAGCTCAGACTTGAATTAAGCTGAACCACAAGATACCAAGGTGTACTCCCATGGTTCAGTTCTAACATTTAACTGCCTGAATTGGTTGATTTGTAAACAAAGTGCATCCTGCAAAAAAATCCATAAGTAGATTAGCTTGGATGCTTATGGGGAGATACAGAAATCTGCCAAAGAATAAACCAATCCAGAATAGCAGCCACAGTAAAATGGCCACTTTTTTACTTGGTCTCCATGAAAAGGGAACCTCTTAGTTTTCATGTTGGAGCTCAAACACATTAAGAACTCATCTCTGAAGTTCCCCAACCTCACCTAAGAAAACACAGATTGGCCTGGCACCAATATGGCAGTCCCACCACACCACCCAGGAGAACAGGCACCACTGAAGTTAATGTGACCAACCCCTCCAGACACCCACACAGAGCCACACAGGACCCACCCTGAAAGGTAAGTACTTGCTTTGCGTTTATTAGTATACCCTGTGACAGTGGGTGGAGGGCCTGGTCATGGCTTTCCAGGTTGCCACCAACACTCATCCCTCCAACCAACTACTTAAAAATTACTGATTTATCTTACTATGTGAGTAGTCACATGTTACTAATGAGAACGGCATTTCATGTATACCATTTCTGCATTCTACATGTGGAAAACTTAAAAAATCAGGCCGGCCCAGTGGCACTGGAGGTTGAGGCACTGGAGGCTACTATTCACACTACACCATTGACCTGGGTTCAGGAAAGACCCCAGGCCATCGGGGGTTGGCGGGGGTGAGAGAGGATTGAGCATCCAGAGGACTGCTCTCCTCTCTCAGGGAGGGAGGGATTGCCATCCTGCTTGTTGGTCACTCCCTAATGGGGGCTGGGTGGTGACAGGCTGGGAGGCAGGCAGCTGGTGTGCGTGTTGCCTCACATGCACACAGTCATGCCGCACATCAGGAGGGAGGGCAACATCACCAGAAAATGGCAAATGGTGGCCAGTGGCTCTGTGAAGCCTTGCTCTCAATCTTTTGGTACTCTGCCTCCCAGGATTTGGATTGTGTTCCAGGAGGGGGGGAGGATCACTTCACGGACCTGCCACATGGGGCTAAGCCATGGGAGGTTGTTGCAGTTTGTCAGGGATGGTTGGGCTAGCAGGTAGGTGGGTGTGGGGTAGGATGGCTGCACCCAGGAGGAAAAATGCCCTTAAAAAAAAGGAAAACGAAAATCATGAAAGAACAGATTTGAAGGGGACAGATGAAATATGGTTAATTCAGTTTCACGTGGTTTAATAATTTTTTTTATATTTGTTTGAGTTTGTATCTCTTTTACACACACACACACACACACACACACACACACACACACACACACACCTCTATGCATAAAAATCACATAAATACCTTGCTGAAACAAAAAAAAGGACTTTTTTTTGACACATGCTTACATTGTGGATAAAGATAGGGTGAAGCGGGTCCTCCTAATACAACACTCTCCAAGTACAACACTCAGGGTCCAACCAGTACAACACACAGTGAATGAAATAATGCATTTTGCAATTAAATCAGGTCTACCAGCTTGATTGACGCCCCTCCATTGCCATCAACGACAAGCCACAGGAGCATGGCACGGACCCAGCGGACTGGTAGGCATGTTGAAAAAAGTTGTTCTGTGCCAGTCTGCCCATCCACCCCTCCATCTCCAGATGCCAGAACAATTTTTTTCAGCATGTGTACCATACAAGTCTACTAAGCCTATTCCTCTATCAACCACCAATGACAGGCCACAGGAGCATAGCACAGACCAAGTGGACTGGTATGCATGTTGAAAAAAAAGTTGTTCTGTGCCAGTATGCCTGTTGGACTCTCCCTCCTTCATATCCAGAGGACAGAACAATTTGTTTCAGCATATGTGCCAGTCTGCTAAACCCGTCCCTCTGCCGACCATCAAGGACAAGCAACAGGAGCATGGCATGGACTCAGCTGACTGGTATGCATGTTGAAAAAAATTGTTCTGTACGGGAGATCACGTGATGCAGAGTGCTGAGTAGCAGCTCCCTCAAGTAGTTCCCACTTCCCGTCTCTTATTTAGCTTGTTTTGGTGCTCTATTTTATTATTTTCTCTCATTTTTAAGTTTTCACGCTGTACAATAGCTGTTGCAATCTGGTCTGGTTATCTTTTGAATGGATGGAGGCTTATATGAAGAAAGTCCCACAGAAGCATACCCCTCCAGCAACCCCCGAGAAGGCCTCTAAGAAATCCAGGGCCTCGGGTGGTTCTAGCTCTGATCTCCTGAGCTAAAGTGGTGATCAGGAACCTCTAACACTGGTCAGATTTCTTGAAGAATTCAAACCCTTTTGAGAGGAAATGAAGGACATGACAACGGACTTGAAGTTGTTATCCAGAAAATTAGATGAGCTCTCATTGTCTGTTTCCGACAACTCAGCCCGCATTGTTTCTATTGAGAAAAGAATGGGTAGCCTTGACCCTGAACTGGTCTCAATGTGCCAAAAAATGTCTCATCTAGAAGCCAAGCTCGAGGACCTTGAGGGTCGGAGCCGAAGACATAATGTGGTGATTCTCGGTTTACCGGAAGGAGAGGAAGGCCAAAATGTCAAGCCATTTATTCGGAAATTGGTGGAGCGGGTGGCAGGCCCATCCTCATTTGGCTCTGGCTACATTATAGCGCATGCCCACAGGGCCTTACGGCCTAATCCACCACCGGAGGAACCCCCCAGCCCTATCATATGCCGGTTCCTGAATTATCTGGAGAAACAACATTTTCTACAAAAAGTGCGTGCCCTACAAGAGGTTCACTGGGAGCACATAAAGCTGAGAATCTCCCAAGATCTACCCATCTCAGTCCACATGAAATGCAAGGTGTTTCACCCTATTGTTTCCAAGCTAATTGCTGCAGGCCTGAAGTTCAGAATGAGTTATCCGGCTAGACTACAGATTTCAATTAACGGATCCTGGAAAAGCTATGAAGACCCTGAAGAAACCCTCACGGAGGCCCTGCTTACTGGACTGTGACTGGGAGTGGGAAAAGGTAGTTTTAATGTCATTCTCCTCCAGTCAATAGTTTCCAGCTTTCCTATATTAACTGTCACCTTTAATGCGAGCTGGGGCGCTTCTCCCTCCAGGTGTTGCTGAAACCAGCGCCTTCGATATTAATATGGGTTACCACGAGTGAATGGGCATTGAGACTGCCTTTTCAAAGCCCCCCCACAGTATTTTTTCTCATGTACATACTTATGTCAGAATGAGGCGAAGGCCCAGGACCACTTATTCTTGATGGGGGTATAACTAACAGGGCTCGATTTTTGAAGGCTGTCCTTAGTGTGCAACAGTGCCAAATAACAAACCTTGCTTTCAGGGGGTGGGAGTAGAGGATTAGAACCAGTACTGTGCTGAATGTAGCTCATGACAGATTGGGGTGGGGGTGGGGGTGGTTGGAGGTGGGGGGCTGCAGGGGATGGGGGTATCTACTTCTGGGTGGGTTAGGGAGGAGGCGGGTTTTACTGCAGTAACCCTGGGGATACATGTAATAGAGTTTTACATCTCATGTGCTGAGTATATTTATTTTGGTTTGATATCTCTTCTGGATGGTAAATGAGTTAATATTTGCATCTTGGAATGTTAAGGGGATCAGAAAGCAACATAAGCAATTTCAGGTTCTTAAACACCTAAGCTTGTTTAATTCACAGATAGTTTCCTTTCAGGAAACCCATTTATTAGAAGGGGAAGCTTTGTAATTAAGGAGGCAACAAGTGGGATCGATTTACAGTGCCCAGGGCACAACAAATAGTTGTGGGGTCATGCTCATGATTAACAGAAGTATCCCTTTTTCTCCTACACAAGTGATCAAGGATACCGAGGGTAGGTTCATTTTGGTCAGAGGTACCCTCTTGTCTGTCCCAATTTTATTGGGCTGCGTTTATGGCCCTAATCAGGATGACCCCAGATTTTTTGTGAGACTTATGTCTATCATTCTCCCAATGATTCCCATTAAAATTATTTAAGGGGGAGATTTCAATCAAGTACTTGATTCTCACCTAGATAGACTGGGTAGTGGCCCAGGTGGAGTTACCCCTGGACATAGGGCAATCAGGGAGCTACTAGATCAATGTGGGCTTGTGATGTCTGACACGTCTTACACCCTGATTCCAGAGAGTTTACTTTTAAGTCCATGGCACATGGCTCACAGTCCCGCATTGACTATTTACTTATCTCCCAGTGCCTCCTGCCTGGGGTGAAAACCTCCTCAATTCAACCTGGCCCATCCTCGGACCACTCATTGGTGGTATGCAATTTGGTACTGCTCAATTCATTTAACAGGGAAACTAGATGGAAGCTCAATGATCAACTTCTTAAAGATGCTAAATACTGCAAACTTATTAGAGGAAAAAATAGAATATTTTTCCTCATTAAACCACTTAGAGGGTGTAAAACCTGATATCTGATGGGGGGCTTTTAAAGCCTTCATGAGAGGGATACTGATCAGCATGGCGGTTGGTAGGAAAAGAGAACGAGAGGAAGGTCTTAAATCCCTATTATCCTAAATTAGATCTCTGGAAACAAACCTTCCGACTAATCCTCTAGAGAAGGATATTCAGAAACTCCTGAAATTAGAGGATAAATATCTGGGGTTACTTCAAGAGAAAGCAGAACTAGCTATTATTCGCACCAGAGCTAAATACACAGATCAGGGGGAAAAAGCGGGACGTTTACTGGCACTGCGTATTAAACAGCAGGAGTCAATAAGATTCATCCCGCCTATCAGATCATCAGCAGACGGAACTCTCAAAGTGTCTCCCTATGAAATAGCCCAGGAATTTTCTGCTTATTATTCTAAACTGTATAGTGACATGGAGCACCCTCCCTGCCTTGAAGACATACAAGTTTATTTAAGAGGCTCCCACTTGCCCCTTCTCCCGGACAGGTGCGGTGAATCTCTGGTTGTCCCTATTTCTCAGGAGGATATTGCCAAGGTTATTAGTGAATTGCCTGCCGATAAGGTCCCTGGTCTAGATGGATTTTCTCCTTTATTCTATAAGGTCTTTCAAGACCTTCTTGTGCCAATACTTGGTCATTTGTTTCAACATATCCTATCTGGGGAGGATGCAGATCCATACCTCTACGAGGCCCTGATTGTTCTGTTTCCCAAACCTGATAAAGACCCTGACAAGGTTCAAAGTTATAGACCTATCTCCCTTTTAAACCAGGATGTCAAGATTCTCTCCAAAATACTGGCCAACAGGTTAGCACTGGTTCTTCCTGGGTTAATAAGAACAAACCAGGTTGGATTCATGAAAGGGCAATTATCTTCTGACCATTTACGCACTCTGTCGCATGCCTTCTCGGCTACCAGGGACGCGGGGTTCCCAGTGGGCCTGGTATCCTTGGATGCTGAGAAGGCATTTGACTGTGTGAAATGGAATTTCTTGTTTCATACTTTGGAAGCTTTCCATATCCCTTCTCTGTTTATCTCCTGGATTGCCGCCCTTTATAAAACCCCCTCGGCAAGGATTTCTGTGAATGGGGCCTTCTCCCACTCTTTTCCACTTTATTCAGGTACTAGACAGGGGTGCCCCCTCAGTCCTCTATTATTTAACTTATATTTGGAACCTCTTATCCAAAACATTCTCAATAATGACTCCATTCAAGGAGTTAGAATTGGGCGGCATGAAGTGAAGGTTACCGCATATGCTGATGACCTGTTAATACATTTGTCCCAACCAGTATTGTCGGTTTCGGCCTTACTAAGTGAAGTGGCAAGGTTCAGTGCTCTGTCTAACTATAAATTAAATGCCAGTAAGTCCCTGTTTTTTCCCTTAAATCACAAAGTTTTCAAAACTGATATTAGTCCCTTGGGGCTATGCTGGACTCCTAAGTCTTTCAAGTATCTGGGTATTAAACTTTCACGTAACCCCTTAGTATGGTTTAAGGAAAACCTAGATCCTTTACTGCAGGGAATTACACACGATCTAGAGAGAGATGGTCCAAACTCCCTATCTCTCTATGGGGCCGAATCAATATAATTAAAATTAATGTTTTTCCTAGAATTTTTTACCCATTGTCCCTTCTTAAAGCTTTTGTTCCCTTAAGCTGGTTCAAAAAGGTTCACAGTATTTTTACTAAATTTATTTGGGCTGATAGGTATCCCCGTCTGGCTTACCAAAAGCTGGCAGCTCCTAAATTGGAAGGGGGGTTGCGAATCCCCCACCTGGCTATATATTACTGGGCTAGTCACCTTGCGAAATGTTTACGGTGGGTATCTCCTGGCCCAGAGGAAGAGCAATCCATCTGGCTTAAAATAGAATTGGACGCAATTAAGGCCAACAATCTGGACCCTCTCACGCTATTTTTTCTTAAGTTATCTTAAGTAAGTACAGCTGTAGATTGCCCCATAATAAGGTCCTCTTTTAAGGTCTACCTACAGTTGTGCTCCTTTTTTTTGCAGTACTCTCCACATCTGAACCTGGCCCAGTCTATATGGAACTCTCTGTCATTTACTATTAACAAGAATCAAATCTCCCTGCCACACCAGAGTATCTCCTGGACAATCACACCTCAAAAATACCACACTTACTTCAAGCAGAGTACCAGCAGAGTATTTACATATTAAGTTATGAACACCATCACTAATAAAGCCATCTATCCCTTATTCCAGACTTCCAGTCATCTCCATATACATTATATTACCATCTGGACTGCTTCTGCAATCTTCTATTCATTTACTAATCACTTATGGCATTATTCTATCAGTCACTCAAAACTCTCCTCTACCCATTTCTACTCTGTGAGGCTTACTTAGTGACTTATCACTCACTAATAAATTTCTTACCTCCAGACTACATTGAACGTCAAACCTTACACAAATTGGTTCATTCACCCATGACTTGACAAATCATCGCAAGTCCCACTGTTTACTGTCTGATTGTATATTGATCGAATTTTGCTCTCCCAATTTATTACACCCCTATAATTCCTTTGGACATACACCTTTCACCATCTTGGAAATATGGACTACATTAGCCCTTCTTCAACTGGATCACTTCACATCTAGGATTCTACCACCCCTTCAGAAAAGGCTTACCCTTCATCCTCAGGATCATATTTCAATCTGTATCATTTATGGATTGAAATTGAACTATCATCTCCAGGGCTGTCAAAAATACTCTCCTACCCATTTCTACTTCATGGAAGCTTTCTTAGTGACTTCTCGCTCATTACTCCATCCTTGCCTCCAGACCATACTTTGACAGGCAAACCTTTTAAAAGTTGGATTATTCACCAATGACTTCTTGTATCACAGCATTCCACTTTTCCTTGTCTAGTAACTTATTGATCAAGTCATGTTCCTTCTGCTCATTACACCCTTGCAATCCCTTGGGACAAGCATCAGTTATCATCTTGGAAACTTGGACTTCATTTGCCCTCCTTCACTTGTATCTACTTCACACTTGGATTCTATCTCTCCTTCAGAAAAGACCAACTCTCCAACCTCAGGATCATCATTCAGTCTGCATCATATATGGATTGAAGATGGATCATCATCTCTCCAAGAAGCACACTGCCCTTAAATTAGTTATGGTTACTAGAACCTAAGTCCTTCTCCTGTTAGTATGCCCAGAGGACAGGCAGACCACCGGTCATGTGTCCTCAGAGGTTTCCTTCACCTGGGTTTTTTTTCTCTCTTGAGTGCCAGAGGGTCATACTCTCTGTGAGTTGGAGGAGGTATCTTTTTGGGCCTTCTATTCCCTACAGATTACTACCTACATACCTACTACTCAAGGGAGAGAATAGAGTAAAGCCATAAAAAGTACTACAAGTTACACAAGCACTATATACCCCAATTCTTCCCACTGCTATTCCACAAACAGTGAATGGGAAGGCTTTGCCCGAAGTTCAATGTGGGGAATAGCTCCTCCCACAACCTCTATTTAAGCACTCCACAAACACACATCCCCTGTTTAGGGAGTGTTTTTTGTCCACCACTATCCCTTCCTCCTCCTCCTCCTTCTCTGGTGCTCCTCTCACTCTTGTTCATGGGCCTTCTATTCCCTACAAATTACTACCTACATACTGTACCTACTACTCAAGGGTGGGAATAGAGTAAAGCCATAAAAAATACTACAAGTTACACAAGCACTATATACCCCAATTCTTTCCATTGCTATTCCACAAACATTGAACAAATAGTTGATCTGTAATTTTCGGGAGGGGGGAGAGACTCTCCTTACACTGCATTACATTTGTCAGGACAGGAGGAGGCAATGCCTATTTAGTCTTACCCCATTCTGTCAATGGCTATACCATCTGTACCCTTTAAAAAGAGGTAGGCATCCAACCTCTTCTTACAGTCCAAAACTGATTCTGCCTCTATTATTTTGCCTGGCAAACTGTTCCGTAGCTTGACGATTGCGTTGGTAAAAATGTGTTTCCTCAAATTGAGCCTTAAAATCCCTGTTGTCAGCTTCATGTCTTACCCTCTTGCTCTCCCATGCTCTAAAGTCTTCCAGAACTTCCCCATATCAGATTTAATGTTACTGTGTAAAATGTTCTAGACTATCATATTTTATTTAGTTGGTGTGGGGCTAGAATCCCTAACCTTCCAATCCTCTGGCTCAGAGGTGAGTGTGCAGCCTACTGAGCCATTGACACTGTCTACTTCACTCAGTCTCCTATATTCCCGTGAAAACAAATCCAGATTCATTAACCTATTCTGATATGGTCTATCCCAATCCTGTAATCATTCTTTGGATCCTTACCAGGTCATCTACATCCCTTCTGAGGCATGGTGATCAAATCTATACACAGCAGCCCAGATGCAGCCTCACATATGCCCAATATAGTGGTAGAATCAATTCCCTAGACCTACTGTACTTATAAAACTCCTTCTGAAAGTTTCTAAACCTGTGTCAGCCTTTGAAAATTGGTTCCATAATGTCAATACTATTTTTTTTGTATCAATAGATTTTATCAATACTCAATATTATTTTTTGTGTTGATACATACAATTACATGACAGTTTAAAAACCATTTACATAAAAAAATACTATTCACATTTGTCTGACATTTGGCATCACTGCACAGTATTTAATTAGCAACTGTGTAGTTTCAAACATAATTTTGGTTCATCTTATGACTTTTATTTTCTATACAGGTTTTTCCCCAGTTCACCTACGTCCCCAAGGGAATATACCCTGATCCAAAGGGATGTACTCCATCAGGTCCAGAACCTCTGACTCCCCTAGACCCCAGTAATCCACCTGTTAGCCCCATGGTTTTGCCTCCATGGCAGGGGCTCAAGGAGGAGGAGGGCCATCCTTCCCCGCTGTAACAGTCCACATCTAGTGGAGCAGGCACTAGGACCCAGGGGACTCTCTAAGGTCCAGTCCATCATTTAGAGAGAAGTGGGGATTTTCTCCCTTTTGGTTGGCCCCCTCTCACCTCCCCCCACCTGGGCTTAGCTCCTAGGCCTCAGCTGCATGCAGCTTAATCCTGTAGTAGAAGCAAGCTCCCCTGCCCTGCCATGGTGTGGCTGTGGCACTTGCACTTGCCACTAACCCTTCCCGGCTGAGGTGCACTGCCACGTGGCAGCTGCCTCAACCTGATATGCCTCCTGATGCATCAATCTGAGCTCATTCCCAAACTTGAGTTGTCTGCACAGTGACATGATGTGCTACATCTGGGCAATCAGGGCAGCCTTCATCTTGTGACCGTTACTGCATTACGAACATTTCAGTCTCCCCTCTAGCAATATACAGTCTTCTTTGCTTTCATAGGTGAAGCCTGTGGAATTGTCAAAAGATAACCAACAAAACACCCATACTTTCTATTTCTTTATCAGTTTCACATGCAACACTCTGTCTAAGGCCCTGCTGAAGTCCAAGTACCTTATATCCACCAGCATCTTCATAAAGTTCTCACTGTGCCACCTTAGAAAAGGACAGTATTGTAGTCTGGCAGAACCTATTTTCCCTAAACCCATGCTGGCTGTCCTCATTAGTCCCTCCTCTTCTGTTGTTGTGTATTATCTTTCATTATTCTAAGATTTTGCATGCAACTGATGTCACGCTCATAGCCGTGTAATTCATTGGTCAGTCCCTTCTGCAACTCTTGTGAATGGAAACCCCATTTCAGTTTCCGTTTCAGTTTATTTTTTATACTAGAAAGGCACATGAGCAAAATTGCCCATTATCACAAGTGTCCAGTTAAGACAAACAGTAGTAGGTTATAGAGTTTACAGGTAAGTGGAATTACATTGGAATAAATGACTCAAAAGGTACAAAGTAAGTGCCATCGATGTGAATAGTACAACTCATAACAATGATGCAATTTATAGTCAGTATTGGAGGTAGTGTACAGGTATAAAGATACAGACATACCAGGACTATTCAAGGCATGGTGCATTTGCATGACAGCATGCTGGAGAAGTGTCCCTTAAGGTTATATTTGGAAGAAGCTGTTGAGGGGCATAAGACAAGTGCAGAGGGTAGGTTGTTGAAGAGTTTAACGCCCCTGCAGGAGAGGGAGTTTTGACCTTGGGTAATATGGCAGAATTTAAGGGAGAGGGAGATGGAAGAGGATCGTCTTGTGGACTGTGTGGAGGTGGACAGGGAAAAGAGGGAGGAGATGCTGCTAGGTAGAAGTCTGAGGGGTGTGTTTTGTGTAGAAAGGAAGGCTTACTGTCAAGCCTATCTTTAAGAGGCGGCCAGTTGGCAAGTTTGTACAGGTCACATTGGTGGGGTCAGTCTGGGGAGGCCTGTAGCAAAGTTGAATCACATTATGGTAGGTGCTACGCAGCTGACTGGAATTCCTTAGGGAAATGGAGGGGTAGTAGAGCAGAGCTCCATAGTCAAACAAGGGAAGCAGGTAGCTCATGGCCAGAAGTGTCCTGGATTCAGGGATTAGGAAAGGATTTGCCCCCTTTCAAATTCTCTTGTAGAGTACAGATAAGTATGGGGCTAATGTAACTACCGCCCCTTTAACAGAACAAGATAATGTTGCAAATTAGAGAATCTATGTTAATGTAATATGGTAATTATTGCTTGCAGGGGCTAGGAAACCCCAATTTCCTGTCTGTTAGTCAATCTGAGTTTGGACCTCATGCTGAGTAGTTGCTCCTGCCAGATGTCTATAAATAAACTATTTCTGCTTATTAAAAAAAAAAAAAAAAGAATCAAATCTCCCATTTTTGGTTGCCTCAACTTGAAGAGGAGAAGCTCGCGACCTTTACTGATGATAAGGGGAATTGGCTATCAGCAGAGGAGATGGTTAGAAAATTTCACATCCCGATTTCTTCTTTCTTCAAAGTTTTGCAATTGAGACATCTACTAGTAATCTCCCTGGGGAGTATTCCTCCCTCACAGAGCATCTCCTCTCTGATACCTGAGACATCTCCGCTCTCTGGGTCCTCTGGTGTAATCTCTAAATTATATCAGGTTTTGTTTCACAAAAAGTTCGGGGGCTCCTCTGGGCCATCAAGATTTTGGAGCAACTTTCTCCCCCACCTGCAGTTAGATTGGCATTCTCTCAGGAAGTCATGTCACCAATTTATCTCTCAGGATAGACTGCGTCTCATGCAATATCATGTATTGCACAATCTATACTATTCCCCGGTTATGCTCCACAAGTGGGGCTACTTAGACTCCAATAAATGTAACAAATGTTTGCAAGATGAGGGCACGCTTTTTCACATGCTTTGGTCTTGCCCAAGTGTTTCCACCTTTTGGGTTTCAATTCAAACCTCCTTAGACCCCATGCTGGGCCTCCATGAATACTTTATCCCTGAGGTTTGTGTTTTGGGGGACCTGTCTTCCATTAGAGTCAAGGTGCATAAGTTTCAAATATCCATGGTCGCCCTGTCGGCTAAGAAAATAATTCTCTGTCATTGGAAAGACAGGTCCTCCCCTTCTCTCCACGAATGGGTAAGAGAAGTTTTATCTAACTTGCACACAGAAAAAGCAATAGCCAGCCTACACAACAAACTGGTAACTTATGCTAGAATCTGGGATCCCCTTCACTCATTAATCTCCCTGGTTCCAAACTAAGTTTACAATAGGCGCAAGACTTTTACAAGGCCTTTTGATTAGAGGCTTGGCAGTTACGGGTACTGGGATGGGTTACTGCAGTAAGGGGAGGTGGGGGGGCAGCATCTTATTACTATGTATCAATGTGTCTCTGTCAGCTTCTTTGTATGCTGACTTTTATGGTGGAAAATGTGTGAATAAACTTTAAATAAAAAAAAAAAATTGTTCTGTGCCAGTCTGCTGTCGGTCCCTCCCTCCTCCATCTTCAGAGGCCAGAACAATTTTTTTCAGCATGTGTACCAGTCTGCTGAGCCTGTCCCTCTGCTGACCAACAATGATAAGCCACATAAGCATGGCACGGACCCAGCGGACTGGTATGCATATTGAAAAAAATTGTTCTGTGCCAGTCTGCCCATCTGCCAATCCCTCCGCCATCTCCAAAGACCAGAACAATTTTTTTCAGCACATGTACCAGTCTGCTAAGCCCGTCCCTCCGCTGACGATCAACAACAAGCCACAGGAGCATGGCATGGACCCAACGGACTGGTATGCATGTTGACAAAAATTGTTCTGTGCCAGTCTGCCCATCTGCCCCTCCTTCCTCCATCTCCAGGACTAGAACAATTTTTTTCAGCACCGGTACCAGTCCACTGAGCCCATCCCTCTACCGACCATCAACAACAAGCCTGCTCACACATTCACCACCTCCATCTTCCCTCCCTTGCTTTCCCATTCAAACAACAGCAGCATGGCTATCCAAAAAAAAAAAAAAATACCAGACTATGACAGGCTGTTAGAAAGGCAGTTGACCTGTGGCAGCAGATGACAAGTCAGGCCAGGTCAGCACAGCAGCAGCACAAAGCTGTCAGGGCAGCAGAAGGCATGGCAAGTAACAGTGAATATAAATGCCCACACAAAAAGATATATCCCACTCTCCCCACCCCAATGGACCTGCATGGCCACTATCTCCACCCTGATGGGCCAGCTCGACCACTCTCTGCACCCAGATAGACTTGCACAACCACTCTCCCAACCCCAATGCACCAGCATGGCCAGTCTTCCCAACACACCACAAAAGCATGGACACTCTCCCCACCCTGATGGGCCAGCTCGGCCACTCTCCCCACCCCGACAGGCCAGCAAGGCTACTTTCCCCACCCTGGCAGACCAGCTCAGCCACTCTCTGCACCCCAATGGACCTCAGTAATTCTCCCCAACCCACCACACGAGCATGGCCAATCTCCCCACACTGGTCCAGCAGCACCACTCACCCCTGACCAGCACCGCCACTCTCCACACCCCAATGGGACAGCTCGACTACTCTCCCCACTCTGATGGGCCAGTATGGCCATCCCCCAACCCATTACACCAGCACAGCCAGTCTCCCCACCCCGATGGATCCACATGGCCACTCTTCCCCATCCCAACCTGCCATGATAGGTCCTATCATAGCGAACACAAGGAACAGCCCCCAATACACATCCAGCAAATCTCCCCACCAGAAATTCCCAGGCAGCACCCCCTAAGAAACCAAACAAGCACATCCCCCAGACACCCAAACAGCAAATCTCCCCCAGACATCCAGCCAGCATTTTACTGACCAATACTCCCAACCAACAGAACACTCTACGCCCAATGGACCTGTACAGCCACTGTCCCCACCCTGATGGGCCAGCTCGGCCAGTCTCCCCACCCAGATGGGCCAGCTCGGCCACTCTCCCAACCCCATCAGGCCAGCATGGCCACTCTCCCTGACCCACCACACCAGCATGGCCAGTCTCCCCACCCTGATAGACCTGCACGTTGACTCTCCCCACCCCAGACTAGCACTACCAATCATCCTGGACCAGATTCACCACTCTCCCTACCGCAATGGGCCAGTTTGGCCACTCTCCCACCCTGATGGGCCAGTTTGACCACTCTCACCACCCCAATGGGCCAGCATGACCACTCTCCCCACCCCAACAGACCAGCTCGGCCACTCTCTGCACCCATTGGACCTCAGCCACTCTCCCCAACTTGCCACACCTGCACGGCCAATCTCCCCATCCCAGACCAGCACTGCCACTCACCTGTACCAGCACAGCTATTCTTCCCACCTCAACAGCCTGGCACGGCCACTCTTCCCACTTTGATGGGCCAGCTCGGCCACTCTCCAAACCCCATAAGGCCAGCATAGCCACACTCCCCAAGCAACCATACAAGCATGGCCAGTCTCCACACCCTGATGGACCCACATGGTGACTCTCCCCACCCCAGACCAGCACTGCCACTCACCCTGTACCAGCATGGCCACTCTTCCCACCCCAACAGCCTGGCACTGCCACTCTCCCAACCCCGACAGGCCAGCACAGTCAATCTCCTCACCCTGATGGGCCAGTATGGCTAATCTCCCCACTTCGATGCACCAGCATGGTCACTCTCCCCAACCCACCACACCAGTATGGCCATTCTCCACAATCTGAAGCACCAGCATGGACACTCTCCCCTAAACCACCACACCAGCATGGCCAAGCTGCCCACCCTGATGGACAAGCATGGCCAGCCTCCACGATGGATTGAGGGACAGTCCTACCACAGCAAACACAAGTAACAACCCCCAGACACATCCAAAAAATCTCCCCACCAGAAATGCCCAGCTAGCACCCCCCTAGAAAACCAGCTAGCACATCCCCCTGACACGCAGCCAGCATATTCCCCACCCAGATACCCAGCCAGTATAATCCCCACCCAGACACCCAACCAGTATAATCCCCACCCAGACAGCATAAAATCCCCACCCAGACACCCAGCCAGCATAAAATCCCCACCAAGACACCGAGCCAGCACAATCCCCACCCAGACACCCAGATAACATGATCCCCACCCAGGCACCCAGACAGCATAATCCCCAACCAGCCACTCAGCAAATCCCCACCCAGATACACAATCAGCAAAACCTTCTCAGGAGGCACATGGCAAGCAATCCCCCAGACCAAACACAGGGCCAAAACCCCCTAAAACGCATGGCCAGCAACATTATTATAGTCAATAGTATGTTTGTAGTGCATTTGGGAGCATGCACAGAATTTTGTAGATACAGAAGGGTAACTGGTTAATTTTGTAACACTGGGAGATCACGGAATGCTTCAAGCTGTATGGACGCTTCTCTCGAGTGCTCCCATTATCCCTCCTTTAGCCCTCTGTCTAAACTTTATACAGTAGTTCAAACTACTCACTTTAACAATTTATTGAAGTGCTGCAACTATAGACTGTGATAATCTGAAGGAATTTGGGGGCTTTGCACGAGTTATGGAGGCAGAAATGTGAGCCGATCCACCACATCACACACCACCAGTAATGCCTGAGAAAACTACCAAAAAGTTAAAGGCCCAATCTACCTCAGCAAATCAGAGACTCACTACAACTGCTGAACTGACTCCTCTACCTTTGGAGCAGTTCTTAGAAAAATTTCAATCTTTCTGAGATGAGGTCCGTTCCTTAACCGAGGAAGTCAAAGCAATAACCGGTAAATCAGAGGACTTAGCCCAACGCACAGAGGATTGCGAGGTACGACTAATTTCTGTGGAAAAAAAGCTGGAGAAAGTTGACCCAGCTATGGCAATTGTCAGACAATGAGTAATAAAGCTGGAAGCCAAGGTCAAAGACCTCAAAGGGAGGAGTCGCCAAAATAATGATGTGGTTATTGGACTGCTGGAGAGGGAAGAGGGATCCAATGCAGTATTATTTGTGCAAAAATAATTGTAGAAAATAGCAGGGACCTCTCCCTTCAGCTCAGAGTACATCATGGAGTGAGCTCATCAAGCCCCATGACCCATGCCACCAACAGGGCCCCCCCACAGGGATTTTCATCTTCAAGTTCTTAAATTTTCAAGAGAACCAGCATCTGCTGGTTAAAGTCCAGGAACTGAAAGAAGTACTTTGGGATGGCTCCCCAATCCATATCACTCAAGATCTCACCTCAGCTGTGCGGCAGAAGAGATCCAAATATCACAGTGTGGTGACTAAGCTGCTCACTGCAAACATCCATTTTTGGATGCTATACCGAGCAAATCTGCAAGTTTCCATTGATGGGAAATGGTTCTTTTTAGAAGATACAAAATTGGCAGAGCTCGAGTTGAAGAAATTGCTCCCAAACCTCTTCAAGAATGGGTGAAAGGTTAATAGAGATTGGAGAGGGATTACAGTATTAAAAGTGCCCTGTTACAACACAGAGAATGTTTGAGTAATCCTGAAATGGAATCCCAAGGATGCTGATGTAAGGTGTTTCATCTCCATATTGTTAGTGAAGGATTTATCTAACAGCACTAACTATTTGTGTCTATATGCATCATTCAAGGTTGTTTTCGCCTTTGTCGATTTAAGGGCTGTGTTCATATTTTGGGACTAAATAAATAAATGTTTTCCTTCCTCTCTTTATTGCTAGGACAAAGACAGTGGCCCAGATATTCAAAAGGGTTGCGCCATGTGCAATAGGGTTGCGCCAGCACAAGTCCAAAAATGTGCCAATCTGAACTATTCAGCAGGAGGCAGTTGTGCCCCTAAATCACGCTGTGCAATAGCGCAATGATAATGAATGTATGCACAACTGAAGGGGGAGGAACCATGCACAAATGGTGCAGTGCGATATTCAACAAGATGCACCATGCACAATAGGGGAGCAAGTGGAAGTTGCACCATAGCGGAAATGGGCCAAAATAAAAAGGAACAAGGGAGAGGAACAAGAACACTACAGGGAGGCCACAAGTTGCTGAACTATAGCCAGCCACACAGGCAACACACACACACACATACACACACACACACACACACACTGGGCAGGAGATTGAAAGGGCACCTGGAACCCACAGGCTCAGGAAAGGTGTGGGGAGCCACAGCCACAGTACAGAAGGGGTAAGTGCCACATAGCACTGAGGCCAGCACAGTCAGGTGTTCCCGGTGCAGGGGAAGTAGCAGCTAGGACAGTAGGGGGAACACAGAAACAGCTGCTGGGGGGGGTGAACACAAGCCAGGGACATGGCCAGTGCCACCATCCAGATGGAGGCAGTAATGAGGGGGGTGAGAAGGTGGGCAGCAGGGGGGTGCAGCCATGGAAGGGCCCATAGGCGGTATGCCCCCAGCAGGCAGTACCGAGCCTGCACCAGCCTCGAGCTGTACAGTGATACTGAGATCATGGGCTGGTACCGCCTGAATCGGGCAATTCTGAGGTGGCTCTGTGAGCTGTGCAGTGATGTGATGCAGGCACCCACACTATGGAGCCATGCTCTGTCAGTGGAGACAAAAGTGACAGCTTGCATGTGCCTGCTCACCACGGGTACCTTCCAGAGACCAACAGGGGACACCACAGGAATAACCCAATTGGCCGCGTCACGCCACCTTACCCAATTCCTCAGCACACAGCTGCCACATGCTGCGGAGTACATCCATTTCCCCAGCATACTGGCAGAGTGCACAGCAAACATACAGGAGTTCCACAGGGTAGCAGGTATGCCTAGCATGCTAGGGGCAATAGACTGCACCCATGTGGCCATCCGCACACCACCTGGCCCTGTGGGGGCTGCATACATGAATCTCAAGGGCGATGCTAGCATCAACTGCCAGGTGGTGTGCAATGCCAGGGGGAACATAATAAATGTCTGTGCCACACACCCTGGGGGAGCACACAATGCCTTTATCTGGCACCAGTCGGCACTGTGCCACAGATTTGAGAGTGGGGGCATTCCCACTGTCCAATTAGTGGGTGAGTATGCAAACCACACAGACAAACATAGGGCTTGGGAGTGGCATAGTCAGAGGTGACATGGGTAGAGGCCTACATGGCCCAGGGCAGGGCAATGCTGATCACCAAACTAACCTCCACCCTCTACACACAGGTGACAGTGGATACCCACCCCGTCCCTGGCTGCTCACACCATACCAGTGGCCCACGACCCCATTGCAACAACACTACAATGAGGCATATGCCACCACATGTAATGTCATTGAGCAGGTGTTCAGGATGCTGAAGGCATGTTTCCATTGCCTGGACACCTCCAGCAGTGCCCTACAGTACAGCCCCTCAAAGGCCTGTGGGCTATTCCTGACCTGCTGCATCCTGCACAACATGGCCAATGAATGTGGGATAGCCATACAGGTTGAAGAGGGGGACAGTGATGGGGACGATGAGGACGCCAGTGACAATGGTGATGGGCAGCCTCCCCTTGGGCGACGGGACCCCCGACTGCTCTGGCTGGCACAGCGGCACTGGGACACCATCATGGAGGAGCACTTCAGCCAACCCAGGTAAGTCACGGGGCCATGTGCAACCACCAGTGGCAAAGGCACAACCCACAAACACACATGGACACACACCAGGGGTGCATGCCATCAAGGGAAGTGGCTGGGCATGGAACCGCACACACCACCAGGGATGGGTGAGGTCTAACATGGCATGCAGACAGACACACATGCACACACACAACTCACCAGACATGCACAAAGGGTAGGAGGCACACTGATCCAGAACGCCACCCCCTAGCCACGCACATGTCCACAGACCACCACGCCCACTGCCTCTCATTGTGCATGTGTCAGATGCTGGGCACCAATGCACATTGGTGTACAGCGCAATGCAAGCATCATCATGCACACGCAACTGCAGACAGCAGCCAGGAGGGTGTGCAGATGGACTGTGTGTGTGCGTACAGGGCCAGGTACCCACCCATGCATTGCCCGCTGAATGACACAGTGCACACAGGGCAGCATCAGACAGTAGTCATGCTGGGAGACAGGTCAATCATGCGCCACAGTGCCCTGGCCGCCACGAATGCATGGGCGGTCCCACTGAGATCCGCCAGCAGTGACAGGCTGACTACTGGCCTCATGGGGAGGCACTGATGGTCCACCAGGGGTTCCACTGCGTGAACACAACCGTGCTCATGTAGGGGTCTGCAGCACACTGAACATGCCTGCGCCAGTCGTGCTCGGGATGCTCACAGCTGAACCCGGTGCAGACAAGGATGGTGTCTCACGACGCCAGGAATGGGGGGTGGACATTGCACTGCGCAGTGTCTGCAATGCATGGGCAAATAACTGTGTGCCACCTGTGGCCATGGCAGCTGTGATTGTATATGTCAGCCTGTCAATGGCAGCTGTCACATCCTCCCGCATCCGGTCCATCCCTGCCAGGAGCAGAGTGGTTTCTCTGCTGTGACGGTCCTCTACCCACTCCAGAGCCGCACTGAGTGCATCCACCACTGTCAGAAGCTGTATCTGCTGATCGACTGATGCTTGCAGTATGTGGATGTGCTCATCCAAGAGGTCATCTGCCTGATTGGCATGCTGTCCCTCAGGGTGTGTGCAGCCCTGATGCTCATCACCCCTTGAAGGTGGGCGCTGCACACCAGGGCCAGGCCTGGGCATGTCCACAGGTGGTGCTCTGACACCTTCCCCTGACACTGTACCCCAAGCCCATTGGCCAACTGCTGATGCTGCCCCTCCGGCTTCTGCTCCCCAGGGCTCAGTGGTACCACCGCAGTGGCTGCAACAGTCCCACTGTCCCATACACACAGCAGTGCTGCCCCACTGGTGCTGACAGGCACAGGCTGGGACTGTGATGACACGCAGGCCTCCACGGAGGCACCACCCACAACCATGGCCACAATGTTACCTGCTGTGTGGCCATCCTGTAGCACACATGTGTCACTGCCCATGACATTAGCGACATCATCATTGGTGATGGACCCTGCACCAGCCCAAGCCCCAGCATACTGGCATCCATGGACGCTGGCACTCTGGAACACAGGCTGGGCCTCCTCCACACCTACTCCAACAACATCAGTCTGGACATCCAGGCGGGCCCACTGTCGCACTGAGCCGCGTATTCCTGTGGAGGTGGATGGGCCCTCCTCTATCTCCATCTGACCAGTCTCAGTGGAGAGGCCCACCACCGCTGACCCATGCAGTCACTCAGGAGCTGAAAGGGAAAACAAAGTCGCGTTACTGCATGTGACCTACCCTGTCCCCCCCAGTAAACAGACCATGACCTACCATGCAGTGATGGGCTACCACCCATCTGGAATCCACCACCCAGAACACCCTCAATGGCACAATGCTGCATGCTGCCAGCAACCCTCTCCTCCTGTGGGGTCAAGCGTAGCACCTCCGGCTGTCCCCCACCTGTCACAGACCATTCTGCCCTTCTCCTTAATTCTCCTCCTGTCTGTGCCCATCTTCTTCTTGCCCTCCTGCACGGAGTACTGGTGGCTGCCATGCAGGTTTACAGCATGCGCCACCTCATCCCATACAGCAGCATGGGCCTGTGGTGTTCCTTGGCATCCGCTGAGAAGCGGCTCCTGGTCTAGGTAGGCCTCGAACAGGGTATCCGTCTCAGCCTTCATTAAATTTGGCCTCCTCCTCCTCCCACAACTCTGTTCCTCTTCCTCCACAACTCACTCGTTCATGATTCAGCCTGTGAGAATGACAGGTGTTGCCTGTGACTGTGTAGTCCCATACATGTCCCAAAATACACAGTCCACACTCCCAAACAGCATGCAACTCATCAATAGACTTCAGTAACCGACTTTGGCCAGTGCAGCCCAATGTCGCACTTTTATAGTGCAACCCATGCAAATGAGGTGAGGCCCATCTTTAAGTGGATGCAAATGCAGTGACTGCACCATTAAATGGCTGATTAGCTGATTTGCATATGACAGCTGAATATCGTGCTTTTGTGCTTTATGCAATTGTGTTGAACATGCTGAGCCAAGGGCACAGTTCTGTGACATGTGCAGTACACACCTAACTGCGCATGCCCACATTGATGACACAGGTGCCTGCCGCACTGCTGATGTGCTGTGCATGGGAGGCAATGCAGGGCATGGCCACCATTGTGCCAGTGGTGCTACAGCACTGTTCACCTATATGGCGCCATGGCACTGGGGCGTCGTAGGCGCACTGGGGCAACAGCGTGGTAGGCCACTACAGGAGGTGGCACACAGGCACCCAATCATGCTAGATGCATTGGGTTCCAATCACACTGTGGTTTTCCGTGCACCAGAGACCCTTGACCCTGTGCCTGACCTTTGCCCCCTAGGTGCCATGCATCAGGCATGGGTGCACCACTATCAAGCTGTTTGGTGACAGCGCAATAGGAAATGGCATCGCTGTACGGTGCAGCATCTGCACGTGGCAGATGCTGCACCGTACAGCAGCAGCATCTGCACGTGGCAGAGCCACGCTGCAGAGCACCATTTTGACTTAACCGAGCAATAGAGATGGCACAGAGGAGAGCAGTACAGTGGAGCCAGGTGGAGATGGTAAACTTGGTTGCCATTGTGGAGCCACTTGTTGGCCCACTATTTGGTGAGGCACCCTGGACAGGGCCAGGAGTCAGGTGTGGCAGGAGGTGACTGACGCCCTGGAGGAGGCCACCGGTATGGGGTGGATCACGGAGCAGTACCGCCACAGACATGGGGACCTAAGGCAGAGGGACCTGGACCTGCTTGCCCGCCTGCGGGCACATGCCAGGAGGGGCACGGTGCCACAGCCAGGTAGGTGCAACATCCATACACTTTTATCTTCCATCCGGGTATCACGGTTGCATGTGTCCGGCACATGAGGGACCATCCGGTGTTGGCGTGGTGGTGTTATCAGAGGTGTGGGGTGGGTGGGTCTGGCTGTGTGGGATTGCACACACATGGGGTGGGGGACTTTGCTACAGGATTGTACTGATGTTCTCTCCATGTTTGCACCTTAGCCCAGATGAGCAGCCGAGCTGAGGGGAGGAGAGGAAGTGCCAGCAGAAGGAACATCAGTCCGGGAGGGGCGAAGGTCTGCAGAGGCACAGGGACCAGCCTGATGATGGTTGAGTGCCTTACATCCATGATTACTATTGCATGCTGTGTAACAGGGCTGGCAGCGGGGCATGGCCACCATCCATTGACACCACTGCCATGCATGCAACTTGTTACAGTCAGCACTGTCCAGTGGCACTGCATGTCTGGGAGTGCTTCAGTGGTGGTACATGCTTGCACTGGGTACCTGGCTGTGCCACTGCCTTCGCACCACATAGCCATGTCACTGAACAGCCACAGTGGTGCTGTGCAGGACTTTGACCGGTGGGTGTGTGCAGCAGTCCACATGGCTGTGTGCACCTGGGTGGGCAGGTCTTATGGATGCAATCACTGTGGGTGGTCACACACCATCACAGAGGCATGTCCCATGGCCGTATGCCATGCACAGTGGGTGGGCTGCATGAGGCTGTGAATTCACACCTATTGCTCTGCTCCTTTGTCCTAGGTGGACGGCAGTTGCAGGCCATCCGACAGATGCTGCAGGAGATTCTGCAGGTGGTCCGGGCCTCCCTGGAGATATTGGCGCAGATAGACCGTGTGGGAGTCTGACGGAGGCATGGCAGGAAGAGCAGCCAGAGTGGGGAGTGGGGCTCCCACTGAGCTTACTAATGCTCCTGATTTTCTCTACCCCCCCTGGACCCACCCTCACACCCCTTCTTTCCTCTACCATTTGTTCACCCTGCCCCTTACCCACCCCCACCTTGTTTGTGGCCCTCCCCCCAACCTTTTGTAAATATATGTAAATAGTTTTGTGTGATTTTTTTACAATACATTTGCTTTGATATACCTAATGTGGTGGTCTCTGTTTTGCAGTGGGCTAAAGGTGCTCAGCTGCAGTAGTGTGCATGGCGTCAGGGGTGGTGCAGTCATGTGCATGTGTGTGTGTGTCCGTGGGGAAGTGACTATGGTGTGGAAGTAGCTATCAGTCACTGTCTGTGATGTGTGTGTTGTTTCCTGTGCACTGCATGACTGTGTGCAGTGGTCCATGGTGCATGCTCTGTGTCCATGGCGCACCTGTCAGCCCATCCATGGCCTGTGCATCTGACACTCTTGCATGTCTGTGACCTGCATGGTCTGCTGGCATGTCAGTGGTGGCTGTCCATGCAGGACAGCCACTGTACCTGTCACAATGCTGGGTTGCTTCCTGTCACTGGTGTGGTGCACGTCTGCCTCGGGTGACACTGTGACCTCCGCTGTTGTTGTCCCCCCTCCATGCTGTAGCTTGTGTGTGTTGCAGGGGATGTGCACCACTGTCTGTCACTTGTGCTCTGGGCAAACTCTGGTGGCATACAGCTCCACAGTGCCTGCACAGGGTGGCTGGCACTCCTGTGCCATGGAGGAGTCCTGGCCGTGTGTACACAGTTTCCATGGCCACACGCTGGGGGCTTGGTTGCCCCACTACTGTGTCCCTGTGTTGGTGTGCCCTTGGGAATGGGTGGGTGTTTGTCCATGCACTGTGTTGCATCCTGTGTGGTACATGCTTCCATGCACCACTGTGGGTGTCTGCGCTGGCTGTTGTGGCCAGTGCTGGGTCAGGGTGTGTCCTTGGGAGGGTGTGCAGGGTGCTGTACCACTGGTGGTGGGGACTGGGGTATGCCCTGTCATGTGTGGAGTACCCCGTGTGCCAGCTCATGGTCGGTCTCTCAGCTGTACCTCAGAGGGGGATGTGTGTGGTGGCACTGTGTATGCAGTTGTTACATCGCTGTGTGTTGCCACCCACTGATGGGAGCTCATGGTGGGGCTGCCTTGCATGGTTATGTGGTGCACAGGGCTGCATTGTCACAGTGGGGGTGGTGGCATGCATGGGGTATCCTGCACTGGTGGACATTGCTCCTGGGCAGGGTGTCTGGGGGTCATGGTGCAGGGTGTGCTCTGCATTGGTGGGATGGCGTGGCACGGGGTGGTCGGCCCTCCTTGTGTGCTGGTCACAGTTTGCCAGGGGGTGTGATGGGGCACCATGGCCCAGCTGTAAGTTGGTTGCTGGTCTCCATGGGCCAATGGTTATTCCAGTCCTCTCCCAGTTGTGCAGTGAATGGGGTGTGGGGGTATTATGTCTGTTCTGCTGTGTGTTCCTCTGCCCATCTGTGGCATGGGTGGTGGGCCCCTGCATCCCTGTTTGTGCTGTTGCATTGCTGCCCTGCTGCTGGGGGGCATCCCTGGTTGTGCTATGGCGCATCTGGACTGCTCAGCTGAACATCCCTTGTTGCGCTATGGCGCATCAGATATGCTTAGCTTCACCTCCCTAGTTGCGCTGTGGCACAGGTGGTGTGATATTCAGTCATCGGCTGTAGGCGCATCTTGGCCTGTGCAGTTTTTGAATATCACGCCTCTTGCGCATGGGCGCAATGGACTTGCGCTTACTCCTGCTGTTGCACACTTTTTGGGTGCAGTTTGAATATCTGGGCCAGTGTCTCTGCAGTCAAGATGGAATTAGCTTAAAGTTTCCCTTGCTTTTCTGGACGGGCTCTCTCGTGGAGGGCCTAGCCCACTAGTATGACAGCAATACTGTGGGGCTTGGGACATTATTAATTTAAAGTCTGATTTTTTGAACAGCAAGCTTAATTTTTCAGCATGGTTGGAACTTTATTAATTTAGATCCATAAAGTGTTACTGTGGGAACCAAGCGATATGATGATGCAGTGGGTTATTATGTGGAGAGAAAAGGCTCCTTTTCTAGTTTATTTGGGCCTTTTTCCATATATCTGTAAGTATGTTGTCTAATTCTGTGTAAAAGAAAGACAAGAATGGTTAAGTCGCTGGTTACACTCACATATCTGAGGTTCACCAGAAGGGAAATAATTCTATGTTAAAGAGCCTGGAGATCTTCCTTGTTGTACTAATATTGGGGAAGCTACTTCTTCTTTTTTGTTTTTCTGAATGTGCAACATGTCAAAAAAGCTACTCCCAAATCTCTTCTGAGATGGGTGAGGCCTTATGCGAGGATAAGAAGATGAGAAACATCAGTGTGTTCATCCGGACTGTTGCTTCTACAGTATGTAATAGGCCTGCATGTATGGGGGTTCAATTCCATGATGCATTCAAAGGCAGTGCATATGGAAAAGTTCCTCAGGACATTTAAAGGGTCAAACTAACTGGTTCATAAGTTACCCTGTGCTTTTTATTTTGGGGAAAGTTTATCCCGTGTATCAAGTCTTAGTTCTAAACTGGGATCTCTGTAGGCCCGAAGCATTGTTTCCAACATGCCTCACACTCGTATATTTAGGGAGGTGGCCTGACCCTGCTGCAATGAGCTCCTAAGGAGTCTGAGATTTATGGCAGCAGTTATGGGCCTTTTTTTCCCCTCCTTCTTTTAGGCATAGAACCTTAGAATGGTGTCATTTAGCACCAGATCTCATATTGGAGGCTATATACACTTTGGAGAGAAGAAGTTGTGAACGTTTAATATTAAAAAGTGCATAGACCTTCCCTGCACTACTACTACCTGGTTATGATGGGCAGGAAGGTAGGGAATGATAGTATTTCTGGATCAGATAATAAATAGGGAAATGTACAACATAAGTAGCTAAGATGGTGGAGGAGGAGAGAGGGGGAGAGTGGGGTAATGACACAGTAGAGGGAGTCACGCACTGTAAAGCTGAGGGAAGGGGGTGGGGTCCTCCTTTCGGATCCTGGGGCCAATCTGGGTATGTGACTGAGGAAATAACGGGACAGATTCAGAGGGAGGAAGGTATAAGACATTGCTTGTTTTGGGGTTGGGGAAGGATGGGCCTTATGCAAGAGGAATGGGGGGAGATGGGAGGGTCAGCTAGGCACAAGGTATTGTAGGTTTAGTCTATATCAAGGTGTACAGACTCAAATGGCTTTAATATTTTTGTACGTTCCAAATGGCAGCGGCCAATAAATTTGTATCATGGAATGTGAGGGGGTTTCGCTCTAAAATAAAAAGATACCAAGTGTTGAAGCACATCAGTCTGCTCAGAGGAGGCCTTACATTTCTTCAGGAGGCACACCTTTTGGAATCGGAAGGGATCCTCCTGAGGAGACAATATGTAGGGCAGGTTTTCAGTGCAGGGGATTGCACTCAGAGTTGAGGGGTGGCTATTTTAGTGTCCAAGAGTGTTCCCTTTAAATCTGAACAGATTGTTAGAGACCCACAGGGGCATTATATAATCATAAAAGGTATGCTGGAGAGAACTTCTATAGTTTTGGGATGAGTATATGGGCCCAATAATGACTCCCCATTATTTTTTACTGATTGGATGCATTTATTGTCTCCATTTGCTGTAACTACATGTATTATAGGAAGGGATTGAAATCTACCCTTTTCCCCAGATTTAGATAAATCAGACCCGAAAAGAAAAGGTTTATCTCCAGCACAATGGGCTTTCAGAGAGATGGTAGATCATTTCGGATTAGCTGATCCCTGGAGGATATTGTACCCCACCTTAAAGGAATTTACTTTTAGGTCCAGTGTGCACAATTCCTCCTCCCGGATTGACTATTTTTTAATCAGTCAGTCCCTTTTGTGAGGGGTTGTGTTGGTTGGGATAACTCCTGGTGTAATTTCTGACCATTCAGCAGTAGCTTGTGATCTGTATCTGTCACTGGATATGATGCATATTTCAATGTGGAAGCTGAATAACCAACTCCTTAAGGAGCCCAAAATAGTAGATCTTATTAATGAAGAAATCAGGGCATTTACTAGTATGAACCTAAATTCTACAACCTGACCAGATCTTGAGTGGGGAGCTTTAAAATGTGTCTTACAGGGAATGTTTATTAAGGTGGCATCTTGTAGGAAGACAAAAAGGGGCCAGAAAGCTTTCTCCCTACTCTCTAGAATTTGTGCTTTAGAAGCCTCATAGTCCTGTGTCACTGCCCAGACAGATATGGAGTTACTGGTGGGACTAAGGGACCAATATAGCTCCCTTTGCAGTGAAAAGGCTGAATATTCCATTTTAAAGTCAAGAGTAACTTACATTGACCAAGTGGAGAAGGCAGGTCATATTTTAGCTCTCAGATTAAAAAAAGCAGAATCCTCCTGCATAGTCCTGAGTATCAGATCCCAACAGACAGGGGAACTCTGCCTTACTACCCAAGAAATCACTGTTAAATTTGCAGATTTTTATAAAGCTCTTTATAAGCCAATGGTGAATAGGCCCACTCCCGAAGTTGTGAAGCAGTACCTTCTACCACAGGCCCTCCAACAGGAGTTTCTAGTGGGCCCCATTACAGAAAAGGAAATTTTATTAGCTATATCTTCAATAACGGTGAATAAAGCCCCAGGCCCGGATGGGTATTCTCCCAACTTTTACTAAGTCATTAGTAAACTAATAGCTCCCTAGTAAGGCTGTTTATTTGATTTTGGATGTTAGGGGGGAACCCGTTAGATAGTTCCCTGCTGGAGGCCATTTTTCTGGTACCACATAAGCCTGAAAAAGATCCGGAATTGACAAGTAGTTACCATCTGATTTCATTATTAAATTGTGATATTAAAATTTTAGCAAAGTTTCTTGCTACTAGACTTAAAGAGATCCTCCCTGACATCATTCATCCGGATCAAGCGGGATTTATGCAGGGGCACCAGTCAGTGGACCATTTTTGGAAACTGGCACACATCTTCTTTGTGTCCAGGGATCTTGACACGCCAGCTGGTCTCCTGTCTCTGGACACAGAGAAGGCATTTGACCATGTAGACTGGAAGTTATTATTTTTGACTATGAGCAAGTTTGGTTTCCCAGCTAAAGGTAGCTGGCACCGAGGTACTGGGATTCTTGCTTCCCAGATTCACCAGGAAATGGGAATCCATCTGGTTAGATTCCTTTAAATATGTTTCCCAATATAGGCTGAAGCTCACACAGTATCAAATATTGAACAACATGTACTGGACTCCCATTAAATTAAAAAGTATAGGGAGGTTATCGGATGCTCTGTGTCCTAAGTGCAAAAATGCTGAAGGGGACTTGGTTCACATATTCTGGGATTGCTCCAAATTATGAATCTATGGGAGTTAATTAAGACTAGGGCAAACCCCCTCCTAGGGCTGGATGATTTATTTACACTGGAGATTTGCCTTTTGGGAGATCTCTCTATGATCCCAGTTAAGATTCATAGAGACCATATAGCCATGATAGCACTTACCCTTAAGAAAATTATTTTAAGTCACTGATTGGATGGACCTAATATCACATACAAAGAATAGTTGTAAGACCTATTATTTAATCTCCGAACTGAAAAAATAAAAGCTAGCCTTAGTGGCTCTGTTTCTCATTACAGAAAAATATGGGAGGGCTTCCATACTTTATACCTTCTTCAGACTGGAGCCTCACCGTAGTTATAATTCTGCTGGATAACTGGTCTAATTATACTTATGTTACTGCATTATTGTGGTATGATGTCTGCATAGAGTCTTTGGATACCATATTTACCATTCACAAGGGGTCAGATGTGTCAAGCTAGAGGGTGGATGTAGGAAGGGTGGGCTTTAACATGGAGCTGATATTCACTATGCTTATAACTGTATCACTGTTACCTCTACCTTCATGCTAAAGCATGTATGTAAAACTCAATAAACATTAAATTAAAAAAAAAATGTTGTAACACTGTCCCTTGCCTTCTCTGTAAATGGGATAAAAAGTGAAAATACAGAACAACCCATTTTGAGGTTGTGTCTTGCTCACTCGGGAAGTCCCAAAAGAAGCTGGGGCAGCAAGGAGTCGCTCTGTCATACATTTGGCAAGGAGTCAGTCCAGTCTGGCCCCACCGGAGCATCACAGGCCATGGTAAATTTATTAAGTTGAGGGGGAAATTACTAAGCATACTTTACAGCAGGGAGAACAGGTCAGAGAGCGATCCCTCAGCAACAGCACCCAAAATGGATTGTATCAGCAATCAATGTGTGTATAACATTAAAAGCAACTACAACTTAAGCCAAATATTTAATGAACAGGTTACTCAGTCTCGCTCACTCGGGAAGCCTCAACAGAAGCAGGGACAGTGAGTAATCCTTCGGCAGCATCACCCACAATGGATAGAATCGGCATCTCAGCAATCAATAAGTATATAATATTAAAAGAAACTGCTGAAAATTGAATAAACAGGTTAAATGCAGGCTACCCCTGCCCCCCGCCAACGACACTGCTACCACAACCATAAATAAAGAGCCAAAAACAAATTCATCACTCTAAGCACTCAGGAGACACTGAGAAGGAGAAAAAAATACACTTTGGAATAAATAAATTAAAACTCCAGAAACAATGCTAGCTGTGGACAGTGGGTAGAATTAAAGAGATGCCTTGGGTGCACAAGTGTACATGCATGCTTTCCAAAGAGCTTCACGGTTGAATGAATTACGTATATAAAAAATATAAGATTTGAATTCTCCGGCTTACTCAAATGTGAGGACTAATGACTCCGACAATAAATCTTATTCTTTATGGCAGCAAACAGAGTTGAAGGGGATCTCAGAATAGCAGTGAGTAGGTATGAGAAAACAAGAGTGCACTGTGCTCTGCTTTTAAAGTCGGCAATTCATGGATGCTCCATGAACAAACGCTGTTTCCATTTTGGCACTGAAATACTGCAGACCAATCAGGATTCCTTGTTCAACTCAATTTTTCTGCACATGCAGAAAACCAGTTTCCTTGAAAATGTCCTTTAATCTTGATAAGTGATTTGACCTGCATTTTGGAAAAAATAACCCATGTACACATACTCACTTAAAATTATACAGATCCAGTCCACTGATAAGGAACGGGACCTTGGTATTCTGCCTCTGATCCTTGCAAGAAAGTTACAAAAACAACAAATGGGATGAATAAAACAATCCAGCACCCCCATTATATCTAGGAACTAACAGTGTCTGATTCCTTTTTGTAGGACTTGTGTCAGGCCTTACTTAGATTATGGGTCCCCCTTCTGGAATCCATTCTTGAAGAGGACACCAATCTGGTAGAGAGGGTGCAGAAGCCTGTTACCAGGATGGTTCATTGATTAAAAAATAGAACCTATGGGGAAAGACTCATGGAGACTGGCTTGTTTAATT
Organism: Neoceratodus forsteri; assembly: GCA_016271365.2. Lineage (NCBI taxonomy): Eukaryota > Metazoa > Chordata > Ceratodontiformes > Ceratodontidae > Neoceratodus > Neoceratodus forsteri. Next base: position 1,137,863,321 of record CM028129.1, read on the forward strand.
TACAAAGTAGAAGATAAAGGGAGGCTTTATTACTGGTATTTAAAATTTTTCATTCAGCTGCCTTAATGTCTCACTGTGGGCTGAATTTTTGTGCAAGAACAACCACTTTAATGTCCCACAATAAGCAGCTTTACTATTTGATCAGCAAAAGCCTGGAATCGATTGCCCTAACAATTAGTTAATCAAACAACCATAACGGGATTCAAAAATGGGCTTGATCATTTTTATTTATTTATTTGTTTGAAGTTGGTAACCTGGAGAGGCAGTATCAAAGCAGCCTCTTTTGCTCCATGGAATGTCTGTTGTTGGATTTCAGGACATTCTGGGAGCTGCCTCCAGCTCATTCATTATGAGTGTCTTCTCCACAGCAAAACAGTTGAAATTGTTTGCTGAGCAAAGCACCGAGGGAGCTAGTTATGAGAATCAACAAGATATACAGGGTCCTACTGAATCACCTTCAAGTATAAATACAGTGTTTGTATCTTTGGAGAGAGCAATTATTAAAGGAAGATGCCATTATTGGGGAAAAATAACACTAGAAGCGTACCTTAAAGTAGGCTGCTCCCCCAGAGATCTGAGAGTTATCAAGTACCCGGGGTATGGCTGGGATAGGCAAGTTTTTATGGGAGACTGGAAGCAAGCACAACAAATAGGAACATATACCTTCATGCGTGTCATTATAAGGGACTATGAATCACAACAAGGTGATATGAGTGAGGATATAAAACAGGCAGCATTATTGGAATTCAAAGACCATCTGGAATTTGAAGCTCTTTAAAAGAGATTGAAGGAAAGAGTACAGAAAGAGGATAATAAAATTAAGAAAACAAAGATCCATAAATTCGAAAGAGACTGTAAGGACTATCTTTTTGACATGGTCTTTGACTGGAAGAAAAATTAACCAAACCAAAGTAAATAATCAGAATAGGGGCAGAAGAAGAGGTGGTAATCAGAGGAATTATTTCCAGCAAAGCCAGACCCCTGCTTGATTCTGAGAAAACTGAATGACTCTCCAATTTACAATACCTCAAACATATCCAATGGCAAATCTGACACGGAGGATCCTTTTTTAGTGCAAGTAGACCAGCAGAGGAGTGTACAATTCCAGCTACCTGCAGCACCAAGGAACCGAGGACATGGATGAGGACAGAGAGAGACGCAGTGCCAAGGAAACCAACTAGTAGAGGAGGATGAAAACATCAGAGGACAAGTCATGGGACGACAGAAGAACTAACTACCGAACCAGAGAGCATTGTTTATAATATATCGGGGACTGAATTAATAAACATGAACTGAGTTTACTGCTGAAAGGCCTCAGCCTCATAACAATGCAGGATTTTAACCCATTTGAACTTTATGTACAGGTAGAGCTACACTGGCTGACCAGGAATTTAAATTTGAAAATCCACCTCCTTAAAACTAATATATGTCATGGAAATAGTGTTGATACCACACAGGATGGAGTGGCACCTGGTGGCCAGCATGAGGTAAGAGCTTTTCATCCTCCATCTACCTTTACGCCACCCTCTAATGATGTAGTGAAGACTTCTGAAAAAGCATGTGAACGTTCCTTTAAATCCATGTTTAACAACTCCACTGCAGCTACATATATTAACATTTCCATGGAAGATGCTGCAGCTCTGAAAAACCTTGAAAATAACTCTAATTTGGCAATAAACCTGTGGACAAGGAAGGTGAGGTAGCCAGAAGTATAGACAAGAAGTAGCCAGACAATTCAGTGACTGTGTTTTACATGAAACTTAGACAGGATCCAACAGCCAGATTCAAACAGGAGATCGACATATTCTTATATGAGGCAATGTTAACAGGTGTGATTAGTAGTGATCAGATGGCATACCTTACTGTGAAGAATCCAGTTAGGGCTAGCATTTATGTTAGCCAAGAGACATAAAGATCTTTTTAACCCCCCAGGATGCCACATTGTGGCAGGTATCAGTTCCCTTACAGAACCCTTGTCCAGGTGTGTAGATGCACATATTAAAGAATATGTGAAGCAGTTGCCATCCTACATAAGGGACACAACCCAGATTCTGGAAATACTAGGGGGCATGCAGATCAAAAACATCTGGGGGGATTCACAAAATATTTTGAAGGTGCAAAACCTCCCCTAAGTCCCCAAAAGTTCTGTAGCTGCAGAAAAAAGGGGAAATCGCTCTGAGTGCTATACACAAAACTTACGCAGCTGTGGAATAAACACACTACAGACTGTGGAAAAAAGTGCAGCTGTGGAAGTTCCCGAGGGAAAAAAGTAGTTGATAATTTCAATTGTTTCTGTCATTAACAAACATTTAAACTAAACGGCTTGGGGAGAATAGGACTATTCCTTATTCTCTTAATGGGAAAGAGAAAACCAGTAATGGGAAAACCTGCAATTTATTGTCTTTCAATGCAAGATCCCTGAACTCTCTTAAAATGGTTGAATTTACAACAAAATGTACCTCACTTGATCTTGGTATCATTGCTGTCATTGAAACTTGGTGGGACTCTTCTTCAGCTTGGTCCAGACTTATTCCCAACTATAAACTCTATCATAAAGATAGAATCGATAGGAAAGGTGGGGGTGTGTGTCTTTATGTCAGAGAGGACATTGCTTCCCATGAAATGTCAGTCCAAACTCAAACTGAATCACTTTGGATGTCTATCCAATTGAAGGACCACCCAAAATTCACAATAGGGGTTTGCTATCGACCACCTTTAACCGACATTCAATATACCACCGATTTATTAAATATAATCATGGATATATCTCATAAGGATGATATTCTCATTTTAGTCAACTTCAATATGCCTGGTATTAATTAGAATCTTTGCACAGGCAATAATAATCATGATAATTTATTTCTGAATTCAATCATTGATCTGGGACTGGATCAACTAGTCAGTCAACCTACTTGAGGTAATAATACATTGGACCTAGTAATATCAAATAAGGGTTTTAAAGTCTCTGATATAAAAACGATGGCCCCTATTGGCAACAGTGACCATAACTTCTTATTCTTTAACATTCCTTTACATATTCCTAAGATTACCAATAACATCAAATATAAGGATTGTAACAAAGCTAATTTCATACAGATTAATACAGAATTAAACAAAATTAACTGGACAGAAATGTTTAGGGGCAAAAATGTCAATAAAGCATACAAATGCCTGATTAATATTATACACTATCTAGAAGACACCTATGTTCCCTTAAAATTAAAATATAATAACAAAGGTAAAGTTCCTGTTTGGTACAACAAAACCATTGATAAACAAATAAAAACTAAGCAGCATTTATTTAAGAAACTAAAAAAAAGATCCTAGTTCATCCCCAAGACTTAAATTACAAAACTGCCATGTCTACATTAAAAAAGCTAATTAAAACTGCTAGGCTTAGATTTGAGTTCAACCTAGCTCACTCTAAATCAGAAATCTTTGTATTCTTATAGCAATGGTAACAAAGGGAGTATTAAACTAAAAGGTCCACTTTGTGACAATGGGTTTACTATAACATCTAATCAGGAGATGGCTGACCACTTTAACAGATACTTCTTTTCTGTCTTTGATCAACCCATAACTCCCACTATTCCAATCACTAGAAATTATTCCCCCATTCCCTTATTTGATCTTTCTGAAATTAAGAACGCACTATTATGCGTTAAAAGATCTACTAGTTCAGGTCCTGTTAACATCAATGCTATATTTCTCTTAGAAACACTAAATTCAATTGCAATCCCTCTTCTATTGCTATTTAATAAATCTTTACTCGATAACGAAATACCTGATATTTGGCGTAAGGCCATAGTAACACCCATTTTCAAAAAGGGGAACAAGTCCAATGTTCAGAACTATTGACCGATTAGTCTGACCTCCATTTTAGGAATAGTAATGGAACGTTTAATTAAATCTAGACTGGAGAATATAATTGAGCAACTTGATATTTCTGACAACTCACAGCATGGTTTTAAGTCTGTCCTTTCATGTACAACTAATCTTATATCTTTCTATCGCAAGATAAGTAAATTACTGGATAACAATATACCAGCAGATGTAGTATTCTTCGATTTCAGTAAAGCCTTTGATCATGTGTCACATTCTCTGTTGATTAATAAACTTCACAATTTGAGAATTCCTTCACTTTTGGTTAATTGGATATCTCAATGGTTATTCAATCGTACTCAATTCTTTAGAATACATGGAGCATATTCTTTCTCTGGTAGGGTTGCAAGTGGAGTCCCTCAGGGCTCCATGTTGGGGCCTGTCCTCCTTAATCTTTCTATTCTTGATATGGAAATTATTTCTAATAACTACCTTTCTAAATTTGCAGATGATATAAAACTTGGAGGTAAAATTGATACTTCAGCTAATATTCAACTCCTTGAGCAAGATCTATTCTCTATTGAGCAATAGGCCAACATAAACTCAGTGTTCTTTAACATCAATAAATGCAAGGTTTTACATTTTGGTAGGAACAATATATCTCATAAATACTATTTAAACAACCAAGAACTTAAATCATCTATTTGTGAAAAAGATCTCGGTATTATGATTAACACAAAACTATCATCTAGTGACCACTGCAGTAAAGTAGTTAGAACATCTAATATAATTTTGAGACAGATTAATAAAACCTTTATCAGTAAATCTGAGCACTGTTTAGTGCCATTGTACAGAGCCTATATCAGACCTTATTTGGACTACAGTTCTCCCTTCTGTAGTCCTTATCTTAAGGGCCATATAAATTGTCTAGAGCAAGTTCAAAGGAGGCTTGCTAAATCCATCCCCAGATTAAGCAATAAATCTTATGATACCAGCCTCAGGGAAACAAAGCTCTATCCATTATTTCTGAGAAGGCAAAGGGGCGATCTTCTACTTATTCACAAGCTAGTACATAATCCCAAGCTGCTCAAGATATGTGGACTAACATTAGCCAACAAAAGAATTGTGGGAAGACTTCATGCTAAGCAATTAAATATCGACTGGGCCAATACCATAAAGTATGATCATTTTTTTTAACATAAGAGCAGCAAAATGTTGGAACCCCTTGCCACAGACAATTGTAGATGCAGCTAGCTTCGATTCCTTTAAATCTAGTTTTGATTCTTGGCTATTTGCATATTCATTTGTATAATATCCCACTGCTGCAGGAGTACAATCTCGATGGGCCTTGTGCCTTCTTTTGTCCTATACTATCCAGTAAATCCAGTAAATCCAGATAAGTATGGCACATTCCCTTAAAGACTATTCTCAGCCATTTTTTTTCCGCAGTTGCAGAAAAAATGTTGCACACATGAGAGTGAGGCATAACACTCCCTCAGTAAAATGCAGTGCCCCAACAATTGAAATATAATTATAGTAGAGATTGGGCACAAGTAATATTATCCCAGTGGATGTATATCAGTGGCTGTAGTTACAGCAACAGTAAGACACATTGTCATTGAATGGCAACAAACAACAACCACCAGACTCAGAGCAGCTCATGAAGGAGCCCCAAAGGCAGTAGAGACTGGGCAGCCTGGAGTGAGTGCTACTCCTGCAGGCAACAGAAACACTCCAGGGAGAGACATGACCAGCAGTGACAGACAGCCATGGTGGTGCATGGTATTGCTGTTGGTACCAGTGGTGCTGCAGTGGCCCCAGTTGAGGGACTGGTTACTGGTATCTCTGTTGATACTTTCAGCTACATCTATGGCAAGACTGTTGAAGTCTGCTGCTCCAGATAATTTGGTTTACTGTTGTTGTGCCTTCTGAGCCATTTCCGCAGCTGCAGATCTGCAGTTGCGGATTTTCAGCACTTGCTCAATCTCTGCAGCTGCTGAATTTCCGCAACTGTGGGAATTTTTGTAGAATTCTGCACCTGCAGAAGTTTTTTTTTCAGAATATTGCACAATTGCATTTTCACAGTGCTGCAGGCCTTTTTCCCACAGCTGCAGGATTTGTGGCTTGCTTTGTGAATCCAGCCCTTCGTATCTGGTCTCTATGAATATAACTTTGTTGTATACCAACATCCCCCATGAAGGGGGTTTACAGGCACTAGAGTTTTGGTTTTATCTGGATGTAAATATGGATGTACACAAAAAACAATTTTTATTGAGTTGCACTGAACATATACTTACCAAGAACAGTTTCCTATTTTTAGGTGAGCACTATTTAGAAGTGAAGGGGATGGCCAAGGGGGCAGTTTTTGCTCCAAATTACTCCAACCTCTACTTGGACATGTGGAAGAGAACATCAGTCTACGATGCACAGAACAATCATTTTCTTGATAGGATTGATATCTGGTATCACTTTATAGATGACATATTCATGGTATGGAAGGGCACACTGGATGAGTTGGGGGCTTTCAAAGAACAGAGAAAAGTGACAAAAAATTGAAATTTTCAATAGTCAGTGACCTTGAATCTGTCTCCTTTTTAGATTTAAAAATAACTAACTTAAAAGATGGCACACTAGAAACCAATTTGTTTCATAAGGAGACAGACTGGAACTCCCTACTACTCTCATCCAGCTGCCACCCTCACTATATGATGAACAACATCCACAAAGCCCAGATGCTAAGAATGCATAGGAATTGCTCTAATGATTCTGATTTTGTGGCAGATGGCTCAGATTTATGTAGAAGGTTTCAAGAAAGATGGCATCATAACATTTTGATTGAATCAGCCTATCAGGAAGCCTTAGAAACCCCCAGGAAGACCCTAATGCAAATAAGACTCAAGGATAAAGGTCCCACTAGGATGAATTTTGTAAGAAGTTTCATCGGGTACTCTAACCAAATACAGAGCATTATCACTAGGCATTGCATTGCAGTATCCTAGAAAATGAGCCACTACTGAATGAGGTTGCCAAAGAAAAACCTAGGATGGTATACCACAGGTGTAACAAACTTAAAGATAAACTATTTCACAGTTGCCAGCCAAAAGTAAGGGAGGAAGGGTGTTTGAGTGGAAATTGATTACCACCTCTCCCCTCTGGAAATTTCCCTTGCGGCAACAGTGAATTTTGTCCTCAGATTTTGAAAGCAAGCACATTTACTAGTTGTAATAATACAAAGATGTTTAAGATTACTGACTTCTGCAACTGCAGCACAGAGAATGTGGAATATCGGGCCACTTGCATATGTGGCTTTTTCTATGTGGGCAAAACCTCACATCCATTCAAGGCATGCACTGGTAAGCACTTAGGTGCCATTGCAGCAGGGGAGATTAAAAATGCTCTGTCATGTTACCTAAAGTGTAGTGACATTAATTCTCATAGCTTTAGGTTTTGTGCCACTGAAAAGGTGAGACTAGGCCCCAGGGGGGGCAACACTGAAATTTTCCTTCTTTATAGGAAATCCTTTTGGATTTACACCCAGTGGGGGAGGTGGGGGTGTTGGATCCACCAGGTCTGCATGACAATATTGAACTGTTACCTTGTATTAACAGAAACAGGAAACTGAAATAGTTGTATTTTTTTATTCATGTGTTTCTCTGTTTAGTTTTTAAATTGTCATCTGAACTAGCGCTAAAGTATTTGCTTTTCATTTCTTTCTTTTTCCAGGGTGCAGAGGATTGAATACAGTTTGTACTTCCAGCACGTACTAGAAGGAAGAGAACTGTCATACTCAATACAGTGATGGGTTTGAGACATTCTCAAGTAACTTCTAATATTTATATATAAAAATGTGATAGTAACATTGTTTGCTTTGTCCCTCAGCATTGATTCTGATTTTATGATCTGTGAGGTTTTTAATTGGGTTTTTGTTCAATACTTTGGTGTAATACACTATATATATTGCACTTCATTTTCATGTGCACTTTAAATCACCTTGTCACTTTAAATTCATTAGTACTTAAACCCTGCCTGTTCTGACTGCTCCACCTCCTGATGAAGCACATGCTAGTGCAAAACCGGTAGGGGTCTTTTAAACTGAGCTAGTTGCTTGTTTTTATGGTGGATAGTTATTGTTTTAAACATTAAAGTTGGATTAATACAGAACCCTTCGGTAGTGCTGGTTTTTGCTGCTCCTGTTACTGAACTTTTGAAGCAAGTACACCCCGAGGCACAGTGGAGTTGCTTTGCTGTTGTTGTTCTGTGTGTTGCAATGGCTGTCGGCTAAGTGGGGAGGGCTAGTGAAACACCTTCATGACCCTGGGAGCATTGCAGGAGTGAGGACAGGTAAGCTGGCATTGTGTGTGTTGTGATAGCCATTGGCAGAGTAGGGAGATCCAGTGAAGCACGCTCACGATCCTTGGAGCACTGCAGGAGTGAGGACGGGTGAGCTTCTATTCTACTGATAAGTACTTCTATTCCAAGTATACCCTGGTATAATTCATCCACTTGGTGTGAGAGACAATCCCGATGGGCAAATCACCTACTTTTGTCTTTTCTTACCTAGTAAGCCTGTGAATTGCTATCATTAGAGATACCATAAAAATTAATCAGGTGGATTAAAAAAATGGCTTGGGGAGATCAAATGGAGTGCCAGCAGGAAATGTGATAATTCAAACTGGAGTATTGGGTAAGTGGTGTGATACAGTTGTCGGTGTTGGGGGTTGATCCTTTTTAAGTTACATATTAAGGATTTAGAACTACTGTACTGAAGGAGTAGGAAATAAGTGTTGATATTTGATAATAACGTATGATATCTGACATCAGCATTTTAAGCAATAAGACTTTAGGTGTGATTGCAAATTTGTAAGCAGTAAGACTTGAGGGGAGTGCATTAGACATTTCTAATGCAGGGCCAGGGGTGCAGTGAGACCTTCAACCCCTGGCCATGCATTAGAAATGCCTAATGCATACCACTGGAGTACCTTACTGCATTTGTAAAACAGGTTTCTGTATTTTACATGCATATAAAAATCTAAATTTGTATGTTTATATGGAGAAAAATTTAAATCATTCATGTACTTCATTATAAAACAGTTCCTCTGCCTCCAATAGCTACCTGTATTTTTTTTTTGCCCTTAGGACTTTGGTCATAGTGGGATCACCATACCTGTAGCCACCCCCCCCGACACACAGTACATTAAAATAACATCCTTTTTTAGTTTTAATAAAATATTAAAATCTGCTGACTGTGCTGCAAGCGAGTAGCCAAGTGGCTGAGTAGCAAACAAGCAGGAGGAAAGGTGTGAGCTAGGCATGCAGAGCACTGGTAAGGGATTTTAAAACACACAAACAAATTTACACCAATTTCTGACCTGAACTGCTTGTTTAATCTGTATAATTTTGAATCAGACTCCTAAGACTGTTCTTCAGCATGTGTGAAACGTAGAAACATAGAAGCTGACGGCAGATAAGGACCGCAAGGCCCATCCAGTCTGCCCATTTCTTTTTCTACCTTATGAATGTGCCGTAGGCCTTCACTCTGTCAATGGCCTATCTATTCATACTCATCTGTATTACTCTCTTATGCCTATCCCATGCCTGTTTGAAGCCCTGCACTGTATTCATATCCACCACTTCCTGAGGTAGGTAAATCCATGCATCCACCACTCTTTCTGTGAAAAAGAACTTCCTCACATTACCCCTTAACAGGGCCTCCCTCTAATCTCATGCTGTGTCCCCTTGTCCTGCTATTTTTCGTATATTGAAACATGTTAGACTCTTTCATCTTGTTAATGCCCTTAAGATGTTTGAATATTTTGATTGTATTACCTCTCTCCTTCCTTTGCTCTAGGGTATACATATTGAGCTCCGTTAATCTGTCCTCATGTTTTCTGATGCAGTCCCTGCACCATTTTGGTTGCCCTTCTCTGGACTGCCTCAATTTGGTTAATGTCCTTGTGAAGGTGCTGCATCCAGTACTGCATGCAGTATTCCAGATGGGGGCCTAACCAGTGTCTTGTAAAGATGAATTATTACCTCTCTCTTCCGACTTGTGATACCACTACTAATACACCCCAACATCCCCCTAGCCTTACTTACTGCTTTAGTGGTCTGCTTGGATGATTCCAGGTCATCAGTGATGATGATGCCCAAGTCTATCTCTTCCCTTGTGACTGCCAGCAACTCTACTCCCAGCCTATATGTGGCTTCAGAGTTTCTCTTCCCTATGTGCATGATCTTGCACTTCTTTGCATTAAACGACAGTTGCCATTCTTCTAACCATTGTGCTAGTTTATCCAGATCTCTTCTAATTCTGCCCACCCCATCTGGATCATCTGCTGTGTTGCAAATCTTGGTGTCATCTGCAAATAAACAATTCTTACCCTCCAGTCCTTCTGCAATGTCACTGATGAAGATATTGAAGAGGACTGGCCCCAGAACTGATCCCTGAGGTACCCCATTGGTGACTTGCATCTCTTCTGACTGTATACCATTTACCACCACTCTCTGTTTTCTGCCCATCAACCAGTTTGCCACTCAGTTGACCAACTTCTAATTGACCCCAAGCCTACCCAATTTATTAATCAATCTTCTATGTGGAACAGTATCAAACGCTTTGCTGAAGTCAAGGTAGGTGACATCAACTGCTTCCCCTTGGTCCACCACTCTGGTTACCCAGTCAAAGAAGTCTATGAGATTAGTTTGACAGGGCCTTCTTTATGTAAACCCATGCTGTCTTGGATCCTGTGCTACTATGGATTCCAGGTGTTGCACTATCCTTTCCTTAAGGAGCGCCTCCATAATCTTGCCCACTACTGAGGTAAGACTGACTGGTCTGTAGTTCCCTGCCTCCTCCCAGCTGCCACTCTTGTGGAATGGGACCGGACCACATGAGTCCTTCTCCAGTCTTCTGGGACCTCTCCTGTGCTCAGAGACTCACTAAACAGTTCTGATAATGGCTCTGCTAGTTCCACCCTTGCCTCCTTTAGTACCCTGGGATGTATGCCATCAGGTCCCATAGCCTTTTCCACCCTGAGCTTATCGAGCTCTTGTAGGACCCTTTCTTTTGTGAAGGGATTAGTGCACACCTCCCTTCCCCCTGTGTCCATGGTACTGATCTGTGGGCCCTGCCCTATCTTCTCTTCAGTAAATACTGAGCAGAAGTATCTATTTAGGATAGATGCTTTTACATGGTCCTCTTCCTCACATACCCCCTTATCCCCTTTGATCTTAGCAATACCCCCTCTGGACTTTCTTCTTTCACTAATGTAGCTACAGAATGTCTTGTCACCTTCTTTTACTGTTTGTGCTAGTGTTTCCTCAGTTTGGGCCTTTGCCTGCCTTACTGCCTTCCCTGATTCCCTTAAGGAAGTTTGGTATGCCTCCCTATCTTCATCCTGCTGTGTTCCCTTATATTTCCTGAAGGCCAGACTTTTGGCTCTGACCTTTTCTGCTACTGTTTTTGAGAACCAATTAAATAAAGTTAAAAAAAAAACACTGTTTCTTGCTAACAAACAAGTGATCATGGTGCTGGGGGGGCATAGATTAGACACCATCTTGGTTTATTAAAAAATAATTAAAATAATTATTTGGTTTAGTCAGTCTTGGTGAGAAATGTATAACTGTGGGGCACTGTCTGTGATTATAAGGCATCAGGCTGTCCCCTGGGGTTGTTCAGCTCCTATTTTTACCTGTGCATCAGACAGATCTAATGTGCAGGTAACAGCCAATCATCTTGCAGGATTTTCTCTTCCCACTTTATAAAACTAAAGAAATGTACCAATGGGCAATTGCATGGGGAATGAACTTCACTGTAAGCAAGTTGAAAGAAATCCAGTTTGGATATGATGACCAATGGCACACTTGTAATTTGGGAGACATTGAGTTACAGAAAGTGAATGAAATATGCATGGCCACTGTTTTTTTTTTTGTTTTGTTTTGTTTTTTTTGGTAGGGGTTTACTGGAAAACCTTGTAAAATTCTAGCATTTGGACTGTCAACACATTAGAAAAACAAAGAATTTCATGGAATCTGGTATTTTTTACCAGATCAGTAAATCTACAGAACTTGTATTTTTCTTGTAATTGCGTCCTATACTGTTTTCAGTTAGCTTCATTTAATGCCCTGTATATTAAGCTTTCTTCTATTTAGATTGTTTATACACATACTAAAAGAATAACAATAGAATCCTGGTAAAATCTGGAAATTTGACTGACAATCACCAGTGCAATTCCTGGAATTTCAAATCTTGAAAATGGAATTCCATTAATTTAAGCTCTGTAAATCGATGGCCTTGGAAACACGAGATTGGGGTGTGAAAGTGATAATCAAATACGTCATGAAAATGACTAAATAATATAATGAAGCTAGCAGACCTGCAAATATGATCCTTGGAAATATAAAAAGAAACTTTGTTAATAGAACAAAGGACATGATAGTACTCTCTTATACAATGTGCAGTATACTGCCTCCATAACCATCCATTTACCCATGTATAGTACTTGTACTGTACAATCAAGCACTGACCACGCACCCATGCATTTACATAGAAACATAGAATCGGTTTGCAGATAAGGACCATATGGCCCACCTAGTCTGCCCATTTTCCTACTCACTGCTGCAGCCCCAGATCCTATTTGATCTGTGACTCTCCTGCTCTGCACATCTTCAGGGCACCCTTATGTCTATCCCATGTACTTTTGAACCCCCCATGTTGTTTTCATACCCACCACTTCTGCTGAAAGGCTATTCCATGGCTCTGTCACCCTTTCAGTGAAAAAATACTTTCTAATAGTACCCCTGAGCCTTCCATCCTTCAGCCTCATATTATGCCCCCTTGTTGTTGTGCAGAGTTTTCTCTGAAATATGCTTTCCACCTTTACCCTGTTTATTCCCCTAAGGTGCTTGAAGGTCTCTATCATATCTCCCTTCTCCCTTCTTTCCTCCAATGAATAGACAGTAAGGTCCTTAAGTCTTTCCTCATAGGGCTTCTGGTGCAGTCCATGTGCCATCTTTATTGCCCTTCTCTGAACCACCTCTATTTTGTCAATGTCCTTCCAGAGATGTGGTCTCCAGAACTAAACACAGTAGTCCAGAACTAAACACAGTAGTCCAGTTGAGGCCTCACCAGTGATGTGTACAGTGGCATAATCACCTCTTTCCTCCTGCTTGTTATACCCCTCCTTATGCACCCCAACATTCTGTTTGCTCTCCCCACTACCTTTTCACAAAGTTTGGTCACCTTCAGGTCATCTGATATGATAACTCCCAGGTCACTCCCATGACTTGTGGTGGCCAGAATTTCCCCACCCATCCTGTACTCCTCCTTTGGTTTCCTGTGACCCAGGTGCATGATCTTACACTTTTTAGCATTGAAACTCATCTGCCAGACACCCGACCACTCCTTTAATAGGCTTGTTAGATGTCACATTTTAGTAACCCATGTATCCATTTCTGGAAATCCCATGCATTCATACAGTGGTAGCCTGAGATAAGTCCCAGTATATATTTGTAATTTTGTTTTATTGATATGTAACAGGAAACCCATTGTAATGAATGGAATACATATTTTTGTATTTGTATTTATTTATTTATATCACCAGGAAAGGCTCCATTGAGCAAGGTCATTTACAAGTAGGTCCTAGGTAGCATACAGAGTTTAAAAAAAAATGATGAATACAGAGAATAGAGATAGAAAGACATAGTTCAATTCACAAAAGATTACAAATACATTCAGTGAATGTATATCATATCTGTATTGTACAAGCTATGTGGAAACAGAACATAGCGGATTATTTACTAGATTATATAGCTCTTTTAATGCTACATCTTATGCAACTCTATTAAAAGCAAGTGCTAATGCATAGAATTTGAGTACCAAATCATAGGACCACAGATAACCTAAGTAAAGACTAGCCACATAAGCAGGTTTCTGTTTATAATTTTCCAATTAGCATCTTGAAGATTTTATAACTTACCAGTGTTGAAAGTTTTAAAGTGGATTGCATGAGTTCCATAGGATGGTAATGAAACAACTAATGGCAGTCCTTCCAACTATGTGGCATATGTTGGAAAGTCTAGGAGTATATAATTGTTTTTCTGAAGGACATAGTTTCTGTGAGATATTCAGAATAGCTCTGTGATATATCCAGGCAGGTCATTTGCAGTGTCAGTGGCTCAGTAGGTAGCACACTCGCCTCTGAGGCTAGGAGATTAGAGGGCTGTGGGTTCAGTTCCCGCATCTGGCACTTGGGTTAATATCCCAGTACTGACACTGTAGTGCAGCATGAGATGGATGCTGCACTTCTGAGGTGCCGTCTTTTGGATGAGACGTTAAACCGAGGTCCCATCTGCCTGGATTGGTAATAGTTCAGGCAGATATTAAAGATCCCATGGCACTTATCGAAAAGAGCAGGGGAATTTCCCCGGTGTCCTGGCCAAATTTCCCTCATTCACTAAAAATACCACCAACAGCTTAATCTGGTTCAAGGTCAGTTGGCATTCATCTGTATCCCCTTCCCCTGGGTTGTGCCTGAAAATAGGCAGGATTTGTCTAGTGCACTTACCCGGTCAACAAAAACTAAATAAAAAAATTAAATAAATAAAAATAAACAAATAAATTTAGGAAAATCCTGTATGACCATAGGTATAAATTTAGCAATCTCCTGGTGTTAATGAGGGCCATCCTGCGGTTTTGTACTACTTGCAATGTGCAGTGGTGAGTCTTAGGTCCTATGTCCATTATAAGCCTAAGTGCTCTGTGGTAGAGTACATCTAGCTTTGCAAGATAAGCAACTGAGCAACGACAATAAGTAAGATTAGTGTAATCAAGAACTGGTAAAATGGATGCCTGAACCAATCGCTTGTGAAAGTCATGTGGAAAACAGTGCCCATTTTTGTAGTAAAAAAATTAATTGCATAATCCTTAGCTTTTTACAGAGTGCTTCTGTATGGGCAGTGAAGGACATTTTGTTATCAATCCACATCCAAAGATATTTGTATTGATTAACTACTTCAAGGGTCTCACCTAGTAAGGTAGCAATTCAGAAAATATAAAATGCAAAACATTGGCAACCACTAGGCTTTATAAGGTCCTCAAGTGGTACAATATCTAGCTTTATGTAAATATATCTAGTTTCACATGACGTCACAAACTAGTGAGGGTTATGGAAGAGAAGCTTTACCAGTGCCGCAAGAGAATGATTTCTAAAATGCACCATGTCTGTACGATAAGGTGGCAGTTGGGAGTGAGTAGAGTGGTAGAGGTTTAACTGTAATGTATTGAAATCTTTTTGGCGGTTTGAGCATGCAGTGTTGATATTGAGTCCAGTGGCATATAATGCAGTGTCATCTGCATAAAAGTATAATTTGGCATCTGTAACTGACTCTCTTAAGTCATTAATGTAGTAGTGGGCCAAGTACAGAGCCTTGGGGGACTCCTCTGAGAAGGGTGGTGTAAGTAGTTTAGAGGCCTTCTACTTTGACCTATTGTACCAGGCCAGTTAAATAGTTTGTGAACCTGGCTGTATCTAGATATACTGGGACTTTTCATTGGGTAATCCTGTAGATTACTAGCAGGAATCCTTCATGTTAGGGTTGGCCCAAGTCTGCATTTTCTGCATGCGGAAGGTACCTGATGACTCATGTGCACTGAAATCCATGATCAAGCTACTTACAGAGTCCAAAAAGTAACTCATTGATAAAATATGGAAATACTATTGAAAAATTAAGTTCACATGCTAAGCAGTAGTCATGGAGAAACATGGCCATCCTTGACTTGTTTATTCTTGTTTGGACTTGAAAGGAACTTCCTGTCCTGGCTGGTAAGGTAACACAGTCATACTGGGGACTTTTAATGATATCCAGCACTAATACTGCAGTACAGAACTAAGTGGTACAGCAATGAAGGAAATGCCATTTTCTGAAAACACATTAAACCAATAGCCCTTCAATGTATCATGTTTGATTTCTCAGCTGGAAACTGAATATTTACATACTAACATACTAACTTACTAAAATGCCAGCAGAATAGGCCTAACGGTCTTTCATGTCTGCTCATTTGGTCAGCACCCACCCTGGGAGTTGACCTCACTGCCCCCCTCGCCCTCTCTGGCTTCTCCCTTCCCAGTCCCGGATATTCCCACTGCATAGGACTTTGCTTCCAGAACCCTTCCCCTGTACCTGTCCCACCCCCACTTGAACCCCTCCACCATCTTTGCTTCCACCAGCCCCCTGGTCAGTGCATTCCATGGCTCCACCACCCTCTCAGTGAAGTAGCACCTCCTCCTTTCTCCCCTAAATCTCCCCCACTCCAGCTTCCACCCATGCCCTCTAGTTGCCCCCCCTTCCTTCCTTTGGAGCACCATGACTGCTCCTCTTCTATTTAACTCCTTCATGTACCTGAAGACCTCTATCATGTCCCCCCGGTCCCTTCTCACTTTCAATGTGTACATATTTAGCTCTTCGAGCCTCTCCCCATAGGGTCTGTCCCCCAGGCCCCAGATCATTTTGGTTGCCCTCTTCTGGATCCTCTCCAGGAGTTCAATGTCCCTCTTTAAGTGTGGCATCCAAAACTGCATGCAGTACTCGAGGTACTGCCTCACCAAGCAGTTATACAGAGAGAGTATCACTTCCCTCCTTCTGGAGGTGATCCCCCTAGCGATGCATCTTAGCATCCTGTTGGCTTTGGCCGCTGCCCTCCTACAAGTCTCAGGGTTGTTCATCTTGACATCCACCACCACCCCCAGGTCCCTCTCAGCCATTGAGACTTGTAGCATCCCCCCCAGGGTGTACACTTGGCTTAGGTTTCTGACTCACAGATGCAGTACCATGCATTTCCCTGCATTGAACCTCAGCTTCCACTTTCTAGACCACCTTTCCAGATCCTCCAGGTCCCCCTGTAGGGCCTCCCTCCCTCCTCCCCATCCACCACTGCCCCCAGTTTTGAGTCATCAGCAAAGAGACTCATGTCACTCCTGATACCCTTCCTTATGTCAGAGATTTAGGTGTTGAACAGGAGGGGCCCAAGGACTGATACCTGAGGGACCCCCCCAATGACCCTCCTTGGGGATGAGACTATCCCGCCAACCACGACCCTCTGGGTCCGGTCCTAGAGCCAATTGCCTATCCATCTGATCATCTGGTTCCCCACCCCCATTTGTCCCAGCTTATTAAACAGGCCTCCATGAGGAACAGAGTCAAACACCTTGCTGAAGTCAAGATACAGGACATCCACTGGTCTACCCAGGTCCAAGGCACTCGTCACCCAGTCATGGAACTCCACAAAGTTTGTCTGACACGATTTCCCTGGGACAAATCCATGCTGTCTATCATCCAGGCACCCCAACTTTTCCAGGTCCCCCCTAGCCTCTCCTTGACAATGCCCTCCATCACCTTGCCCACCACCGATGTCAGGATGATGAGCCTGTAGTTCCCTGCCACCTCCCTTGATCCCCTCCTTGTGGAGAGGCACTATATTTGCCACCTTCCAGTCCTGGGGCACCCACCCTGCCCTCAGAGAGATGCTGAAAATCTCCACCAGGGGTTTCGCCAGGACATCCGCCAGTTCCTTCAGCACTCTGGGATGTAATTTATCTGGCCCCAGTGCATTCTCCATCTTAAGTCAGGTTTTGAAAAGAATAGGTAATATACCTGATACATCAATAACTCTATAAGTAAGGCAGGTGCTGCATTTTTCTTTAGCCGTGTGGCACATTATGGGCTTAATTGATGTCATACTTTCCTGCAGAGAGTCACTGCAATAACATAATCTGCCCCATTGCTTTTTAATATGTTTGGGGATTTGGGGATAATTTCTCAAAAGGATCCAAACAGTATTTACTTGTCTCTAAATTTCTTTTAAAATATATGTTTATTAAAATTTATAACATGCAAAACAAGACCAAAATATAGTCCAGCAGAAATAAAAATGTAAAAACAAGGACAATCAACGAGGAAAACATCACTTCAAGCAATTGATTATGCTTCTGAACTGAAAGACTGGTACAGCCAGAGGCATTAATTTCAGAGCATTATGTAGATTGCACATTTAACAAAACTCACCATAGTAAAATGACCCAAACTGTTGAAAGCTGGCTCATCAAATCAACCCCTTCAAAATTACAGTAAATATTCATCATGGTGGGGAAGGATACAGTGGGGCTCACCAGTATGCAATGTAATATCACAGATTCTTGCATGATAAAAGGGTTAACTGTCACTAAAATTGCTGTTTCAAGCCCCAGGAATCCCACACTATGCATAACAACTACAATCATTTCCCTGGAATGAGCTGCCCAGAAGCCTAGATTTTTATGCTAATTATGGAAGCTTAAAATGAAATTCAAAACTCTGCTGTGTGGTCACCCTCTGCCCTCTAATGTCAGATTTATTTCTCCACCTGAGGAAGAAGTCACCCCAAAGTTGTCTCCAGTACTTCAGTGCCATTTAGAGTTTTTTCCCCTGATCTTTTAGTAAAGTACTTTAGTTTTAGTTTTTAATAATGCTGTGTTAGGGTGTAAATTTTAGTGTTTGGTCATTTTATTTACTTTTTCTCTGCTTCCTCATCAGTTACCAGGAACTAGAGAAAGGCCTTTGTGGTGTGGTTCCCGCTTTCAGGGAACCATGATATTTATCGTATCTTTCTTATGAAAAATATAGAAACCACTTTGTGGTTCCTATTTTCTTGTCATTGTTCCCTTTTCTGGTGGAACCATGATGCTATTTGGCCTTTTTTCTCCATTGCAGGTATTTTTATATGGTTTCCTTTATAAATAAAGGAGCTGATAAGTTTGTGACTGTGTTTGTAATTAGCTGTGTCTGAACCTTAAGTGCATGCAACATATTACGGGGATTAGCGTAGTTTGAATTTAAAGTCTTTTCTTAACTGCCATTTCAGTGTGCTTCTCCATTTAGTCTGGGCAAGACTGAGGGCCTTGCAACATCCTGCACCCATAAAGGAAGTAGCAAAGACAGAAAAAAAACTTTGGGAGATAATGAACAGGTGTCTTAAGCAGGCAGTAGATTGAGGAGGGAAGCAGACATGATGCGAGTGATACAGTGCAGTGGTTGTGAAGCAGCAGTCTTCAGAGAGATGTTCTGGAGGCTACAATGCTGCCCTATCTGCAGACACCTCTCTGGGCTGAGGGAGGAGGTTGCCTGTCTCCGAGTAGAGTTGGCTAGGCTTTAGGCGGCATCCACCCCCACACATAGACCACCGGGTCCACAGCCTGAACCTCAAAGGATGACCAGAAAGAAGAGTGATTGGACCACAGTGGGCTCAGGAAAGGTGGGGGGGGTGGTCAAAAGCACATCTCCCAACCAATCCAGCTTAGTAACTCCTACACTGTTTTGGAGGAATGGGAAAACCCCAATCAGGAACCCGAGGCTGGGACCAGGGAGGATGGGTGGATCCCCCAGGATGGAGCCCCAGGGAATGGAGGGACCCCAGAGGAGGGGGGAGCTTCTTCTAGTTGAGGATTCTACTGTCTGGGGAGTGGAGTTAGGGGCACCTAGCTGGGCAGAGAGGGAGGTCAAGTGCATCCCTGGAAGTGCTGCATGGAGGGATGGGGAGCAGATCCGGAGGATCACCGGGGCAATAGCTAGGAGGGAGCAGCAGGATGTCATTATCCACCAGGGGACCAATGACTTGGAAGGGAGAATGGTGGTGTTAGCCAGAGTCCAGGAGGATTTCAGGAAGCTGGGAGGAAACCTGAAACAGATAGCATGCTCCATCTCATTCTCGGAGTTACTACCTGCCCATGGCACAGGGGAGGATAGGGCACTCCACAACCATACCTTTAACTCTTGGTTGAAGGATTGGTGTGGAAGGGAGGGTTTTGACTTAATAGAGGGCTGGGGTCTGACCTGGACAGATGCAAGCTTATATAAGGAGTATGGCCTGCATCTGTCCAAGAAGGGTACCTTGGCCCTTACTGAGAAGTTGAAATGCTTCAGCTGCAAGCATTTAAACTGGCCAAGGTGGAAGAACCAGAAGGGGCAGAAGGCTTAATAACATGCTCCATAGGAACATGCAGGAACATAAGTTGCCAACAGATACAGCTGAAGCCAGCAGGGAGGGGCAGGTAGACAAAGAGTGTATAACAAGTGATACATGGGAAGCACATAGGAAAGGAAACCGAGGTGGGGGAAGATGCTGTAGAGGGAGGGCAGGAGCAGAGGGAGGGCAGACTGTAAAACATGGAAGGTCATGTTAACAAATGCCTATAGCCTAGGAATTAAGGTTCCAGACCTGGAAGCCTTGCTGGCAGAGGTAGACCTTGACATAGTAGCAATAACAGAGATGTGGTACTCTGCTAATCATGGCTGGGAAGTCAATGTACCAGGCTATACACTGTTCAGGAGGGACAGGGATGGTAAAAGGGGTGGGGGTGGGCCTTGTACATCAGAGATGGTATGAAGGCTACAGAAGTTCAGGAAAGACAGCGGGAGGCTGAGACAATCTATGTTACCCTTGAGCCAGGGAATGGAACAGCAATACTGTACACACAAGGCTGATCTACAGACCTCTGACACAGAGGAAGGAAGTTGACAGGGAACTAATGGAGGACATACACAACATGGCAGCTCAAGGTGAAATTCTGCTACTGGGGGATTTCAATATGCTGGCCATGGATAGAACCACCCAGGTGACTGCTTCAGCCTAGGATGCACAGCCATCCCAGAATCCCTGCAGGAGGTTGGACTCAGGCAGCTGCTGCATGAACTAACCAGGGACAAGTCAATTCGGGACCTGGTAAGGACCAATAGGAACAGAGTTGAAGAAATACAGGTTGAAGGGCAGCTGGGGTCCAGTGACCACCGCATGGTATGGTTCAGCATAGCAACATGGACTCAAGTATGCAACACAGGGGAAAAAGTATTAGATTTTAGGAGGGCGTATTTCACTGAAATGGGTAGATATAGACAAGCTGTCATGGGGAAGGGAGAGGTAATAGATGGGGTGGAGGAACAATGGGAGAAACTGAAAGGAGCCATTATGGGGATAACAAACCAATGCATTAGAATAGTGTCCAAAGGGAAAATAAGATGGAAACCACTATGGTTCTCTAAGGAGATGGGGGACAAAGTCAGGGCTAAAAGACTGAGTTTCAGGAAATATAAGTGAATCAAAAGGGATGAGGACAGGGAGGTGTACCTTGAATGTCTAAGGGAAGCAGGGAAGGCTGTTAGGAGAGCTAAGGTGCAGACAGAGAAGGGTTTAACACAGTCTGTGAAAAAATGGGACAAGGCATTTAATAGGTACATCAGTGAAAGAAAAAAAATCTGGGGGGGATTGTGAGGCTCAAAGGGGAGGAGAGATAGAGTGTAATGAGGTGGATTTTGTCAAGGCAGAAATACTGAACAAATACTTCTGCTCAGTATTCACTAGGGAGGGGGAGGATCAAGGACCACAGATGGGTAGCAGAGGCAATGGGGGGAGAAGATACCAGAACATTCACAGTGGAGAGAGTTCTGGAAGAATTAGCAAATAGCTGAATACCTTGATTAGGAGCTTTTAACTGTTTTAACTGTTTAGACTATCAGATCTGTTAGCAAATAGCTTAATACCTTTACTAGGAGCTGGTTTAAAACAACCTTGATCAGGAGCTGTGTAGACTGCTAGATTTGTTAGTCCACTACAAATCAAGGAGGGGTGCTAAATTTGTTCAAAGTGAATATGACTGTTCGAACACACTCCGGTATGGCTACTTGGGGGGGGGGATAGTAACCCAGGGGGTAGGGACTGGGTAAAGGTGAATGGTCCTAATATGTCTGCATGGGAAAAACAGGGTGGCCTCAATCTACCACAGCAGGCATATTCAGAAGGGTTGTAGGTTGCACAGGATGTGGAGCAGCAATAATTCTCAACTGGGTCTGGAAAGAGGGAGGCTTTCCACTCTGCAGGTAACTATCTCTGATCAGGAGTGAAATATATTGGCTAAGGAGTAAGCTGGGGGAGTTGGAGGGTGCGTCAAAGGATCAGGGGTATGGTTATGCATGACAGATGGGTGGGGTAGAGGAGAGGCTTGGGCAAAGCTCAGAAAATAGAGGAGGCTACTTTTCAGCAAGTAGGAGGAGGAGGGATATTAGGGAAAGAGGGCCTACGGGCAGGGATGTTGATGCCATGGGGAGAACTTAGGGGGTAGATGTACCAAATAAAGAGTGAGGAGGGGATAGAGTCAGGAGGGGCTGTTGTGGGGAAGCCTAAAAGAGCAGACAGAGGGAAGGGTGCACCAAAGGAGGACAGGGATAGGAGAGAGGAAGAGGGGCAGATGGGGGAAACTCAGGTCATTTGATGGTGGCTGGCATAGAGTGTTACAATAAATCTGAGCTCCTAGAAACCTAGAAGGGGAGGAAGAGGTTGGTGGAAATGAGGGAACTGATGCAGAGGCCGGGGGAGGGAGTTGGATACCCAAAGGGCATCGCAGATCAGAAATGGAAAGGATAGAAATAGCACCAGGGGAGAAGAGGAAACTTAAATGTTAAGCAGATGGGGGAAATGCAACCTACAGCAGGCATGAGGGAGGAGAGCTCGAGGGAAGAGAAACTGGTAGATAAGGAGAAAAGGGAGGAGCCCCCGGCAAGGGGGAGAGAGAAACTGGAAGATGTGGAGGATGGGAAGGGGCCCCCCTCAGGAAGAGGGTCCATACCAAGGATGGGGCCCTAGGTAACGGGGACCCACGGGGACCCTAGGTAATGCGGACTCACAGGGGATCACTGGAGGTGGGGTTATTATCAAGATGGGGGTGAATGACCGTGTGAAAGAAGGGGAAATGATCAGGGCCAGGATGGATGACTCAGATAAGAGAGGGTTAAAAGGGACACCTACTCGGCGGGATCTGAGGTAAGTGGGCAAACTAAGGGAGGCAGGAAGGGGAGGGTGACAAGGGGGTCTCACATAAGAAGGTAGGAAGACTCCCATGGAATTTAGATTATGGATGGGGTAGAGAGCACAAAATGGAGATAACCCTAAGTATGATGGGGGTGTTAAGGTACTGTTACTGGGAGACTCGATGATCAGGAGAATCCACTGGGAGGGATGGGGGGATCCCATAGACAGGTTAAGGTAGTGAGTATCTCTGGACTAACGGCGCACAGGGCAAATTTCATAGTGTACGAACTGGGAAGGGATTGTGAAGGGAAACCAGATTTCCTGGTGAATTTAGAGACTAATGATTTGGAGGGAAATAGCATCTTGGAAATCCAAGCAAGATTCTGAGAACTTGCTAGAGTCTGTCGGGATAATGGATGCAACATTTCCTTTTTGGAAATATTGCCAGCACCAAGGGCCTCGGTGGCAAACAAAATGAAGATCAGAGAGGTAAATGACTGGCTCAGGAAGTGTGGAGATGAAAGTGGGTAGGGGTGCTAGGGAACTGGGAAGGAGTTTGGGAGGATAAGGAACTGTATGCCAAGGATAGGCTTCATCTTACTCTGTTAGGAAAGGAAGTCCTTAAACAGGAGGTGGTGGACTATATATTCAAAAAGGTGGGGTTTAAACTTGTGAGGGGAGGGACCGGGAGGGTGGCAAACCCTCCCCTCATGATGAGGGTTTGCCTCCAAACTCTTGGGAGGGTAACAGACCAGGAAGGATGATGCAGGGGGACGATGGAACCATATGGAGCCTGGCAGGGGTTCGACAAAGGGGACCAGGGACAAAGGGTGGGGGGTAGTGTTAGTAAATGCCAGGAGCTTGGGAAACAAGTTATCAGAGTTCCAGGCCATGCTGTTCGGGGGGAGAGGGTGGAGGTTGTGGCAGTCATGGAAACGTGGCCAACAAAAACCATGATTGGACCTGAGGGTGAGGAAGAATAGGAAGGAGGTCAGAGGGGGGAGAAGTGGCTATGTACATTAGAGATGGCATAGAAATTGCTAGGGTAGAGTAGAAGGGGGAAATGTGAAGGCTTTATAGGTCACCTTATGAACCTCTGCAGGAGGTAAGGTCAAGTTGGGAGCAGTATATAAGCCCCCAGGTTGGGAGATGTACTGGAGGAAGGTTTTCTGGACAATATTATAGCCCAGTGGGAACCAAAAGGGGAGGGTGTGGTGTTGATGGGGGACCTTAATATGCCAGGTACAAATTGGGGAACCATGTCCTGGAGGGCTGCCAGGGAACAAAGGCTGCTGGACTGCTTCCAGGATGTGTTCCTAACACAGCATGTGGTGCATCCCACAGGGGAGGGGTATGTCCTGGATATGGTTCTGGTGAATGGTGATCTGATAAAGGATCTGGTTGTAGAGGAACCCTTGGCTAGGAGTGACCACAACACTGTCTGGTTTCAAATTAGCATTGGGGGAAGAGGGAAGAGCTCTAGGACACTGACTGTGGACTTCAGGAGGCAGATTTTATGGGCAAGGGAAGCATTCACAAGGATCACTTAAAGGGGGTTACAATGAGGACAGATATGGAAAAGAGATGGGAGGTCATTAAATGGAAACTTCATGAGGCAGTCAGGATCTGCACTAAGGTCAAGTGTAAGTGAGCTCAGATACAGAAACTGTGCTGGTAGTCCAGAGAGGTTCAGGTAGCAGTCAGGGAGAAGAAGAGCAAAGGGAAAAGAAAGCTTACCTCCTTTCATCTAGAAAAGTCACCCGAATGGTGTGGGGGGCAAAGTCCAGTAAAGAGCAATGACTGACACAGGGGATAAGGGGAGGGGAAAAGGGGTCCTTCAAGTACATTGGGGAGCAGAGGAAAACCAAGGTCCAGCTCAGCAGATGGAGAATGGAGGGAGGGTGGATGAAAGAGGTGAGGGACCAGGCGGAGGTATTAAACGAGTACTTTCCCTCTGTGTTCACTGGTGAGGGGAAGGGGATATTAACAAAGCAAGACACAGAGGGGATGGTAGGGGCAGAGAGGGGGATTGCGGGGTAACAGATTGGGAGCAAGAGGGACGGGGAGGAAACACAGAGGTGTCACATCCAGATATGGATAAACAGGCCAGTAAGGTGGGGGAACAGATGAAGCTTTCTCCACTGAACTGGTGTGGAAAGCCCTAAAGGCCCTAGAGAAAGATAAATCTCCTGGGTTGGATGGCATACATCTGAGAGTACTATAGGAATTGGTGGATGTCCTGGCAGCACCCCTGGTGGAGCTCTTCAACAGGTCACTCAAGACAGGGAAGGTACCCAGGGATTGGCTAGAGGAGCATGTGGTGCCTATCCAGAAAGGCGGGTCAAGTGAAGAGCCAGGTAACTATAGACCCATCAGTTTGACATCAGCGGTGGGTAAGTTAATGGAGAGTATACCAAAGGAAAGATAGGGGGTTTTCTTGGAGAAGGAGGGAGGGCTGGATAGCAGGCAACATGGTTTTGTGCCAGGCAGATCTTGTCAAACTAACTTTGTGGAGTTCTACGAATGGGTAACATCTGAACTGGACAGGGGAAGGCTGGTGGGTGTGTTATTTGTAGATTTCAGAAAGGCATTTGACTTGGTCCCCTACTATGGCCTAGTGGGGAAACTGACGGGGTTGGGCGTAGGCCCATTGATGGTTAGATGGATAGGAAACTGGATAACTGGTTACACCCAGAGAGTCGTGGTCAGCAGGGAGCTCCCGAACCCTTGAGGTTCAGTAGCGGGGTACCACAAGGCTCAGTCCTGGGTCTGATCCTATTTAAGGCATACATATTTGACATCAGGGAGGGAATAGGAAGTGAAATGAGTCTCTTCGCTGATGACTCCAAGATGGGAGCAGTAGTTGAGGGGGAAGAGGGGAGGTTGGCCCTGCAGGGGGATCTGGAGACCCTGGTCAGGTGGGTTCACACCTGGAAATTAAACTTCAATTCCTCCAAGTGTAAGGTATTACATCTAGGGCAGGAAAACCCCAAACACATGTATACCCTTGGGGGAGAAGCACTGAAGGCCTCAAGGGGGGAAAAATACTTAGAGGTCATGGTGGATGCAAGTATGAATAACTCTGAGCAGTGCAGGAGAGTGGCTATCAAAGCAAACAGGATGTTGGAATGCTTCATAAGGGGTATCACCTTGAGGAGTAGGGAAGTGATTCTGCCACTCTGCAATGGGCTGATTAGACCACACCTTGAGTACTGTGTGCAGTACTGGAGGCCACCCTTGAAGAGGGACATACAGCTCCTGGAGAGGGTCCAGAGGAGGGCTACCAAGATGATATGAGAACTAGGGGATTTGACGTATGAGAGAAGACTAGAGGAGCTTGGCCGGTTTTCATTGGAGGAGAGGAGAGGAGAGACAGAGGGGACATTATTGAGGTCTTCGGATAGTTCAAGGGAATAAATAGGGTAAACATGGAGGGGTTATTTAGACTAAAGGAGGGAGGTATCACCCGAGGACATGATTTGAAGTTGGAAGGGGGAAGGATGAAGGGGGGAAGAGGAGGAGGTTCTTCACAGAGAGGGTGGTGGAACCTTGGAATGCACTGCCTGGTGAGCTGGTTCAGGCTTCCACGGTGGAGGGATTTAAGAGAGGGTGGGACATACAGAAAGGGAAAGTACCAGAGGAAAGCCTGGCCTGGGGGGCTTGGGAGGGATGATAGGCATTCTGGAACACATGGTGGGGGGGCGCTTCAGTACCCAGCTAGGGATCTGAGGTTCATGTAGACTCGATAGACCGTACGGCCTAATCTGCTTGCAATTAGTATGTTAGTATGTTAGTAACTCATGAAGCTGAAGGTAGATGACGCTGTGGGGCCAGACGGTATCCACCCGAGGATATTAAGGGAGCTGCGAAGTGAACTGGCAATGCCTCTGGCAGCCCTCTTCATGGAGTCAGTCAACACGGTGTGGTTCTAGAGGACTGGAAGAGGGTACTGCACACAAGAGGAGAAAGGAGGTGGGGAACTACAGGACAGTCAGCCTCACCTCAGTGGTGGGAAAGATCATGGAGACACTGCTGAAAGAAATGACAGTGGCACACCTGGAATCCAGGGGTGCCCAGGATCTGAGGCAACATGGATTCACAGCAGAAAGGTCACGTCCAACAAATCTGATAGATGTTTTTGATTGGGTGACTAGGGAAGCAAATCAGGGAGGGGCAGTAGACATCACCTACCTAGACTTCAGCAAAGCCTTCAACACCGTGTCGCACATAGAAGGCTGGTTAACAAGATGGGTAGTCTGGGCATGGGAGACAAGGTGGTGAACTAGGTTAGGAACTGATTAACAGACAGGAGATAGAGGGTGGTGGTAAATGGGGTACAATCTGGGGAAAGGGAGTGACCAGCGGGGTACCGCAGGGATCAGTACTGGGACCAGTCCTGTTCAATGCCTTCATTAGTGATATTGCAGAGAGGCTGGAAGTAAAGGTCTGCTTGTTTTCAGATGACACCAAAATCTGCAACAGGGTGGATACTCCAGAAGGGGTGCAGAAAATGAAGAGGGACCTGGAGAAGCTTGAAAGATGATCGGAGATGTGGCAACTGAGGTTCATTGCAAAATAATGCACCTTGGTAGAGGGAACCCTGAGGAGAGCTACAAGTTGGGATGAGGAGCTGACTATCACCAAGGAGGAAAGGGACCTAGGGGTTATCATCTCTGGTGATCTTAAGATATCAAAGTAGTACTCAAAGGCAGCAGGAAGGGCCAATTGCATGATGGGGTGCATAGGCAGGGGTATCATTAGCAGGAGGCGGGAGGTGGTAATGCCATTATATAAAACATTGGTAAGGGCTCACCTGGAATACTGCATGCAGTTCTGGAGGGCACACATGTGCAAGGACATATACAAGGTGCAGACCATCCAAAGAAGGGCAACAAAGATGGTGCAGGGCTTGCACCACAAAACCTGTGATGAGAGATTAAGGGACCTCAATATGTACTCACTGGAGGACAGGAGAGAGTGGGGAGACATGATTGAAACTTTCAAGTACCTCAAGGGCATAAACAAGGTGCAGGTGGGGGACCTTTCCCAATGTAGACAAAGTACTAGAACAGGGGGGTAGATTAAGAGGTAATGTGAGGAAGTTTTTCTACACAGAAAGGGTAGTTGATGCTTGGAATAGTCTACCACAAGAGGTAGTGGGGACAAATACAGTGGAGGGGTTTAAGCATGCCTGGGACAGGCACAAGAGAACCTTGGGGGGGAGGGAGTGATGAAAAGCCATTGATCATATAGGGCCAGTGGCCGCATACAATGTATAGGGCCTACAGGCAGACTGGATTGGCATGTCGATCCTTATCTGCTGACAATTTTTACTCTTTTATTGGTACTGGAAACTAAAGTGCTTTTAGGTCATCAGAGACTGGCATGACTGACAGACCCAAAAAGAGAACATAACCTACAGACCTTTAAAAATTACAACATTTATTTCCACCTCCTGGCCAAGGCAGACTGCCATGAGTTGTGTTTGAGGTGGCTGAGTCCAGATCTTGATTTTAATAATTGGGAGCTTTGTATCAAGTTTTAACCTAAAACAGTAAAAATTAAGACCTTATAGCTTCTCAGTCTGCCTCTATGTCACCTAAAGGTTCAAAAGAGGGACCATCCCCTCAAAATAAATGGAAGGATAAGGCTGCTAAAGGTGGTTCAGAGGTCAGGGTGTCTGAACAGGGAAACCCTGAATCCAGTAAAAATAATAGAGGCTCTCAGCAGACACCAGAGATGGAGCCTGCTTCACAAAAAAAAAAAAAAAAAGAAAACCATGTCACTGTTCTCTGCTTCTGAAGAAGGAAAGGAAATACCAGTTAGCAAAAATAAGATGCCCTTGGTAGAGGACATGACTAAGGCATGGCAGTTCCTCCAGTCCTTCCAGGCTATAGAAATCTTTATGGGTATGCCAGTCCCCCCCCTCCTCAGGCTCTAGTACCTATCCCAGTGGTGGTGGAGGAGGAGGATGAGTTTTACTATGAGGAGGAGGAGAAAGGAGAAACTAAAGAGTTTGATGGTTCTCCTGAACAGGAGGTCAATGCTTCTTCTCAACCCCAGATGATTTTACCATACACTATTCCTTTATAGTGTATGGGTACTGCCTATTGTGCATGGATTTCAGCAACTGCTGAAATCTTGTTGTAGTAATAGTTCAGCAGTCAGGTGCTGTTGTACTATCGCTCTGACGCTACATCGATAGTACAACAACTTTCTACCCTTGACCTTCTGCCTGATTGGCTCAGATGTGGCTCTCTAGAAAAAACAAACAAACATGGTGGCACGATTTAGCGAGTGCCAGACATCGGAGCCACCGACTTTGAAGAAGTCGGGAGTCGGGACACAGAGAGCCATACATGGTTCCCTTTCTGAACACACTATTTCTTTTTTTTCTCCCCGATTTTAAAACTAAGTGATGTGCAGAGGAGAAACTGACAAGCCGGACAGAGCATAAGCAGGAACGGGATCGAGCAGGAGCACCAGATGGAACGGGAGCAGTGCGCGCCTACAGCAAGTAACGAAAAAAACAATGTAAAACAAAAAAAAAAAACATATACTATACAAAACACCTTAATCATGACGGAGTGGGCCAGACTGTCACCTTTGATAAGTCCAACGTGCCCTTCCCTTCCTATCCTCTAGAAATGGACTCCAGGAGCGGTATATTATGGCCAAAAAAGTCTATACCTCAACTTCCCTGCTTTTAAAACAGGCAGCTTACATGGTTTACACAGCTCAGTACCAAAATTTTTTTGGAGTGATGAGTGAAAAAGATACTGGTGATTTGCTGGAGGATCTGGGCATACAGCAAAAACTACCATAGATGCCACCAAGTAACAGTTCCACATGGGAGTGGATGCCAATGATACTGCTTCTGAAGTCATGGCACATGCAGTGTCCTTAAGGAGGTTTCCATGGCTCAGAACCACAACCATCTCTCACGGCACTCAGACAAAAGTGATAGATTTCCCTTGTGAGGGAAACTGCCTGTTTGGTGACATGACACATGCTTATATGAAAAGGTGGATGAATACACAGCTACCTACAAGAGCAACAATGAGAAGGAAAAGGCCTTAACTTCCATCAGGCCTTCTGGAAGAGGACGCAGGAGTAGGGGGACACTGTCCCCACACTTTATGTAGCTTTGCTTACTCCCAACAGAGGGGCTTCTTCAAAGGTAGAAGCAGAAGGGTTCCCAGGCATGTGGACACAGCACCAGCAATCAAGAGCCTGGAGAAACATAACTCAGAACAAGTTTGAAAAGGTCACCCAACTATTGCCAGAGTGGGGGAAGGCTGATTCATTGTTTCCAGGCATGGGAAAAAAATACCACAGACAGGTGGATTCTGGAAATAGTGAGTCAGTGTCTGACTCTCCAGTTAAAAAAGAATTTTCAAAACTGCAGGCTCACAAAACCTTAACACCTCATACTTTATCAAGACTCCTGTTGGAGTTGCAGATAAAAATGTTGATACAGGCAAATGCAGTGGAGAATGTACCCCCTCACAGTGGAGGAAGGGGATTTACTCAAGATATTTCTTGGCCCAAAAAGAAATGGAGGCACCGAAGACAGTGAGAGAGTTCAAACTCGCTTGGGACAGGCAATGTGAGCAATTTAGAATGAAACAAGAATGGGGGGGGGGGTAGCCACCATGGATAGACAAGATGGATCAAGTGGTCCCCATCTGCTGACATTTTTCTTATGTTTTTATGTTCTTAAAAGAAAAATATCTAGTGGTGACCCATTTTAGACCTCAGATACATGAACAAGCACTGAAAAAAAAAATTCAAGATGACAACACTTGGAACAGTGATTCCATCTCTGCAACAAGGAGACTGGTTGGGGTCTCTGGATCTGAAAGATGTCTATTTTCACATTCCAGTCAGACCCAGTCATAGAAAGTGCCTCAGATTCAGAGTCGGGCACTGCCACTACCAGTTCACAGCCCTACCATTTGGCCTATACTCAGCTCCCAGAGTGTTCACAAAGTGCCAAGACGTAGTGGTAGCATATTGGAGGATGAAAGGATTGGTGTTTTTTCCCCACATAGATGAATAGTTAGTCTCAGGAAAGTCACTCCAGGAGACCAAGTCCTCCTTTCTTCTCACCAAGCACACTCTGAAGGACCTGGGCTTCCTAATAAATTCCCTAAAGTCCCACATGAAGCCTGTTCAGATTCTGGACATTATAAGTGCAGAGTTGGACGCCCACCAAGGAAAGGCATTCTTTCCTCCAGAAAAAGGGACAAACCTGATAGTGCTTACAAGGTCCTTCAAGGCAGGACAACCCAGACCTCCAAGAGACTTCCTCCAGTTGCTGGGGCACATGACCTCATCTAAAGCAGCAGTACCAAGTGTCAGATTCCAAATGAGAGACATCCAGTACTACTTGGGGACCTACTGGTTCCAAAAGTGGGCCCCACTGTCAAAACTAGTACCTATGTCAAAATGCCTGTTAAGGGCACTGAAGTGGTGGAAGGAAGAAGACAACCTCAGAGAGAAGGTTCCCTTCCTCCAGCAATCACCAACAGTTGTGCACACTACAGATGCCTTGCTCCTGGGCTGGGGTGCCCATCTGGAGGATCTCACCATAAGCGGGATGTGGAGCCCACTGGAGTCTCAGGACCATATAAACCTCCTGGAGTACAAGGCAGTGTATCTGGCAATGCAAGCCTTTTCATTCCACATCAAGAGTCAAGTCCATCCAGGTCAAGATGGACAACACCACTACCATGTATTATATCAGCAAACAGGGAGGAACAAGATCTTCAAAACTGTGCACATAAGCAATGAAGCTCTGGAACCTAGCCTGTGATCCAACTATCAGCAGTACACCTGCCAGAAAAATACATCTTGTCAAATTCCCTGAGCAGAATCAGCCAGGGACATCACAAATAGACCCTGAACAAACACATGCTGGCTGCAGTGTTCAGAAGGTGGGGTACACCAGAGACAGACCTGTTTGCATCCTGGGAAAACTACCAGTTCCCTTTGTTGTGGTTGCAGACCCCCCTCAGTGGGAACAGTCCCAGAGGATGCCCTAATTCTTGGTTGGGCAGGAAAATTTCTTTATGCCTTTCCTCCATTCCCAGTCTTTGAAGAGGATGCTGCTGAAACTGAGGGAAGAGTCTTCAACAATGATCCTAATAGCTCCAGACTGGGCCAGGCAGACTTGGTTCTCACTTCTCTTGCCCTTTCCATCAAACACCCTGTCATCCTTCCCCTGAGGTACAATCTGCTGACCTCATCCCAGGGCAGGATAACATTTCCAGATCCAAGAACCCTGTGTCTCAGGGCATGGTCCTTGAGGATGTAGAGTTTTCGGGACTAAACCTCCCTGAAAAGGTCTTGTAAGTACAGTACAAGTCACATTAAACTGTTCCCTAAACTCACTGGTGTAGCATAGTTCAATGAGTTTCCTAATCTGTGCAGGGTTTAATTCCATGAATTAATAAACGTTTAGTATTGGTTTGCATCAAGCTGTTATGTGCTATAAGCTTTATTTTCAGCTGAGTGCTTAGGAGTTTCATTTCAGAAGGCAGACTAAACAACTCTTAAGGAATGTTGTGGTATTTTATAAACAATGCCTTTAAGGAATGCTGTGATATTTATAAACAATGCTCTAAAGGAATGCTGTGATATTTACAAACAATGCCATGAAAATGCAGCTACTGCCATTTCTCTAAACAGTTACATATGAGCTGAATAGGCAGTGAAGGATGGTTGGAAAATAGTTGAAAGCTTCAGCAGTTTGAGTTGCCACCCCAGTAGCATCACAAAAAAAAAAAATATACACCAGTGAGTTGATGGAACAGTTTAATGTGACTTGTACTGTACTTCAGGCTTCTAGAAAGCCAGCAACTGGAGAAATCTATGCCTCACAGATCCAAACTATATCATTTTCCACAGTAACAAAAACTAAAAGAAAGTTCCTCCCTAAAACAGTGCCTGAATATCATCTGAACCCATCAATTACACTCCTAATGTTCTTTACAGCAAAATCCAGTTCAGTAGAACAAAAGCTCCACAGTCTGGATGTCAAAAGAGCACTGAGTTACTATGTGGCCCATACGAAAGAGATAAGATCTACTAATACTCAGTTATTTGTCACCTGTGGTGAAGTGAGTAAAGGTAGACAAGCACCCAATACAACAATTTCTCAAAGGATAGTCTCCTGCATACAGATCTATTATGGCAAAGCTGGCAAGCTGCCATCTGAAAGCCTCAGGGCACACTCCACATGGGGCACGTCTGCCTCTGTGGCAGCATTAAAAGGTATTTTCTTGCAGAAAATCTGTAAAGTAGCTACCTTGAAAACAGTACACAGTTTCACAAAGCACTATTGTCTGGATACACTTTCAAGAAGGGATGCCAGCCTTGGCACTGTTGTCTTACAGAATCTTTTCCCTAAGTAGGTTCTGTATCCAGCCTCCCAAGGTACCACTTTGTAGTCTGCAGTTGTTAAGCATAATGAGGGATTCCTGGGGCTTAAAGAAAAATATTACTCACAGTTACAGATGGTGCAAAGTAAAACTTTGCATGTGATTTTCGCACGAAGCACCGAAAATTCATGCTTCGCTTCATTTGCAGAGTTCTGTTTCACCCGTGGAAATATGCTCCACATGAATTGCACGAGTTTTGCAGTGAAATTCATGTGTTATTGCCGTGAAGCACAAAATTTGTGGGCAAACAGCAAACTATCTGGATGCAATTTCTTGCTTCATGAAGAAATTTACACAATTCACAGGTCGTGGATTGCGCAAATGTTGGGAAATGCACTCCGCAAATTCTGCATAATCTGCAAATTCATTCATGGAGCAAATTTTTGTTTCTTCCAAGAGATCCCTCACTATGCTTAACAATCCCAACCCTACCTCTGCTTCCCAATTCTGGCAAAGGTTCTCACAAGAATCAGTTTTTTCAGCTTGCTAGAGCATTACTTGTTACTGTGCCTTACAATTGCAACTCAGTGATCTAATCTTTTTAAATCTGTTCTGCTACATTTGTGAGTCTCATAAGACTCTGAACTTTAGAATAATTTTTTGGTAGTCATTTTGCTAGTTGTGCTCACTGCTTACCCTAGCTTCAGAAATAAGTCTGACATTAGAGGGCATAGGTGAGCATGACCACACATCAACGTTTTGAATTTAATTCTAAGATTCCATAATTAGCATAACATTCTAGGCACCAAGGCAACCCATTCCAGGGCAATGAATGCAGTTAAGCAAAGTGTCCTGTCCAGTATAGGTGACTTCCTCCTCCTGCAAGCCACAGGAGCTGCTCGGAACCCAACGGCAGTTCTGAGCTGACCTACCTGCTTCTTGGCCTACAACCAGGCATCCTGTCCAGTACGGGTGACTGCCTCCTCCTACAAGCTGCAAGAGTTGCTCTGAACCCAATGGCTGTTCTGCACTGACCCACCTGCCTCTCGGCTTACAACTAGGCATCCTGTCCAGTACGGGTGACTGCCTCCTCCTGCAAGCCGCAAGAGCTGCTCTGAACCCAACGGCTGTTCTGCGCTGACCCACCTGCCTCTCGGCCTACAACAAGGTACACATTTGGAAGAGCAGCCCACAGCTACCAATGAGATTGGACTTGACGCTTTTTGCCTTTCAGGCCATATGGCTGCACTACTACTGCTCCTGAGCTCTGATTAGGCATAATGCTATTCCCCCTTCTCTTATTGGATCTTGACTCTACCATTCCTGAGCTGTCTCTTTTTTAATATAATCACTGCTAATGCTGAGTTTACCAGTACCAACTGTTTGGTGGAACAGGATTGTTAATTTTCTAGCTTGTTGATTTTTACTGCTTAGAATAGTTAATAACTGCAGTTTGTAGATGTTACCTGCATAGAGTATGTAGACTGTTTGCATTCTTCTTCCACTAACCAACTATAGACACCTGCACTCTTTTTCCCCTCTCCTACTCTACAAATCCTGTCTGTGTCTAAAGTGGGCTGTAAGGCACCCTAAGGACTCAACTGCTTGAACTAAGAGCTTGATCATTATTGCTCTAGTCCCTGTGTCCAGTACTTTTTTTCTTCTGAACTATCAGACCACAATTCCTGTGTGTATACTATCTCCCCTCCATGTACTGTGTTTTTTGTTTTTTTTTTCTGGCTTTGTAGCTAGCTACAGTAAGCACCCCCTCCAAATGTAACAGCTGTTTTGTGAATGTATTGTTCAGCTGCACTAATAATCTGTCTACCCTGCCCTGAAAACCTCCCACTGCCATTATCTCCTTGTTTGCTTGAGGATGAGGTTTCTAGTGCCCATTGTCCCTGTTGGCCTTACATTAATAGACCCTTCTCCATTCCACAGGCATCCTGTCCAGTATGGGTGACTGCCTCCTCCTGCAAGCCACAGGAGCTGCTCTGAACCCAACGGCTGTTCTGCGCTGACCCGCCTGCCTCTTGGCCTACAACCAGGTACACATTTGGAAGAGCAGCCCACAGCTACCAACGGGATTGAAATTGCTGCTTTTTGCCTTTCAGGCCATTTGACTGCACTACTACTGCTCCTGAGCTCTGATTAGGCATAACACTATTCCCCCTTCTATTATTGGCTCTTGACTCTATCATTCCGTAGCTGTCTCTTTTTTAATACAGCTTCTTTTTTTTGTGTCTACTTTTCCATTTGCAAATTACACTGCAAAGCCACACGAGGGCAACAACTCTTGGAGGTTGCTTTCCTCTTCCCACTGCTCTTCCCCTAAGCACTTCTCATCCTGGGTCCTTCTTCCCTAAAGCAAATTACTACACCCTAACAAACCATAGTCAGTCACCCTATCACTGTGCCATAGAGACCACCACAATTATGGGTATCAGAGTGCCCCCCTTATACCGACACTGGGCCACTGCCCCCTTATTGCCACTTGCTGAGCATCCATTGTCATGCAGACCACCCAGGCTCATACTGATCGTTCTTACTATCCTACTTCTCGGACCCCTTAGCCCTCCCCTCAAGGGTCTTCTTCTCACACCTCCCACCCCTACGAACCACCAAAGACTGCCACCCACACTGCCACTACCTTTCTTGCACCCCCCATTCCCCCCACATATCTCCCTGCAGTCATGTGCCACCATCAACCTCCATGCCATATCAAATTTCTATCTTTCCAACTCTTATCACCCTGGCCATCCCTTGTACTAACCGCATTATACAGTAACTAGGCGACAGGTATCTTTGACAATAAGGCAACAATCTTTTGTTTTCCTCAGAGTCTTTGCCATACTCCTACTAATTTCAGGAAATGTTCATCCAAACCCAGGTCCCATCTCACCCAGCCCTAGCCTATCGCACCACGGGCTTTGAATAGCTGCAATGAACATTTGCAGCTTAACCAAAAAGACAGCAGATCTCCATTGCTGGATACTGAAACATCAGCCAGATGTGCTAGCACTGACAGACACCTAGCTCTCCAAAAAAACACCTGAACTCTTTGGTTGTCCTCCCTGGCTTCACCCTTTACAGAGCCGACAGAATGGGAAAACGTGATGGGGTGTGTGCTGTGTACATCCATGACTCCATGATATGCCAAGTCCTTCCAATACCTCCATTAGACCATGGTGCCCAAGCCTTATCATTAAAACCTACTCCAGATTCCTCCAGAGCCCCTGTAATTCTTACTGTTGCATATGTCCCCCCAAGAAACCAATCTCCTGCTACACAGTCTCTTAATTACATCTCCGGCTTCGCCCCCAAAACAGAACACATCATAGTTGGAGACGTTAATGTGAACTGGCTTGCCAGTTTGGCTTCCCACGCCAAGGACACCTTTGCTGTGCTGAACTGGACCTGACCCAGCTGATCAGCCAACCTACCAGGGTGAACCCCACTAATGGCTCTAGCACCCTGATTGACTTTCTCCTCACCAACCATCCCCACAGAATCTCTGACCTGGTGGTCCTTCCAGACTCCCTATGCGATCACTCACCCATCCTCTTTTCCTGGTTGTGTCTTCAGCAGAAACCAAACCAAACTATATTGCCCAGTGTCGTCTCCAACCTGGAGGCCTCATAAAACTAAGAAAATACTTAACTCAGTGGGAATGGTCCTCCATCTCCTGGGGCCCTACTATAGATGAAGCCTTTGATTATTTCACCTGTTCTTTTAATAAAGCTTGTGATGTCTATGCCCCACTAGCAAAAGTGCAGTCCAAAAAATGTAATGTCCCCTGGGTCATGCCTGCACTGCTCCAACAGCTAAAGCACAGAGATGATCTCTGGCATAAAGCAGTTGCATCCTGCACACAGGCAGATAGGCAAGCCTATAAAGTGTCTCGTAACAGATGCACTTGGGCCATTAAACAGGCCAAATCGGGCTACTACAAAATTACCCTTGCCTCCTCCTGGGGGAATGCTCGGTTGTTCTGGGACAATATCAAGGAATTCAATGGCAGATCCCGGCTCCCCCCCTACTAACTGTCAACAATGTCCCTACCACCGATCCGCTGGCCATTGCCAACTGCCTCAACTCATCATTCTTTGACTTTAGTGCAGTACTCCCAAATAACTTCTTTGACTCCACTCCTGCAACTCCGCCCCCAAACACCCAGCATCCCCCCCTTCCATCTCAGGGTGATCTCTATGAATGAGGCAAGGCCTTTTCTCATGAAAGCACTCAGTGGCTCTTGCTATTGCAAAGATTCTTTTGATATGAGAATCCTACATCTAGTACTAGATGCAGTCCTTTCCCCACTGACTGACCTCATTAACCACTCCCTAAGTCTGGGCCAGTTCCCCACAGCCTGGAAGACTGCCACAGTCACCCCAATACTGAAGAGTGGTGACAGCACCTCCCCCAATAACTACCATGCCATATCCATTCTCCCACCACTCTCGAAAGCCCTCGAAAAAATTATAGCCACCCAACTCACTGAGTACCTACTTGCTCATAACCTATGTTGCAGGGAGCAGCATGGCTTCAGATCTGGGCACAGTACAACCACAGCTCTCACTGAGTTCTCTAATTTTATTCACTCTGCCCTGGTTAGAAAACACCTAGCTGGAGCTGTCTTCATTGACCTGTCAAAGGCCTTTGATACAGTCTCCCACCCCTTAACTCTTAAGCACACTCCATCACATAGGTCTGTCCCAAGGACCCGTCTCCTGGTTTACCAGTTACCTCACAGCTAGATCACAATGTGTCAAAATAAACAACACCCTCTAAACCACCCTGCCAGTCTGCTCTGGGGCTCCCCTGGGCTCCATCCTTGGCCTTCTATTATTCGTCATCTACCTAAACACTTTGCCCAATTCCTGCTCCAGCAACCTACTACTCTGTGTGGACGATGCGGTTCTTTTTTCCTTGCACCCAGATCCCACAGTATTGCAGTCCTCCCTCCAACACGCATTTAACTAGATTGAAAACTGGTTCATAGACCAAAGACTTGTGGTCAATGTAAAAAAGACAAAGACTATGCTCTTTGCCCCTTTGACAGAATAAGGCCAAGAATGCGCAGCTAACAATCCTCTCCCACTCTCTCCTTCCTCTAGAACAGGTCCATACATATAAATACTTGGGTCTTACATTTGATTCCAGCCTCTCCTTCCATTCACACATTGACACTCTATCATCACCAGCCATAAATGTCCATATAGGCCTATTGTATCAGCACAAGGATTGCCTACCTCTGGAAGCTCTTAATCTGGCTGTCGCCTCCTCAGTCCTCTGCCTAGTCGATTATGGGCTCACTATCTACTCGGCTGCTGACCGCACAGCCCTTAACAAAATCCACCTTGCCATAAACTAAGCATGCAGACTTCTCACCGGGGCAGACAAGCGTACCCATACCTGTACCCTATATGCCCTGACAAATCTCTTTACCCTGGATGAAAGGCTATTTTATCAAACATGTCTCCTCAAAAAGAAAATGCACCTGGGGCTTACCCCCTTGGGAGTTTCTGCCTCTCTCCTATCCATGCCTCGGTGAACACCCGTACTGCCAACTGACAGGTGTGGGCCATCCCAAGGGCTAGAACCTCCTTAGCCCAAAGGTCATTCCCACACAGGGCCCCAGCCTGGTACCATGAACTCCCTTCTGACATCTCCTCCATCTCCATATTAGGACCTTTCAAGTCAGCCCTCAAAGAGCAAATTCTCGCTTCACAGTGCTGCCAATGTACCAGCCAGTGCTGGGTCATCTATCTATCATCTTACAGGACCACCCCGCCACTGAGCTCCTACCGATAGGGCTACCAGACATTACTTATTAACAATGCCTCCTTTGGCTGCACTCACAAGGTATCTGTCTAATTCTCTACTTTGCTGTAAATTTCAAACCTGTTACTCCCTCCCTCCCTCCCTCTGTCAGCAAACTTATTGTTCTCTTGAAAACTGCAAAATACAGCTCTCAGTAACACGTTCAATGCAATGTATAGCTGATTTTGATTCTGCAATATTGTATAACTAAAAAAAACTGTAACCTTTAGCTGCCATTCTATGTCTATATGTATTAAGTGTTTATGTTTGTTTTTCTGATGTGGAGTCTTTGTAAATGAGTCCTTGACTCAAAGGTTGTAATCCTAAAGTCTGTTAAATAAATAAATAAAGTAATTAATTAACTAATAAAGTAAGGGGTCGCTAGGAGAAACATTACTGTGATGAGTAATTTTTTTCCTGCAGTAACTCGGCACAATTTTGCAATATTCTGCTTTCAACCTGATGGCATCTAGTGAATCTAAAATGAGCCTCACAGGATTTCAGAGTATTAAGGCTAAAAGACAAATTCATAAGTGAGCCTTTCTAAGGGTGAAATTGTAAGTGATCAAAACAAGCATTTGTCAATGCCGAACATTCATCTGCAGGTATTTGCAGTGGTGTTTGGCATGTATGGTGCTTTACCCTAATGCCCTGTGCGATTGCTGGTATTTTCACAATAAATTGTCAGCATGACCTTGTTGTTACCCCCATTGTACGCTACATAGGCGGAAACACGTTTTGGGCAGGATGTGAAAAATGACAGCTGTACTGCTCATAAGGAAGTGTGGTAAAATGGCAATGTTGAAAATCTGGAGTGGAAATATTGAAAATTCGCAAACCCTCTGACGTGTGTGGGAACTGTACAACTACAGCTCGTGAAACAATCATTGTAGATTTTTCACCAAATTTTCAACATTGCCATTTAAACCTCTGCTAATGAACGGTGTCACTGTGATTTTCTTACTGTGTGCCATACATTGATTTGCACACCGACTGCATTGTGTACTACATGGGCAGAAAGACGTTTTGGGCAGGATGTGAAAAATGACAGCTGTACTGCTCATAAGGAGGTGTGGTAAAATGGCAATGTTGAAAATCTAGAGTGAAAATATTGAAAATTTGCAAACTTAAGAGCGTGTGTAGGAACTGTACAACGCAGAGTCATAAAACAGTCATTTTTAGGAATTGATTCACCAAATTTTCAGCACAGCCATTTTAAGACCTCTGCTCATGATCAGTGTCACTGTGATTTTCTTAATGTGTCCCATACATTGAGTTCGCTCACCGAGTGCGCCACTGTGCACTACATGGACAGAAACACATTTTGGGCAGGATGTGGAAAATGACAGCTGTACTGCTCATGAGGAGGTGTGGTAAAATGGCAATGTTTAAAATCTGGAGTGCAAATATTGAAAATTCGCAAATGCACGACCTGCGTAGGAACTGCGCAACGCATGCTCGTAAAACAGTCATTTTTAGGAATTTTTGCACCAAATTTTCAACATAGCCATTTTAAGACCTCTGCTCATGAACAGTGTCACTGTGATTTTCTTAATGTGTTCCATACATTGATTTCACACACCGACTGCGCCATTGTGTGCTACATGGGCAGAAACACATTTTGGGTGAGATGTGAAATATAACAGCTGTACAACTCATAAGAAGGTGTGATAAAATGACAATGTTGAAAATCTGGAATGAAAATATTGAAAATTCACAAACTTACAAGCCTGCGTAGGAACTGCGCAATGCACACTTGTAAAACAGTCATTTTTTGGAATTTTTGCACCAAATTTTCAACATGGGGTTTTTGGGACCCCTTCTCATGAATGATGTCACTGTCATGGCATTATTCAAGTCTGAAGTGTGATTTCACGCAGTGACTGTGCAGTGCCTGTGAAATCACCCTTTGGGCCCAAATAGTGCCATGACAGTGACATCATTCATGAGAAGGGGTCCCAAAAAGCCCATGTTGAAAATTTGGTGCAAAAATTCCAAAAAATGACTGAGATATGCAATAAAGTTGAAACCCCCCCATGTAGCCCATTATACAGTTTACCGGCATTTCCTCAGTTCACGGTCGGCTTTGAAGAGTGCAGACGTGTTCCCGGTCCACCGAAGATCATCGTGCCAGAGTCCGGAGGTAAGTATGGGGTGAGGGGTGTGTGGGAGAGCTGGGTGCACAGTGGGTGAGTGCGGGTTGTGGGGGGCTGGGAGGCAGCGCGGAACGTTTTGTTTAACAGGTTAAAAAAAAAGAAGCGTGGGATGTTTGCCATGCTGGGGTGGGCTCCCAGCATGGCAGAAGAATAGCTGGGGGGCCAAGGGCCGGCAGGAGATTGGGCACCCCAGCCGGCAAACTTCTGGCGGGGCGAGGCCGACGGGGATTGGGCACCGTCGGCAAACTAAACTGACCGCTTGCCACACTGGGATGGCTCCCAGCATGGCAGCAGGACAGCTTGGTGGGGGGCCATGGAGCCAATGGGATTGGGCACCCCGTCGACAAACAACATTTGGCACCAAAGCTTTGGGGGGTGGCGTGGCCTTGCAGTGGGGAGGCAGCGTGATGCGGGGGGGTAGCGCTCAGTATGGCAGCAGTGCTTTCCTTTGAAGCAGAGGAACACTGCTGTCATACTGAGCTCCTGCATCCACTGGTGCAGGACCACCACGCCTGCTCAAGGGAGCAGTGCATTGGGTCGGAGAGGCACACCTCCAAGTGTGCTACTCTCCCAAAACGTTCCTTGCACATGTGCGCAAGTGAAAGTAAAAACATAATTGTGTGCCAGAAAAAATATAAGCTGACAAGAATACAGAGTGTAAACTATCTCATTTAGTAAAGAAAGAACCAGTAAAGTACCCACAACACTTTGATACTTACTAGGATCTTCATCAGGGGCTGTGATAACTAGTACACATGCTACAGTACCTTTAAGCAAAATTTCTTAAAGACATAGGGTCATCATTGAATGTAATGCTTGAATAATTCCTAAAATGACCTGTGATTCTCATTAAATCAGCTAAATACTAACAGATAAAGGACAATTATAAATATGTTATAGTTGTTCCCTTATTAGTTATCTTTGTAAAATGTCAATGCCCCAATCAAAATATAGAAAGTGAGTTAGCGATGTACTGACAATTTTAAGTGAGATGCTTTGTGTTTATCATATAGAGTGGCACAGATACATGAAGCTATCTGATTAGCGAAAAAAAAGTCATATTGAATATCCATGTAACTATTCACCATAATTACAGAGATGTACTAGTAAATGCAATTTTTTTAAGAAACCATTTTATAAGTGTAATAAAACTCTTCAGGGATGTGTAATTATGGTCAATATTCACACTTCTTGGTGGTGTGTTTAAAGGCACTAGGCAGCATCTTGTGCCTAAAATCACACAATAGGCATGGAATTACTGGCCCAAAATTACACATACTGTACTGTTATGCCTTATTGCTTTCTTCCTTGATCTAAAGGACTATGACTGAGATGGAAATGTATTTCAGTTCCCTTGTTTGCTCCATTCAGGGCCTTGTTTGAATAAAGATGGACTATTGTACCTCAGGTCATGCTGATGCTGCAGGGAAATGGTGAACTGTTTTCTCATGATTAGCCAGCTAATGAGCAGGAAACTGGTTCAATGGTGGATGAACACCCTGGAGATAGTGTGGTTTGTAACTAGAAAAACCCTACCCTATGACTGCATTGCCCCCATTGGGACTAGCGCAGACAGAGCAAACAATGCAACTGCAAGGCTGGCACTGTTCACATATCCTCACATTTTTAGTTAGAAAAAAAGCTAATTCATGAATCCTAATTTTAGTTTTTGGAATGGCTTTTGAACTTTTCTCTCTGCAGTCCCCATGCAGGAGCAGCCTGCGTTGAAAGATTAATGAGTAGCAGATTGTTAATAGTGAAAAGGAAAGACTCTGACCTCCATAAATTATACATTAAGGCAGGTTTTCTAATGGTTTAAAAGCAGGCAGCTTGCAAAAATACTTAACTCTGTAAGAGCCAACATGCCATATAGTCCCCTAACCACAGAGATCTATGATTCATGGATACACTTTCACCCCTTTAATATCAGATTCTATTCACTGTAAACAATTTCATGCCATCTTGGTATGACACGCCTTCACTGCTTTAAGCAACTGCATGTTCTATGTTTGAAAAAAGCCTCATCAAGTCAATGTGTGATTCATCCATAGATGACTGAACTGTGAACCAGAGACTCCCAGGTGACAAACTCAGCATAGAAGTTATGTTTACTATGGGCAAGATACCCCCCTGCTTCAGCCTTCCCTGCTGTTAAGTGAGGAGTGAAAGTTAGGCACGACTACCCCAATGCACACCCCAATGCCTGTTGGTGTGTGTGGGGGGGGTGTGGGTGGGGTGGTTGGGGTGGTAAATCTAACACCACATTTCTATGCTTTTATCAATGTGCTATGATCCCTAACTGATGCATTAACAGCATTTCTTGCCCTGAATTTCCCTCCTTTTTGATAAAGTGTAATGTACCTGGTAACTGCTATGTGCTGGTGGGAGTGCCGGCCCTCCGAGCCCCGCACTCCCACCAAGCTGCCCATTTGTGCATAATGATATGCATCTGTGACAGCATGGGTCCTCCAGGCCCTGCGCTCCCATTTACACATAACTACAGAGCCATACAGCAGCCCTACAGGGTGAGGAACCTTTGTAACACTAATTTGCTAATATCTCAACAACCTTAGCAACTAGGAAAAAGTTCCAGTGCCATTGTAATCATGACAGAGAGTACTCCACACAATATAGATCAAGCAAATTTCTGTCTCTCATCATTTACAAGATGTGGGCACCAAAATATGCTGAAGAGGCACCCTTGAAACCCTTGTGACACTAATTTGACAGTATCACTGTAACCGTAGCAAGTAGGGAAAAAATTCCACTGCTGATGTAATCTATGATTTCCAAGCTTGTTTCTGCAGATTAGATCTAAGCTACAGGTAGCGAAAACTCCATATGTCACTTTATTTTCAAGATACTCGGACTGAAAGGTGTCATGGGCACCGCAATGTTATCCTATGGGAAATTCTGCAACTTCGGAATGCTGTAACTGTGGGCCACTTGATTGTTTTGGCACCAAACCACCAAAAAGGCACATCTATGGGACCAGGGCTTGCCACCCTGCAAATATCAGCCCAAAAGCCCAAACTGTTTTACTGCAGG
Source organism: Neoceratodus forsteri (assembly GCA_016271365.2). NCBI lineage: Eukaryota > Metazoa > Chordata > Ceratodontiformes > Ceratodontidae > Neoceratodus > Neoceratodus forsteri. The sequence goes on from CM028129.1 coordinate 1,137,907,384, forward strand.
GGGATGGCAAAGATTTACAGATTTTGGGAACAGTTATTTTGCAAATTGTGAAAGTTTCGCAAAACAAATGGCATGAAACTTTTGCATTTGTGAAAGTGTTGAGGCAGTTTTCCCCACAATTTGTAAAAGTACTGGGGCTCTGAGTTTTAAAACAGCATTTCTTGGGGGGTTTACCCCAACATTAAGATAGGGCTGAAATCCTCAGGACCCAACTAGGTAAACCCAACCGTCAATGTTTACTAAGGGGGTCCCAAATTTAAATGCTAGGCATTTTTCTCTCTCACTAACTGAAAAAAAGATGGTGGCAGCAAAAATGTAAAAGGTCCATTTGCGAAAAGAAAATTGCAGTTGTGACACTTCCGTGAGACACATATATTTTTTCCCCATTGACTATAATGGGAAATGTGTTTTTTGAATAACTTTTGAACAGTTTAATATTTTTACACCAAATCTTCAAAAGGCACATCAGTGACCCAAACTGTATCTTCTCTGAATATTTCAGACCAAACAGACAAATCATGTGGGCTGAGGGCACGAACAAAGAAACACACAAAAAGCCTGTTTTCTTTTTGCATTTTTTTGGGCATTCTGCAGGTCCACAATCATACATCCGACTGTAATGCAACTTGCCAGATCCAGAGATTGTTGGTATCACACAGTGCATGCAAAATGTCAGGCAAATCGATCGTATGATAGCAAAGTTATTAAGGTGCAAAATTTGAGGTTTAACATTAAAGTGCTTACTCAACCATAACTATATAAAGGGGGAGGCACTGATAAGCAGCAGGAAAATCCCAGCCTCCCCCTACAAAACAGGGTACTAAATGAGAAAAAGACCAAGGTAGAAAGGTCAGTGGGGGATGCTGCTACAGAAGGTAAAGCCATCAAAAATTGGAGAGCAATGAGTTCCAATGCCCGTAGTCTGGGTAACAAGCTTCCTGAATTAGTGGTCTTGATGGAGGAGGAACATCTGTATATCGTGGCAGTCACAGAAACATGGTACACACAGAACCATGAGTGGGATGTAAGCATACCATGATACACTATCTACACGAGGGACAGGAAGGGTAAAAGAGGAGGAGGAGTAGCTCGCTACATAAGAGAAGGGATCAAAGCAACAGAACAAAAGGGTAAACAGGGAGGAGAAGAAGCACAGTGGGTCAATTTGGAGACAGGCAATGGCACCACAATCTGCACAGGGGTTGTATACAGACCCCCCTCTGAGGGGAAGGAAATGGACAAGGAAATGATAGAAAGTATACTTAGAATGGCAGATAAAGGGGAGGTATTGCTGATGGGTGATCTGAATATGCCAGATGTTAACTGGAGTGCAGTTGCAGCAGCCACTTCTAAGAGTGGGGTTATTCTAGATGCCTACAGGGGGCATGCCTTGAGACAACTAGTATTGGAACCCACTCAAGAGGAGCATTCTTAGACCTGGTTCTCTCAAATGGAGATGGAGAGAGATCACAGATGTAGAAGTGGGTAGCCATCTGGGAACTAGCGACCATCTAACAGTATGGTTCACAATAAACACAGCAATAGAGTCAAGCCATACAAAGGCAAAAGTACTGGACTTCAGGAGGGCTGACTTTGCCAAAAATGGAGTGCCTAAGAATGCACTAGCAAATGGGCAGGAAGGAGGGTGAAAGAACAATGGGGAATAATAAAACTGCCATCACAGAGGTAACAAGCCTTTGTGTGAAGCAAATAAACAAAACAAAACGATGTAAGAAACCACGATGGTTCTCAAAGGAGGTTGCAGTGAAGGTTCAAGAGAAAAAGAATGCATTCAGAAAGTACAAGGAATCACAGAAGAAGCAGGACAGAGAATTGTATCAGTTAAAGCAAAATGAAGCTGGGAAGGCAGTCAGAACAGCAAAGGCCCGAACTGAGGAAAAGATAGTGAACTCAGTTAAGAAGGGGATAAAACCTTTTTTAGGTACATCAGGGAGTGAAGGAAGACTAAGGAGGGATAGTGAGGCTTAATAAAGGGAAGGGGTGGGCAGAGGTGACTGTGAAAAGGCAGAGATACTAAACACATATTTTTGCTCAGTATTTACAAATGAAGAGGGGGAGGTACCTAAAACAAACAATAGAAACACTCTGGATACAGAAGTTGATATCAGCCCATTTACAGAAGAAAGGGTTCTGAAAGAACTCTTAAAACTGAAGGTGGACAAAGCAATGGGGCCTGATGGTTCATCCCAGAATTCTAAAAGAACTAAGGGTAGAACTAGTGACACCACTGACTAGCCTCTTTAACAAATCATGGGAGGATGGGGTGGTACCTGAGGACTGGAGGAGAGCAGATGTGATTCCCCTTCACAAAAGTGTGAGCAGGGCAGAAGCGGGAAACTACAGACCAGTTAGTTTAACCTCAGTGATAGGGAAAATGATGGAATCACTTCTGAAGGAAAGAATTGTCGAGTAACTAGAGGCCAGAGGGTCACAGGATCCAAGGCAGCATGGATTCACAGCAGGAAGGTCATGCCAAATGAATCTAATAGATTTCTTTGACTGGGTGACCAAAGTAGTAGATCAGGGATGGGCTGTGGACATGGCCTGCCTAGACTTTAGCAAGGCATTTGACTCAGTCCCACACAAAAGATTAATATACAAGTTAGTCAGCCTGGGAGTGGGTCCCAAGATGATAGCCTGGGTAAAGAATTGGCTGGAGAATAGGACACAGAGGTAATAGTAAATGGAGTCCACTCTGAAGAAAGGGGGTTACTAGTGGGGTGCACTTGAGGTTCAGTATTAGACGGTCCTCTTCAATGTCTTTGTAAGAGACATTGCAGAGGACTGGAAGGAAAAAGTATGTCTCTTGCAGATGACACAAAGATCTGCAACAGAGTTGATTCACAAGGTGGTGGAAAGGATGAGAAGGGACTTGGCAAGGTTAGAGGAATGGCCAAATGTATGGCAGCTTAGATTTAATGCTAAGAAGTGCAAGGTAATGCACCTGGGAAACAAAACCCAGGGGAAGAGTATACAATGGGGTTGAGATACTAACAACAACAAAAATGGAAAAGGACCTGGGGGTAGTCATATCAGATGACTTAAAGGTGGGCAAGCAATGTGAGAGGGCAGTAAGGAGTGCTGGGGGGATACTGGGATGCATAGGGAGAGGCATCACCAGTAGAAAACAGGAAGTTGTTATCCCTCTGTACAGACAGCTGTTGAGACCCCATCTGAGTACTGTGTACAGTTCTGGAGACCCAATCTCTGCAAGGACATAGACAAGATGGAAACTGTCCAGAGGAGGGCAACTAAAATGGTGCAGGGTCTGCACCAGAAGACATATGAAGAGAGACTAAAGGAGCTTAATATGTATAGCCTTGAGGAAAGGAGGGAGAGAGGGGACATGATAGAAACATTCAAGTACCTCAAGGGAATCAACAAAGTCCAATAGGGTAGCATCTTTCAAAAAAAGAGGTGTGCAACAGCAAGGGGGCACAATTTGAAGATAGAGGGGGCGGCTCAGAGGTAATGTAAGGAAGTATTTTTTCACAGAGAGGGTTGTGGATGCATGGAATGGCCTTCCGGAGGAGGTTGTGGAGCCAAAAACAGTGGTTGAATTCAAGCATGCATGGGACAGCAATAAGGCAATTCTAGGGGGTGGGGGTAGAAAGAAGTAGGCTGCTGGTTAACTAGGATCTACAGCTTATCCATTAGGTAGGGAAATGGGCAGACTGGGTGGGCCAAGCGGTCCTTATCTGCCGTCAAATTCTATGTTTCTATGTTTCTATATGTGTATATGCAATGGGGGTGAGGATAAAAAGTGACAAATAACAGCAGTATTTCTGGCTGGTCAGATCAACAGTGAAAATATCGCATTTATCCTCACTGTAGGTCATTTATCCTCACAGTAGGTCATTTATCCTCACTGTGGCTAATAACCAGGCACTATGTGCACTTCACCACAACTGCTCACAAAGCTTTTGATTGGTGGGAGCATGCAGCATGAGCAGCACAATCAGAGTGCACCTGCTCACTTGCATGTCAGCTCCCACTGTCAGTTTCATTTCTCTCCAGCACCACACAGAACAGTTTCATTTTCTCCCCTCTTCTTTCACTGTAACTTATTTAAAAAAACCAAAAACTTTCAGCTTCACACAATATTACATTTCTCCTAAAGGTCAAAAATAACACACAAAATTCACTAAATTATTTTCATTGTCTCCCCCACCCCATGTTCTTTCACTTCAAATATTAAAAAAAAACTTTTAGCTTCACACAAAAGTTCACTTCTTTCAAACCCCAGCACACAAAAAAGCAACCAACTCTCTCTTTTTTACTCTTACCACTCTCCTCAGCAGCACAGTGGCACAGCACATCTCTCTAATTGGCTCTCAAATGAAACAAATCCCAACACCACACTTCAGGATGCCACCACATCTTTCCGATCGTCTCTCTAGTTCAACTAATGCTGACACCACAGAACTCATCCCCAGACTCTCCCTTAGGCTGCACCGTTCTCTACATTTCTCTCGTATGCTGCCACAATCTACGCTATAAGTCTTCTTTACACAACAACGTCCTGATGCAAAACTTCAGTTTTACAGAACAGAACGCTCGGTCATCTGGAAACAAAAAGAAATGAAGACATACTTATTTTTAAAAGATGAAAATTACACTGATGAAAAAAGTGGCCCATTGCATAAATGGAACATACAGTGCCTCCATCAAAAATATCTCAGGTATTTTTCCCTCAAGCAGTGTGACCTACGGCATCACTCATGGTTTCGCCATTCTTGATGTCAAAGGTCAAACTGTATTCAGGGAAAATATCAGAGGTATTTTCAATGGGGGCATTGCATATCCATATATATATATATATATATATATATATATATATATATATATATATAGATATATATTAGAGCAAAAATCTCCATTTAATACATTAGTTAGAGTTGTTCCATACTTACGAAAGTAGGAAATTCAGTGTTAGGGTTGAAAACCCTTGCACCTATAGCCGCCCACCAACTGGCATCAGGGTGTGCATTGGGGTCATCGGTCATAACTCTCACCCCATCACATGTGAACAAGCTGAGGCATGGGAGAATGGGGTGAGGAGTTGGGACCCGTGTTAACTAGCAGCTGCAGATTGGGAGGGTGACTGAGGGGGAGCTGGGGGTTTCAACCCGACACTGAATTTCCCCACTTTTGTTGGTGGAACAACCCAATGATGCATTAAATGGAGGTTTTTGCCTCTAATTTCCCTTCTTTTTGAGAATGAGGACTATAAATAGTGAATGGAATGCTCTCACCACATGATTTTTTGTGACATAGTAAAGGTCACAGCAACACAAATGCAAGTGGTAATGGTTATGCACATGGTGACACAAACATAAATTGTAAATCAAGCATTAATAGAAATGTAGCTGCAAAGTGATGCCAAAGCAAACAATCACGAAAATGGAGACTCAAGCACATACAGAAAAGCAACTGGTAACGCTCAAGGTCATAGTATCGCTATTGTAAATGCAAATGATAACTGTAACAGCAACAATACCGTGAAAGGAAACAGAAACGCAAACGCAAGCATGTACGGAAAGGCAAACCATAACACGCACGGTGAAGGTACCGCAATTGTAAATGCAAATGGTAATGGTAACAGCAACAATAATGCCAAAGAAAACAGAAATGCAAATGCAAACGTAGGCACATATGGAAATGCAAACTGTAATGCACATGGGCACGGGAATGCATTTGGAAATGCAAATAGTAATGGTAAGAACAACGATGATGCAAAATGAAAGACAAACGCAAAAGAAAACAGAAGGGCGGTCACCAACAGAAATGGTAATTCACATGGTGATGCTAAGCGAAAAACAAACACAAACACTTGTGGAGAAACAAATGGTAACAGTAGCGCAAATGCAAATAGAAACGTAAAGGGTAACACACATGATGGCGTACATGGGAACGATAATGCAAACAGGCATGGAAACACAAGTGGAAAGCCTACATGTAACAGTAACTGGAGCACACACTGTATTTTTCCCCAAAAGTTCCATTGAAAACCACAGTGAAAACAAAGAATGTATGCATAATAATGGGCCTCAGAGCAAAAAATGAGCAGTTGTAATACTAAAATGGTAATATCTCAGTAAGTGTACGACGTAGAAGAAAAATTTAAATTTCACATGATTCATGGGTTTCCTGGCTAGGTTTTCCCTAAATGCCATGAAGAAAATTTCGTATCTCACACTGTTTCCAAGATACGAGCCCTAAAAGGCACGGCAGACACTACCATGTTAGTCTATGGGAAAAAAAAGTCAACTTTGGAGTACTGTAACTTTGATCCATGCAATATTTTGTCACCAAACTACCAAAAGGCACATCTGTGAGATATTGGCTACCTTCCCTCTATATTTCAGCCCAAAAGACCAAACCGTTTTTTTGCACCAGGGTGGCAAAGGATTCTTGTCATTTTGGTCATGGTCTAGAAAAGCAGTGTCATGATTTGCGATACCTTTCACAAAAATTTGTGAAAGTATCACAAGTGCGACACTGCTTTTCCCAGAAATTTGAAAAACATATTTATGGGGTGTTTAACCCCAAAATAAAGACATGGCTAGCATCCTCAGGGCTTGAATAGGTAAACACAAAAATAATTATGTCCCTAGATGGTCCCAATTTTAAATGCCAAGCATTTCTGTGATCAGTAATTGAAAACAAAATGGTGGATTTGCGACACTACTAGGGCCATTTGTGACACTAATAAGTGTATTTGCGAAAGTGTCAAACTTTTTGTTAACTTTTCTCATTGACTTATAATGGGAACTTGTTTTTTTAATAACTTTTGAACCGTTTAATATTTTTTCACAAAATCTTCAAAAGGCACATCGGGGACCCTGGCCGCATGTTCTGTGAAGTTTTTGGACCAGTCATGTAAACCTTGCGACCTGTAGGCACGAGCAAAGAATGCGCAAAAAACATAATTGTGTACATGAATGTTGCTAAATAACTCTGCAGCTGTACAACTGACCGGTACAAAAGTTGGCAGATGCCAAGATCTATGGGTATGCCTTGTGCCTGCCAAATGTCAGACAAATCTGTTGAATGGTGGCAAAGTTATTAAGGTGCAAAGTTTCACCATTTAACCTTAAAAGGGGTACTCAACCCTAACTAGGGTAGCACGGTATATATATATATATATATATATATATATATATATATTATAGTGGTTCGGAAGTGACACTATAGTTAGGACTGAGTCCGACAATACAACAACTGACCAAGCAAGACTTAAGTCACGTTTAAAGCATATTTATTATAAATAATGTTAACACCTTTAAAAGCATCAGTGAGATATGAAATGGTGGTGTTTGGAGAGCAACATTGCAGTTACCTTTTAACGTTATTTATAATAAATATGCTTTTATGGTGACTTAACTTATGTTTTGTTTGGTCAGTTGTTGTGTTGACCGACTCTTACCACTCTTTTGACTTTACTTTGTGTCTGCCACCATCAAATAGTCCTATCACAGCCACCTTAAGGGTGCAACAAATAGGACTGAGTAGGTAATTTAATGTTAAACCTCAAATTTTGCATTTTAATAACTTTGCAACCCTTCAACAGATTTACATGAAATTTGGTATGTGCTGTCTCGTGGGGTGGGTCTCTTGATGTACCAAGTTTTACTTTGATCAGATTTGCAGATTTCATGCTGTGTATAGTGAAACAACTGTAAAAGTCACATTTTTTCACCTGTTTTAGCTGTTTTTTTCCTCATCACCTGTGGCCACACCATTTGGAATTGTGGTCTGAAATTTGCAGGGCGGAAAGAGCTTGCTCCAAAGAATAAAATAGCATTGGTGTAGTGAAACAATATTAATCTGTTCCAAAGTTAGTAAATTTAGAATTTTTGGGTTCTGAGAATGCTCAGTTCAGTCTTTTGGATAGTTGCATGGTGCGAAAAGGCATTTAGGGCTCACAAAAAGGGATTATGACAGCTTACAAAAAGGAATTCATTAAATTCCTCTTTGTGAGAAAAAAATTCCCTTTTCACGAGCCACCATCTTGTTTTCATTTTTCCAGTTCAAATAAAATGTTGTAACTTTACAAAGGGATGTTTTCTGCAGACATACACACATGGATTTTATTAATGTGGACATCCTTTACAGTTCTCTGCCTTTGGTTTACTTTACTGTGGCACCAGAATGTTTATTTTTGATTTTTAATATCCCTTTTCGTGACTCGTTTCTGATCCCTTTTTGCGATGCAAAAAGAGATTTTGACACCTCAGGAAAAGAGATTTTGACTGGTTATGAAAAGGGATTGGGTTTTCAGACCAGATGCCCTGTGGATAATCCCTTTTTGTGATCCAAAAAGGGATTTTGACACCTCACGAAAAGGGATTCATTTTCCAAATCCCTTTTCATGAGCTGAATCCCTTTTCATGAGCTGTCAAAATCCCTTTTCACATTGTGAAAAAGTTTCTATCAGGACCAATAGGTCACACAATTGCAAAAAGGGATTTTGACAACTCGCGAAAAGGGATTCGGCTCACAAAAAGGGAATTTAACAACTCACAAAATGGGATTAATTTTTCAAATCCCTTTTCATGAGCTGCCAAAATCCCTCTTTGTGAGCTGAATCACTTTTTGTGAGGTGATTTCCCACAGGACCATCTGGGCTGACAACTCAGATCCCTCTTTGTGAGGTGTCAAATCCCTTTTCACATTGCAAAAAGGGATAACCCACAGGGCCATCTGGTCCCACAGACACAAAAAGGAATTTTGACATCTCTCAAAAAGGGATTTGGCTCATGAAAAGGGATCTTGACAGCTCATGAGAAGGGATTTCTGAAGTTTACTGTTTCTTTGCCACTTCAATGCAAAAAAACGGTTTGGAATTTTGGGGTGAAATTTTCAGGGTAGAAAGGGCTTGCCCCACAGATGTGACTTTTGCTGGTTTGGAGATACAATTAAAATTGCTTCCATAGTTATAACATTTTTGAAGCTTGGAAATTTCCAATTGGATAAGATTGTGGTGGATGCAGTATCTTTCAGCGTCTATGTCACGAAAACAGTTTGAGATATTGATTTTTCACTAAAGGCAGCTATACTAAGCATGCATGCAGGCTTTCAGGATATGATTACAGCTGTGGTGGATATTTTTCCAAGGTTGCTATGGTCACTGAGATATTGTGCCATTTGTATCACAAGGGTTACTTGGAATATCTCTAGGTCTGAGCTGTATCTCTACACTTATGAGTAGGTGCTCCCACAGGGAGATGGCAGTTCTTTAAAATGCCTCTACAGTTATGGATAGATGGGAGAGCAGGTCTCATAGGGCCCCACACTCCCACAAATGGATACCATTATGGAGTGATGGGAGTGTGATGGGAGTGCAGGGCCCAAAGAAACCTGCACTTCCACAGGGAGATGCAACTACAGCACACTATAGACTGATGGGAGTACAGGGCATGGAAGTCCCTTTGCTCCCACAAACATCAATCAATCAATCAATCAAAATCTTTATTTATCCAGGTGAACATCATTGAGCAGAGCTCTTTTACAAGATGGACCTGGTTAGAACAGGGTCTGGTAACATCCATCATAAAAACATACAAATACATGTAAATAAGTATATAAACACAAACACAATGGTGCAGTAATGGGGGAGTCAAATGATAAAAGGTAGACAAGGCAAGCCATAACAGAGGACAATTCAAATACAAGGGGGCAGGCCCACCATTGAACCATGCAACTGTATATAAACCATGTTCTCTGTATAGAAGTACCAGTTAGTTCATTTACCAGGGGCAGTCACTAGTACTAGCCATGAAAATGGCTTGGAGACCCACCAACTAATGGCAGATGGGGTACCAGGAGGGGTATGTAAAATGTAAGCAAAGGATAAACATTGTGAGAAGTGAAGTCCCAAGGATAGGTCGGTAGAACTGATGCGGCAGTGGGGGCCTATGGGGAGAGGGAAAGGGGAGTTAGGACTTTTATAGTATGATTGCATGTAGATTGTGGATGAGTGCAGTATAGAGTTGTGAAAAGAAGGTTGGAGAAAGTGGGAAGATAGACCAGTATTAAAGGGAGAACAGAGGCATCAAGGTGTTACATGAAAGCATGATGACAGACCAGGGCCAAGGAGGAGACAAGCACTAGAAGTAATTCATTCATGGTTAAATGGTACAGGTTAGCATGATGACAATTCATGGTCATGGGAAACAATTGCACTGATCATTTCTGAGATGTGAATATAAGAGCTTGAAAGATGAGATGCCAATGAGTGACCTCGGTTTCAGTTTTTTTTGCAATTTATTCCACAAGAAGGGCAGTGTAAAGCTTATAGCAGCCCTGCCATAGCGAGAGTTAACTTTGGGAACCATCAGTAGGAGAGAACTGCAACTTCTCAGGGTGTAATTGCCTACTGGTTTTATAGGAAGACAGATTGTAATGTATTGGGGCAGTTTTTTGGAGATGGCTGTCAGGGTCCATAAAGCTGCATTTTTATCATGCCTGAATTGAAGAGAACTCCACCCCACTGATTGATATAGTGAGCAGTGGTGAGTGGAATAAGGCAGGCCTGTGATGAACCTAAAAGCTCTATGATATAATGTGTCAAGTTTGGTGAGGTAGGAAATGGGACAGTGACTGTAGAGGATGTCAGCATAATCTATCAAGGATAGAAAGGTTAATTGTACCAGCTGTAGTTTGACATCTCTAGTTAAGAAGCGGGCTATCCTAAAGAACAGGCCAAGTCTCTGTTGTAATTTTTTGAGTAATTCTTCAACGTGCTCTATAAAGGAGAGCCTATGGTCCAGCCATATTCCCAGGTATTTGAATTTAGGGACAAATTCCAACTTCTCGCCAAGAATTGTAGTAATCTGTGGCACAGGATCTGATAGGGCTGAATTTACCATTTGGGCAGAGGGAGAAAAGAGCATTGCTTTTTTTTCTTGGTCTTAAGTAATAGTTTTTTGCTTAGGAGTTGGTGTTGCAGAAGGTTGAACTCAGATTGAAGGTCATTACACACAGATTGTAATGACGGGTGGCTTACATAAAGAACTGTGTCATCTGCAAACAGATGAATGTTGGCCTTAGTTATGCTTTCATCAATATTGTTGATGTATATTGCAAATGAGATCGGTCCTAAGATAAAATTCCTGGGGAACACCTCTTAGGAAAGGTTTGAGAGTTGAGAGATCTCCTTCCACTTTCACCTGCTGGAAATGATCAGAGAGGTAGTTGTTGAACCACTGTAAAATAATGGGTCAGCACCTAGTGAGGTCAGGGATGAGAGTAGCAGAGAATGGTCGACAGTGTCGAAGGCCTTGCTCAGGTCCAAGAATATGGCGCAGGTGTAATTCCTGTTGTCTAGCTCTCTTTGCCAGCCATTAGTCACTTTGGCAAGTGCTGTGATGGTGCTATGTTTAGCTCTAAACCCTGATTGGACAGAATTAAGCAGGTTATTAGCTTCTAGATACTGCCTCAGCTGGTTACTTATGACTTTTTCCAGTAATTTTGACAAGACCGGAAGAATCGAAATTGGTCTGTAATAAATTTAGATCACAGAGATTTCCAGACTTGAACAGGGGTATGATGTGCGCTGTTTTCCATATTGAAGGAATGGATCCTTGAGTTAATGATAGGTTAAATAAATGGGTTACGGGCATGGCTAACACATGGATGGCCATCTTCAAAAAATATGGGTCAAGGGTATCAGCACCAGCACTTTTTTTTACATCCAGTTTTAGCAATAGGTCTTCAACTTCTTTCAGAGTAGTAGGACACAAGGAGAAGACTGAATTGGTGACGCTAGGATCTGCATCTTGATTATCCAGCTGAGAGTGTATCAGATTTGCAGGGGAATTGTCAAAGGCTAAGCCTGCAGTCGCAAAGTGATTATTGAAGGCATCCAGAACTTTCAGTCTGTCACTAATGGTGTTATTGTTTGAGGAGATTTCATCAGGTAGTGAGCCACCGGAAGTGTGACCAGACAAGTCCTTGACGGTTTTCCAAAATTTTGTAGGATTTTTGGAGGCAGAGAGAAATTCAGAATGATAGTATGCATCTTTTGTATCTCTAACCATTCTAGTACATGAGTTTTGTGCCCTTTTGAACTTGCACCAGTCCGCAGCAGACTGGGTTTTGTGTGCTTTTTTCCATAGGTTATCTCTTTCAGTCAATGCAGATTTTAATAATGTGTGAACCATCTACATGCATTTTTGCTATTACCTTTAACTATAGGGGCATATTTATTTAGGCGTCTAGGATAATTTTGCTGAATATGTCAAATGCTGATTGCATGTTTTTTGCCAAATAGAACTCTTGCCAATACAAGGAGTGTTTCAGTTCATTTATGTAGGCAGTGAGATCAAAGTTCCGTCTAGATCTCTTGGCAGCAAACTTCAGTGAAGTAGTAGGTTTGTTGCTTGATCTTATGCAAGCAATAAATGAGTGATCGCTGATATCACTGAAGAAGGTGCCAGCAAAGTAGAAGAGATGTGGTTTATTCACTAGGATAACATCTAGCAGGGAGCTGTTATCCACGTTCTTTTTATTTACTCATGTTGGTTCAAAAATAAGTTGCGATAATCCATGGGTGTCACAGAAAGCTACGAGAGGAGTGGCAGTTTTAGATAGCCAGTCTAGATTAAGATCCCCAAGAATAATTATTTCAGAGGATTGTTGTTCGATGATATTATTCAGATGAGGTAACAATTGTAGATCGGCAGAAGGAGGTCTATAGCACCCTATGATACATACTTTTTTTTTTTAATTTAGTTGTTCAACCAGGTATAGCACACTAAGCTGAAAGCTTTTTTACAGGAGCGACCTGGGAGCACAAGGAGTGACTTGCTCAGGGTCACACAGTTTGCAAGTGGAAGCTGTGGGATTCAAACCCAGGTCTGGTCTGCTGGATGTCACCAGATTTGCAGCTCAGAGCCTTAGACCACTGCGCTTTACTGCCTCCAAAATGTTGAAGTGTGAGAGATGGTGACTTGAAGAGACAGATATTCATAAGCAATTGCAACAGATAAAGCACTCAGACAGGATGCTGTATATCTATCCTTGACATAGATGGCAACCCCTCCACCCCTGGAGTGTCTGTCAGCTCTAAATAGTAAATAGTTAGGGATATTGACTTCCCTGTCAGAGGTGGCCGGTCTAAGCCAGGTTTCTGAAATGACTAGGATGTCTGGTCAAGTATGGAGGACCCAGGCCTGGATCATGGAGAACTTTTTTAACAGACTGCATGAATTAATGTGGAGGAAACTCATGCCTTTTAGTGTGGCAAGGTCAGAGGCGATGTGATTGCAGCTGGTGGCCCCTGATTGAGCTGCACATTTCCTGAGCACAGGAGAAGAAGGAGTAAAAGTTTTCTTAGAGTGGCGATAGTAAGCTTTGTACTGGTAACCCCTTTATGTCATTGTGGGCCATCATCCTGGTGGGTGCGCCCCAACATTTTTTGCCTTTCCCACTAAGGGTGGCAGAGACGAGTACTCTGACTGCAATCTGTAGAGGTGACACCTCTATGATGCTGGTGGAAGTCATAAGCTGAGGTGGTAATTTATTTTGTGTACCAGAGTTAAAGGTAATACGAAAATAGTGTTAAAGAATTGGGGAGTTGAAAAGGCATATATCCATGTAGGGACAGAACTAGTTACAGAGCAGATCAGATTAGTATCCACAGTAATAAAGGCTTGAGGTGGCATATATTGGGCATGCGATATGAGATAGAAGAAGGACCAGAACAGGATCCATGATTTGACACACATAGTGGAATAAGGATGGGTGGGCTAGAGAGGAGTGAGCTAGAAAGTTGGGGTGGGGTTTATGTGTATTTAATCAGGACTGGGGTTGGGTGGGTGGGCGAAAAAATTGGCAGCTAGGGCTCCCTTCCTGGAGGTAATCAATCCCTGAGGGCACGTCCGTACCTGCATTTCTGTGAGGGGTTGGTGGCTTCAGACCTGGACTGCAGGTGGCAGTCTGGCAGGTCGGGTTCATCAGATAACCATGGCTGTGGCTTCCAGACTACCTGGAAGGAAAAGGCAGAGGAGAATTAAATAAGAAAGTCAGAGGGGATGGGGCTGCTCATGGAGCTAAAAAGAAATACAGGCTGGCTTAAACGGGGGGGTGGGTGTTGCAGACCAAGATGTTAGGCAAGGTGCCTCCAAGTCTGAGTGAGCAATAACAGAGCTATTTTAAACACAATACCAGCGTAAAAAGGTGAAGGGGGGTTTCAAAGGCCTGAGCTGAGATCGCTACTGGTCTTATGAGGAACACAATACAGGCATTTACATTAAATCAGAAAACTTCAGCTGTAAAATACAAACAAGACAGTTTTAACAGAAAACATAATCTAGCACAATATAATCAAACATTAACAGTGCAGAGCTATATGGAGCCAGTCGGAGTGCTCCTGGGGCTGACTGCAGCCAGTGGGCCACAGCAGTAGAAGACTCTGGATTTAAACCTAGAGACAACTGTCCTCATGTAAAGAAAGCAAATATTGGCAGCTAGGGTTCCCTCCCTGGAGGTAATCAGTCCCTGAGGGCAAGTCCGTACCTGTGTTTCTGTGAGGGGCTGGTGGCTTCAGACCTCGACTGCGGGTGGCAGTCTGGCAGGTCGGGTTCATCAGAAAACTATGTCTGTGGCTCTCAGACTACCTGCGTTTCTGTGAGGGGATGCTGGCTTCAGACCTGGACTGTGGGTGGCAGTCTGGCAGGTCGGGTTTGTCAGAGAACCACAGCTGTGGCTCTCAGACTACCTGTGTTTCTGTGAGGAGCTGGTGGTTTCAGACCTGGACTGTGGGTGGCAGTCTGGCAGGTCGGGTTTATCAGAGAACCATGGCTGTGGCTCTCAGACTACCTGCGTTTCTGTGAGGGACTGGTGGCTTCAGACCTGGACTGCAGGTGGCAGTCTGGCAGGTCGGGTTCATCAGATAACCATGGCTGTGGCTTCCAGACTACCTGGAAGGAAAAGGCAGAGGAGAATTAACTAAGAAAGTCAGAGAGGATGGGGCTGCTCATGGAGCTAAAAAGAAATACAGGCTGGCTTAAGCGGGGGGGGGGGTGTTGCAGACCAAGATGTTAGGCAAGGTGCCTCCAAGTCTGAGTGAGCAATAACAGAGCTATTTTAAACACAATACCAGTGTAAAAAGGTGAAGGGGGGGTTTCAAAGGCCTGAGCTGAGATCGCTACTGGTCTTATGAGGAACACAATACAGGCATTTACATTAAATCAGAAAACTTCAGCTGTAACATACAAACAAGACAGTTTTAACAGAAAACATAATCTAGCACAATATAATCAAACATTAACAGTGCAGAGCTATATGGAGCCAGTCAGAGTGCTCCTGGGGCTGACTGCAGCCAGTGGGCCACAGCAGTAGAAGACTCTGGATTTAAACCCAGAGACAACTGTCCTCATGTAAAGAAAGCAAATATTGGCAGCTAGGGTTCCCTCCCTGGAGGTAATCAGTCCCTGAGGGCAAGTCCGTACCTGTGTTTCTGTGAGGGGCTGGTGGCTTCAGACCTCGACTGCGGGTGGCAGTCTGGCAGGTCGGGTTTGTCAGAGAACCACAGCTGTGGCTCTCAGACTACCTGTGTTTCTGTGAGGAGCTGGTGGTTTCAGACCTGGACTGTGGGTGGCAGTCTGGCAGGTCGGGTTTGTCAGAGAACCACAGCTGTGGCTCTCAGACTACCTGTGTTTCTGTGAGGAGCTGGTGGTTTCAGACCTGGACTGTGGGTGGCAGTCTGGCAGGTCGGGTTCATCAGAGAACCATGGCTGTGGCTCTCAGACTACCTGCGTTTCTGTGAGGGACTGGTGGCTTCAGACCTGGACTGCGGGTGCCAGTCTGGCAGGTCAGGTTCATCAGAGAACCACAGCTGTGGCTCTCATACATACATACATATGAGGGTAAGATTACACTTTCTCAAAAAGTAAAGAAATTCACTGCAAAAAAACTTTGTTAATGAAACAGTTAGGGTTGAAGCCACAAAATTAGGGAAACGAGGTGTTAGGATTTCGAACCCTACCACCCTACCCTGCTCCCACCCTCCACACATCAACAGGCATCAGGGTGTGCCTTGGAGTGATTGGGCCTAATTCTCACCCCATTCTCCTATACTGTACCATCTCAGCTTCCTTACACATGGGATTGGGTGAGAGTTAGGCCCAATGACTCCAAGGCACACCTGACCTCAGGTGTGTGAGGAATAGGCGAGGTGAGGTGAAGTGAGGAGTGAAATCGATGGGTTCAAAACCCTAATGCCTCATTCCTACTTTTTGCTTCAACCCTAACAGATGCATTACCATAGTTTTTGCAATGAGTATATATATATATATAATTGCAAAAAACTACTTTATTGCATCAGTTAGGGTTGATAGCATAGCGACAAAAGTATGGAAATGTGATGTTAGGTATACCACCCCTACTGGCATATGGTTGAATCATCGTGGTTCAATTAACCACGGTCAAAATTAAGCGCCAATGTCCTCAAAATTTAATCTTGTTACCGGTACAATAGGTAGCGGGCACAATGCAGCCACCGCAACCAGATGCCCACAACATTCTGTCTGCTGATGTATTACGACAATCTTAAAAAGTGATCAGTGGCTGTGCAAGGTAGTTTCTTACCTGCTTCCTAGTTTGTTGGCTAGTTGGTTGTGCCACAAAACAAATCTTCCCCAGTTCCTCTTCTGAATTCTGGTGATATGAATCAATATTTCTCATAGTGTGTCACAAAACTGGAAAGCACCTGTGTACTGTAGCACTGTCACATAGCTACTTGAGCCAACGATTCCAGAGCATTACATTTCATTTGCCATGGAGTATGTACCTACATAGAAGGGCAAGCAGAAGCTTGCACTAGATAACTTTCTTTATACCAAAGAAAAAGATGGTGCTGATGCCAAGATTATATGGCAATGCGAGAACCGAACCTGCAGAGTATGCCTGCACACTAAGGGTGACTCCATCGTCATTCCACCTACGGAGCATTACCATGCCCCTGTTCATGGTAGGGTGGAGGTGCTCATGGCTTGTGTGAATATGTGACAAGGAGTCTGTGATTCAGAGGAGTCAACCAGAAACATAGTTCATTCAGGGCTACAAGACATTGCAGTAAGGCATGCTACCTGCTGCCATCCCAGGAAACCCTGAGGCAAGATGTACGTCACCACAGGCAGCATGGTGGCCAAAATAATAATGATGTATTGCAGTACTTGGAAACTATTGGTGAGGATCCCTATTTGTGAGTCAATGAAACTGACATGTTAATATTTGCTAGTGACCCAGACCTGAAAGTCCTTAATGAAAGTGAGCACTGGTTCTGTGATGGGACATTTTCAGTTGCCCCACATGAAGATGACCAACTGTAAACAGTGCATGCGCTGGTCCATGGTGTGAACTGGCCCTGTGTTTATGCCTTCCTGCCAGGCTGTAGTGAAGCTATATATAGAAGGTTTTTTATACACCTATAAACCTTGCTTGGGGAGCAGTTAACATGAGTTAGCATCATGATTGACTTTGAAATTGCAGCTATCAATGTATTATCAGAAACAGTGCCACATGCTGAGCTGTCAGGCTGCAACTTTTATCTCGGACAAGCACTATGGCATACAGTACTGCAAGAGGGTATGCAGAAAAGGTACATACATGACGATAAATTTGCACACAAAGTGCGATGTATCTTGGGACTAGCATTTATACCAGTTGACAGCATGGAAAGGTGCTATGAACTGCTTCAGGTCGGCCCCAGGTTTGAAGATGTTGAATGTCTGATGGATTACTTTGTGGATAATTACATTGGGTGATTGACAAGGAACCATAAATCAAGACGGCAGCCAAGGTTCCCCATAATGTTTTGGAATCAGTATGCCTGAGTCATAAATGATTTGTTGAGAAGCAACAATGTGCTTGAAGCATGGCACAGTTCATTTTCTTGGACCATATCTATCAGCTACCCTACCCGTGCTTGCTTAGCGAGGAAATTAAGGCAGGAGCAGCACACAGTAGCATTACAGAGGAGACAAATAAATCTTGGCCAGCAACCGCCGAGAAAGCATGCTAAATACATACGGGTCAACAAAGTGTTTAACTCAATCTGCACTGATTTCGCTTCTCAAGACCCCAAGCAATACATATTGGTTATAGCCGCAGTAGTTGAAATAAATGTTGACTAGATTTGATACAATAAATAATAAAGTATTTTAAAATAGAGTTAAGCACTGATTTGCACATTTTGCATGTTTTTTAAAGAATGGAGTTTGAACAACTCTTGCACTGTAATTATGCTATGTTTTGCACATTCAAAATGCCTTTAAATAGTCTGCAAATTTTGTACATTGTTAGTCGTAGCACAATACAACTTTTAAACAACTCTTGCACTTTAAATATGCTACATTTTGCATATTTAAAATGCCTTTTAAGTACTCTGCATATTGTTAATCGTAGCACAATAAGGATTTGCACAACTTTGCACTGAACCTCCAATCCTCTGTCCTGCTGGAGATGAGCTTTTAAATAATTTAATAAAGACTGATGAATTACTCCAAAAAAACTGTGTCTGTATTGATTGTCGTTGCACACTGGACGTGTTCTCCAGGGAATGTTTAGAATGTAACACTGTTGGTAACGGAAGTAGAAAGGGAGAAGGAACTTGAAGGAGAAGTAGCAGTACTAGCAGGTAACATTGTTAAACAACTGCAACGTTTTGTCTGCCGACAACTTAATTTATGCGGCAAGATATACTTGTGACCTGTGTTGGCAGCGACTGTGTGAATGGCATTATTTTGTCCGCATGGCATTTTGACTGTGACAATATGTCTGGGGGACTGAATGACCATACACACCCCAACCCCCTCCACCTTCCACATACCAACAGATGTTGGGGTGTGCCATGGGGTTGTCAGGCCTAACTCTCACCCCATTCCATGTGTAAATAAACTGACATACTACAGTATAGAAGAATCGGGTGAGAGTTAGGCCAGATGACCTGATGGTACACACCGACATCTGTTGGTGTGTGGAGGGTGAAGGGGTTGGGTGTGTGGTGGTAGGGGTGATTACCCTAACATCACATTTCCATACTTTTGTTGCTGTGCTATTTATTTATTTTTTTTATTTTACTTTGACCGCAGTTTGGAAAATCTTTGAGCCATAGGCTCATTTACAAAGGTACCTTGTCACAGTAAGGCAAAAGAAAATACACAGTACAACAGTAACTTAAGACAGCAGTAAGTACATAGAATACAACAAGCTGGTACAGGCAGGATTGATGCAAACAATAACAGAGTTAGGTTATCAACCCTAACTGATGCATTAACAAAGTTTTTGTCAATGAATTTTCCTTCTTTTTGAGAAAGTGTAATGTAACTGGTAACTGGTATGTGTTTGTAGAAGTGCAGGCCCTACGGGCTCTATGATCCCTTCACATTCTCAGTTTTTTGACATAATGGTATATGTATGTGTGAGTGCAAGACCTCTGGGCCTTGTGCTGTCACTCACACAAGTACGGAGCCATACAGCAGCCCCATAGTACTGAAAAGGAACCCTTGTAACATTTACTTGGCAATATCTTAGGAATCACAGCAACTATGAAAAATATTCCACTGCAGTTGTAATCATGACTTCAGAATAATAGTAGACTGCGAGCTGCACACTCAGGCAGAATTGATAGACCTATAGACCTTTATCTGCTGGCATTTTCATATGTTTGTATGTTCGTAAGCACAGGTACCACAAAATCCATGATACCAAACATGCAACAGTAGTTCTATCTGCAGAAGCACAGGCCCCTGAGGGGCCTGCACATCTTCATCCACAAATGTAAAACATACATGCTAACTTCTGGCTTTAGAAGATCAGACTCTTGCTGGGCCAGTAGTTATGCAGCCAGAGGTGGTGTTGCAATGTGCTATCATGATTTCAACAGCAGATCTAGAAAATGTTCAAAGGGTATCAGTTTTAAAGTTATGCAGCAGCATAGCTCAGGGATCAGCATTGGGGCCAGTTCTTTTCAATGTCTTCATTAGCAACATAGCAGAACAGCTGGAAGGAAAGGTCTGCCTATTTGTGGATGACACCAAGACCTGCAACAGGGTGGATACTCCAGAAGTGGTACAAAAGATGAAGAGGGACCTGGAGAAGCTTGAAACATCGTCAGAGGTGTGGCAACTGAGGTTTGATGGAAAGATGTGCAAGATAATGCACCTGGGCAGAGGGAACCCTGGGCAGAGCAACATGATGGGGGAGAGGTTCTGACAATCACCAAAAAGGAAAAAGACCTGGGGTTATCACTTCTGATGACCTTAAGGTACTGTATCAAAGCAGAGTGCTAAGGCTGCAGGAAGGGCCACTGGTATGCTGGGGTGCATAGGCAGGGACATCACTAGCAGGAGGCAGGAGGTGGTGATCCCATTATATAAAACACTGGTAAGGCCTCACCTAGAGTGCTGCACACAGTTCTGGAGGCCACACCTGTACAATGATATACACAGGGTAGAGGGTGTCCAGAGAAGGTCGACAAAGATGGTGCATGGCTTGCACCACAAAACATATGAGGAGATACTATGTGACCTCAATATATATTCACTGGAGGAAAGGAGAGAGCGGGGGGGACATGATAGAAACCTTCAAGTACCTCAAGGGCATTAACAAGGAGCAAGTGGGGGACCTTTTCCAAGGTAGAAAAAGTACTAGAATGAGGGGGCACGATATGAAATTGGAGGGGGGTAGATTAAGAGGAAATGGGAGGAGGTTTTTCTACACAGAGAGGGTAGTGGATGCTTGGAATAGTTTGTCACAGGAGGTAGTGGAGCAAGCTCAGTGGAGAGTTTTAAGCATGCCTGGGACAGGCAAATGAGAACCTTGAGAAAGGAGAAAATTATGGTTAGCCATTGATCACATAGGGTCAGTGGCCACACACATGTATAGGGCTTACATGCAAACTGGATGGGCATTGCAGACCTTATCTGCCAACAATTTCTATGTTTCTATACAGAAAACCATCCACTAGCAGATTATATTATCTACCATGGTACCTCATAAAGCATGCGTATGTGCCTCCGGCCTCAGGGACACAGTCCCCATGGGGCCTTCTGTCTGCAGAAGCTACTCCTGCACAATGTATAACATACACACACATTTGGGTATATAAGCACATGCCCCTGTGTGGCCTGTGCTTATGCAGCCTGAGATACAAATACATGAAGGTAGAACATCAGTGCTACTGCATTTGTGTCATCTCAAAATAGTTGTATTGAAGTGTCAGGGTAATTATTGGGTTTGGTTCCATAAACCGACTTCCAAGGATTGTTCCATGTTCCAAGAATGATCTCTCAGAACCAGTGGGAACAACCACCCTATTCAGAAGTTCAGCTAAATTAGGGCGAAGTCTAACCGGGTGTGCTGATGATGCACATGGCTGAGTGTCCAATTAGATTATTATCACTTTATAACCACCCTACTTCAGTCATGGTCTGAGCTATTTGCCTGATTAAAGTCATCTTATACTAAACCTTTATATTTATTTTCTAATATTTTTTTACAACTTATATGTCTATAGTCATATTTAAGTTTCACTCCTGTATTGTAAGTCAACAACTTTATAAGTAAAAATATTTAATCAAAAAGAAATACAAGGAAATGTCATATTGTCTTAATTCTTTACTTAAAACTTGTATACAAAATGAACATTATTTTGATCAGCAGTGCAAGCAAACAATATATGTTTAAATGGAGAGGAAGTCTCTCCTACTTTTAGTTACAATCCTACAAAAATTAAAAATAAAATGCAAGGGTCATCCTTCTCTGCTCCTAATGTCAGAGATAAAAGCAATTCTTACCATACAGAGTCAGAACCTGAAGTCTCTAGTGAGGTCCTGGGGTGAAGGACATGCTGTCACAGCTCCTTCCACTCTTCAGCTTACTTTAGCTCAAATGGGGTTTAAAAATGTATATGTTTTGGGTGGAAGGCACCTGATGGACCTCGTGTTCCAAAACTCAGACTAGTGTAATAATTACACTGTTTGTACTTTTTATGTGTGCTTGCACACATGTGCAAGAAACATAGTGCCATCATCTGAGTTTTCAGAGGTGTGTCAGCCCTCTTCCAATTCAGTCAGTGTGTTTGCAGGCACGGCCCCAGTTCTCCAATGCCTGCTGGAGCTGTCTATGACAGCTCCAAAATGTAGCGGCGTACAGTTGAAAGGGGGAGTTACGCTTCAGTGAGCAGTGATAAGATATCGCCTGCTCTTTCGCGCTTCCCCTACACACACACACACACACACATGCTGTGTTCTGCCCCCCATGCACACACTGTTTAGCCGATGGGGGTGCCCAATCCCCCGTCGGTTGTGCTGCGCCCCCCCAAACACAGTTCCATGTGCCATGCTGGGTGCCCACCCCAGCGTGGCTACATGTCGTACAGCTGACAGGGGTGCCCAATCCCCCATCAGCTCTGCTGTCTCCTCCCCCCCCAGTACAAGGTGCCATGCTAGAGCCCACCCCAGTGTGGCAAACATCCCTCGTCATCGTCATTAAAAATAAAAAACTGAAAATCAAAAGCGATTACCGCTTCTGCCCTACCTCGCCCACCTGTGCACCCTGCCTCCCCACACCCCTCACCCCATACTTACCTCGGACTAAAGCGACGATCTTCAGTGGACCGGGAACACGCCTGCACTCTTCAAAGCAGACCGCGAACTGAGAAAAGCCGTAAGCTGTATAATGGGATAGATAGGGTTTTCAACTTTTGATATCTCAGGCATTTTGGGAATTTTGGGCCCAAATTTTCAACATGGGTTTTTTGGGACCCCTCCTCATGAATTATTGCACTGTCATGGCGTTATTCAGGCCCGAAGGGTGATTTTGCAGTCACTGCGCAAAATCACCTTTCGGGTCTGAGTAATGAAATGACACTGCCACTGTTCATAAGGTGGGCTCTCAAAAAGCCTATGTTGAAATTTTGGTGGAAAAATTCCTAAAAATGACTGTTTTACGAGCGTGTGTTGTGCAGTTCCTTCGCACACTCGTAAGTTCATGAATTTTCAATATTTTCACTCCAGATTTTCAACATTGCCATTTTACCACACCTCCTTATGAGCAGTGCAGCTGTCATTTTTCACATCTTGCCCAAAATGTGTTTCTGCCCATGTAGCGCACAATGGCGCAGTTGGTGTGTGAAATCAAGGTATGGGACACATTAAGAAAAACACAGTGACACTGTTCATGAGCAGAGGTCTTAAAATGGCTATGTTGAAAAGTTGGTGAAAAAATTCCTAAAAATGACTGTTTTACGAGCATGCATTGCGCAGTTCCTATGCACGCTCATAAGTTTGCAAATTTTCTATATTTTCACTCAACATCTTCCACATTGCCATTTTATTACACTTCCTTATGAACAGTACAGCTGCCATTTTTCACATGTCGCCCAAAATGTGTTTCTGCACATAGATACATAGATACATAAACAGTGTCAGCAGATAAGGGCCTATGGCCCACCCAGTCTGCCCATTTGAGCTTGTAAGTTCAGTTTATGTTTTCCTAGAAGTCTGTTGCCCCTTACCCCTGACCTTCAGAATTCCTTTATGTCTATCCCATGCATTCTTAAATCCTGTGATTGCTTCAGCCCCACCACTTCCTCTGGCAGGGTGTTCCACTTGTCCACCACCCGTTCTGTGAAGAAATTCTTTCTCATGTTTCCTCTAAATCGTCCTCCTCCAACTTCATCCCATGCCCTCTAGTCCTGGAACATCTTTTCACTTAAAATAGTGTTTCCTGCACCCTGTTCCTCCCTGTAAGATACTTGTATGTCTCTATCATATCCCTCTCTCCTCCTCTCCTCCAGGGAGTACATGTTCAGTTCCTTCAACCTGTCTTCATAGGACTTGTGATGCAATCCATGCACCATCTTTGTTGCCCTCCTCTGAACTTTCTTTACCCTGTCTATGTCCTTATGTAGGTATGGTCTCCAGAACTGTACACTGTACTCCAGGTGGGGCCTCACTAGTGTCTTGTATAGCAGAATTATGATCTCCCTTTTCCTGCTGATGATGCCCCTGCCACATGTAGCACACAATGGTGCAGTCGGTGTGCCAAAGCAATGTTTGGGACAGATTAAGAAAATCACAGTTACACTGTTCATGAGCAGAGGTCTTAAAATAGCTATTTTGAAAATTTGGTGAAAAAATTCCTAAAAATGACTGTTTTATGCGCGTGCGTTGCACAGTTCCCACGCACACTGGTAAGTTTGCAAATTTTCTATATTTTCACTCCAGATTTTCCACATTGCCATTTTATTACACTTCCTTATGAACAGTACAGCTGCCATTTTTCACATGTCGCCCAAAATGTGTTTCCGCACATGTAGCGCACAATGGTGCAGTCAGTGTGTGAAAGCAATGTTTGGGACAGATTAAGAAAATCACAGTTACACTGTTCATGAGCAGAGGTCTTAAAATGACTATGTTGAAAATTTGGTGAAAAAATTCCTAAAAATGACTGTTTTACGAGGTGCATTACGCAGCTCCTACACACACCTATAAGTTTGTGAATTTTCTATATTTTCACTCCAGATTTTCCACATTGCCATTTTATTACACTTCCTTATGAACAGTACAGCTGCCATTTTTCACGTTACCCAAAATGTGTTTCCGCACATGTAGTGCACAATGGTGCAGTCGGTGTGCGAAAGCAATGTTTGGGACAGATTAAGAAAATCACAGTTACACTGTTCATGAGCAGAGGTCTTAAAATGGCTATGTTGAAAATTTGGTGACAAAAGTCCATAAAATGACTGTGCTCCGAGTCAGCATTGCGTAGTTTCCACGCACCCTCGTAAGTTCATGACTTTGTAATATTTTGAGTCCAGATTTTCACCTGTTGCATTTTTCCACCCTTCCTTATGAACAGTACAGCTGTCATTTTTCACAACATGGTCGAAATGTGTTTTCACTCTTTCAGTGCAGGGATGTGTGGTCGCTGTGGGAAATCATTGTTCGGGACAGATAAAGAAAATCACAGTGACACTGTTCATGATCGGAGGTCCCAAAATGCCTGAGTTGACAATCTGCTGTAAAAATTCCCCACACTAATTACATTACAGGTGTGCGTTGCACAGTTTCTATGCACACTCGTGACTTCACCAGTTTTTATAATATTTTTACTGCAGATTTGCAACATTGCCATTTTTCCACCTCCCCATGAACAGTACAGCTGTAATTTTTCACATCCTGTTCGGAATGTGTTTTTGCACCTGTGGTGCTAAATGCCGTAGTCACTGTGCATAAGCAGCTTTCGGCTAACAAACTGATATTGCCACTGTTCATGAGGTGGGGGTCTCAAAAAAAACATGTTGAAAATTTGGAGTGAAAATACCAATAAATGCCTGAGCTGTTAGGGTTTCCAACTATAATGCCCCACCTTGTAGAGAATGACAGGCATCAGGGGTGTGACTTGGGATTCTTGCCTGTAAGGCTCATACCATTCCTCACCCTGCAGCCAGTGAGAGGCATCGAGGTATGCCTTGGACTCTTTGGCCCCAAAGTTCACCCCATTCTCCTATACCGCACCATCTCACCATATTTTCTGATGGAATGGGGTGTGCATAAAGGCCAAAGACCCCAAGGCACACCATGACACTTGTCAGTGTCTGCAGGGTAGGGTGTGGTGAAATGGTGTGGCCGTTATGCCTGATGGCCCAAAGGCACACCCCAATGCCTGTCACTCTCTGCAGGGTGGTGGTGGGGTTGGCTTTAGTTTAATACTTCACTGCCATTCCTATTATGCAGCTCTGTAACTTCTGCACTACCAATGCCAATGCCAGCAAGCAAACATTCGGCATTGACAAATGCTTGTTAGACACATGTTTAGCAGGAAAGCTCCTGATGGACTTCGTGTTCCAAAACCCAGACTAGTGTAACAATTATAATTTTTTTTTAAAGTATGGTAAGTGGTTTTTATATTTATCTTGCTATGTTGTCATTTCAATTGTGCAATTAATGCATTAGTTGTACTTTTCAGACACGTACTAAAAACTTACATTTGCAATAGGTGGCAGAAAATGTTTTATTTAGAAGTGAAATGTCAAGTCAGATTCTTACTTCATAGCAGAGTGGTTTGTAACATCTTTAGCCTCTGTAGCTAGCTTTAAAGCTCTTGTTGCTATAAAGTGCCTTGTGGTTAGGCCTGCATTCTAACAGGAAACCTTCTGACTTAATAAAAAATGTGTTCTTTTGTACTTCCTCAAATAACATTTCACCATTCTACACAAGTTTCAAACAAAATATTTTTTAAACTTTAAAATATTAATGATACAACTTAATATTGTAAAGGAGCTTGATATGATTTTGAAGTTAGTTTTCTAAAAAAGATCATAAACAATGTATACTTTGAAAAATACATAAATAATCATTCTTGTTTTAAAATTTACCTTTAAACTATTTCAAAGTAAGGCACATTTAATTTATTATTGGCTAAACAGCAGCTTAAGTCTAAATTACGCTAGGCAATAAGGTTTTATTTAATTATATTCAGAAAAAGCAGAAGCAAAGCATTTTTCAATTGTTGTTTAATTCAGAGGAGAGACAATAAGTCAAATCTGTTTGTTGATTTGTCTCTGGAAACTAGTCAGAGGGTTCTTGCTTCATCATGTCCTCTATTTCTAGGAAAAGCTGCATCTCTGGAATATGTGGATCAGGTAGTCTAAATATGGACTCAGGGGGATTGCAGGTTCTGCAATTTCAACTCATTTGACAAAAATATATTGGAGAATGAAATGCGGGATCTGCTGGTTTATGCAGAGCATAAGTTTTTATGATATTAACCATAAGACAAGTTTGTCTGTTACTTTGGAGTGATAAGCAGTGGTTATATTCAGGATGTTGTTGCAGCATATGAACTTTGATGCTGGCACTAAGTGGATGTCTGGGGCATAACAGAATGACATTAGTACACAGGTCACATCTGACATGAGTGCTGGTGAATAGTTGAAGAAACAGAGCAGTTGCTGAGATCATCCATCTCCTTCTGTCACTGGTATCTGCCTGCACTCTGTGATATCTCAACGTAGCTATCGCTGTATGAAAATGGCATGTGTACTTCATTGTGCAGATGGCCATTTTCTGAAAGGCAACAGAAACATGATGACAGCAGAGGAGCACACTATCTTTGGCAACTACAGAACAGTAAGACAACAATAGTGAGACCAAGTACCACCAGTATTGTATGTAATGGGGATAACAACCAAGAATACAATATTTTAATCTAATTTATTGGGTTTTAACTTTAGTTAAGGTAACTGAAGATCCACTATTTGCTGCTGTAAAATGTTTAGGTATGTTAAAATGAGAGTTTGTGTATTTTGTGTAGTTGAGTGCTTGTTGAATTTGTATGTTTTTGTTATTTAATTCAAGCTGGAAATGTGGCACAGTGCCTAGAACAGTGCTTATTTTGGATATAGAGTCTTGAATGAGGCCTTGTTGTGTGGTAGTAAGTATTGTAGTTTGTAATATGAGGGGGACTGTTAACTTTTTGCAGTGCAATTGTAGTAAATTTAGTCCAACAAGTTATAAAGGAAAGACTTCACAAACATCTAGCTAAAGTGATGTTTTGTGGCAGAGGATCCCAAGCCTGGTTTGTGATCTCTGTGTCTTTTTACTCCACACTTGTTTGTGTAGCGAAACTGGCGGCCCAAGGGATATCTGCTAATATGATTCACTATCAGGAAGCCTAGTACAGCCTATCTGGTGATCCCTATGCCACCAATTAAGATCAGATTGTGATACTTAAAGTGCACTGGCCCCACCAAAAAAGAGAACATTTTTCAACTGACACATTGAAGTTAACTTGGTCAACAGAGACAACCACACAATTAAGAGCATGTAAAAACATTACGAACCACTTGTATGCATTGAGGGTGCTATTTACTGCAGGATTGTATGTGTGTGTACTGTACATGTTTGTGGTGGGGATATTATGCAAGTAGAATTATTGTATAACTTAGTAGATTAACAATGTTAGCATGGTAGGATTGTTAGAGTTATGAATGGTATTGAGTAGCTAAAGTATTAGTGTTTCTATGGTAGATAGGCATAAATTAAGAAGGTGAACATGGTAATGAAGTGGAGGTGGAGCACTGTGTAACCAGGAGTAGCACGCTAAGCAAAAGCTTGTTTCCAGATGTGACCTGGGAGCACAAGGAAGTTAAGTGACTTGCTCAGGATCACACAGTATGCACCTAGGTGGCTGTGGGTTTCAAACCCAGGTCTCCAGGTCTGTAGCTCAGAGCCTGAACCCACTGCACTATACTGCCTCCTCAATGAATGAAAAACACTGTAATAATAACTTTTTGCAACAGTTTACATCTGGAGCATTGCAGAAGTTTGTTGTTAACCTTATGTGATGCTGCATGAGACACAGTAGGTTCATCCAACGTGGTATAAGTAGTATTTGTCTTCTTTAAGAATGGTTTTGGACTCACTGTGTTGTGTCTTACTGAAATAAAAAAAAAACACTAGATATGTTAAAGGTTGGAACTGGTAAGCATTTGCTGTTCATACTTTAAACCAAGCTGGTTAGCCAGAGGAAGTAACTGAAAAGAATTAAAATTAAAATAATAGAGCAAGCATTTGTTGGTAAAATTATAATTTTAAAAAGTTTGATTATATCTTTTTTTTCTTCTACCCTTGGTGTTAGTTTGCACCTAGGGATTTTTCCACTCTATATGAAATATTAAACCTTTTAAACATTTA
Source organism: Neoceratodus forsteri (assembly GCA_016271365.2). NCBI lineage: Eukaryota > Metazoa > Chordata > Ceratodontiformes > Ceratodontidae > Neoceratodus > Neoceratodus forsteri. The sequence goes on from CM028129.1 coordinate 1,137,936,117, forward strand.
AATAAACAATTTGGTTAAACACCAGGGCCCAGATATTCAAAAGAGTTGCACCATGCCCAAAAGAGATGCGCCTGCGCAAGTCCGAAAATGTGCCATCCTACGATATTCAGCGAGAGGCAGCTGCGCCACCCAAATTGCAATGTGCAAGAGTGCAATGGTAATGAATGCATGCACAACCATAGGGGGAGGAACCATGAATAAATGGTGCAGTGCGATATTCAACAGCATGCGCCATGCGCAATAGGGGAGCAAGCGGAAGCTGAGCAATAGCGGAAACGATCCAAAATAAAAAGGAACAAGACAGAGGTGCAAGAACGCTATAGGAAAGCCAGTGGTGAGAGCAAGGTGACAGCAACAGAAAAGAGGGTAGCAGTGAGTGGGACTGGAAAGGAGCAGGACAAGGCACACCTGGGAACAAACAGCAACAGGACAGGAGTGGGGAGCCTGTGCCACTGTGCAGGAGAGACAGGGGAAGTGCCACAGTGGACTGAGAGCAGTGGCAGTGGGCAGGACAGCCAAAGGTTGGATGTGTACCTGGTGAAGGGGGGAGCAACACAAAGGACAGTGGGGGGAATGGGATAACAGCTGCTGGGGGGGACACCAGCCAGGGACATGGCTAGTGCCACCTTTCAGATGGAGGTGGTAATGAGGGGTGTGAGAAGGCAGGCAGCAGGGGGGCACGGCCGTGGAAGGGCCCGTCGGTGGTATGCCCCCAACAGGTGGTACTGATCCTGCACAAGCTTCAAGCACTACAGTGACATAGAGATTGTGGGCCAGTAGTGCCTGAACTGGGTGATCCTGAGGTGGCTCTGTGAGCTGTGCAGTGATGAGATGCAGGCACCCACACGATGGAGCCATGCTCTGTCAGTGGAGACAAAGGTGACAGCTGTCATGTGCCTGCTCACCACGGGCACCTTCCAGAGACCAACAGGAGACACAACAGGCATAACTGAGTTGGCCACATCATGGCTACTCACACAGTTCCTCAGCACACTGCTGCCACATGCTGCTGAGTACATCCATTTCCCCAGCAGACCGGTGGAATGCACAGCACACATACAAGAGTTCCACAGGGTAGCATGAATGTCTGGCATGCTTGGAGCCATTGACTGCACCCATGTGGCCATCCACATGCCACCTGGCCTGAAAGGTGCCACTTACATCAACCGAAAGGGCTATGCCAGGATCAACTGCCAGGTGGTGTGTGATGCTAGGGGGTGCATAACCAATGTCTGTGCCACCCACCCTGGGGGAGCACAAGATGCCTTCATCTGGCACCAGTCTGCACTGTGCCACAGGTTTGAGAGTGGGGACATCCCCACTGGCCACCTAGTGGGTGAGTATGCAAACACGCAGGATGACATGGATTCCAGGGGGGAGCATAGTCAGAGGTGCCATGGATACTGGCCTTGACGGCCCATGGCAGAGCGACGTTGACCACCATACTAATGTCCACCCTCTACACACAGGTGACAGTGGCTACCCACTCTGTCCCTGGCTGCTCATACCATACCGGTGGCCCGTGACCCCATCGCAGCAAAGGTACAATAAGGCAAATGCCTCCACATGCAATGTCATAGAGCGGGTGTTTGGGATGCTTAAGGCACGTTTCCATTGCCTGGACACGTCTGGTGGTGCCCTACAGTACAGCCCCTCGAAGGCCTGTGGGCTATTCCTGGCCTGTTGCATCCTGCACAACATGGCCAACGACTGTGGGATAGTTGTAGAGGTTGAAGGGGGGACAGCGATGGTGATGATGAGGATGCCAGTGTAGACGGTGATGGGCAGCCCCCCCTTGGGTGAAGGGACCCCCACCTGATATGGATGTCGCAGCTGAACCTGGACACCATCACAGAGGAGCACTTCAACCAACCGAGATAAGTCATGGGGCCATGTGCAACCACCAATGGAAAGGGCACAATCCACAAACTCACATGGACGAATCCCAGGGGTGCATGGCGGCAAGGGAATTCGCTGAGCATGGAACTGCACACGCCATCAGGGATGGGCAAGGCCTAACATGACATGTGGCCACACACACACACACCCCCCACAAGACATGTACAAGGGATAGGAGGCACACCAACCCCGACCGCTACCTCTAGCCACACACAGGTCCACAGATGACCATGTCCAGTGCCCATCATTGTGCATGTCTCAGACGCTGGGCACCATTGCACAGTGGTGGACAGCACAACACAGGCATCATCATGCACACCCCACAGCGGCCAGCAGCTGGGAGGGTATGTGCAGGACCGTGTGTGTGTGTGTGTGCAGGGCCGGGTAACCCACCTGTGCATCGCACATTGAACAACACACTGTACACAGGGCAGTGTCAGACAGTAGCCATGGTGTGAGACAGGTCAGTCACATGGCACAATGCCACAGCCACGTGGGTGGCCCCACTGAGACCTGCCAGCCATGACAGGCTGACCATTGGCCTCATGGGGTGGCACTGACGGTCCCCCAGGGGTGACGCTGCGGGAACATGACCATATTCAAGCAGGGGTCTGCAGCTCACTGAACATGCCTGCTCTAGGTGTGCTCGGGATGCCCACAGCTGAACCCACTGTTGACATGGATGGTGTTGCATGATGCCGGGAATAGGGGGTGGACATGACACTACGCAGTGTCTGCAGTGCATGGGCAACAAACTGTGTTCCCAATGTGGCCATGACAGCTCTGAATTCACGTGTGTGCCTGTCAATGACAGCGGTCACATCCTCCCGATGATGGGCCATCTCTGCCAGGAGCAGAGCATGGTCTCTGCTGTGCTGCTCCTCTGCCTGACGCAGAACCTCACTGAGTGCATCCACCACCCTGAGGAGCTGCGACTGCTGATCCATGGAAGCCTGAAGCAGTTGGCTGTGCTCAGCAAAGAGGTCATCCGCCAGATCGGCATGATGTCTTTCATGGTGTTCCTGGCCCTGCTGGTCATCACCCATTGATGATGGGTGCTGCACACTTGAGCCATGCCGGGGAATGGCCACACGTGGTGCACTGATGCCATCCCTGACACTGTCCCCTTGTCGCCATTGGCCTACTGCTGACACTGCCCCCCCAGCCACCACTTGCCAGGGCTCAACGGTGCCGCCACAGTGGCCGCAACAGCCCACCGGCCTGGACGCACACCAGTGCTGCCTCACTGGTGCAGACAGGCACAGGCTGGGAATGTGATATCATGCAGGCCTCAACGCAGCACCACCCACAGCTATGCCCATGCTGTTACCTGCTGTGGGGCCATCCTACGGCCCACACATATCACTGTCCATGAAGTGATCTCCATCATCATTGGTGACGGATCCAGCACCAGTCTGAGTCTCAGCATGCTGGCATCCATGGATGCTGTCACACTGGGACACAGGCAGGGCCTCCTCTGCACCAGCACCACCAACTTCAGTCTGGACAGACAGGCAGGTACACTGTTGTCCTGACCCTCAGACACCGGTGGAGGTGGATGGGCACTCCTCTGTGTCCAGGGTATCACCTGCAGTGGACGAACCCGCCCCGCTGACCCATGTAGACACTCAGGAGCTGTAAGGGAACACAGTAGCATTAATGTCTCTGCCCTACCCTGTGGCATTACGCCTACCCCCCACACAGTGACAGATCAGGACCTACCATGCAGTGATGGGCTGCCACCCATCTGGAAGCCACCACCTGGAACGCCCTCTAGGGAACAGCGCCACATGCTGCCTGCCATCCACTCTTCCTGTGGTGTCAGGTGTGGCATGCCAGGCTGTCCACCACCAGTCACAGCACTTGCTGCCCTGATGGCAGCCACCTTATCTTTTATCTTCCTCTTGTCTGTGCCCACCTTCTTCTTGCATTCCTACATGGACCGCTGGTGGCTGCCATGCTGGTTGATGGCACGCACCGCCTCATCACATGCCACAGCACGGGTCAGTGGTGTTCCCCACTACCTGCTGAGCAGCAGTTTCTGGTCAAGGTAGGCCTCAAACAAGGCAAGGCAAGGCAAAATTTATTTAAAAGACGCCCAATCCCAAAGGCTGTGGGCGCAGTACAAATTTTAAAACAAACATTTAAACGTAATAAATATACAATTTATACACAATAAAAATACAAAATCTAATAAATCAGAAACATCACCATAAATATCAATCTAAACATCAAATGCTTTAGAAAAAAGAAAAGTGTTCAACTGAGCCTTAAAAATATCTACTGTGGGGGCTTCCCTGACCATGATTGGCAAAGAATTCCACAGAGCAGGAGCCGTGGCGCTAAACGCTCTATCGCCAGTGGATTTTAGCCTAGTTCTGGGAATGGCCAGGAAGCCTCCACTAGAGGAACGAAGAGGGCGTGAGGAGAGGGCAGGTAATAGAAGGTCTGACAGGTAACCAGGGCCCAGCCCGTGTAGGGCCTTATAGGTGAGAAAACCCACCTTAAAGAGGACTCTCCACCTGACTGGCAGCCAGTGCAATTTGCATAAGACTGGTGTAATATAACAAGACTTTTGCTGCCCAGTCAACAACCAGGCAGCTGCGTTTTGCACCAGCTGCAGTCTGAGGAGAGATCCTCCTATGACCCCGAGATAGAGCGCATTACAGTAATCAAGCCTTGATGTGACTAAGGCATGTATCAAGGTAGGGAGGTCCAGAGGCGGAACAAGGGGCTTAATCCTGGCAATGTTTCTGAGATGATAAAAACAGGTACAAACCGTGGAGGATATTTGAGCCTCCATGGTTAAGTCCCTGTCCAGAATCACTCCCAGATGTTGCACCCAAGAGGAGGCCTTCAATGACACAGTTCCAAGAACAAACCCAGTTTCTGTGTCAGAGGCCATCCTATCACGGACTCTGTTCAACTCCACTACCAATACCTCCATCTTATCGGGGTTTAGTCACAACCAGCTGGAGGCCATCCAGTCATTAATCTCGGCCATACAGATGTTTAACAGTGCATCTGATTCTGCCCGGGTGAAGTTGGGCCTCCTCTGTCTCCCATGTCTCTGTTCCTCCTCCTCACGTTCAGTCATTATTGATCCTGTGGGAATGACAGGTGTTACCTCTGAATGTGCAGTCCCATGCATCTCCCACACACCACAGTCCACACTGGCAAACAGCATGCAACCCACCACAATAGACTGCAATACCAGACTATGGCGTCTGCAGCCCCGAGTCGCATTTATATAGCGCAACACATGCAAATGAGGTGAGGCACAACTTTAAGTGGATGCTAATGCAGTAGCTGTGCCATGTTATTGCTAATGAGTTGATTTGCATATGCTGGCTGAATATTGCTCTGTTGTGCCTTGCGCAATTTTGTTGAGCGTGCTTAGGCAAAGGAGCAGCTCTGTGATGTGCGCAGTAGGCACCGCACGATGCATGCCCTGGGTGCTGATGCCAACACCTGCCGTGCTGCTGACGTGCTGAGTGCAGGAGGCAGTGCAGGGCTTGGCCACCACTGTGCCAGTGGTGCTAGTGCGCTGTTCACACGTATAGCGCTTGTGCCCTGGAGCGCCGTAGGTGCCATGGTGCCACAGCGCAGTAGGCCACTGCAGGGCATCTCACACAGGCACCCAACTGCACTACACACAGGGAGTCCCAATCACACTGTGGTGGTCCGTGCACAACAGACCCTTGACCCTGTGGTAGACCTTTGCCCCCTAGGCACCATGCGTCTGCATGGGTGCACCCCTATCATGCTATTCAATGACAGCGTGATGGGGAATAGCAGCGCTGTACTGTGCAGCATCTGCACGTGGTGGACATACCCTACAGAGCACCATTTTATGTTCCTTCCTGAAGCAGTGATGGCAAGGAGGAGAGCTGCTTTATGGAGCCCACTGGAGCTGGCCAGTTTGGTGTCCATTGTGGAGCACCATGCTGAGGCCCTGTTTGAGGATGACCCCCTGAACAGGGCAAGGAGTGCAGTTTGGAAGGAGGTGGCAGTGGCACCTGAGGAGGCCACAGGGATCAGCCGAACAGCCGAGCAGTGTCATCACCGCTACGGGGACTTTCGGCGGAGGGACCCAGACAAGCTTGCCCATCTGTGGGCATGCACCAGGAGAGGCGCAGTGCCACATCCAGGTAGATGCTCCATCCATACACTGGTATCGTCCATATGGTTATCGCGGTGAGCATGTGTCCACCATACAGGGGGGCGTCCAGTGTGGGTGGTGGTGGTGGTGGGGTTGCGTTATGGCTGGGCTGTGCGGGATCGCACACACCTGGGGGAGCCTTTGCTACTGGTTTGTACTGATGCTCCCCTCTTCATGTTTGCACCCTAGGCCCTGAGGAGAGATGATGAGCCAGAGAGGCACGGGAATGCCGAGAGGCAGTGGATGCAGGGCAACAGGCACGGGCTGCCGGGCCCATCCAGCATCAGTGCCTGGATCCAGCCGATGCAGGTGAGTGCCTTTCTTCCAGGATATTCTGTGCATGCTGTGTTGTGGGGTAGGTGGAGGGGCATGGCCACCATCCATTGACACCACTGATGTGCACGCCACATGGTACACTCAGCACTGTCCTGTGGCACTACATGTGTGGATGTGCATCTCTGGTGGTCCATGCGTGCACCAGGTACATGGCTGTGCCACTGCTTTCGCACCACATAACCATATCACTGTACAGCCACGGTGGTGCTGTGCGGGACTTCAGTGGTGGGTGTGTTCAGCAGTCCACATGGCTGTGTGCACCTGGGTAGACAGGTCTTGTGGACACGATCACTGTGGGTGGTCACACACCATGACGGGGGGTGGCCCACAGCTGTATGCCATGTACAACGAGTGGGCTGCAGGGGGATGGACATTCACACATATTGACTCTGCTCCCTTGTAGGTGGATGGTGGATGATGCAGCTCAAGAGGGCCATGCAGGAGCTCCTGCAGATCACATGGGCAACCATGGTGATACTCCAGTGCATGGAGCAGCATGGAGTATGGAGGTCGAGGAGGTGCCACAGGGGTGGAGATCGGGGCGGATGCTAGGCCCTCCATGCCCCTGGATTCACCCTACTCCCCTGGACCCACCCTCACACTCCTTCTTCCCTCTCCCATTTGTTCACCCCTGACCCTTATCCACCCCCACCTAGTATGTGGCCCTTCCCCCATGTACATAATTGTAAATAGTTTTTTTGAACTTTCAATAATACATTTGTTTTGTTATGCCTACTGTAGTGGTCTCTGATTTGCAGTGAGCTAAAGGTGCTCAACTGTAGTGGTGTGCATGGTGTCAGGGGTGGTGCAGGCATGGGCGTGTGTGTGTCTGGAGGGGAACCGCCTATGGTGTGGGCATGGGAATCAGTCACTGTCTGTGGTTTGTGTGCTGTTCCCTGTGCACTGGATGCCTGTGTGCAGTGGTCCACGGTGCATGCACTGTGTCTATGGTGCCCCTGTCAGACCGTCCATGGCCTGTGCAGCTGACACCCTTGCACGTCTGTGATCTGCACAGTCTGCTGGCATGTCAGTTGTGGCTGTCCATTCTGGACAACCACTGTACCCAGCACAATGCTGGGTTGCCTTCTGTCACTGGTATGGTGCACGTCTGCCTCGGGTGGCACTGTGGCCTCTGCTGTTGCTGTCCCCCCTCCATGCTGTCACATGTTTCTGTTGCAAGGGATGTGCTCCACTGTCTGTCACTTGTGCTCTGGCCGCATGCTGGTGGTGAACGGCTTCATGGTGCCTGCAAAGGGTGGCTGGTACACCTGTGCCATTGAGGGGTGCTGAACGTGTGTGCACAGATGCCATGGCCACACGCCAGTGGCTTTGTTGACCCACTACTGTGTCCCTGTGTTGGTGTGCCCTTGGGTATGGGTGGGTGTTTGTCCATGCACTGTGTTGCATCCTGTGTGGTGCATGCTTCCATGCACCACTGTTGGTATCTGTGCTGGCTGTTGTGGCCAGTGCTGGGATGAGGTGTGTCCTTGGGAGGGTGTGAAGTGCACTGTACCACTGGTGGTGGGGTCCAGGGCAGGCCCTGTCACATGTGGGGTACCTCATGTGCCGACGCATGGTCAGTCTCTCAGCTGTACCTCAGGGGGGATGTACAGGGCAGCACTGTGTATGCAGTTGTTGCATCGGTGTCTGATAGCGCCCTCTGCAGGGTGCTTGCAGTGAGGCTGCCTTGCATGGCTCCATGGTGCACAGGGTTTCATTGTCACAGTGGGGGTGGTGGCATGCATGAGGTGTCCTGCACTGTTGGGTGCTACTCCTAGGCAGGGGTCTGGAGATCACAGTGCAGTTCTCTACATTGGTGGGATGGTGTGGCATGGGGTGGTCGGACATCCTTGTGTGCTGGTCACAGCTTGCCAGGGGGATGCTGGGGCACCATGCCTCGGCTGTGGGATTGTTGCTGGTGTCCATGGGCTGGTGGTTCTTCCAGCTCTCCTCAGGTTGTGCAGTGCTTAGGGTGTGGGTGGCGATGTCTGTTCTGCTGTGTGCTCCTCTGCCCATCCCTACCATGGGTGGTGGACCTCTGCATCCTGTCCCTGAGCATCCCTGGTTGTGCTATTGCACATCTGACCTGCGCCACTGCACATCCCTGGTTGCGCTATGGCACAGTTGACATGATATTCAGTCATGTGCCGCAGGCGCATCTTGACCTGCACAGTGTTTGAATATAACGTGTATTGTGCATGGGCGCAGTGGACTTGCGCCTGCTCCTGCTGTTGCGCTACTTTCTGGTGCAGTTTGAATAACTGGGCCCAGAAAAATAGCAAGAAAAATTAAAAGCAAAACATACAGTAGTTGGTGAGATTATGGTCTCAAAAGTTGTTATTTTTAGAATTACTACATTATTAGAGGTTTTTTTTTATTTGCATGGGCTTGGTATATTTAAGACCCATGGGTGTTTAGGATTTTTTAAGCAAACGCAGTTTTTAATGTCATAAGGGTTTACTGGAGACTGTACCTATTGTCTTATTTAAATGCAGTTTTGCCTGGTATTAGTATCTAGGACAGATTGTGTTTGCATTTGAGCTCCTGTAAGGAGTTGATAAAGTGAAAGACCATGTTTTGTAAGTGGTTTTCTTTTGAGGTACATAAGTACCATTGATACGCTTCTAGTTTAAAATGTATTGTACCCCAGTTTTAAAGCCTGTTGTAAGTGCCTGTTAACATTTTAGCCAGACCTTGGAATTGAGGGTGGTACTGAGTAACATAGTGCCAATTAATACCATACTTGTTTTTCAATTCAAAAATATGAACATTTTTAAAATGCAAACCTGGAAGTGAATGGATGTGAGAGATGATGCCCCAATTAGGAAAAATCTCTTTGCTCAATGTGTCCACAGGAAATTTGGCTGTGGCCACCCTTGCAAGGAATGTCTTCACATATTGTGTAAAATTATCTGTAATAACCAATATATATATATATATATATATATATATATATATATACTGTATATATAATTTTCACTAAGGAATAATGGTCCCACTCATGTATCCTCCAGGGCTCATGAAAAGTTACTTGCAGGTTGGGAGTGGGAACTGGTTGGGCCTGCTTGCATTGTTGGCAGGTTACACAACTATTGATGTAATTAATAATGTTTGACATCATGGAAGGCCAATTAAAGTTTGAATGCCTGTATGTGCCAAACGGATTAACTCCTGTCTGCAGGAATCACTGTGTGCCAGATAAGTATTTCTTGTTATTTTTTTGTATTAGGCCTTCCGACTCCCATTCCTACAAGTTTTGAGATTACCTCACTGTCCAGGAGGTGGCCGACCTCCTGTTCAGCTTAGTGAATCTTCATCAAGGTTTGACTAACAGTGTAGTTCAATGACATGGTATACACAGGTTTCACTGCTGAATTGCTAGGATGATCACTTGGAATAATATAGTCTGTTCCATGCCCTTTGGATGTGGAAAACCTTTGGTGCAGGAGTTTAGACTTCACTGTGCTTGCTAAATTCTATCCCAGTCTGATGGGAATGCCTCAGGCTGTTTTGGATGCAAATTGTAGGTTTGAACTATGGGACATAACTGCTGTCAGTGGATACAAAATTAGGCTTGTGTATTAATGCTTGTTTAAGTGCCAAGACTTGAGTAGGGTGAGTATACTGGCTTTCACTGGTATTACTTCTCAGGTAATAATCGAGTAAATGTATTCATTTTTTTTGCACTGTCTTGTAACCTGTAATGATACCCATTACTGGTGTTTTTTTTTTTAATATTGTATATGTTGTACACTTGCATTTGAATACATTACAGTAGTAATGTTTGGTATATTAGCCCCAGAAATGTATTTCAGATTTGGTGGGCTGCCCTAATTGTTAGTTTGATGGGTATAATGCTGTTTATTCGGAAAATATAACCATTTATCTACTCATTTGTTTAGTCTACTGAGGTGCAAGGTGCAAGCCTTGGTTGGGGTTAATACCAGATTTTTGACAAGGACTAGTGTTTGGATGTTTGATGTGTACTGAAATGTGAAATTTTGTGGTACTTACCACAAGTGAGGTGCTTGTTTAAGAACACCGTAATTAACTTGATGTGTTTTAAAACCTGTAATAATGCCTATTTGGAATACAGTTTTTATTTGTGTTGTCTGTTGTACCTATTTGTTAGAAGATATGCTAGTGTTGCCATATGGCATAGTTACCAAGGAAATATATTTTGAATTTAACTAATTTTACTGTCAGAATGGTGAACATACTGTAGTGATGTTTACAAATGTTGGGGGTTATTAGTACCTGTATTAAACGTGCATATAGGTGAGAAGTAGTTAGTTAGGAAAATGCATTAATAAGAGGTAACGTACAATCCAGTAATGAACACCTATAGTACATTTGTGTATGCAAAAGAATGCTGAAGTGCATGTTAGCTTAGTGTAAGATGTATTTATATGCAGTTTTATATTTGTAAGGATTTTGCCTTTAAAAACATGGACAATGAGATATGAAGAAAAAAAAGCAAAAAACTATAAGCACATCTGTGTTAAAGGTGTTGATTGAGAAAGAGAAGCCAGGCAATAATGTGTGCTTAAATGCACAAGGAGGTCAAGTGACTTGCTAAAGGTTACGCAGGGAGAAAGTGTTAACTGTTTAGGTTTAAAAACAGGAAGTAAAACAAAATAAACAGTTATACTATTGTAACATGAGACATGTAGCAGTTAAACACAGGAAAATAAGAACAGATTTGATGACTAATAAATATAGATGTTTTAATGCTTAGCAGATTATGATACAAAACAGAAACCTTGAGACCCACTTAAAAATGAGTGGGGAAAGAGAAATAACTTTAAATAAATAATGTAATACCAGTTAACTGCATTATGAAGTGACTAATCATGGAATGACAGTAAATGGTTAAATTTTAAGAGTGAGTTGCATAAACAATGGGATCAGAGAAAAAAAAAAGAAGTAGACAGTCTGATGGTTTGGCAGAAACCAAAGCAGTGTTTAAGAAGTCAAAACTGTATTGAGACAAGAAAGTTATGTGACAAGTTGGGATTGCTTTGCAATTAGGATGACATTTATATACTAGTATTACAATGAATTTGTAATGAACAAACCAAGCCAATAAAAAAAAAAAAAATTTGTGTGTGTAGTATTTAGTGTGAAGGTATTACCTATTAGCACTGTTTTGCACAGACAGGAAAGAGAAAAAAAAAGAAACAGCACTTATGGCTGTGAAGCTTGATAGCGTGATGTTTGCCCACAGTGTGAAGAACATTCGAAATTTGTTGATGTAATATTTGTACTGCTTAATAGACATATTAGGCAGATAAAAACAGGGTATCAATTTTGGCTTTGTAGATTTAAGATTACCGATAATGAAGCACTGCACAGTCAATGCATTGCAGAACAAACACTCTTGGTGGACTGTGTGTGTGGTGGAGGGGGTTACAACCAAGGCTATAGTGCATTAATTTTTAACATAGACTACAATAGACAGTGTATGCTATAAAGAGGGTGCTTGTTTAAGAGTTTGAGGAAGAGGTAACAAAGATTTAAGTGGTTTAGAAAAGATTAATTTTGCATGAAAAAATGACCCTGTATATTAAGTGATTAACTTGTCTTGTTGTTATACAGTGGCAGAATAACTATTATAGGGAGTTTTAATTAGATGTGTGGGGAAAGACAGATTGAGAGCCATTAACTTGTGATCATGTAGTATAGCATGTGGTAATTGTATAGACATTTTTGTTATTTATTTAAATGTTTTTATAAGTAAAATGTGGTAATGACTGATATAGGGATTTGGTTATAGTAACACAAAATAATAATATTAATTTGTACATCAGGGTCACCAGCTGAAGTGTTAGGGTAATTATTGGGTCTGGTTCCCTGACTCAACTTCCAAGGATTGTTCCATGTTCCGGGAATGATCTCTTAGACCCGGCAGGAACAACTGCCCTATTCAGACATTCAGCTAAATTAAGGTGAAGTCTAACCCGGTGCACTGAAAATGCACATGACTGAGTGTCCAATTAGATTATTGAGTCACTGTATGCTGCTGCACTGAGGAGTAGTGCAGATAGCAGGAACTGCTCAATGCTATATTTTCTATTAAAAAAAGTATGCCAGTGTTGCCTGGAACAGTTTGTTCTGATTCCATACTTGTCTAAGTGAGCAACCTTTACAGGTTGTCTTGAGCAGCTAGATTCTGGTCCTTCTTTCTTGCCATTCTCCCTTTCTTTTTGCAGCCACAGGAGTTAGGAAGCTGGCACAGCCAGCCACTGGGGGCTTGCTGTAGAAGAAGTTCTCAGTTAGCCATTAGTGCTGTTTTTTGGAGTAAGGACTTGGCGAGATTTCCTATTTCCGTGCTGAAGTTTTGGAACCTGATGGCAAGGAAAGTCTTGTCTAAGATTTGATGTATTTTATGCAATTGTTTGTCTTAGATTTTCCAACTTCTGCCCCCTTTTTTTACATACAGTATACTATATTATTTAATAGTTTTTTTCCTCTTTTATACCTACATAATTAATAGTGGTTTTAAGCTATTGTACTACAATTTTATATTTTGTATGTTTAAAAAAAAAGTAGGTTCTAGGGCACATGACTTGCTGATACAAAAGAGCATGCACCTGTGACTTCCTGCAATTAAGCCATTACTCGCAGGCAGTAGCGTTTGCTGGATGCTACTCGTTGGGGCTGTGCATTTTGGTAGGTTTTAAAATCCTTGTCTCTGAAAGATGTTTACGTTTTATTTTACATTTAGCCCATACCTGTTTAGATTGTTTGTACTGTTTGCACTGTTTGCACAGTTCTCATGACTTTTAAAGTAGAGCCATTGGGATTTTCTGTGATTACCTGTTACTGTGTTTTAGCTTAATACTTCTATTTTTAGAAGGGTGTTTGTATTCTCTTTCCTGTGCTCTATAGTTTCTTAAGCATTTTTTACATTTACACATTCCAGATTTTGGGTCACTGATTACAGACAGAGGGAGTCCCTTCCCATGGATTGTAGATGCTGCATTTACCACAAATGCTGCAAATGCTGAAATTGCTATAAAACTGGACTTAAGCTCCATCTTCTCACAGCTGTTTCACCTGTGGAATTTGGGATTTTTCTTGTGGAACTTACTGAGTGCAATATTCCTATGCCCTGGTCTTGACAACTTCATGGTGGCTTTTTGGCCTAATTTGGATTTGATTAAGTGGGGAATCTTGGAGGCACTGAAAGACCTAGGAGAACTGGAAAGGAGTTAAGTCCCCACTTGTGCAGTGTGTTTGTTGATTTTATTGTTGCTGAATTTTGTCTTGACTGCAGTTTTGTATCTGTGAGCAAACTGCGAATTGGAACTAGAGACTGGGTTTGCACAGGATCTACTATCTCATTTATTTGTACTCAATTGTGTTTGAGTGCACTTTACTGAACTACTCGCACTCAATGAACTTGAGCTCTTGGAGGCTTTATTGCTGACTTGTTGTCTTTTTTCCTTTTTTTTTCCTGTTATTTGGGTTTTTTAGGCACTTGGCATTTTGTCTGTTTTAATTTAGCTGTTACTTAATTGTACAGTTGCTCACTGCTTTATGTGATTGTTTTGATACTGGCAGGTGATTGAACTTTCTTAGGAATCACTGGAAGATTTTGAAAATATCAGAATCCATTTGGAATCCATTACCCTATACTTCTATTAATCAATTACCAATCAACTTCTACTGGACTGTTTTAAACCTGGTCCCTGTGCTTGTATCATGTAAAGGGATAAAGGAGTTTCAAACATTTTGTTTTTAATTAACCATTCTTTAGAATGGTACTTACTAGAAGACAGAAAAACTTATTTATCAATAACATAGAACAAGCACCTATGGAAAATTCTGGGGCCATAGAATCTGCTCTTTATGATCATTTTTCTCACTCAATAGCAGTGGTACTCAAATTACTGAAACTATGGGCAAATCAGCAGGCAAGAAAGGAAAGGTTAAATAACCAGTTAAGAAGCTAAAACATGTACCTTTAAAAACAGTGGGGAAAAAGGAAAAAAGCACACTTAAAAGCTAAACAACAGACACCAATGAAAATGTTTTCTAAAGAGGCAAGTAAGATTAGTACGGAAGGGAACACCTCATTACCCTCCATTTTCTCAAATTTTACTTCTAACTCTACTCCAAAACTCTCCAAGTTTGGTCCAGTTAAATCAATCTCTAATGACTCCAATAGGGTGAGACCAGGTGTAGAAGTTTCTTCTCCCAGATCAATTGTTATTACTGACTTAAACCCTGTAGTTCAACAGAATAGAGGCCAAAACACAAGTAGTCTTTTGTCAGTGGAGGAACTCACCGAATGGGTTTCAGCAGATTTTGCAATGATTCAAAAGCATCAGTTTACATTGAAAAGGGCTGATCATCAAAATTCAGTGCAAAAATCAGCACCCACATCACAAATAGATGATCAATCCAGTAATGTGTTGAATCCCAACAACCGTGCTAAGGTAGACAAGGTAGGCAATCCCAGCCATGAGGAGTTTTCTATGGGTAAATCTATTCTTAGAGAGGTTTGAATCAGCTTGAAGTGACCATCCAGGGACTCAAACAATTGGATACATCACAAAAAAAAATATTTCTAGCAATCAACCACTGATACTTCCTGCAAATCAAAACTCCAATGACAAACAACAAGCTGATAATGATATCTTAACTCAATATTTCCACAATTTTGAGATGACTAGTCAGTCAGTATTAAATAAAAGCCTAAGTAGCACAGTTCTGGTATACACTCCCTCAATTTTAAGTGAAGACATTATCAAGGTCCTAAAAAAACAGTATGCAGCTAACCTTATGCTTTGTGAACAGCTGATCATTAATAGAACTGAAATTGAGTCCTTAAAGGAATATATAGCAGTAAATGGTGCAAGATTGGATGATATACTTAGAATTCTAAAAGAAATCCATCCACCTAGGTAATCTTCTTCAATCCCCATGGAAGAAAATGATATAATAGAAGTCTTAAGCAATAAAATTCTTCATTTTACATCAATTGATTTTCCTTTTAAAATATCATTGATGAATAAAAAGACAATGGTTGTCAGTAAAACTCAAGAAAAGGACTCCAGTCAAATTGGCACTAAGGTGAATGTGGGTAAATCACTTATAAAAGAATCATCTGTGGTAAGGAAAGTAAAAAAAAAGTAAAAAAGTAAAAAAGGGCCTAGTGAAAGGTGAAATTGGTAAGGGAAAAACTAAGAAAGGATTAAAAGTGGAAGGATCAGAAGTTGAAATTTGTACCAGTTATGTGGAAACAAGGGGGAAAAAAGAAGAAACACGACCGGGTCCCCTTAAACTCCAAGGAAGAACTCACAAAGGAAAGTAGGAAGACTCCTTTAATTAACATAGAAAGGGAAGTAGCCCTGATTATTAAATTACAAGATAATGATACCCTGAATAATGAGGGCCAGTCTCAGACTTTACCAATTTATCTGTGGATCAGAATTTATGTCCTTAGAAATTCAAAGAAGGAACCACTACAGGAACAAATTTTTCATATGATTAATGAAAAATTAAGCTTGTACATTGCAGTTAGTGACTTCTCTACAATAAAAAGGAACACAGACACAAATAGGAACATCTTCGCAGATAGTGTTGACATATTTTTCCCTTCTGAAAGGACCACCTATTACATCTGGAGAAATCTTTCAGGCATTTTATGTCTTAACCTAAGGGATGATCTATTGGATAAATATTCCACAGAGATTGATTCTCTTAATCATGTTAGGGAATGCTCAGTGAGGGGCGGAGAAAAGAAGTTTCCTTCTTCTTCTGATTCTGATAATGCACTAGTCATACTGAGTTTATTTGGACATCAAAAACTGTATAATGCATCTGATGTAAAACTGATAAGAGGTTTTTGTAACTTACTTGCAAACACTTTAAATATTAGACTGGGTCATCAAGGTGGCCTAGGAGTTTACAGGTATCCCAGTCTAAGAATGGATGGTCAAATTGACATAACTTTTAAAAACTCTCTAATTGCCAGTAGGGTTTGGAACGAGGTAGTCAAACTAGATGCCCTGGAACTTTATTTGGTAGCTCTCACTGAAAGAGATGAGATTCCATCTTATTTTTTTCGTCATCCCCAAGTAACTAAGGGTAATTCCCTAAATCATAACATGAGAAATTCTTTCACTGTACCAATCTCAAATAGATTTCTGGCTATAGTGAGGTATGATGATTCATTTCCTTAGTTCTCCCCTGGGTTTGACTCAACCAAATTAAGAAGTCATCCCGACAATGATAAGGGGACACAATCCTGGAGGCATCCATAGAAAATTTGACATCCATCTCCTTGGATAATAATGTCCTATTCCTAATCTCATAGAACATCAGAGGTTTTAGGTCAAAAATGCAGGACAGGGATTGGCTTGAATATATTTGTTCATTTTACCTTATTTGTCTTCAAGAGTCCTGGTATAAGCAAGGGGATGATTTGGATATAAATGGTTATACTCTGATACATACTCCGGGTTGTAAGTCTGGTAAGATGGGACGCCACTCAGGCAGCTTATTAACCTTTATTAAAACAGGGTTTTTCTCTGACGTTAAAAGAGTGGTCTCTGATCAATACTACCTGGGGATCCTTTTGTTATTCTTAGAGCTCCCTTTGCTTTTGTATAACTGTTACATTCCACCATCAAGAAATAGAAAATTCCTAAATGTTATTTGGGATAGTCTAATCAACTCAGACAGGGCTGCTCAATTGGATTATCCCAATGTTTTCCTTTTACTCACTGGAGATTTTAATGCCAGAATAGGCTTATTTGATGGACTATGTGACAACTCAACTTTGGGCTATATGTTTCCAAATACTGACATAACTAAAACAGTTACATTTGACTTGAAATACAACCATAACAAATTGCAAATTAATAAAATTTATGAATGACAATTTGATCTATCCTTTAAATAGCAGAACCCTGGGTGATAGTATTGGTTCTCCCTCTTACTTTTCTAATAACGACTCTTCAGTAATTGATCTAGTTCTCTGGCAAGGTCCTCCAAATTTTGGGGAGGATCTTGCTGTTGTGAACAGAGTTGAAAGTGATAATTTCCCAATTGTTTTGTGTAAAATGATTATAGTAGAGCAGGAGATTAGTCCAAGGCCCACTCCTATTATAATTAGATATTCAAGAAAATTGGAGTGATAACTTTCATTTTTCTTTTTCATAAACTCTTGGGATTGTACCATTTCTGATTCTCACCAGATTTATGGAACTCTAAAACTTTTTTTGATACCCTTGAGACCAAATTAAATAAATCTATAACCTTTAATTACAAATTTTCAACTGTACCTGGATGGTTCGACAATGACTGTAAACTACAGAAAAGATTCCTGCAGAAAATAGCTAGAAAAGCCAAAACAGTAGCAGATCAGACTAGTGCAGCTGAACTTAAGGTAGCAAAGAAACAATACAGGGTCTTATTAAAGCAAAAAAAACAACCTTTTCAGTGAACAACAATGGGGCAGAATGCTTGTAGCTGTAGAAAATAATGATACTAAGACATTCTGGCTTCTAGTCACCAAAGGATGTAAGGGTTGGACTATTGATTTGGTTCATCATATTGAACCTAAAAGATAGATAGAGTTCTATGGCAGTATGCTGTATGATCCAAGTCTGGAATGTATCTGGAATAGTATGGATGAGATAGATATAAAAACTCAACATGTTCCTTTTTCAAAGCAAGAAATTGTCAAAGCAATATTGAATCTTAAGTGCAATAAAGCCTCAAGCCCAGATACAATCCCAGGGAAGTCTTTTATGTTCAGCCATAGACTGCGCAGACTTTCTGGTTCCTTTTTTAATGAATGCTTCTGGAATAATTATATACCAGATTCATGGGTAAGTGCAATTATTGTTCCAATTCATAAAAAGGGTGTAAAACAGGATCCAGCAATGTATCGCCCCATAAGCCTTTTGGACATCTTAGGCAAAATGTTTGCAAAAATTGTATTGACAAAACTCAAAGAGGAAAGAGAACTACTGGGGGGTCTTCTTCCACCTCAAGCTGGCTTCTGTGAACACTTTTTGACTTTAGATAATTGCTTCATACTTTCCCACTTAATTAAAAACTATGTTGTAATCAGGAAACAAAAATTGCATGTGGTCTTTGTGGACTACAGCTCTACATTTGACACAAGAAATAGATCAACTTTATGGGACATAATGTTATATTGTGGTATTTCTACAGCTCTTGTTAACGGTATTAACAATCTATAGTCAAACACGAGGGCCCAGATCCGAACCAGAAATGTTTTATCAAGTAAATGAATTACCAACAAAGGTGTAAGACAGGGATGCATACTGGCACTTCTGCTATTTTCCATTTACTTGGATAATTTATTAATTGAATTACAGGCTTTTCAATCAAATTCTCCCAAAATTGGCACAAATATATGTTCCTCTCTTACTCATGCCAATGACCTGGAACTATGCTCTCTCATTGTTTCAGGTCTTCAGAAAAAGCTAGACTTATTAGCAACTGTTTCTAATGCTTTATCTCTGAAAATAAACTTAAGTAAGACAAAAGTAATAGTCTTTAGTGCTGGAAATACCAGGCATCAGTGGAAATTGCAAGGTGATTGTCTGGAGATAGTTCCTACTTATATGTATCTGGGCATTTATTACTCATACAATGGTTCTTGGAGTCAACACTGTGATAACACACTTACTAAAACTAACAGAACTATAGGGGCTTTGGCAAAATGTAATCATGCTTATGGAGGGTATTCCCTTAGACCTCTCCTATATGCCTTGCAGGAAAAGTTTAATGCTCAATCCCTTTATGGGACTTAAATTTGGGGACTTCATCCCATTGATCACTTAGAAAAACCTGCCACTAAACTATTGAGGAATGTAATGGGTTGCCAAAAATCATCCCCTGTCTGTTTTGTAAGGGCAGAATTGGGCATTCCTAAATTGCAAGCTCTGGCCGACTCTAGGATCATCAATTATTGAATATGAGTGTTAAGATTGCCCAATGAAAGATGGGTGAAAATGTGCGTATCAGAAAAAGAGGCTTAGGTGATCAGAAGTTCAAAACAATCAATCTGGCTTAAATATTTGTATAGACTCCTGGATAAATATGTGCTCTCTTTTCTTGCATCATATGGACAACAAAACGTGGTCATTAGTGAACAGTATAGATCTTACGTGAATGAAAAAAATATTGCAATATTATACAGACTTGGATATGACCAGCATTGCTGCATCTAATTACTCTAAATGGTATACAAATAGTGTAGATGCACATGCCTACAAATTTTATCTTGATATTCTGGAAGATCCTGATATTCATAAGATGCGCATAATATTTAGGCTAGAATTGTTTGCATCAAATGTAAAAAATGCTCTATACAAAAAAATCTGGGGATCCTAAAGATACCTTTTGCAGTTGCAAACAGAGAGAAAGAGAAGATCTGTCTCATGTCATCTTAAGGTGTACTTGGTATGCTAAAATTAGGAACAAGTGGCTTTTGCCACTGATATCTGGTATTTCCATTATTAGTGAATCAGAACTAATTTGGGTTTTCCTCTCCACTGAGGATCCCCTCATTATACATACTGTGAGGAAATGTGATTACCTAACAAGAAAAATAAGGAGAAAGAAAGTATCCTGTCCCTAGGTTCTACTTTGCACTGGCCTGTGGCACTTTAGTACTTAATGTGATATAATTACTGGTGACCCCCTTTAATGACTGTCTCAAGTTCCTGTTTCAAATGCCGTAATAACTGGGAAGCCAGGTTATTATGGCATTCTGTTGACATTCTCTGCTAGTTCTGAATTCTTATCGGCACTCAGCTGTCTTGAACTCACAGATGCAGTGTAACTGCCATTAGCATCACTGAGCATTCAACAATCACAGCGAGTTTCACTATCTTTTGACCAACAGCAGCTTCCGTTTGTTCTCCCTGTATTTTTTTTTATTTTCTCACTGATTAGCACCAGAACCATCACCTCTATGATCGGGACAAGAAGGAACCTCTTGGATGAAAATGGAAATACCGTCCCAGTATGTCTCTTGTTTTCTCTTCTGCTCTTGTTTAAACTCCTTGCACCAGCAAATTATAAAAAATACTGGCTATGCTGAGTGTGCGTTATATATTTTTTTACACTCCTGAGTTGTGTGATGATCAGGTAAACCTCTCGAGCTTCACTATCGAGGTTTACAGGGTCATCACACAACTCGGGTGTGTAAAAAAAACATAATGCACACTCACATAGCCATTATTATCTATGTCATACTGTTAGTTACACAAATATCATCTATAAATGTTTGCTCCAGTTGTCTTTGTCTTGTTGTTATTTTTTTGTGTGTGTGTGTATCTTGTGAAAATCATTTTTAAAGACCGAACAAATAAAATGAATGAATGAAAATTAGATTATTGTTATTTTATAAACACTCTACTTCAATCATGGTCTAATCTAGTTGCCTGATTAAAATGACCTTATCCTAAATCTTTATAGTTGTTTTTTAATATTTTTGTTCAACTTATATAACAATAGTCATATTTAAGTTTTACCCCGTATTGTAAGTCAACAACTTTATAAGTACAACTATTTAATTGACAAGAAATACCAGGAGAAGCCATATTGTTTTAATTCTTTACTTAAGACTTGTATACAAAATTAACAGTATTTTGATCAGCAGTGCAAGCAAACAATATATTTTTAACTGGAGAGGAAGTCTCTTCTACTTTTAGATACAATTATACAAAACATAAAAATAAAATGCAATGATCATCCTTCTCTGCTCCTAATATTAGAGATAAAAAGCAATTCTTACTGCACAGAGTCATAACCTGAAGTCTCAAGTGAGGTCCCAGGCAGAAATACATGCTGTCACAGCTCCTTCCTCTCTTCTGCTTACCTTAGCTCAAATGGGGTTTAAATTTATATGTTTGGAGTGGAAGGCACCTGATGGACCTTGTGTTCCAAAACCCAGTCTAGTGTAATAATTACACTGTTTGTACTTTTTAGACATGTGTTTGGCAGGAAAGCTCCTGATGGACCTTGTGCTCCAAAACCCAGACTAGTGCAATAATGATATATATTTTTTTAAAGTATGGTAAGTGTTTTTTATATTTATCCTGCTATGTTGTCATTTCAAATTGTGCAGTTACTGCATTAGTTGTAATTTTCAGACACGTGCTAAACACTTACATTTGCAATAGGTGACAGAGAATGTCTTATTTTAGAAGTGAAATGTCATGTCAGATTCTTACTTCATAGCAGAGTGCTTTGTAACTTCTTTAACATCTGTAGCTAGCTCTAAAGCTCTTGTTGCTATACTTAAGTACCTTGTGGTTAGGCCTGTATTCCTTCTAACAGGAAACCTTTTGACTTAGTAAAAAAATGTGTTCTTTTTTACTTCCTCAAATAAAATTTCACCATTCTACACAAGTTCCAAACACGATATTTTTTTCAACTTTAAAATGTTAATGATACAACTTAATATTGTAAAGGAGCTTGATATGATTGTGAAGTTAGTCTTCTAAAAAAGATCATAAACAACCTATACTTAGAAAAAAACACAATTAAATAATCATTCTTGTTTTAAATTTACCTTTAAACTATTTCAAAGTAAGGCACACTTAATTTATTATTGGCTAAACAGCAGCTTAAGTCTAAATTATGCTTGGCAATAAGGTTTTATTTAATTATATTCAAAAAAGCAGCAGCAAAGCATTTTTCAATTGTTATTGTTTAATTCAGAGGAGAGGCAATAAGTCAAATCTATTTGTTGATTTGTCTCTGGAAAATAGTCAGAGTGTTCTTGCTTCATCATGTCCTCTATTTCTAGGAAAAGCTGCTTCTCTGAAATATTTGGATCAGGTAGTCCAAATATGAACTCGGGGGAGATTGCAGGTTCTGCAGTATATTGCTTCTCTTACCTAATGATGGCTGTCTGTGGTTGCTTGTGTGGTCTATGCTTTTACTGCTTGGGGGGGAGGGCATGGTTAGAAACCTTAATGCCACGTTTGGCTAATTTTGTTCTGTTAAGCTGAACCCTGACTGGTGCAGTAATGTGTTGTTTTTTTTTTGAAAATAATTTCCTTTCTTCTTGAGATAGTGGAATCATATCCTCCTTCATGTGGGTCCTTTTGGGACCTGTGTAAACTGATGCAGATGTGCTGGACCCTCTGAACCCTGTGTCAAAGAAAGAGTCCATCTGCCTGTGGAAGCTGAAACACATTGTATGCATCATAGGCTGTCATTAAATTACATATGAGCACAACATATTACAAACAAGTACAGTCTTCAAACAAACAAATTGAGGAGACACATTTGAGTATCATGAGATGGCAGGTGATAGAGGGGACTGATTGGTTTTGGTACCTCCCCAAGAAGGTATCAGCTGGTTTTGGTACCCCCCTTTTGGGCCTTATCTAGCTTGGGATTTCTTGCACAAACTACCCTCCCAGCTTCTCAGTCAGTAACTGCAGATGCCTTTTTTATCATTATTACTGTGCATTTTTTTAACAGAGAACAAAAAAACAAACAAGAAAATTTTTGTTTCACATATTGAACATGACAAGTTTCATTTAATGAAATACTGGCCAAAATGTAATTTTGCAACACAAGTGCAAAATCACATTTAGGCCAATATTTGAAAGACAACAGCTGTCACATTCTTGAGCTGGTGTGAAAAAAATGGCTATGTTGAAAATTTGGGATTAAAATATTGAAACTTCCAGAAGTTATGAGCGTGTGTAGAAAAATTAAAAGATGTCTTCATAACTTTGTTGTTTTGTAATATTTTGACCCTAAATTTTCAACATAGTCTTCTCATGACCCCACCTCTTGAACCCAGTAGGTGACACTTTTCAAATCTTGGGTAAAACATCATTTGATGCCACAATTACAAAAACACATTTTGACTAGGATTTGAAAAAAGACAGCAGTCATGTTCATGAAGTGCTGTGAAAAAAATGGCAATGTTGAAAATTTGGAATCAAAATATTGAAAATGACAAACATTATAAACAAACATTGAACATTTTCAACGTATGCTTATAACTTTGTTATTAATATTTTTTTCCAAGATTTTGAAAATAATCTTCTTATGATACTACCTCATGAACCCCATCAGTAAACATTTTCAAATCCTGCCCAAGAGGTGATTTTGCACATCGACCATGAAACCACTTTTTCAGCCAGATTTGAAAAGTTTCACTGCCCGTGTTCATGAGGTGGCACCCCAAAAAGGTAGTGTTGAAAATCTGGTGAAAAATATCAACAGATGACAAAGTTATGAATAAAAATTCAAACCCCATTGAAATTGAATTAAACCAAACTTAACTTATTGTCTCACATCACAGTTGCCAGTTCCAATAGCAAGACATGACTTTGATTAGAAAGTTGACCCACATCATGGGACATATTCAGGTGAGTGAAGGTGTGCATTGTGGGTATGGGTGGTTGCTGGTGAGTGGGAGGTTGGGGTGGGGTGAGAGTGGATCTGGGGGGTCAGTTCATGGATGTATCATTTTCTTTTTCCAGATTAAGGGGTAAAAAAGATCCATGAAGGATTTTCTTTTACTTTGGGGAGACCCAAGCCAACACTGGGGATGGGTACCCAGTGTTGAGATGATCTTTGGCAGTACTGTAGGTGATCACCCTGGTGCTGCCAACCATACATTAAGGGAAGGTGGGTAGGTGACCTGTAGGGGAAGTGGCAAGAGAAGCTGTAACATGGAAACATAGAATTTGCCAGTACATAAGTACCACTTGGCCCACCTAGTCTGCCCATTTTTCCCTACCTATAGAATTACCGACATCCTCCTTGATCTCTGACCCATTCACCACCCCTTCCGTTTCCCTAAGATTCAATTATGCCTATTCCATGAATTCATGAAACTTATCTCTGTTTTTGTCACCTCCACCTCCACTGGAAGTCTGTTCCAGGAATCCACTTCTCTGTCTGTGAAGAAGCACTTCCTTACATCTCTCCTAAATCTACCATCCTCCAGCTTCTTATTATGCCCCTTGTCCTTGAGCACATTTGTTTCTGAAAAATACTTCCCTCTTGTACCTTGTTTACCTCTGTGAGGTATTTAAAGAACTCTATCATATCCCCTCTCCTCTCTTCCAGGGTGTACCTATTTAGGTCCTTTAATCTCTCATTATAGGGCTTCTGATGCAGACCCTGCACCATTTCAGTTGCCCTCCTCTGGACTGATTCCACTCTGTCTATGTATTTTTTGAAATGTGGTATCCAGAACTGAACATAGTACTCTTGGTGGGGTCTTTCCAGAGATCTATACAGAGGCAACACCCCCTCCCTCTTTCTGCTGGTGATACCCCTTCCTATATACCCCAGCATCTCACTTGCTGTCCTAAAAGCCTTGTCTCACTGTCTGGCCACCTTTAGGTCATCACAGAATCACAGAAAAAATAAGGCCATATGGAATCATCCATTATTACCTTAAAATGTAAATTTCTTATCTCCCATAAAATCATCTAACAATTTCTTAAAACACTCCAAAGAGGTGCAATCGACTACATTTAAGGATAGTCTGTTCCATATATTAATAACCCTTTGATTCAACCAGTTTCCCCATTGGTTATTTCTGTAGATTTCACCTCTTTACTGGTATTAATGGAGTCTGTTACATCTATCATTATTTCTAAATAGTCCTATATTTTCCCACAGGTCACTGTATGATAGTGCCTTGAACACAGTGCACAAATTCCCTCTGAGCCTACAGTACTCCATACTAAACAAGCCCAGGTGCCTTAATCTATTTCCATAGTCTGTGTTTTAATTGACTTGTTTTTTTTGTTGTTGTTGCTCTCCTTTGGACTCCCTCTAACAAATTCTTGTCTTTTTTTGTATGGTGCCCAAAATTGAACATAGTATTCTAAATGTGGCCTCACAAGTGAGGAATACAAGGGAATTATGACATTACTGTCCCTGCTTTTTATGTTTGTGAAGATAGACCCCATGATCTTTTGTGCTTTACTAGCTGCTGCCCTACACTGTGCAGAGACACTTAGGTCTTGAGTTACTAGTACACCTAAATCCTTTCCCACGTCAGATGTTGTGATAGGACTTCCAAATAAGTAATATGTAGCTGTAACATTTCTATGACCCATGTGCATGATTTTAAACTTTTCAAGATTTAGAGTTAACTTGTTTGTGGTAACCCAGTTTGCTGAGTTATCGATTTCATCTTGGAAAATACGGATGGACTGAGGGTTGTTTACAGTCCAAGCTAGCTTAATATCATCTGCACATTTAGCACTCAAGCATACCTGCATTGTTTGCAAGGGAGCAATATAAATATTAAACAGGGTTGGGCCTAAAACTGAGCCCTGTGGTACTCTACTTGTTATTTCAGTTCATGGTGATCTTATGCCAGCTAAGGCTACACATTGTTTCCTACCATCAAACCACTGTTTAATCCATCTAAATATGCTGAAGTCTTACTTTATGTCTAGCAGATGCTCAAGTAGTTGTCTATGAGGCAAGGTGTCAAATGCCTTTGAAAAAGCCAAGTCATCTGATATAGTCACCCCAGGTCTCTTTCCTGCTTCATTGTTGTCAATACCACCCCCTTTGGTACTCTACCCTAGGTTTCTGTGCTGCAAGTTAATTATTTTGCACCTTTTCACATTGAAACCCAGCTGTCATACCCTTGACAACTCCTTGAGTTTTCTCAAGTAACTACTTATCCTTTCCACCCCACTGAGCAGCCACCCTATTGCAGTCTGGTGCATTCCTCAAGGAGGCAGATCTTTCTTTTTGGTTCCTCTGCAATATCACTTATAAAGACATTAAAGAGAATTGATCCCAGCACTTGTCCCTGTGGTACTCCACTGGTCATCCTCCCTTCCTCTGAGTGAACTCTGTTTATCACCACCCTCTGACACCTATCACTTAACCAATTTCTTACCAAGTTTACCACATTTGGACCCATGCCTAAGCTACCCAGATTGCTTACTAGTCTCCTATACAGAATGGTGTTGAACACCTTATTGAAATCTAGGTAGGCTACATACACAGCTCCACCATGATCTAGTTCCTTGGTCACCCACTCAAAGAATTCTACCCCCCCCCATGAATCCATGCTGGATAGATAGACAGACAGACAGATGGATGGACAAAGAGATTGATAGATAGATAAATAGATAGATAGATATATAGATAGATAGATAGATGGATAGATAGTTTTTAACA
Source organism: Neoceratodus forsteri (assembly GCA_016271365.2). NCBI lineage: Eukaryota > Metazoa > Chordata > Ceratodontiformes > Ceratodontidae > Neoceratodus > Neoceratodus forsteri. The sequence continues at coordinate 1,137,962,701 of CM028129.1, forward strand.
GAGGAAAATTTGATTTCAGAGCAAGTAGCAGCCTAGAAATGCAGTTTACTTACTGATAAATCACTTCTATCTCAGCAGGAGTCAGTGCCTGTTTGGATTAAGCAAACAGACACTTTATTAGAAACAGGGGGTCTCATTTAAGTAACAAAAAGATAAGAAAATCACTGTGTGTTTCTATGTTTGAGGAAGGGGCTGTATCAGCTTAATTAACTGAGTCAGAGGGTGAAGCTAATTGTGGGTGTGGCTTCGGAGCTTAGGCATACAAAAACAGGTGTCTCCATTTACAGCTTCCTGCTGTAGTTTTTGACAAAAGAGAACTTGCTTTCAGAACAAGTAGCAGTCTAGAACTACAGTTTTCTTACTGATAAATCACTTCTATCTCAACAAGAGTCAGTGCCTGTGTAGATTAAGCAAACAGATACTTTATTAGAAGTAGGGGTTCTCATTTAAGTAAAAAAAGAAGAAAATCACTGTGTGTTTCAATGTTTGTGGAAGGGGGCTGTATCAGCTTAATTTACTGAGTCAGAGGGTGAAGCTAACTGAGGGTGTGGTTTAGGAGCTTAGGAGCACAAAAGCAGGTGTCTCCAATTACAGCTTCCTGCTGTAGTTTTTGACAGAGGAGAATTTGTTTTCAGAGCAAGTAGCAGTCTAGAACCACAGTTTTCTTACTGATAAATCACTTATATCTCAGCAGGACTCAGTGTCTGTTTAAATTAAGCAAACAGATACTTTATTAGAAGCAGGGGATCTCATTTAAGTAAAAAAAGAAGAAAATCACTGTGTGTTTCTACGTTTGAGGAAGGGGGCTTTGGTCAGCTTAATTTACTGAGTCAGAGGGTGAAGCTAATTGGGTGTGTGGCTTAGGAGCTTAGGAGTACAAAAGCAGGTGTCTCCAATTAAAGCTTCCTGCTGTAGTTTTTGACAGAGGAGAATCTGCTTTCAGAGCAAGTAGCAGTCTAGAACTACAGTTTTCTTACTGATAAATCACTTCTATCTTAGCAGGAGTCATGCCTGTTTGGATTAAGCAAACATATACTTTATTAGAAGAAGGGGGTCTCATTTAAGTAAACAAATAGAAGAAAATCACTCTATGTTTCTATGTTTGAGGAAGGGGTCTGTATCAGCTTAATTTACTGAGTTAGAGGGTGAAGCTAATTGGGGTGTGGCCTAGGAGCTTAAGAGTACAAAAGCAGGTGTCTCCAATTACAGCTTCCTGCTGTAGTTTTTGACAGACAAAAATTTGCTTTCAGAGCAAGTAGCAATCTAGAACTACAGTTTTCTTACTGATAAATCACTTCTATCTCAGCAGGAGTCAGTGCCTCTTTGGATTCAGCAAACATATACTTTATTAGAAGCAGGGGGGGTCTCATTAAGTAAACAAAGAAGAAAGTCACTGTGTGTTTCTATGTTTGAGGAAGGGGTCTTTGGTCAGCTTAATTTACTGAGTCAGAGGGTGAAGCTTATTGGGTGTGTGGCTTAGGAGCTTAGGAGTACAAAAGCAGGTGTCTGCAATTAAAGCTTCCTGCTGTAGTTTTTGACAGAGGAGAATCTGCTTTCAGAGCAAGTAGCAGTCTAGAACTACAGTTTTCTTACTGATAAATCACTTTTATCTTAGCAGGAGTCATGCCTGTTTGGATTAAGCAAACATATACTTTATTAGAAGAAGGGGGTCTCATTTAAGTAAACAAATAGAAGAAAATCACTCTATGTTTCTATGTTTGAGGAAGGGGTCTGTATCAGCTTAATTTACTGAGTTAGAGGGTGAAGCTAATTGAGGTGTGGCTTAGGAGCTTAAGAGTACAAAAGCAGGTGTCTCCAATTACAGCTTCCTGCTGTAGTTTTTGACAGAGAAAAATTTGCTTTCAGAGTAAGTAGCAATCTAGAACTACAGTTTTCTTACTGATAAATCACTTCTATCTCAGCAGAAGTCACTGTGTGTTTGGATTCAGCAAACATATACTTTATTAGAAGCAGGCGTCTCTTTTAAGTAAAAAAAGAAGAAAATCACTGTGTGTTTCTGTGTTTGAGGAAGGGGCTGTATCAGCTTAATTTACTGAGTCAGAGGGTGAAACTACTGTAATTGGGGGTGTGGCTTAGGAGCTTAGGAGTACAAAAGCAGGTGTCTCCAATAACAGCTTCCTGCTATAGTTTTTGACAGAGGATAATTTGCTTTCAGAGCAAGTAGCAGTATAGAACTGCAATTTTCTTATTACTTGCCCTCCTTCCCACCCCTCCACCCTCACACCCTAAGCCAGTTCTACATTTATAGCCACTGGATTTGACTGACAACAGGAACTTCCTGTTTGGCAGTAAGAAAGGAAGGATCACTGAGACACTTTAGTTTCATCAACCTTGAAGGAACCTAAAAAATAGCTCTTTCTCCCCCTTGGCTGCTGGATGTCTGAATCCAAGCACAGAAGAAGGAGACTACTGAAGAGTATAGGAAGTTCCTGTCCCAGAGCAGAAAGGGTGAGAGCTGTAAGGGCACATAGGCAGTAGGAAAGTATCTGTAAAAATATGTAGATGGAGGAGACAGTAAGCATACAAAGCAAAGGAGAGGGGACACAAAATAAGTGAAGATGGGAGTGGTGCAGTGCAATGGCTGTGGGGCAACAGTGTTCTCTGAGACTTTCTGGAGGTTGTGATGATGCCCTGTTTGCAGGCACCTCTCTGGTCTGAGGGGGGAGGTTGTCTATCTCCATGCTAGCCTGGCTAGGATTCATGAAAACTCTTCATCCCACCCAGGGACCACCAGGGCCACCACCGCTATCTCAGAGGTTGCCACGCAAGGGGAGCGGTTGGACCAAGGTGGGCTCAGGGAGGGAGAGGGTGGTGGAACAGAGGTGCATCCCTACAGTTGTGCCTCTCCACAATTAATATACGATTCTGGTGAAGAGTGGTTCCTCTATGGAGGCACCTGCAGTGGAGACCAAGGAGGATGCTGGGAACCTCCACAAAGGAGACCCACAGGAGGGTGGCATGAGACCCCAGAGGGGAAGGAAAGAACTCTTGGTCAGGGACTCAATCATTATGGGGGTAGAAGTGGGGGAGGAAGGGTATAGGGAGGTAAGGTGCCTGCCAGGTGCTACAGCTTGGCAGGACAGGAAGCAAATCCTCAGGATCATGGGAGCAGCTGCACAAGGGAGGGAGATGGATGTCATTGTCCACCTAGGGACAAATGACCTGGCTGTGAATGGGATCAGAGCAGTGCAAGAGGAGTTTGTAGAGTTGGAAAGGGGTCTTAGACAAGTAGCACATACGGTGACCTTCTCAGAAGTGCTGCCTGTCTATGGCAAGGATGATGCTAGGGTATTCTGCACCATGGTATTTAATGAATGATTGAAAAACTGGTGTGGAGCTCATCATTTTGGCTTCACTGGGGACTGGGGAGCCACTTGGAGGAATGCAGGCCTACACTGGAGAAATGGTCTGCATCTGTCCAGGGGGAACCAGAATCCTAGGTGATAGGTTTAAATGCTTCTTTGGCAAACATTTACACTAGCCAAGGGGGGGAGGCACTGAAAAAGAGTAGGGAAATCCTAGCCTCCCCCACAAAACACAGTAATTAGAGAGGTAAACACCAAGGTAGAGAAGTCAGTAGGGAGCAGGACAGGGGCAAATGCAGAAAAAGGCAGTAAGGACAGGGATAGGGCTTAAAGGGTTAAGGCCATCAAAAAATGGAATGCGATGAGTACCAATGCCCACAGTCTGTGTAACAAGCTCCCTGTACTAGTGCCTTGATGAAAGAGGGATGCCTGGATATTGTGGCAGTCACTGAAACACGGTACACAGAGAAACATGACTTGGATGTCAACATACCAGGATACACAATCTACAGGAGGGACAGGGTGGGTAAAAGAGGAGGAGGAGAAGTAGCTCTCTATATAAGGGAAGAGATTAAGGTAACAGAACTAAAGAGTAAACAGGAAGTTGATGAGTCACTATGGGTCACCTTGGAGACAGGAAATGGCACCACAATCCTCAAGGGGGTTGTGTACAGACCCCTATCTCAGGGGGAGGAAATGGACAAGGAAATGATAGAAGGCATCCTTAAAATGGCAGGAAGAGGGGAGATATTGTTGATGGTGGGTCTGAATATGCCAGATGTTAACTGGAGTAATTTTGCTGCAGGCACATCCAAGAACAGGGTCATTCTTGATGCCCTACATGGGGCATGGCTCAAACAGGTAGTGTTGGAACACACTTGGGAGAGGGAACAATCTTAGACCTGGTAATCTCAAATGGGGATGGAGAAAGGATCACTGATTTAGAAGTGGGTAGCCATCTGGGAACAAGTGACCACCAAACAGTGTGGTTCACAATAAACACAGCCATAGAGTCAAGCCATACAAAAACAAGAGTATTGGACTTTACGAGGGCTGACTTTTGGAAAATGAGAGAGTGCCTCAAAAAAGCACTAGCAAATGGGCAAGAAGGAGGGGTGGAGGAACAATGAGGAATAATCAAAACAGCCATCACAGAGGCAACATGCCTTTGTGTGAAGCAAATCAACAAAAGAAAATGAAGGAAAAAAAAACTATGGTTCTCAAAAGAGGTGGAAGGGAAGGTTAAGGAGAAAAGGATAGCATTCAGGAAACATAAGGAAACACAGAAGGAGCAGGACAGAGAACTTTGTAAGTTAAAGCAGAAGGAGACAGGGAAGGCAGTCAGAATAGCAAAGGCACAAACAGGAAAAGATAGCCAACTCTGTTAAGAAGGGGATAAAACCTTTTATAGGTACATTAGGAAGTGAAGAAAGACCAAGGGAGGGATTCAGAGACTTAATAAAGGGGAGGTAATGTGGGCAAAGGGTGACAGTGAAAAAGCTGGGATACTGAACAAACATTTCTGCTCAGTATTCACAATGGAAGAGGAGGGGGAGGTACCTAAACCAAACAAGAGAAACACACTGAATAGGGAGGTCGATACCAGTCCATTCACAGAAGAAAGGGTTTTGAAAGAACTCTTGAAACTGAGGGCGGACAAAGCAAAGGGTCCTGATGGGATTCACCCCAGAATTCTAAAAGAACTAAGGGTAGAACTAGTAACACCACTGACTACTCTCTTTAACAAATCATGGGAGGATGGGATGGTGCCTGAGGACTGAAGGAGGGTAGATGTGATTCCACTTCACAAAAGTGGGAGCAGGGCAGAGGCAGGAAACTACAGACCAGTTAGTTTGACCTCAGTGGTAGGGAAAATGATGGAATCACTTCTGAAGGAAATAATTGTTCAGTACCTAGAGGCCAGTGGGGCACAGGACCCAAGGCAGCATGGTTTCACAGCAGGAAGGTCATGTCAGATGAACCTAATAGATTTCTTTGACTGGGTGACCAAAGTAGTAGACCAGGGAGGGCTGTGGTTATGGCCAAACTAGATTTTAGCAAGGCATTTGACACAGTCTTACACAAAAGATTAATATTCAAGTTAGCCATCCTTGGAGTGGGTCCCAAGGTGGTAGCCTGGAAGAAAAACTGGCTGGACAATAGGACGCAAAGGGTAATAGTAAACAGAGTCCACAGTAAAGAAAGGAGGGCAGCTAGAGGCGTACCGCTGGGTTCGGTACTGGGACCAATCCCCTTTAATGTCTTTATAGGTGACATTGGAGAGCACCTGGAAGGAAAGTATGTCCCTTTGCAGATGACACAAAGATCTGCAACAGGGTTGATATACAAGGTGGGGTGGAAAGGATGAAAAGGGACTTGGCAAAGTTGGAGGAATGGTCAAATATATGGCAGCTCAGATTCAATGCAAAGAAGTGCAAGGTAATGCATCTGGGAAACAAAAACCTAGGGAAAGAGTACACAATGGGGGTGAGCTAATAATAACAACAAAAATCAAAAAAGACCTAGGAGTAATTATATCAGATGACCTAAATGTGGGCAAGTGATGTTAGAAGGCAGTAAGAAGGGCTGGGGGGATACTGGGTTGCATAGGAAAAGGCATCAACAGTAGAAAGCAGGAAGTTGTTATCCCTCTGTACATATAGTTGGTGAGACCCCATCTAGAGTACTGCATGCAATTCTGGAGACCTGATCTCTACAAAGACATAGACAGGGTGGAGGCTGTTCAGAGGAGGGCAACCAAAATGGTGCAGGGTCTGCACCAGAAGACATATGAGGAGAGACTAAATCAGCTTAATTTGTATACCCTTGAGGAAAGGAGGGAGAGGTGGGACAGGATAGAAACTTTCAAGTATCTCCAGAGAATTAACAAAGTACAAGAGGGTAGTATCTTTCAGAAAAAGAGATATGCAAGAGCAAGGGGGCACACTTTGATGGTAGAAGGGAGACAGCTCAGAGGTAATGTTAGAAAGTGCTTTGGCTTCTCAGAAGGAGCTAGAAGGGGGACAGGATCAGATCTACAGTACAGTAGCTTCTTCTTGTTGTTTTTATATTGTTTCTTGTGGATTCTACTTGGTAGAAGGTTATTTCTTTCCTTTCTTACTACTAAGGAGCTAGCAGGGTATTGTTTAGGGCTGTTGGAATTTTGAAACCTGTTTTGGTAGCTATAAGTGGGCTCATTTGTTTGATGATTCACTGTGTGGCAGGCTGCATTTGTGGAGGCCTATTTCTTCTATTTTAAAATATAATTGGTGTGATTCAACTGGATCTGTTTCTTTGAATTGGAGACCTATATCTTCTAATTCCAAGCCTATTTTGATGTGTTGTTGGTGAAGCTGTTTGAATTGGAGTCCTGTTTCTTTGGGTAGCAAACCTTTTTGGGGGGCTTTGAGTAGAATTGTGATTCATTGTTGCTGGCTTCACTAGCTGCAAAGTTTTAGTGCAGAGTGGGGGAAGGGTGCTGATGGTCTCTCCAGGTCTCACTCAGTTAGGGAGGCAGAGCTGAATCAGATGTGGTGTCAGTGCTTTGGCTTCTCAGAAGGAACTAGAAGGGGGACAGCATCAGATGTACAGTACAGTAGCTTCTTCTTGTTGTTTTTACATTGTTTCTTGTGGATTCTACTTGGTAGAAGGTTATTTCTTTCCTTTCTTACTACTAAGGGGCTAGCAGGGTATTGTTTGGGGCTGTTGGAATTTTGAAACCTGTTTTGGTAGCTATAAGTGGGCTCATTTGTTTGATGATTCACTGTGTGGCAGGCTGCATTTGTGGAGGCCTATTTCTTCTATTTTAAAATATAATTGGTGTGATTTAACTGGATCTGTTTCTTTGAATTGGAGACCTATATTTTCTAATTCCAAGCCTATTTCGATGTGTTGTTGGTGAAGCTGTTTGAATTGGAGTCCTGTTTCTTTGAGTAGCAAACCTATTTGGGGGCTTTGAGTAGAACTGTGATTCATTGTTGCTGGCTTCACTAGCTGCAAAGTTTTAGTGCAGAGTGGGGAAGGGTGCTAATGGTCTGACCAGAGGCCCTCAGCTAACTGATTGTTTCTGGAAGACTTGGCTGGTCCCACCTCCACACCTCACCCCACCCACCCCTGGTCCATGATTTCCTTTATACCAGGGTTCTGACATCACTTCTCAAATGGGCAAAGGATATGCACCTGTCATAGCAGAAGCAGACATCCAGGAAAGGAACAGCAGCAAGTGAAGAGCTGACTGCTATCTCAGTGGAAGGGAAGTAAATGCAAATCTAGGAGCTTTCATTATTACTTCTTCACATTGATATTGCTTTGGGGAAAGGAGGAGTAGGATTTTGAAGAAGGTTGTGCAATGGCTACTTAAAGTCTCTTTTTGAGTGTGGATAGGAAGGATAGGAATATAAAAAGCAGTTGCTCAATATATCTAAACTTGTACAACAAAGGAGGTAAGGGAAATAAAGAAAAGAATGTTTTGCACTGATGGGGGAGAGGAGACTTGGGGGAGTGTTTGGTATCCTACATCTGGAAGGGTGGGGGGTCATTGGTGGGCAACGACAGCAATGGGTAGGGTGGTAGGCTGCAACAACTGTGGTGCACCAATCTTTCTAAAAATTGTCTGGAGTGTGGGAGGATGTTTAGTGTGCAACCACATAGAAAAACTTTGAAAGGAGATTGAGGGTCTGCAGGAGGAACTAAGACAGGCAAGGCAGATTGGTGGTGGGTTTAGCCCAATACTGGAGGGAGGAAGAAGGGGAGATGAGGGAGGGCAATTTAAGTCAACAGTGGTGAGGAGAGGGTCAGAAGAAGGGAAGCAGAGACAAAGGGGCCCAGGCCAGGAAGAACGATTGCTGGGGAAACCAGGTCGGGAGACAAAAGACAAATGGAAGGAGGAGATAGGGACTTGTGAGGGGAGGCGAAGAAGTGGCAAATGTCATGGAGTGGAAAGGAGAGAACAGGTTACTATGAAGAAAGAGGGAGTGGGCATTTGTGAAGGGTCTTCAGAAAATACTTTTGCACTGTTAGAGAGGAAGAAGGTGGAGGAGGGAAATGATGAAATTAGAGGAGTAATTGATAAATGCCTGGACCAAACTGGAGCAGGGGGTAATTCTGCTCAGAGAATTACAACAGGAGTAAAAGGGGGAAATAATGTGCAGGAGGAAGAAGAGGAGCTGGAAATGAGAGATGGAGATGAATGGAAGCAAGCAGGGAGTAAGAGAGGTGGAATCTTAGTGCTAGGGGACTCAATACTAAGAGGAGTCAGGTGGGGTAGCAAGGGGGAGAGGCACAGTCACATTTGGGTGGAGGCCATGCCAGGAATGACAGCGGAAAGGGTGGGACAATCTGTTCTGAAATATGCTAGAAGGGGTAGGGACAAGCCTCATTTAATTATACATCTTGGGACAAATGACCTGGTTGACAAGACAGTAGATATAGTCCAGAGGAGGTTTGAGGAACTAGCACAATTACATGAGGGTGCAGGAAGATCAGTAACTTTTTCAGAGATACTTCCAGTGCCAAAGGCAAGCACAACAAGAAAGCTGAGAATAGAGGAATTTAATGGATGGCTAAGAACCTGGTGTTGTGCTAAAGGGTATGGGCTGTTGGGGGTGGGGAGGGACCTGGGAGGACAGTAGTCTCTATGCCAAGGACAGACTACACTTGAGTGAGGAGGGGAAGAAAGTGTTGAAACAGAGGATGGAGGAGTACATAGAGGAAGTTGGGAATTTAAACTAGGAGTGGGGTGGCAATTAGGGAGAGATATGCAGAGATCACAGGTTGGGAAACCATGAGCTACCCCATAACAGTGACAAAGGACAAATGGCAAGTACTATTGGTGATGTTAGGAAAGGGGCAGGATGGGGGGAGGTGGAAGGTGGTTACCCTTAATGCTAGGAGCCTTGGGAGGAAAACTGCAGAGTTACAGGTTCTCATGGCAGAGGGAGAGGTGGACATTGTAGCCATCACAGAAACATGGGCCACCCAATGCAATGACTGGGACCTGTCTGTACCAGGGTACAGGTTATTTTGTAGGGACAGGGTGATTGGGAAAGGAGGTGGGGTGGCACTATATGTAAAGGAAGGACTGAAGTGTGTAAGGGAGGAAGGGGAGGAGGGTAGTACGGAGTCACTTTGAATGCAAATCCAGGATTCCAAGAATAGGATTCTTAGAATGGGAGTGGTGTACAGGCCACCATCTCAGACAGAGGAGTTAGACAGGGAACTAGTGGGACAGATCAGCAGGACCTGCAAGAAGGGTAGTGTGGTGATTGTGGGGGACTTCAACGTGACAGGAGTGGACTGGGGTACCCCAACAACCAGGAACAGAAGGGAGCAGGTACTGCTGGAAGCCTTCCAGGACAGCTTCCCGCTACAAATGGCCAGTGAACCAACCAGGTTAGGGAATACCCTTGACCTTGTGCTGGCAAATGAGGACTTTGTGAGAGAACTTACAGTGGAGGAACCGCTGTCAGGGGGTGACCACCACTCAATATGGCTCACATTGGATATGAGGCAAGGAGGGAATCTGGCACAAGAGTGCTGGACTTCAGGAGGGCTGACTTTGGGAGGATGGGGGAAGTGGTAAAAGGGTACCTGGCCAGAATTCAATCTAGTATGGACACTAACCAGAGGTGGGAGCTCATAAAGCTGGGGATAGTGGAGGCAACCAAAATCTGCTGCAAAGCCCAGAGCAAGAAGGCTAGGGCTAAGAAACCGAGCTGGTTGAGCAAGGAGGTCATGGAAAAGGTAAGGAAGAAAAGAGTTGCCTTTAGGAAGTACAAGAAAACAGGGAGGGGGGAGGATAGGGAGGAGTACTTGACAGTATCGAAGGAGGTGACAAGGGCAGTAAGGGGAACCAAAGCATCTACGGAACTCAAGCTGGCAGAAGGCATTAAGAAGGGGGAGAAGGACTTATTTAAGTACATCAGGGAGAAAAGGAGCTGTAAGGACCACATAGTAAGGATAAGGAAGGAGGGGGTTGGGTGGAAGCAGGGTGCGATAAGGCAGAAGCACTAAATGAGTACTTCTGCTCAGTATTTACTAAAGAGAAGACAGGGTGACACCAAGGTGGGAGAAATGGCAGAAACAGGGGGGGAGGGGTGACAGATGGGGAAATTATGGAGGGCAGAGTTCGAGAGGGTTTGAAGGCACTGAGGATGGACAAGGCACCAGGCCCAGATGGCATCCACCCCAGGGTACTGAAGGAGTTGGCAGAGGTCCTTGCAGGACCTTTGGCAGACCTATTTAATGCCTCACTACATTCGGGGTGTCTACCTCAGGACTGGAGGATGGCTCATGTGGTGCCCCTCCACAAGAGTGGCCCCAAGGATGAACCGGGAAACTACAGACCAGTGAGCCTCACATCCATCGTGGGTAAGCTAATGGAGACTATCCTGAAGGAGAGGCTGGTGGACCTCCTAGAGGCCAAAGGACTACAGGACAGCAGACAGCATGGCTTCATACATAGCAGATCCTGCCAAACCAACCTGGTGGAGTTCTATGACTGGGTAACTAGGCAACTGGACAGGGGCCATGCAGTGGATGTCCTGTATCTGGACTTCAGTAAGGCATTCAACTCTGTGCTGTATGGAAGGCTGGGAAGGAAGTTATTAGGCACAGGGGCGGGTGCAAAGCTGGTTAGATGGGTAGGAAACTGGCTTCAGAGAAGGCAACAGAGGGTGGTGGTGGGTGGGGAGCTCTCACACCCAAGGGCAGTGACGAGCGGTGCTCCATTGGGCTCGGTGTTGGGACCAGTGTTGTTTGGGATATTCATTGCAGACATATCATGGGACATCAAGAGCAAGATCAGTCTGTTTGCTGATGATACCAAGGTAGGCGTGGTGGTGGATGACTTAGGGGGATGGCAGGGGTTGCAGGATGATCTGGCAAAGCTTGAAACCTGGTCAGACACCTGGCAACTGGGGTTTAATGCCAAAAAGTGCAAGGTGCTGCATTTTGGGATGAAGAATCCAAGGAGGAGTTACCAGCTGGGGGGAGCGCAGCTAGCCCAGACAGAGGAGGAGAAGGATCTGGGTGTGCTCATTACAGGGTCAATGAACAACTCGGCACAATGTAGAAAGGCAGCTGCAAAGGCCAACAAAATGCTGGGTTGTATTGCAAGGAGTATATCCTCGAGGAGAGAGGAGGTGATTCTGCCACTGTATAGGTCATTAGTTAGACCACACCTGGAGTACTGCGTGCAGTACTTGCGCCCGTATCTGAAGAGGGACATTAAGTTACTGGAGGGGGTGCAGCGCAGGGCGACAAAGATGATCAAGGGGCTGGGGGACTTATCATACGAGAGGAGATTGAAGGAGTTGAACATGTACTCACTGGAGGAGAGTAGGGACAGGGGTGACATGATTGAAACCTTTAAATACATGAAAGGAATAAACAAGATGGGTGCAGAGGGGCTGTTCAAAGTAAGGAAGGGGAGGGCCACAAGGGGCCATGACATGAGACTGGAGGGAGGAAGGTTCAGGAGGGAGATGAGGAGACACTTTTACAGAGAGGGTGGTGGCTGGGTGGAATGCGTTACCTGCAGAAGTGGTATCCAGTAGAACAGTGGACTGCTTCAAAAGGGGATGGGACAGGACAAGGGGGAGGGTTAATGAAGGGGAAGGGTGGAAGGGAGGGGCAGCTGCAGAATAAGGGGTGCTAGCTGCACATTCGAGCAGACTTGATAGACCTCTAGGCCTTTATCTGCTGGCAAATTTTGTAAGTTCATATGTTCACAGAGAGGGTTGTGGATGTATGGAACAGCCTTCCTGAGGAGGTTGTAGAGTCAGGAACAGTGGGAGAATTCAAGAATGCATGGGGAAGACATATGGCAATTCTAGTGGGGGTAGGAGGAAGTAAGCTGTTGATTAACTAGAATCTGCAGCTTATCCATCAGGTAGGGAAATGGGCAGACTAGGTGGGCCAAGCGGTCCTTATCTGCCATCAAATCCTGTGTTTCTGTGATAGATAAGACAGACAGAGAGAGATATCTTGCCATCATCAGCTCATTGCTTTCACTCAGGCTGGCAGCAGCTCTCCAGCTTTAGTTACAACAAAAAAAAGTCCCACTGTTGATCTCACAAAAGAACCATTGTTCTTTCACTTGATCTCACAGGACTATAGTTCTTTTTTATTATTCAGTGATCACTGGCTCACTGTTCTAACTCAAGCCACAGCACTCCAGCTGCAGCTACAAAAACCAAGAAAGTCCCACTGCTAATCTCACACTGTTGAGCTCATGAAAGAACCATAGTTCTTTCAAATGAGCCTTCACTAAGCCCTCTACCAACATATTAAGGGACATTCCAAAACTATATTTTGTGGGTTTTTTTAGAGGTGTGCGAAAGTTGCCATTTCTGCATCAGTAGAACGTTTGTGAAAATTTGGCAACTTTCACGGAAGTTTCCATGCTTCTGCCTGTGACAGATCAGAAAAGTTCCAAATATTTAGAGCAAAATTTTACTCTGTTTTGCCTTCCCCACAACATGTTAAATACTCCCCACTGGTCACCACCTGATTAAATAAATAAAAAAACCTGGAGGCTTGTGGTCTCTCCCCACCCGATCACCCATGGATGGAGTCTGGACTACATTTATATTTGTACTAGTTAACTCCGCCATCCCTATCCCCCATATTTAATAAAATATCCCTGGTAGTCTACTAATAATGAACCACCCCTCTCTCCCTATCCCCAAGCCACATAGGCATTATAATAGAATTGTTTTTTTTTTTTTTTTTATTTCTTTCCTCAGTTCTGAACTTTCGTTGTCAGTCGTCATCTAAGTGAAATTGCAATTCCTGCCTAGTGGTCTAATGGTCTAGTAGTCAAGTTAAGTAGTGGCCCCCTACCCCTCCAGCAGGTACTGTCCCACCCCACTCCCCCCATCCTGAAACAGAGCAGACCACTGGCACAGCGTTACACTCTGCTCCATGGCTGGCAGCTCACTGAGTTATCAATGAATGAACACATGCTTCTACAAGCACGCACTCGTTCAATGATAGCTCAATGAGCTGCCGGCCATGGAGGAGACCAGAGGGCTTTCTGGTGGCCCTCTCCTTTTCAGGATGGGGGAGCGGGGTGAGACAGTACCTGCTGGGGATTGGGGGATGGGGGACCACTACTTAAATTGATTACTAGACCACCAGGGAGGAATTGCAATTTTTCTTAGGTGATGACTGATGATGGAAGTTCGGAAATGAGGAAAGAAGTAAAACAAAATTCTATTTCTATTATAATACCTATTGGGATTGGAGATTGGGAAGGAAGATGGTTCATTACCACTAGACCACCAGAGGCATTTTTATTAAATATGAGGGATAAAGAAGGAAGGGGCAGACACAGAAAAGGGAGGATGATACTGAGGTTATAGCAGAGGGGAGATGCTGAGGGGGAGGCTGTGATTGGAAGGCTATTTTGACAGCTCACACCACCACCATCAGTGGACTTGTTACCACTCCCCATAAATACAAGGGAGCACATACACACCCAGAAAGAGAAATGCAGAGCCCAGGCATCTCAACCACAGAAGTCTCGATTAGCATTCTGCAACAAGATGGCAACCTCAAAAATCACTCGGGTGCAAACAGCAAGTTGACACAGTCCAAGAAGAGGGTGCATCCCCATACCAAAGGGGGTGCACATTACTGGAAGGTGATGGTTGCAAACATTAGAAGCCTTGCAACCAAACTACCTGAACTCACAGCCATCATGGTAGTAGAAAGATTGGACTGGGTCACTGTGACAGAAACGTGGTTCTTGGAAAACCACAAATGGGACACGGCTATACCTGGATACAATCTGTTCAGAAAGGATAGGCAGGGGCAAAGAAGGGGAGGAGTAGCCATTTACATTTGAGAAGACATAAAAGCCAGAGAGGTATAGAGTCACCCTGGGGACACCGGGTCACTGTGGCTTACTATAGATACAGAAAACTGAAAATCCTTCATGATCGGAGCCATTTACAGACCTCCAATTTAAGGACAGAAAAGGGACAAAGATCTGATAGAAGAAACTACACAAAATGACTCAGAGAGGAGAGGTGATTCTGGTGGGGGAGTTCAATCTTCCAGATATAAACTGGAGTACACTAACAGCGGCAACAACAAGAAGTGGGGATTTCTTATTGGTACTACAAGGAGCAGGACTGAGTCATCTGATCAAAGCACCAACAAGTGGAGATGCCATACTTGATCTGGTCCTCACAAACATTGAGAGGGTCAAGGAACTTGATATGGGATGCCATATGGGTAACAGTGACCATTGCATGATTAGCTTTAAGGTGAACATAACTGAGGACACGTGCCACTCAAAAATAAAAGTACTAGATTATAAAAAGGTGAACTTCAACCAAATGAGGACCAACATAAGAAATGACTTAATTAATCTACAAGTGGATGAGGTTAATGTCATGTGGAGGAAACTTAAGAAAGCAATCCAGACAGTCACTGACCAATGCCCCAAAAGGGTTACCAAAGTAGAAAGAAAACAAAACCCCTTATGGTTTTCAAACAAAATGGCTAAAATAGTGAAAGAAAAACAGAAGGCGTTCAAGCTATAACAGGGAACAAACAAGGAAGAAGACTGGGTGTTGTACAAGGAGAAAATGAAATAAGCCAGCAAAAAAATAAGGCAGGCAAGAGTGCAGACAGAAACAAGTATAGCAGCGAGGGCAATGAGAGGAGACAAATCCTTCTTTAGATACATCCAGGAAAGAAGGAAGGAAAACCGGGGTATAGTCAAGATTACAACTCAGGAAGGGAAAACAACAGAGTACAACCTAGAAAAAGCAGAAAACCTGAACAAGTACTTCTGCTTGATATTTACCAAGGGTGACCCAGGTGATGGCCCAGAAATGACAAAACACAAAACCCCTGAACAGGGGATTGATACTACCCCCTTCACAGAGACCTAAGCACTGGAGACACTAAATAAACTGCAAGTTGAAAAGGTCATGGGGCCGGACAAAATGCACCCCAGGATCTTAAAAGAACTGAGATTAGAGTTGGCTGCTCCACTGGCTAAACTATTCACCAAATCCCAAAAGAGTGTGGAGGTACCCAAAGATTGGAAAAGGGAATTTGTGGTCCCACGCCACAAATCAGGCAGCAGGAAGGACTCTGGAAATTACAGACTGGTAACCCTCACATTCATAGCGGGGAAGTTTGTTTGTTTATTTTTATTCTGTATAACCAGTGAGCAATAATGCCCATTTTCACTGGTGCCCAGTCACAACATAAAATACGTATATATACACAATATACAAACATACAATTAATAAACATTATTTAAAACAACAACATTTTGAATCAACAACCATAAATCTTTTTAAAACCATCTTAAATAACGAAATTTTAACACATTGCAAAATATTGCAAGGTAATTCATTATACAATTTCACTGCATAGAACTGTAAAGAATTCTGAGCTAATGCACTCTTATAATATAGGGATCCGAAAATTAAAATTTTCCCATGACCTGGTTCCATAACCATTCATCAATTTAGGAAACATTTCACAAATAACACTAGAAATAATACCCAATTTTATTTTTTAAGAAAACCAAGATACGAATCTAAACCTATCAACTAATGACAAACACCCAATAGAACTATAGAGTAAACAATGAGTTCTTTTCTTCTGACCTGTAGCAAATCGAATAATATTATGATAAGAAGTGGTCAATTTAACATGCATTCTATCAGATGTAAAAAAGTAAATAATTAAACCATAATCAATACCTGAAAACAATAAACTGTTAACCAATATTACTCTAACCTCATTAGTTAAGTATTTTTTCAACCGATATAACATTCCTAATCTTTGATGCAATTTACCTATTAATTTCTGAATATATTTTTCAAATGATAAATTACAATCAATGACCAGGCCCAGGTAACCAATTTCCAGACCCTTTCTATATTATTACCAAAATTATCTTTTAAAGTCAGTTCAAATTCACACTTGATCTTGCATTTTTGAATACCATACATTTTGTTTTAATATGATTCAACACTAAATTTTGCTCTATAAACCAACCATGCATTAAACTAAAATCATCCTTTTACCAATGCTGTACAATTTGTACAGTATTACCAATACATAATAAAACTGCATCATCTGCAAATAAAATAAGCTCAGTATCTTTACATATTTTGGGCAATGAATTTAAAAATAAAGAAAACAACAAAGGACCTAATACAGACCCTTGGGGAACACCGCACCTCAAAAGACCCTCATCTGACATTACACCATTCATAATAGTTTTCTGCACCCTTCCGGTTAGATAGTTATCAATCCATAATATTGCTTCATTGGAGAAATTAACCTCCAACAAACTCAATAACAACTTCCCATGATCCACTAAATCAAATGCCTTGGTGAGGTCCACAAAGCCGGGCAGCTACTATTTTACCTTCATCTAAGGCTTTATATACCTGGCCCGTGAACCTCACCAAGGCAGTTTATATACTACAACCCTGCCGAAATCCATGCTGAGAAGGAGACCATAAAATATTCTGGTCCAAATAACCTTTAATCTGATCAGAAACAATACTCTCTAATAATTTAGATAAGGGAGCAAGCAGCGTTATAGGTCTATAATTATTAACATCAATTTTACTTCCTGTTTTATAAATTGGTCTTACAATACCACATTTCCACTTTGATGGATATACATTATACATAAGAGAATAATCGAAAATTGTTGTCAACAAAGGGGCCATTACTAACCCAACTTTTTTTTAAATTCTATAATCTATTTCATCAACCCCCAAACTTGGCTTAGGATCGATCTTCAGGATATACGTCAGAACATCATTCACAGAAAGTTCCTGAAAATGAAACCCCGATACACCTCCTTTATCCCCTCTATTTCTAATAACTCCTTTAATTCTAAACTTGTCAAACGTCCTTGAATATTAAACCTCTCCAAGCTTGAGAAATGAGAATTAAACCCATTAGCTACTTTAATCGGATCACTAACCAATTGTCCATCTAAATGCAATGAAATATTATCCACGCCCTTACTCCTACCCATTACCTCATTCAAAACTTTCCATAGAGCCTTAGTATCATACCGCCCCTTACCCAATTTAATTTCCAAGTAGTCCCTTTTCACTTTTCTTACCTTAGCTTTACATAAATTACGCAATCTCTTGTATTCATGCTGTAAACCAACTGTCTTATATTTCCTAAACTTCTTCCAAGCCTTATTTCTCTCCCTTATAATCTTTCTAAGATCATTATTAAACCATATTTATCCTCTGCTTTTATTTTAACAGTCTTGAATGGTAGTAACTTATCACAAATACCAATAAAGTATCTACAAAACTTATAAAAAGCATCATCAATATCATCAATAACATCTAAAAAAGACCAATCAATTACCTGAACTTCATCTACAAAAGACTGCAAATTAAGGTCAGTAACTTTCCGATACTTAAAAGTTCTATGCGGTTCCTTAAAATATTTTACTGACCACCCACAATAAATTGCACAATGATCACTAAAACAATCGGAATAAATTCCCGAATTAACCACATGATCCAGACAATTAGTAATAATCCAATCTATTAATGACTCATAACCAGTTCTATAATTATATCTGGTAGTTTCAGTAACTAATTGTATCATTCCCAATCCTGAAATTAAATTCCTAGCATCTATTGCCTGATTAGATAGCCAATCTAGATTAAAATCTCCCAAGATTAACAATTCTCTCGATGAAGGAAAGACAAATCACGAAAAAGCTTAAATTCACACTTACATTAACAGGAGGTATATACACATCAATTAAAGTAATCAATTTATTCCCTCCTAAAACCAAATCAATTACCAGGGACTCATAATAACAATTATCATAACCATTGGGGTTTATATTAGCCAATAAATTATTTTTAACATAAAATAAACAACCACCCCCTTTTTTCCCTTTTCTATCCTTCCTATAAACAGAGAACCCCTCAATCTTAACTTCATCCTCATTTATTTTATCAGATAACCAGGTCTCTGTCAATGCCAAAATATCAAAGGAATTTTCTACCATCCATCCTTCTAATAAATCTTTTTTCGGTAATAGACTGAATATTTAGATGTCCTATTTTCAAAAAAGAATTCACACCCTTTTCTATATAATTATTTGGCCCAGGATTGGGGTGAATTGTTCCTGATAACATTAATAACATCAAAAACAACCATTTAGCCCCCAAACCATTCTTCCCATATTTTCTATGAATAAAATTCTGTTTACCACTACTATTAATAATATATTTTTTCCCTTCATTATAACCAGTCTGCAACCAGCACATTTTCCTCAACTTAATAGCCAAATAATAACTTATTACTTCTTTCTTATTACGGAAGTTAAGGGAGACACTTCTCAAACAGAGGATCATGGCATTCCTGGAGGCTAGCAGTCATCAGGACCCCAAGCAGCATGGTTTCACAGCTGGTAGGTCATGCCAGACAAACCTGATTTAGTTTTTTGACTGTGCTACAAAGGTTATAGATGACAGAGGGGTGGTAGATGTATTCTGCTAATACTTTAGCAAGGCCTTTGACTTGGTTCCACACAGAAGGCAGGTAAAGAAGCTACAGTAGACCACACAGGTGTTGGATCAGAAGCAGTTAGATGAGTTAAAAACTGGTTACAGGGCAGAACCCAGAAAGTACAAGTAAATGGAGCACTGTCATAAGAAGGTAGGGTAACCAGCGGTGTGCCCCTGAGTTCAGTACTGGGACCCCTGCTCTTCAATATTTTCATATCGGACATAGCTAATGGACTATAGGGAAAGGTGGGTCTGTTCGCAGACTAGGTTTGCTGGCAAAGGCACCTAGCTTCACCTTTTCTTCTAGGTTTGCTTGTAAGGACAGAGCAAGGAACACCATTATCAGGGCAAGGAAAAAGATTTAGGGCCAGATATTCAAACTACGCCAGGCTGTGGCGCAAGCTTGGGCACAGCATAACTTGGCTGCGCAGGGGTGTGGACTAAGCTATATTCGACAGAGCTGCGTCATGGCACAGCATCATTGAATATCGCACCCTGGCCACCTGCAGTGTGCATGGCACAGTGGCCAGAGTGGAGCATGGGGATGCGCTAGCACAGGTTCCATTGTGCTATGCACAGCAACCATGATATTCAAAACTTGACATGCAAATGGGGCCATAATGTATGCAAGGCATAAATGGGGCCATTTGCATGTCATTATGGCCCCATTTGCATGCAGGTGCGCCGATCCCTGATGACTTGCGCCTGGCACCCTTCCAGCAGTAGCCGTCGGGGACCGATGCCCCCTGCAGCCGGCAATGTGCTCCACAGCCTGATCGCAGGCTGCAGTAAAAAAGAGGAAATGCATAAATCCCTGGTGGTCCAGTGGATCGCTGTCTTCCCGATCGCAGGCATTTGTAAACAAAATAAGAAATCTGTCCACTATCTCTAGTGGTCCAGTGGACCGCTGTCTGCCCGATCATGAGCATTTGTAGAAAAATTAAAAAATCTGTCCACTTTCTCTGGTGGTCCAGTGGACTGCTGTCTGCCTGATCACGGGCATTTGTTAAAAAAATAAGACATCTGTCCAATATCCCTGGTGGTCCAGTGGACCGCTGCCCACCCGATCATGGCCTCAGTAAAATAATTATATCCCCAATATCCCTGGTGATCCAGTGGACCTGCCTGCTCGATCGCGGGCTCAGTAAAAAAATAATATCCCCAAAATCCCTGGTGGTCCAGTTGTCCTGCCCGCCCGATCATGGGCTAAGTAAAATAATTATATCCCTAATTTCCCTGGTGGTCCAGTGGATTTGCCTGCCCGATCATGGACTAAATAAAATATATCCTCAATATCCTCGGTGGTTCAGGCCTGCCCGCTCGATCGGCTGGCAAAATACCATTGCCAGGAAACCAGTGACCTGCCTGATCATGGATCATAGCCTATATCCTCAATATCCTCGGTGGTCCAGTGGACCGGCTTCCCATCGCTGGGCTCAGTAAAACTACTTATATCCCCAATATCCCTGGTGTTCCAGTGGATCCCCACCACACCCGCCCACTGAATCCCACTGCCCCGCTCCTCCTGGTCAGTGGAGGGCAACAGCACCCACCTGCCTGCCATCCCACCCCACCGACTGACACCATCGGCAGGTTGTACGCCCATTGGTCCACAGCGTGAGCTAATGGGTGTGCAGCTCATATTGTACTAGACATTCCAGATATGGTGAGTGATCCCTACCCGCGCCCGCATACATTACTGATGCCTTTGAATGGGGATCCCATTCACATCTGGAATGTGTAGTATGGTATATTGCAAGCCCATTGGCTCACGCTGTGGACCAATGGGCATACAGCCCTACTGACGGTGTCAGTCAGCGGGTTGGCAGGTGGATAGGATGCTGCCACCTGCCACTGACCATGGGGGGGGAGCGGGGCAGTGGGATTCAGTGGGCAGGTGGGGTGGGGGTCCACTGGACCACCAGGGATATTGGGGATATAATTTTATTACTTAGCCCGCAATTGGGCAGGCAGGTCCACTGAACCACCAGGGATTTTGGGGATATAATAATTTTACTGAGCCCGCGATCAGGCGGGCAGGTCAACTGGATCACCAGGGATATTGGGGATATAATTTTATTACTTAGTCCACGATCGGGCAGGCAGGTCCACTGGACCACCAGGGATATTGGGAATATAATTATTTTACTGAGCCCGCGATCAGGCGGGCAGGTCAACTGGATCACCAGGGATATTGGGGATATAATTTTATTACTTAGTCCACGATCGGGCAGGCAGGTCCACAGGACCACCAGGGATATTGGACAGATGTCTTATTTTTTTTACAAATGCCCGCGATAGGGGAGACAGCGGTCCACTGGACCACCACAGATATTGGACAGATTTCTTATTTTTTTTTACAAATGCCCACAATTGGGCATGGGGGTGCCACCAGGTGCAGCCAGAGCTCGGGTGGCCACCCACATGTGGCAGCTGCTGTGTTGTGCCCTGCAGTGTGGCAGCTCACCTGTGGGTGGCCATCAGTTTGTTCCTTTTTTTTGGGGATCAACTTTGTGCTGGCACAGGCAATAGTTGTACATGCATGGCTCTGCACATCGATGGGATGAATATCGGGCTGTGCAGGGTATGCATGGGCATGCCCCCCCACTTGTGCTTGCATACATCACTGATGCGCTCCGGCGCATCAGGATTTGTGCCGTGTACTTTTCCCTTTAGAATATCACACTGGGGCACATCAGTGGGTTGCACATGGTGCAACACTGTTGCGCCATGTGCAAGCCCTTTGAATATCTGGGCCTAAGGCTTATTTTGGCTAGGCAAATTTACCGTGTGTTGTTATTTTCTTTTGTGCTCACTGGTTTTGTTACTGTTTTTGTTTACATTTTACTACTTTATTGTTCTCTGATTCAAATTGCTGTTGCAGGGTATACTTTCTGCTGCATTGTTACAGGATGTGCCTACAGGTTCATTACTGTTTTGTGCTTACAGATTACTGCTGTAATCTTCTCTGATTCAAATTGTTTTTTTCAAGGTATATCTTGTGCTACTGCTTTATTTTTCTCTGTAGCAAAGTGTTTTTTGCAGGGTATATCATCTGTAAAATTGTTACAGGTGGTGCTTACAGGTTTTACAATTTTATCTACCATTAGGCTAAGCATTCAGGGCTACTGCATTTGTTGTTGGTTGATTATTTCTGCTCTTATCTCCTTGTTTCTTTCATCCGTGGTTCTTCTTTTCAGCAGGAAAGGGCCCAACCACCCACCCCATCCCCACCCACCCCATTCTACACTCCTTTTATGGAGTGGCACAGTCATGACAATTCCTGTAGCAAAGCAGGAAGGGGAGGATCAGAGGGGTATCTACACAGTGACCTCACTTATAGGGGTGCAATTAATTTAACTTGTTATAACACATTATAAAAAAACAAACAAAACAAATATAAAAAAAAATGTTTTGCTTTCATTTTCCTTCTAATTACTTGAACCAGGTTATAAACTCGGCAACTCAACTGGAATGGATATTATTAACTGCAGGTACTGTGGGACAGTTTTCAAAAAGGCAGTTATACAGGATTTAGGATGCTGTCCTACATCTTGGGCCATCAGAGATCTAAGGGTTCAGTTCCAGGCAGCATGGGCAGTGATTGCTTGTCTCAGATCACATATTCATGAGGAAATATATTACAAGAACCACCTGCCAAGTCCCTAACATCTAACTGAAGCACTTCGACTGCAGAGGGTAATTGGTCTAGGAGGTTAGCAGGTGGATAGGAGGGGCAAATCGAGTGCCCCATCACTCAATGCTCACCAAAGTATCACCTCCACAAACCATATGAAAACTACAAACAGGTATCTGCCTCTATCTTTGAAATCAAACAAAGGGGCAGAGGACACTGCAGATCAGGACACTGCAGCACAGGAGCTAGTGCTACAAAACTCAACCAAAACAGGGACCATATCAAAAAAATCAAAAAGCAAATCCAAAACACTTTTGATCATAGCAGACTCCATGATTTGAGGAGCAGATTCCTACCTCAAGCCAGGGGTAATGGTTATATGTCTCCCAAGTACATCAGTGTGGAGAGACACTGACTGCGTTGCTAAAATCGTGCATGAAGCAAGAGAAAACATCAATGACCTGGTACACATAGGGACTAGTGATCTCTCCAGCTGGTCAGTTGTGGAGACCAAGAAACACCTGACTAGGCTGGGAGATAAACTGTCATCCATTTCATCCAGCATCACCTTCTCTGAGACCCTGCCTGTCTGGGAGAGGGTGGCAGGTGGGTGGAAGGTCAGAGGAGTGGCTATAGGAGATCTAAACATATGGATCAAGGACTGGTGCCAGGAAAAAGGACACAATTTTGTAGGTAACTGGCAACAGTTTTGGGAGCCAAAGTTCTTTATATTCAATGGACTGCATCTGACTAAGGAGGGAGTCAGTGCATTGGGGCAGAAGTTTGATGTATTTGCAGAATATTTAAACTAGCAAATGTGGAGAGGGGTGCAGCACCCGATACATCAAACGGGAAAAACACAACTCCCCGCCTCAGCTAGTGATCAAACTGGAGTTCAGCATGTCTGTAGTTCATTTGCATTACCAGGTAAGGAAAAAGGTCTGGCTCTCCATATGACACGCAGGGTAAATGCCAGACCTAGCCCAATAACTAACACACCAAAATGTAGCCAATGGAAAATCATGTACACAAATGCCCGGAGTCTGGTGAACAAGATCCCAGATGTGGAGGCAACAATGACAGGCTAAACTGGACATTGTAGCCATTAGCAAGACATGGTTCACCAGTAACTGCACTTGGGAGACTTCAGTACCTGGCTATGTACTGTTCAGAAGAGACCAAGGTGCAAAAAGGTGTGTGGGGGGGAGTGGCCCTTTATGTCATTGAAAATATCAAAGCTACAGAAATTCAGACTACACATAAGGAGCCAGAAGAACTGTGGGTCACCCAGGAAACAGGAAATGGGATGGCCATATGAACTGGAGTTATCTACAGGCCTCCAGACTAGGGGGAGGAAATAAATACATTACTGTTAGAAAATATGCAAAACATGACAGCTAAAGGGGAGGTTCTGATAATGGGAGACTTCAACATGCCAGATACAGATTGGTTAATACCAGAAGGAACATCTGCCAGAAATAGACACATAGTGGATTCCCTGCAGGAAGAGGGCCTCAAACAACTGGTATAACAACCCACAAGAGACAGGGCTATCCTGGATCTAGTACTGACTAACAGGGAAGGGATCACAGATCTCCAGGTAGAAGGTCACCTGGGAGCCAGTGACCATCACAAGGTGTGGTTCAATTTGGCCACTAAAACTAAATCAACTCATTCCAAGGCAAAAAATATGGGACTTCAGAGGAGCTGACTTTGATAAGATGGCCAACAGAGTTAAGCTAGCCCTGGCGAGAAGAAATACAGGTGAGGGGGTACAGGCAAAGTGGGCAAGCACTAAGAATGCAATACTTGAAGCAACATCTCATTGTTTTAGGGAGAAAAGCAAAAACAAGGAAGGAGGAAACTACTTTGGTTCTCAAAAACAGTAGCAGAAAAGATCAGAGCCAAAAGATTGGCTTTCATGTAATATAAGGGAACTCAGCAGGACGAAGATAGGGAGGCATACCAAACTTCCCTAAGGGAAGCAGGGAAGGCAGTAAGGCAGGCAAAGGTCCAAATCAAGGAAACACTAGCGCAAACAGTAAAAGAAGAGGACAAGACTTTCTATAGATACATTAATGAAAGGAGAAAGTCCAGAGGGGGTATTGATAAGATCAAAGGGGATAAGGGGGAGTGTGTGGAGGAGGACCAAGGAAAAGCTTCTATCCTAAATAGATACTTCTGCTCAGTATGTACTGAGGAGAAGGTAGGGCAGGGTCCTCAGCTCAGCACCATAGACAAGGGGAGGGAGGTGCGTACAAGTCCCTTCACAAAAAAAAGGGTCCTACAAGAGCTCGCTAAGCTCAGGGTGGATGAGGCAATAGGACCTGATAGCATACATCCCAGGGTACTAAAGGAGCTAAGGTGGAACTAGCAGAGCCATTAGTAGAACTGTTTAGTGAGTCTTTGAGCACAGGAGAGGTCCCAAAAAACTGGAGAAGGGCTCATGTGATCCCACTCCACAAAAGTGGCAGCAGGGAGGAGGCAGGGAACTACAGACCAGTCAGTCTTACCTCAAAAGTGGGCAACATTATGGAGGCACTCCTTAAGGAAAGAATAGCGCATCACCTGGAATCCATAGGAGACCAGGGTGTAAGACAGCATGGGTTTACAACAGGAAGGTCCTGTTAAACTAATCTCATAGATTTCTTTGACTAGGTAACCAGAGTGGTGGACCAAGGGGGTGCAGTTGATGTTGCCTACCTTGACTTCAGCAAAGCTTTTGATACTGTTCAACATAGAAGACTGATTAATAAGCTGGGTAGGCTCAGAATGGGTCAGAGGTTGGTCAAATGGGTGGCAAACTGGTTGGCAGGCAGAAAACAGAGTGGTGGTAAATGGTATACAGTCAGAAGAGATACAAGTCATAAGTGAGGTACCTCAGGAATCAATCCTGGGGCCAGTCCTCTTCAATATCTTCATCAGTGACATTGCAGATGGACTGGAGGGTAAGGTTTGTCTGTTTGTAGATGACACCAAGATCTGCAACACAGTAGATGATCCAGATGGGGTGGGCAGAATGAGAAGAGATCAGGATAAACTGAAAAAATGGTTGGAAGACTGGCAATTGGGATTTAATGCAAAGAAGTGCAAGATTATGCTCACAGGGAAGAGAAACCTTGACGCTATCTACAGGTTGGGAGGGGAGTTGCTGGCAATCACAAGGGAAGAAAGAGACTTGGGCATCATCATTACAGATGACCTGAAATCATCCAAGCAGACCACTAAAGTAGTAGGTAAGGTTAGAGGGATGTTGGTGTGCATTTGTAGGGGTATCGCAAGTTGTAAGAGGGAGGTAATAATCACTCTTTACAAGGCACTGGTTAGGTCCCATCTGGAGTACTGCATGCAGTACTGGAGGCTGAACCTGCACAAGGACATTAACTAAATAAAGGCCGTCCAGAGAAGGACAACCAAAATGGTGCAGGGACTGCATCAGAAAACATATGAAGACAGATTAACGGAGCTCAATACGAATACTCTAGAGCAAAGGAGGGAGAGAGGTGATATGATTGAAACATTCAAACATCTTAAGGGCATTAACAAGGTGAATGAGTCTAACATGCTTCAATATAAGAAACGTAGCAGGGAAAGAGGACACAGCATGAGATTAGAAGAAGGCCGATTAATGAGTAATGTGAGGAAGTTCCTTTTGACAGAAAGGGTGGTGGATACATGGAACAGCCTACCTCAGGAAGTCATGGATATGAATACAGTGCAGGGCTTCAAACAGGCATGGGATAGGCATAAGGGAACAGTACAGATGAGTATGAATAGATAGGCCATTGACAGAGTAAAGGCCTATGGCACATTCAAAAGGTAGAAAAAATGGCAGACTGGATGGGCCTAGCGGTCATTATCTACCATCAACTTCTATGTTTCTGTGGCACCAAAATATGCAACAGGGTCAACCGCCAGCAGGGAGTGGACAAGATGGAATATGACCTCAATAAACTGGAAAATGGTCTGGAGCATGGCAGTTGAGATTCAATGCCAAAAAGTGCAAAGTCATGCACATAGGAAAAAGAAATCCAAATAAGGCATATTACCTTGGAGGAGAAAGACTAGCTGCTTCCACCCATGAGCGTGATTTGAGATTCATTATCTCAGACAACGTGAAGGTAAATAAATAGTGTGAGAAGGCAGCATTAAAGACCAATGGTATGTTGGGATGCACTGGCAGGGGAATCACAAGCAGGAAGAGGAACGTGATCCTGCCACTGTACAGATCACTGGTTAGGCCTCACCTGGAGTACAGCATCCAGTTTTGGAGGCCCCACCTCAAAAAGGACATTGACCAAGTGGAGACGGTGCAGAGAAGAGCAACAAAAATTATTCAGGGACTGCAAGAGATGTCCTACGGGGATAGACTGAAGGAACTGAACATGTATTCCCTGGAACAGAGAAGAAAGAAGGGTGACATGATCAAAATATTCAAGTACATAAAAGGCATTAACCAGGTGCAGATAGACTATCTCTTCCAATTCAAGAAGGGCAGCCGAACCAGGGACATGATCTAAGGCTGCAAGGAAGACAGTTCTCCACCAACACAAGGAAGTTTTTCTTCACAGAAAGAGTGACGGATGCCTGGAAAAGCCTGCCTGCAGAGGAGGGCACTCGAGCAGCAATGCAGGGCAGGCAGAACAGCGAAAATCTGACTTTCACTTCAATTCTACCAGTGAAAGCCTTTTTTCACCCTCCTGTAGTCTTTTTTGAAAAAAAAACAAACTCCAGAATAGGGCTAAACAGGCCCTGTTTAGCTAGATTCAAGAATTTGTTTTTTCTACAGGGAATCATTTTTATGGGTTTCAATTCTTTTGTTGAAAAAATGAAACACAAGATGGTGTCCATATAAAAAAGGACTTTTTCATGATAGAAAAAAACATCTTTTGTGAGCTGGAAATTATTCTTTTGCATCAGATATATAAATGAATATATAAAACTGCAATTTGAAATCCTTATAACTTGGGAACTGATTAATATTTGTTCGCTAAACCAAAAAAAAGGTCTCTTTTGAGAGCAACCCCCTTCTACCCTGAAAATGTCAGAATGAAATTCTAGGCTGTCTTGGCTGTAGGTGAGAGCAAAAAAAGGCCAAAACCCCCGATTTTTCTACTTTTTGCACTATCTAGATCACAGAATCCAGAAACCAACTGTCACAAAACTTCTGAAATAAAGGGAACTTGGCCCCCAGACTACATTTGCAAAATTTCATGCAATTCTGTTGAACAAGGGAAAAGTTATTAAGGTGCACATTTAGGGGTTTAATATTAAACACCCTACTCAGCCCTAACTATAGGGGTGCTACCACATGACTATAATAAATATAATTGCAAAAAACTACATTAATGCCACATTAGGATTGAAGAATGCAAAGCACACCAAGAAAGGAAATTATAAATATTAAGGAATGGAGTCTCAGGAGTCTTGACAAATCAGTAATATGCTATTTTTTGGGGTTGTCAACCCTGTTGCCCACCTCTCTAGTGAAAAAAAGGTTACACATCAGGCTCAATTTTAAAAGTCCGAAATCTGGCGCAAGGTGCCTGTGCCAAAAGGATTAGAAGGAAGTGGTGCCTTGTGCCAAATTTTGTGGCAATCCTGATTTTAGAATGCAGGCTGCATAGAATTTGGGATGCCTTGCAACAAAGCTGGCCTGCACAACACTTCCAGTAGAAGTTCCAGTGCACCATGTTGCAAGGGGATTTGAACCATGGCAGGGCTGCAGCATCCCCTTATTTGGGATTTCAGAAGCCCTGCCATGGTTGCAAGAGGGGGCTGAATTTAGACCAAACATGAGCAGGTCTAAGGGCCCTGCACCACTGCCTCAGCAGGAGAAGAGTGCGGGTTGACTGTAAGGTTGGGATCAAGGGCAGAGGGATCAGTGGGTGTGCCATGGGGGGGCAATTGGGGAATGGCAGCAGGTGAAGGATTCAGGAGTAGCACCCAATGGATTTGCCATGCCATGGGGACAGAGCCAGTCAAGCCAGGTACATGGAGGGTGGCATGGACTGACCCTGTCCCAGACCCCAGGTGGTAACAGCCCTGGCACCTTCCCCAGAATTGACACAGTTCCTGACAGTGTAGTCGGGCAGCAGACTGCCTCTACATGGTGGACTGTGTACCTGGGGAATGCCGTGGTGCCAGGGGAATATTCCCAACCACTGACTACACCCTGTAACTAGCAGCCAATGCCACCCGCTGCGAGTAGAGCACTGTGGCACCTCTTGGGCAGGTGCCAGGGCAGTTGTCACCTGGGGTATGGGACCGGGTCTGCCTGTGCTGACCACCATGTACCCATGCCAATCAGCTCTGTCCCTGAGGGCATGGCACCTCCACTGTGTGTGAGCCTCTGAATCCTCCCACTGCTGCTGTTTCCCTGTCACCCCCCTTTTTCACTCCCACTGGTCCCTCTGCCCCATCCCCATCCTTGCAGGCATATTCTCCCCACCACTTTTGAAGCCCCAATAGGGTTGCATCAGGCAGGGGGGCTTGTTGGGACCCTCCGTCAAACCCCTCAGGTGCACCAAAGGTTTGACACAACCCTGCAGCTGTGGCAACTCTCAGGACTTTGGTGCAGGGTCCCCCATTTTTCTAGAATAGGGTGAAAGGTCCCTTGACACACCCAAAGTTTGCTGCAGCTATGGATTGGTGCACCTTGTGCTGATCTAACTGACTTTAGAAAAACTGAGCCCATGATCTCTTGCTTGGGTCCTGGATGAAGAAAGCTATGACTTATTCTGTTGGCCACATGCTGCAACCCATACTTCTCTACCTGCAAACAGTATATGCCTGTGAGCCACGTATTTGAACCTGAACCATGAACTTAGATCAGGAGGCTATGAGCTGAGGAGAGGGGGTAGGCATTAGAGTGGACAAGCCCAAGGAACAGCACACAAGTGATCTGCCATAACTTCTGAGTCTTAAACCCATTTCTTTACTTTGTGCACCTTGTGTTCTTTAACCTTAATGTGTACATTAATATAGTTTCCTTTATAATGTAGCAAGTTGGAATTGCAGCTGTCCCAGACAGCCCAAACATTTTCTTTTATCTGTTGTCTCAATGAAGTGCAGGACCTGGAGAGCCCTGCACTTCCATAGGCAGACAGACTCTTCCTTTGGCACAGGGTCCAGAGGGTCCTGCATGTCTGAATCTGTTTACAAAGGTCCCTTTGGGGATGAACAGATCCAGAAGCAAATGGTTTGATACCTTTTATTGGAGCAACTTAGATGTTACAAAAAGAACAAAGTGCTTAAGCTTTTGGATCAATCAAGTCCTTCCTCAGAAGCTTAACTTAAGTGTAAGCTTCTGAGGAAGGACTTGGTTGGTCTGAAAACTTAGCCACTTTGTTCTTTTTGTAACATCTAAGTTCAACCCCCTCACCTTAGGCTTCTAAGGCCTATCCAATTTTCTGGATGGTCTTGCACACACCTCTCCCTCCAAATACACAATCCTAACGGGATTTCAACCTCAACTGGACTGACACCCCTATACTTGAGTATGCACATGTCCTTAAAACACACCAATTAGAACAAGTCATCTCTTCCACCACAAGATATAACATGCACTCAGAAAAGCATACCACCTTAGATTGGATTATCACAAATCGAGTGGACCTGGTCCAACAGGCAGGCACAATGTCCAACTCCATCAGTGACCACACCACTACTTACATTGTCCTAACCACCAAATCAATCTGGCCTCCCACAAAACTCCTGTCTTTCAGGAAGTTTCACCTCCAGGACCTTGACTCTGTCCTTACCGATTCCAGGACTATAAACTGGTCCGTACTCTACTCATACAAGGGTGTCTCAACTGTGGTCACATACTTTACCGACGTCCTATGGAAACTTCATGACAAACATTTCCCAATCACCACCACAACGGTTAGAGGTGGCAGCACCCGCTGGCTATCCAAGGAACTACTGGCCCAAATGAAAATCAGGAACAAAACTTGGAAAGCCTATAAGTCATCTCCCTTCCCCAGCTCTGGAACACATATAGACAACTGTGCAATTCCTGCAAGCAGGCTGTTAAGTTTCTAAAGTACAAATACTATACCAACTTGCAAAAAGACACACTCGGTAACCCAGCAGTTTCTGGGCCTCAATAGGGTCCCTCCTAAATCCTAAGTCTAACAAGCAGACAACACAACTAAAATCACCCTCAGAGCCCATCACTGAACCTGGTGCAATTACGGACACTTTCAACAGAATGTTTACGGACCTCTCTCCCTATATTAGCAAGCTCCCTACTCAAGCTCCCTCTGACCTATATGGCAAACCTCAATGCTCCCAGCCCTTCCCTAGTACTGCATGTGCTCCTCCATTTTACTTTAGGGTCATTGGCATAAAAACCATGGCCAAACTTTTAAAGACACTTCCTACCTGAGGTAGCCCAGGTAGTGATGAGCTATACCCCAACTTCCTGAAACTGCT
The DNA here is from genome assembly GCA_016271365.2 of Neoceratodus forsteri. Taxonomy (NCBI): domain Eukaryota; kingdom Metazoa; phylum Chordata; order Ceratodontiformes; family Ceratodontidae; genus Neoceratodus; species Neoceratodus forsteri. The sequence continues at coordinate 1,137,993,642 of CM028129.1, forward strand.
CTTCCCAGTTATTGTAAAGCCCCTAACCTACATTTTCAACTTCTCCCTTTCATCTGCAACAGTTCCTGACTCTTGAAAGCACGCTCATGTTGTACCCATATTTAAGGCTGGGGATCCCTTCTCCACCTAAAATTACTAGCCCATCTCCCTACTTCCTCACCTAAGTAAATTACTTGAGAAAATCATTCACCACCAACTATCTGATCATCTAGAAAAATACCACCTCACGTGTCCTCTCCAGCATGGCTTCTGCAAACACCATAATACCTCCTCCACCTTGGCACTTTTCTCGAACCATATCCTTGTAAATATGGACAAGGGCAGGGCCACAGGAGCGATGTTTGTGGATCTGTCAAAGGCTTTCAACCTCATAGACCATTATTTCCTCCACTCCACCCTGCTAAACCTCAGCTGCTCACCAGACATGGTCACATGGTTCCCTAGGTACCTCTCAGGCAGGTCCCAGTCTGTCTTGATTGGTAAACATTCCTCTGCTCCACTTCCTACCCACACCTCAGGGCTCAGTACTGGAACCTCTACTTTTTTCTATGTTTTGATCATAAGCTCAGGTCATAAAAAGACTGTTGGACATTTGGGGTCAAAATGTGGGACTCCCACATTTTGATCCCAAATGTCCAACAGTCTTTTTATGACCTGAGCTTATGATCAAGACAGGTAGATTTTTTTAAATCCTATCCAAAACATGATTTCCCTGTGTGACTGTGGAAACAAGTTTTTGAGGGGATTTGAAAAATGACACCTGCCATTTTCAGGAGTTGGGGTAACACAAGGGTTATGCTGAACACTAGGACCAACATCTTCAAAAAATAATGTTATGAGTAAATGTTGGAACAATTTGTTTTCTCATAACTTAGTTGAGTTTCCAAACTTTAACCCCCAAAATTTCAACATAATATTTTTGTGATCACTCTTTCTGAGCATGACAGGTGTCATTTATAAAACAATGGCTGAAATGTCATTTTGCGCTAGAAGTGTTAAAACAGATTTTGGATAGGGTTTGAAAAATGATAGCTGTTACATTCATGAAGTGGTGTAAAAAAATAGCTACGTTGAAAAGTTAGGGTCAAAATATAGAAAAATTACCACAGTTGCAAGCATGCATTGAAAAATTGCAACGTAGACTCATAACATCGTTTTCTCATGTTTTCCCCCCAAATTTCAACACAGTTTTCTTATGACCTTTCATAGCCTTTTTATGAGCCCACCTTACAAACGAGAGCAGAGACAATTTTCAAATCCTGCCCAAAAGGTGATTTTGTGCCTCAAGTGTAAAAATAAATTTTGGCCAGGATTTGAAAAATGACAGCTATCACAATAATGAAGTGCGGTGTAGAAATAGCTATGTTGAAAATTTGGGATCAAAATATTGAAAATTATCAAAGTTCTGAGCCTACATTTATAAATTTCAATGTAGGCTCATAAATAGTAGAAATTGGTAGCCGAGTGGCTCTGCGAGAATTCATGATACTCTGCAATGCGAAGTTAGTACTTTATGTCATGATGAGGAACGTAAGTCCATTGAAACCAATGACTTTGCATTATTCCATCTTCCCCAAACCACTTCTCCATCAATTTTAATATGAAGTACATTGAAATCAATGTACTTGGCATCACTTCACCTTGTAATTGAGCTCCAAGGCGAAGTTTGCAGTGCTTCATGGGATTGCAGGTCACATGGGCTCTAGATTGTCTGCACAGCCTCAATTCTGTGTAGTGTGCGTGTGTAGTGGAAGATGGAGACAGCTTCTTCTCAGAGTTCTGCGATTCAAATCCTCTAAAAGTTGTTAAAAAGCCTTTTTGAGACTTTTTTTGCTCATAATTTAGTACATCAATTGTAGGAAACCCTCCTGTGCTCATATCATCGAGTGTTTATTGTTTGTGTGTAGATTTTGAATATTAATTTACAACAGTCAGTCTGTGTACTGTGAAGTGTGCTTCCAGGGAAGGGCGTATCTGTGGTGTAGTTAGATTAACTGGAAGAAAAAGGCCGTCTTTCTGTTTTGGTTATATTTTTCTTGTATAACTGTGTTAATGTACACACAGTAATATTTTCAGTAATTCTAGACCTTTTTTGCTGATTGTTATAGTGCTGCAGTGTATAATTTCAGTTTGTTTAGAACATTTGATTATATTACTAAAGGTTTTCAATTTGCTACGCGTTACTTGTACTGTGTGTGAGTGTGTGTGCAATGCATGCCATTAAATCAGTCACCTTTATTGTGCCACAGAGTAATTGCAGCAGTGTGAACCTGCTATCCACCATACTTGCATGAATTTTTTATAGTGCTTTGTGGTATCTTTACTGGTAGTGGACTGTTCCTGCCGTGCACTACCCCCCCAACCAGCAAAAGGTATTCTTTTCCAGATGTGGATTTGTGACTTGTGAGCACTAGTTAGGTGTTGTTGTGCCTTTGCTTCTGTATCTCTTGAGTGTGCAGTGCAATCTTAATCTGTCTGTGAATTTGCAGTACACCATTAATACAAGGAGACTTTGCACTTCTTGTTATGCTCTCATTTCACTTTGTCAGCACTGGGGAATTTTCTGGACACAAGACAGTAGCATTTTGGGGATGTACATTAATTCTGGTGACCATATGTGACCACTGCGCACATGACAGAGTGCACCATTAATTCTGGGAGACTTTGCATCTTTTGTTACCCTCTCATTTCACTTCGCCAGCACTGGGGAGTTGTCTGGACACAAGATAGTAGCATTTTGGGGATGCACATTAATTCTGGTGACTGTGTGTGAGGGGCTGCCAATATTTTTGTCACTTCATCTTACTTCACGTTAAGACGGAATGACAACACAAAGTAATAATTACAAGGCGAAGTGAGTCTTTTGTTTTGGCCACTCCGTATAGCAGAGTGACAACATGAAGTATCCACTTTACGTTCACCTTGCCGGAGAAATTTAAATTCACTGCTTCTCTACTCATAAGTTTGTTGTTTTGGTTTTTTTAATATTTTCCCCCCAGATTGTCAACATAACCTTCTTATGACCCCACCTCATGAAGAAGGGTTGGAGAAAATTTTAAACTCTTGCCTGAAAGGTGAATTTGTGCAGTGTCTGTGAATTAACCTTTCACAACAGGTTTGCCTAGCTTCACTGACCTTGTTCATGAGGTGATGTCCCGAAAAATACATGTCAAAAATTTAGGGCAAAATTATTCAAAAATTACCAAGTTATGATGACAAGTTCAAAACCCATTGAAACATATTGAACCACATACCTGATTTCCTCTGATCTGGCATTGATGAGTGAAGATGTGTCTCTGGTCCAGAAAGGATTTGGACATTGGACGTCTGGTAGGTAAGTAAGTGATTGGAGGTGTGGGGTTGTGGGTGCTGAATGGGAGGGTTGGGCAGGGGGACAGTAAAGGTGGTTGCAGCAACAGACACTGATGGATGGTTTTCTCTTTTTCAGAGTGTATTTAAAAAAAACTGTGAGGGGTGGTTTTCTTTATTTCAGGTGGTGACACTGGTGAATGGGCACTCCCAGTGTCGGTGTTCTGTTTGGCAACACTGGGGGTGGGGTCCTCTGCATCAGAAGCCAAATGGGAAGGGGGCAGCAGCTGGCATGGAGGATTAGGCACCCCCATGCCAGAATATTAACCTTCGTGGGTTGGGCTTGGGGAGTGTGAGGTGGTGAGTGCTGAGTTGGGGGGTTGGGTGGAGGAACAGTAACAGCGGTGCCATCAACAGATATCAATGGACAGTTTTCTTTTTGACAGAGTATATTAAAAAACACTACAAATGATGGTTTTCTTTATTTCAGGTGGACACACTGTGGATTGGGCACCCCCACTGTCAGTGTTAGGTTTGGTGACACCTGAGATGGGCTCCTTGGTATCAGAAGCTAAATGGGCAGGGTGGAGGGGTTGCAGCTGGCAAGGGGTATTGGGCACCCCTGTGCTGGAATATTGACATGCATGGGTTGCTTGGGTAAGGGGACCATAACGGGGGTGACTGCAACAGAGACTGATTGACAGTTTTTTCTTTTACAGAGTGTAATTCAAAAACAAAACCAAAAAAAACTACAAGGAATGGTTTTTCCCAGCTGTGTTTGCCCGGGCACCGTTAATGTAGATAAAAGGAAAGAGTCTCCCTATGATTGGGTCTGCTCTCTCCTTTGAACTACACAATGTTTCTGCCTGGCAAGCCAGAGCAGTGTCATGATCCTCCTTGTAGATGATTGGTGTGACATTGGCGTGCCCATTGTAGACCTCTCTGCATTGGACTGACAGTGTCACACCTCTCAAAAGCCACTCTCATAACAAATTGTTTGCTGCACGTCAGCACATGGCAAACATAATCATTATCAAAGTTATACATGAACATTAAAAAATCTCAAGGTTCATTCAGAAGTTAGTCATTTTAATATATTTTCTCACCATATTTTGTACATAGTCTTCTTATAACCCCACTTCATAAAGCTGGTACAGTAGATGAGATTTTTTCAAATTCTGTCTGAAAGGTGAATTTGAAACATTTCACCTACCTTGTTGATGAGGAGGGTTCCCCAAAAGGCCACATGAAAAATTTGGTGAAAAATAATTTTAAAATGACCAAGTTATGAGTAAAAGTTCTAAACACGTTTTGAAATATATTGACTACCTTTTGGGTGGCACCTTCTTGCACTGGCCTGCATCACTTTGATCCGAGCATGGACAAATCATTCTTATGAGCTCCTGGCAAATGATACCTTGTTTTTACTTTTCAGGAAGCACTGTACCTTAATGCCCATTTTTTAGGGCTGCATTGGGAATAGCCCTGCAGACCTCTTGCTATCAAAAAGCAGTCAGTGCATTACTTCTGACTGAACAACATGTTGGAGTTGCAGCACAATTGCTTCCGTGTCTGTGAAGCACTCCACTCTCTGTCTCCACCGGCAGACACACTGCACTATTTTTTACTTTCTCAGCAGTCACAGTGGAACACAGCACACTTCCCTGTGTCCAAGATGGCCACCAAACTGTACTGGGCATGCATGACTACCAACACATGCACAGTGCAGTGTGGCAGCCATCTTGGTCATGGTGGACTGTGCTCTGTTCCACCTTGACTACCGATTTTTTTTTAAATTACACATATCCCCCCACCTGACTTTCTCTGTCAGCACCCACCATCACACCCCCCCCTCCTAGAAACATAACAGTGACACTGGGGGTGCCCAATCCCCAGTGTCATGATCACGAATCCTCCTTCGTGTTTGTTCCTTTTTTTATTTTATATTTTTTTCTCCCCACCACCTGACCCTCCCTTTCAGCACCTCACCCCTAGGAATATAACAATGACACTGGGGTGCCAGTACCCCAGTGTCAAGATCGGGTATCCTTCTTTGTGTTTTTTTTTTACCTGTGAAAAGAAAACTGTCCATCGATGCCTTTTGTGGCCATTCCTGACCCCTCACGCAACCCTCCCAATCATCACACACTCTACCCAAGCCCTTACTGCCCCATGGGGGTCCAATGCTGTAATCCTCTCTGGACTGCAGAGGTGTCTTCACTGTTCAAAGCCAGATCATGAACTGAAGAAATAGGTATGCGGTTCAATGTATTTCATAGGGGTTTGAACATAGTGGCATAACTTGGGCATTTTGGGCTCAAATTTTCAACAGGACTTTTTTGGGACCCCTTCTCATGAACAATTGCACTGACATTAGGCAAATCTTTCCCAAAAGGAGATTTTGTAGTCACTGTACAAAGTCACATTTCAGGCAGTAGTTGAACATTTATTTTCTCTGCCCTTGTTCATGAGGTGGGGTAATAAGAAGGCTATGTTAAAATTTTGGTGTGAAAATATTAAAAAACAATAACGTTATGAGCCTACATTGAATTTTGCAAATGCAGGTTCATAACTTTGGTATTTTTCAATAATTTTACCACAAATTTACAAAATAGCTATTTTTTTACAGCAGCTCATGAATGTGACAGCTGTTATTTTTCAACTCCTGCCCAACATGTGTTTTTGCATCCTGAAAGTTGATTTTGCAGTCCCTGTGAAAAATCACATTTAGGCCAGGAGTGGAACATTTTCTCTACCATTTTTCAAGAGGCAGGGTCATAACATGGCTATGTTGAAAATTTGGTGTAAAAATATTAAAACACAAATGTTCAATATTTTTCCGCCAAATTCCCCCGCTGCATCCCTATTGGCTCTGGCCAGAGTTTGTTTTATATAGGTAAAAAAATGATTGAACTTTCCTTACTAGTGGCCAGCCTAGGATATAAATCTCTTTGTATTTAACTATGAAACTGGGAACTATGCTCTGGTTAATAACATACTTATCTTTTTTTCGGTTAATTTTTCCATTTTAGCTAAGGCTTCCCATTTACAACTGTTTTAATTTCTAATTCTTTCCCAGACCCCTTGTTTACTAGAAATCTTCTTTTTTCTCCTTGTGGAAGTGAAACAGATTCTGGCCATGTTTGGGATGGCTTACATTACCCTGGATTGGGTTGGGGCTGGTATACAGTTCTGCGTATTGTAAATTATACAATGTTATGCTGTATAGCTATAGGAGGATGGTTATCTTGTATTAAAAAATGTTGTGCTGGTATACTCAGTCATAGCCCCTATACTCTCCTCCCCTTCCCCTTCATCCCAGTTACCCTCTTCCCCACTTCATCTGCATTTCTGTTAGAGACTGAGTCAGTATTACATCAAGATGCTAGTTTCTCTGCTCTTCTGTCTAGTATTGGCTGCCCATGCCCACCTCATGGTTCCAGACAATTCCTTCTCCCCTCCCTTATTCCTTTTCCCCACCATTCAGATGGATTATTTCCACCTCCTAGAGACCTGAACCCCTTACCAGGCTTACCCATTCTCCTCTTGAGGCACAGTCATGGGTCAGAAATGATTTACCCTTCATACTATTGGGTGTCACAGCTGCAACACACCTGCCCTGGGCTGGATGGACCATAGGGCAGATAGGGCAGTTGTCCTTGGTCACTGAGTCTGAGGGGGCCACCTAATTTTCCCTTTTTTTGTTTAATTTTTTATTTTCTTCCCTGACCCCTGTACCTTGACTAAACCTCAGCAGTGAGGGGAGACATACCTAAGGATCTGAAGTCCACTCTGATCATCCATTTGTCCCACCACCATCCTGAAATGGCTCATCCCATGGAGTCTGTGTTATGTTTGGCAGTATTTCCCTTTGTTGCTTCCCCACATTCTGCAGTACAAGCACGTTTACATCAGAGGTGCTGTTGTATGTGGACTTCTAGTGAATCAGAGGGCTCCAATCTGGTCCATTGCTGTTTAGCACCCCTGCCCACGTGGACCTGAACTTTTCTGTCCCCCCCTCAGGTCCTTGCATGGAGCATAAAACAGACCCTCCAGCACTCTTGGAACTCCTACAGCTGAGGAGAGTTCCAGAGTGCCAGAGAGAAAATTTGCCTTGAGGCTGCCTATTGAAGTGTGAACCACAAGAATGGAGTGCCACCACCAGCGAGCCAGACTCAATTACTTCCGACCCTCTGATAGACTGCATCACTGCTACTGCCACTGCTGTACCTGCCAGCTGGCTACTGCTGCTACAATCGAGCTGTAATTTTTAATTTAAACAAAAATAATGAACAAAGCAGCAGGAGTGCCAACAGCTGAGCTATTCATGCAGTGGTAGTGCAGAAACACAACACCCAGGCTGGAAAGAATGAGAGGAGGATGGGATGATTTGCACTGTATGAAGGAATGAGTGGAGTGGACCGAGTCCAGCCAGACAGCCCACCAGTGGCTTGCCTTCACTTCGTTCTTAACTTTAGGTAGGTAAACTAAAACAAAATAATCATAGACAACCTTACAGTGGAGGTGGCTGGTCGGGGTGAAAACAGTGGTGGGGCTCAAGAATCAGAATGCACTGGATAAGGGAATCTTGTATAAAGTTAGGGGGGAAGAGAGACAGAATGGGCAAGAGATGAAGTAGGATCTGTTGCAATACTGTAGGGATCGAAGGAGAAATTGGCAGTCTAGGAGGGTCAAGTGGTGATCATTTAATGGCAAACTTTGTTTCTTTGTAAAGTCTTTCCTTGTGAAATTTGTTTTTCTTACTCAGCCTGTGTGGACCATTTCCCCAGAAATGAATAACATCCTTATGCAGCCTGGGCTGGGCCTTGGTCAGGGTAGAGAGTGCAAGGCTACCTGTGAAGTCTTTCAGCTGCTCTGGTGAGGGGGCTGTCTCTGAGGAATATACTGTTTTGTAGAAATACAAGGAGGCACCTTTCAGTTTCTTGTCCTCTATTGGGGCCCCTGCATCTGAGTCTGACCTAAGTCAGTGTATCCTAGATTTATGTTGCATTCCTTTGAGCTGAAAAGACAGCAGATTTTCTGGCTTCTCGTTAGTATCCCAAAATACTTGGTGGAGTCTAAACAGGGCAAATTCTGCCTTTTGCTGCAGAAAGTATTATGTTTGAACCCTGTACCTCTAATTTGCAATATGAGACTTGGGTCTTTGTCATTGAAGTAACTCCCTGAATTTGACCTTGAGGGTCTTCAGCATACTTTCCTACCCCTTAAAGTCCTTCTCCTTGACCATCTTTATCTTGGATGAGTAGGCAGTGTGTTTGCCTCTTAAAAAGGCTTCTACTGCATCTTGCTTTGCAGCCAGTCAGTGAGGCATCTCTGGGCTTGTGCAGTAGATAATTCCTAATGTGTTTAGTGAGTTGGCTGCAAAACAGAATTCCTTGTCCCTCAAGAAGTAAGAGTTGAACATGTACCTTGTGACACAGGGTATTAGTTGATCCTCTAGAAGCCAGGCAATAGAGACCTGGCAGTGATCTGAAATTATGGCTGTGCCTTTTGCTTCCATAATATCTTCCACCCAGCTTCTAGGGATGAGGTACAGAGGGAAGTGTAGGACTTGAGCTGGGAGATGTACCTAAGGTGGGATTGTTGTTAATGAAACATTCTGTAGATGGTGCTGTGGACTTTTGGGGCTGGGAAGAAGTAGTTCTTCCCATCTCAGCTGGGGTCTTTTAGTCTGTTGGAGGAGGGTTTGGTAGGTTCTCTGTGTGCCTGCTATTTAGAGTTGTGTAGGTAGGTCTACTCCTGCAGACTTTTGGGGGGACAGAGGGATAGTATTTTGTCTCCTGTGGGCATAAATCGGCCTTATGCTGGGGACTGATATGTAGTATATACAAATAACGGCAACTTGTGAATATAAAAATTCATGTTGAAAACCTTGACCATCTGTGGTACCAGAGGGGTTTTAAAGCAGCAGTACTAGATAACCGGGACATGATCAGTTTCCAATATTGTAGTGCCACAGTAAATATTACGGCTGCTATCTAGTACTGCTACTTTCAATAAGGTGGGTGGCAGAAATATAAACATTGTAGTATCACCATGTAATCTGCTCAGTTGTCCTACGTTTTTGACAAAAGCATAGGACAACTAAGCAAACTGGGGGGGGGAGTACAATGCTGGTAGGAAAGATTTATCAGGTAAATGCTCAACAGGGCACAGTGAATAAACTGTTGCAAAAGTGCAGATTTTTTTTTTATATTGCACTGCTGCTTAACAGGTGGGATGCATATGCCCCGAACCATCATCTGCCAGTACTGTTAAAAGGGAATATCCCTTTTGCTGCCTTTACTATAATTCCTGGAATTCAAAAAATGTGCATTTGTTTGCTAGGTTTTATTGGGGGGGGGGATTCCTCTAGACATTTTAGCCTATTATTATTATTATTATTAAATATTATTCATGCATGGTATTTTACAGTACACCTGGTCATCCGTGGCAGTGGCAGCTGTGTAGCACTTTCTACAAATATTACATTAGTTCAATGATTAAATAGTTGTTTTGTGTCCAGAAATAGCTCTAACAATATGAGGAACATCAGTAAACCTATGCAGAACTCGGGTAGTGAATATAAGTATGAAAATCATAGCGCTATGCGAAATTCACAGCAGTTCCGAGGTACGAATATGAAAAGTTTAAAACTGCCACAGCTAAAACCATAGGGAGAGACCTTCATTAATGTGCCTGAGAGATAAAGATACTATGTCTCATGATCTATGCTTGCCAGGAGCATAGGCAGAGAGATTTATTTAAAGAGGATTTTCACAATTGCAGGAACTTGTAGGTTATTTCAGCTTTGTCAAAATGCCTATAAAAGGGCTTTTAACAGGATCAGTACAATAATGTGCTTTCTTGCATTTTATGATGTTTTAGCAGCATTGAGTAGTTTTAGTAGTGGTGCAGGGTCTGTAACCGAAGCCATGCAAAGAGAGAGATTAAAGGAGCTTAATATGTATACCCTCAAGGAAAGAAGGAAGAGGGGGGACATGACAGAAACTTTCAAGTACCTCAAGGGAATCAACAAAGTCCAAGATGGTAGCATCTTTCAGAAAAAAGAAATGTGCAAGAACAAGGGGGCACAATTTGAAGACCAAGGGGGGTCGGCTCGGGGCAATGTGAGGAAATATTTTTTTCACAGAGAGGGTGGTGGACGCATGGAATGGCCTTCCTGAGTAGGTAATTGGGTCAAAAACAGTGGATGAATTCAAGAATGCATGAGACAGACATAAGGCAATTCTGGTGGGGGGTAGGACAAAGTAGGCTGTTGGTTAACTAGGATCCGCAGCTTATCCAATAGGTAGGGGAATGGGCAGACTGGGTGGGCCAAGCGGTCCTTATCTGCTGTCAAAGTCTATGTTTCTATGTTGATGGTTACTCCCTAAGACACAGGTTGATATAACATCTTATGTTTTGAATTTACAAAGTACCTGAATGCAGCCCTGCCAGTTTCATTTCTGGTAACGTTTTTGTTCCCCTGATCCCTTTCCAGTGTATGCACAACTGCACCACATATATATTATATGCAATACACAGAACAGTCTGCGTTTATGGCCTAAATCTCTGATTACATTTTCTTGTACTTGAAGAGGTTTTATATGTGTAGTGTAAGTCTTTGGTTGTTCATTCTATTTAGGTTAGGCAGCCAATTGGATTTATTTTTTGGGGGGAATTCCTCCATTTCAATATAGTGTCTCCCAGAAACATAGAAATTGTTGGCAGATAAGGACCGCTAGGTCCATCCAGTCTGCCTGTAAGCCTTATACTTGTATGTGGCCTCTGACCCTATCTGGTGGTCAGTGGTTTTCTATCACTCCTTCCCACCTCAAAGTTCTCTTGTGTCTGTCCCAAGCATGTTTAAAACTCCCCAGTGTGCTTGCTTCCACCTCTTGTTGCAGACTATTCCATGTGTGCATCACCCTGTCTGTGAAGAAAAACCTCCTAACATGTACTCTTAATCTACCCCCCTCCAATTTCATATCATGCCCCTCGTTCTTATACTCCTTCTATATTGGAAGATATCTCCCACCTGCATCTTGTTTATGCCACTGAGGTAATTGAATGTCCCCCCCCAACCTTTCCTCCAGCGAGTACATTTTGAAGTCCTTTAATATTTCCTCTTATGTTTTTTGGTGCAAGCCATGTACCATCTTGGTTGCCCTTCTCTGGACCACATCCACCTTGTCAATGTCCCTGTGCAGGTGCGGCATCCAGATTTGCACACAATACTCTACTTGAGGCCTCACTAGTGTGTTATACAATGGATCACCACCTCCCGCCTTCTGCTAGTGATACCTTTGCCTATGCACCTCAGCATGCCACTGGTCCTACATGCAGCGTTTGTGCTCTGTTTTGACACCTTTAGGTCATCAGAAAGGATACCTCCTAGGTCCCATTCTTCCTTGGTGATTGTCAGCACCCACATCCTGTAGCTCTCCCCAGGGTTTACTCTTCACAGGTGCAGTATTTTGCACTTCTTTGAACGGAACCTCAGTTGCCACTCCTCAGACCATTTTTCAAGCCTCTCCAGATCTCTCCTTTTTTCTCCACCCCTTGTAGAGCATCCACTGTGTTACAAATCTTGGTGTCATCTGCAAACAAGCATACCTTTCCTTCCAGTCCTTCCACAATATCATTAATGAAGACATTGAACAGGACTGATCCCTGAGGTATCCAGCTGGTCACCCCCCTCTCCCCAGATTGGATCCTATTTACAATACCATGACCTTCTCCCTCCTGTCCACCGGCCAGTTTCTAACCCAGTTTATCACCTTGTGCCCTGTTAGCAGTACAGCAACCAAGTGATTTAGCACTGTGCTTTCTCTTCAAAGTGCACATCCCCTATTAGAGCACTGCTTTCAGTTATGAACATAGAAACATAGAAGTTGATGGCATATAAGGACCACAAAGCCCATCCAGTCTGCCCATTTTTTTCTATCTTTTGAATGTGCCATAGGCCTTTACTCTGTCAATGGCCTATTTATTCATACTCATCTGTATTGCTCCCTTATGCCTTTCCCACACCTGTTTGAAGCCCTGCACTGTACGCATATCCACCACTTCCTGAGGTAGGCCATTCTATGCATCCAACACCCTTTCTGTGAAAAAGAACTTCCTCATAATACCCCTCAATCGGCCTCCCTCTAATCTCATGCTGTGTCCTCTTGTCCTGCTATTTTTCTTATATTGAAACATGCTAGACTCTTCACCTTGTTAATGCCCTTAAGATATTTGAATGTTTTGAACATATCACCTCTCTCCCTCCTTTGTTCTAAGGTACACATTTTGAGCTCAGTTAATCTGTCCTCATATGTTTTCTGATGCAGTCCCTGCACCATTTTGGTTGCCCTTCTCTAGACTGCCCCCATTTCGTTAATGTCCTTGTGCAGGTGTGGCCTCCAGTACTGCATGCAGTACTCCAGATGGGACATAACCAGTGTCTTGTAAAGAGGGTTTATTACTTCCCTCTTAAGACTTGTGATACCCCTACTAATACACACCAACATTCCTCTAGCCTTACCTGCTGCTTCAGTGGTCTGCTTGGATGATTTCAGGTCATCTGTGATGATGATGCCCAAGTCTCTTTCTTTCTTTGTGATTGCCAGCAACTCCTCTCCCAACCTATAGGTAGCTTCAGGGGTTCTCTTTCCTATGTGCATGATCTTGCACATCTTGGCATTAAACCACAGTTGCCACTCTTCCAACCATTTTTCCAGTTTTCCAGATCTCTTCTTATCCTGCCCAGCCCATCTGGTTCATCTACTCTGTTGCAGATCTTGGTGTCATCTGCAAAAAGGCAAACCTTACCCTCCAGACTGATAAGTGAAGCAAGTACTCTAATAAGAATGTGCACTTTAATTACACAGTTATGACCACAGTTTAGTGTTTACACTGTGTATAACTCCATGGTGATGACTATGTTCAGTAACCTTTGTGTGTGGGTGGCAGTATACGATTGCTTTGCTCAGCTGGGCTGGTATGCTGCACTTCTGTCTTGTGACATTTCTTCAGTGTGTATATATAAATTTGTTAAATATTGCAACATATTTCATCTAAAAAGAGCTGCTATCTCACACACACACACACACACACACATATACACACACCACATTCACACACACAATCTTTCTTTAAGCCCAGTAACTCTGCAATACTATATTGCAGAGTTATTGGGCTTAAAGAAAGATGTGTGTGTGTGTGTATGCATGCCTAGAGGAGGGAATACCAATCAGGCCCTGCGGAATGGTTGTGTAGAGAAGGCTATGAAAAGCAGTGCCGCTACATCAAAGCCCTCCCCTGTGGGCACTGTTTAAAATACAAATATATATATTGTGTGCTTTATGCTGTGGTTGACATGAGCTAAAGGTCTCAGACCTAGCTGGAGGACTATTACAAAAGTGTAATTCAGCCAAATCATGAAGATTCAGACCTGGCTGGAGAACTTTTACAAAAGCGTGATTTCTGCCAACTCATGAAGTTTCAGACCTGGCTGGAGGACTTTTACAAAAGTGTGATTTCAGCCAACTCATGAAGTTTCAGATGTGGCTGGAGGACATTTACAAAAGTGTCATTCAGCCAGCTCATGACTTGTTAGCGGCTCTTTATGTGTGCCTGTTAGAATCTGTTGAGGGCCAGATGGAAAACATGCATATACTGTACCTATGAACTCATTTGCAGCTCATTATGTACCCCTGGTAGAAATTGTAGGACAAATGTAAAAAATGCAGACAGGTTAAGTTTCGATTAGTCCTCATTAATAACTGTTACGTATACCTGGGAGGTATTGCATAACAAAGCAGGTGAACATTAAAGGTGTTATCCAACTATCTAGAAGTGATGGTTGCTGCTCTGCCTCTCTTTTAAAGAAATGACATGGACCTATCCTGAAGTCCATGTTACATTTTTTTTTTCTTGATTGGCATCCTCAATAAGAGAATGTCCTGCATTATAAAACACATTTCTACACTGCTCAGGTAATTTCATTTTGCAACATCTGTAACATGTAAGGCCCTGGGGAGCATTGGTGATAAGCAGTGCCACCACGACAAGGTCCTCCCCATGGGAGCTGGTCATGGTCAAAAGGAATTAAGACATGCTGCAGGGAAAAAAAGCATTGTCAGTGGATCAGCAAGTTTGTACATTTGCTTTTGAGGCCAGAAGATCAAAAGGTTGTGGGTCTGACCACCACGCTACTAGGAACTTGGTGTTAAATGTCTCAGTGTGGCTCAGCTGGTAGCACATCCACCTCTGGACCAGAAGGTCGTGGGTTCTTGTCCCACACTGGGATTGGACTCATACCTAAAATGAAGGCATTCAGGTGCAATATTAGGAGGCACTGTACTGCTGGGGTGTGCTGTCCTTCAGAAGAGACGTTAAACCGAGGTCCCATTTACCCATCCTGGTGCTGTCCTGGTGGGTGTCCAGGTGGAAGTAAAAGAACCCAGGGCACTCTTTGCAAAGAGTAGGGGACATTCCCAGTGTCCTAGCCAACATTCCCCTTCCCATAAACCAGATCATGCAATTCTCCAGGCTGTGTGTGGGTGTTGATGTGCGATATGGCTGCCACTACACATTCAGTCACTTCACTGCTAGTCTTGCATTGCTTGTAAAGTGCTTTGGGATACACTGGGTATGAAAAGTGCTATACAAATGTTGATTCTTCTTCTTCTAAATCCCAATACTAGCACTTCAGTGCAACTTGAGATGGGTGATGCATTTCTGAGGTGCTGTCTGTCAGCTGAGATATTAAGCCCAGACCCATGTACCTGTTCTTGTGGTTGTTCAGCTGGACAATAAAAGTCCCATAGCACTTCTCAAAAAAAGATGGGAAATTATCCATTGTGCAGGACAGATTTCACCAATTCACAAAATAAAAATGTATATCACCAACAGCTTAATGTGATTCAATTTGTTAGTTTGTAGCTATACCCCACCTCGGGAGAAGGATGAAAATAAACAAAAATTGCATAGCTCTCCTATGCGAGTCAACCAAAGGAATATATACTTGACTTTGAGGTCAAATCAAAACCTACTACTCTTAGGTTGGTGAAATCCTGGTTTTGCTCATTCTGTTGTATGGAGGAGGCCAACACTGAATGATCACCCACAGCACCAAGCAGTTAATTACTTTAATAAGTAATGCAGACAGTGGTGATGGTAATAAATGGCATACTCTTTTACTTGGGTATTTTTCCCCAGATTTGCACTTTGGTCCATTTAGTGCTACACTTAGCACATTTTTTTTGGCATCAGTAAAGTATTTAAAGCATTAGCAGTATAACTGCTTGTTTACTTTTGGCTTTTGGACTTGGACTTCTATTGAGTGCTCTGAGATTTATTGGTTGTCATGTACCTCACCTGTTCTCCTGCACTTGTTTCATTATAGATGTGAGGTATCAAAGATGTCATCCACCAGGAGATATGATAGTGGTGCCAAGAAGAGAAAATTAAAGCAGGAAAAATGTGTAAAAGAAGAAGCCAGCCTGCAGAAAAATGCTCGACTGACATCATATTTCAAACTTCCCTGCCAGCCTGCCAGTGCTGAAAACATTGGATCAACTGCCACATCGTGTGAGGAATCTACACCTGAATTTGATACGTTCACTTTACCAACACCTTCTACTGAAGGCTTGCCAGACTCCATCTCTAACTGCAATGATGAAAGAAATGAATCTCCATGTTACAAAAGCATAGACCCATCTCTTTGGGGACCCATAAATGCCTGCATGCAATCATACTGGGTAAGAAAGGGGCCTTCCAGTTGCCAGAAAAAAAACACACCAACTTCATGGCTTCAGAACAGAGCTACAAAGACACAAAGCAGCACTTTTCAAAGAGCATTTTTATGCAGACAATTCAGAACAGAGAGTCCATATCACGAGACTGGCTGCTGTACTCCCCTTCCACTGGTTCTGTCTTCTGCTTTGTATGCCATCTCCTTGGACCAAGACCTTGTCATGGTGGAGAGGCTTGTGTGTTCCAGTGACCCTCAGGGCTATGTCATCCAGAGTCTCGTACTCCTGGCAGGGTCATCCATGGCAAACAGGCCTGAGGCAAGGTCCCAGACTAAGTGCGGTCCAACCTCCAAAGTCCTCAACGGTGGATCAGGTGGAAGAAGATGTTAGGATCTCAACGGCTGTGAAGGTGGATGAAGGCTGCAACAAGATGGGGATATCCAGTTGTCTTGGACTCTCCTTGCCACTGGGTGCTAGATCTCCTGCTTGTCAAGTTTGTGTGGTTGCTGTAGGTGCACCAGCTTCCCCACCCTAACAGAAGTCATGCGCAGGCTTCTACCATGAGAAACAACATCCCCGCAACCAATCTTCCAAGCCCTATGGCGACAGACTAGTGGTGATGGGGACAGGACCAGTGAATCCAGCAGTCTCTAGCCATGAATATGCATGTAGGCATCAGTAGTTTGATGGTCATCTGGCACACGGACTGGGACATGGGTGCAATTCAGCAGCTGCTACTGTGACTGAGCAATCTTTTTAGGATCCCCTCTGCTCAGCCCACCTGGGGAAGGGGCTAGAAAAGGTGCCCTAAACCTAAGCTGTCTCATCTTCTCCTGGCTGGATAGCTGCATCCAGTGGGATCACTCTCTCTGCATTGAAACAAGAAACAGACAATGATTTTTGCGACATGGAACGTTCGTACTCTGATGGACAACTGGTATAGTGAATGACCAGAAAGAAGAACTGCTATTATTGCCAGGGAACTTGCAAGATGTAACATCAATATTGCTGCCCTAAGCTAGACAAGACCACCAGATGAAGGCCAGTTGAGAGAAGAGGGCAGAGGTTTCACCTTCTTCTGGAAAGGGAAGCCTGCTGCAGACAGACGTATTCACGTCATTGGCCATGCCATCAAGAATAAGCTCATCAACCAACTTACAGAGCTTCCAATTGGCATCAACGAATGCCTCATGACCCTTCGTCTTAAGCTCAGCAACAATCAGCATGCCACTGTCTTCAGTGCATACGCCCCGACACTTAATGCTGACGAGGATGTCAAGGAACAGTTTTACTCCAACCTTGACAGAGTCCTGACCAACACTTCTAAGGAAGACAAGAAAATTTTCCTTGGTGATATCAATGCCAGAGTCAGGCGTGATTCAGATCTCTGCAATGGTACCATCAGGAAGGAGGAGGTAGGAAAGACAAACTCCAGAGGCATCCTACTCCTGAACAAATGTGCTGAGCATGGCCTGGTCATCATGAACACCATCTTCAGACAGAGTAAAAAGTATAAGACTACTTGGAGACACCCATGATCCAAGCACTGGCACCTCCTTGCCTACATCATTGTCAGAATCTGTGATCAAAAGGATGTCTACATTACGAGGGCCATGTGAGGAGTCAATGACTGCTGGACAGACCATCGTCTTGTCAGATCTGTCATGAACATCCAGCTCACTCAGAAACATCAAGGGCAGCCAAAATCAATGCAAAGGAAATTCAACACCAAGTCCCTTCAAGACCTAGTGGTTCAAGAGGACTTCCAGCAATGTCTCCAAGCAAGGCTCTCTGTCATGCCCGCAGCTGATGATAACATTGAGAGATACTGGAAGGAGTTTAAGACTGCCATCCACTCGGCATGTGCTGAATCTATTGGCTGTGTCACCTAGCATCACCAGGACTGATTTGATGAAAATGATACCGAGATTCAAGACCTGCTCAACCAGAAAAGAAGAGCTCACTGCACATGTCAAGATGACATCTCATGCCAGCAAAAGAAACAGTCATACCAGCAGCTCAAGGCAGAAGCTCAAAGAAAGATTCGAGACATCAAAAACAAATGGTGGCAAGACAAGGCCAAGGAGATCCAGCTCTATATTGACAAACATGACATGCGGAGCTTCTTCCAGGCTACAAGGGCCATTTATGGTCCAAGCTCCCATGGTCTCACTCCCCTCTGATCTCAAGATGGCTTGACGCTCCTAAAGGGAAATGAAGGCATTCAAGCTAGATGGAAGGAGCATTTTGAGACACTTCTGAACCATGAGTCATCTGTGACAGATGCCACTATCAATTCTGTCCCTCAACAATCTGAAAGAGAATCTCTCGCCAACCCTCCTACCATCAAAGAAGTAAGACATTCCATCAAGCTGGCCAAAAACAACAAAGCTGTGGGACCAGATGGCATACTGGCTGAAGTCTACAAGGCTGGGGGTGAGGAACTGGTACTAAAACTCCATGAACTCATTCTCCAAATTTGGAACAATGAGGAGATTCCAGAGGACTTGAGAAATGCCAACATTGTCACCATCTTCAAGAAGGGGAGACAAGTCGGTGTGTGGAAATTATTGAGGCACTGCTTTACTCTCCACCGCAGGGAAAATCCTCGCCCGTATTCTTCTGGACCATCTCCTTCCCATCACTGAAGAAGTCTTTCCGGAATCTCAATGTAGATTCAGACCATCTCGCAGGACAATCGACAGGATCTTCACTGCCAGGCAGATCCAAGAAAAGTGTCGGGAACAACATCAGTACCTGTACATGGCTTTCATCGACCTGACAAAAGGCCTTTGACTCCATCAATCATGAAGCCTTGTGGAAGATGCTGGCCAGATTTGGCTGCCCTACAAAATTCATCAAGGTCCTGAGGCTTCTGCATGACCAGATGACTGCCAGTGTTCTCCATAATGGTTCAAAGACAGACCCGTTCATCATCCAAACTGGGGTCAAGCAAGGGTGTGTCATCGCTCCAACCTTGTTCTCTATCTTCCTAGCAGTCATCCTAGTACTCACCAAAGACTGCCTTCCCACTGGAATTGACATTGAATACAGAATGGATGGAGGGCTCTTTAATCTTGGATGTCTCCGTTCAAAGACTAAAGTTTGCAAGGCATCCGTCATTGACCTCCAGTATGCTGATGACTGTGCCATCATTGCACACACCAGGAGCAACCTCCAGTCTTCACTAGATCTCTTTGCCGAAGCTTACCGAAGTCTAGGACTCTCACTTAACATCAAGAAGACCAAGGTGCTCTATCAACCTGCTCAAGGCCTTGTAAATGACCCTCCACAATTCACCATTGAGGGACAGACCCTGGAGACAGTCGTGCACTTCCCTAACCTCTTTAGCCACCTGTCCCTAACAGCAAATATTGATGATGAGATTCATCACAGGATCCACTGTGCTAGTACCTCATTTGGGAAATTGCTTTGGCATGTCTTCACTGACCGTGACATATGAAAGGACATCAAGATCCAGGTATACAGTTCAGTTATCATCCCTATCCTTCTTTATGGATGTGAAACTTGGGTGACTTACCGGCATCATCTAAAGAGCCTAAAGAGGTGCCACCAATGATGTCTCCAGAAAATCCTCCGCATCAAGTGGGAAGACCACCGCACTAACGTCAGTGTTCTTGCTGAGGCCAGTGTCACCAGCACTGAGGCAATGATCCTCAGACATAAATTCCACTGGACTGGACACTGTATATGGATGCCTGAGTCTTGACTCCAAAACAAAATGTTATACTCCCAGCTCAGTCATGGCCAGAGATCCCATTGTGGTGAAAGGAAAAGCTACAAAGACACACTGAAGGCATATCTCAAGAAAACAGATGTGAACATCATGAGCTGGGAGGAGCTGGCCACCAACCAACCTCAATGGCGACAGAACCTCCATCAAGTGGGGGCCTGCTTCGAAGAGAAATGCTTTGCCCTTGAAGCCAAAAAGAGAGAGCATAGAAAGGAAAGGGAAAGAAACCCCAGCCAGTGGGCAGCTCTCCCACATGGAAACATCTGCAGTTTCTGAGGACAAATCTGCGGCTCTAGGATTGGATTACTGAGCCATCACAGGACCCATCAGTGAACCATGGTAGAGATCATCCTCAAATCGAGGGGTCGCCTACGACGATGCCATCTATTCACAGACAGGACACATTCACCAATATTCATCAAGTAAGGCTTTAGCAATTGGAAACATGCTGCAGAAAGTGTTACAGAAAATGAAAACAGTGCACAACATCCAAATGCAATGTTTACTTGGATCACATGAACAAAAGCAACTGGACATATTGACTCAGAAATGGAAAAACAGTTTCAAAATGAGAGTGGCTACTGGAGAGAAGTGCTAAAGTGGGTTGTTGCTGTTATAAAGTTCATTTCTGAAAGAGGTCTTTCTCAGCCTGGTGATGATGAACTATTTGGCTCACCTCATAATGGAAACTTCCTTGGAGTCCTGGAACTGGACTTGGAAGTAAAAGAACCCAGGGCACTCTTTGCAAAGAGCAGGGGACATTCCCAGTGTCCTAGCCAACATTCCCCTTCCCATAAACAGGATCATGCAATTCTCCAGGCTGTGTGTGGGTGCTGATGTGCGATATGGCTGCCACTACATATTCAGTCACTTCACTGACAGTCTAGCATTGCTTGTAAAGTGCTTTGGGATACACTGTGTATGAAAAGCCTGTTAGGTATTTGGAATCTATTTCTGAATCCCACCTCTCTTTGTCCGGTGCCAACATCCACCTCCTTGGGACCTGTGTTGGTAATCTGTGTGCAAGTTACTGGTATCATTACAACACAGTTGCTTTATTTACGCTTTTATATTTTTGTAAATAATAATAATAACACTTCAGTGCAACTTGAGATGGGTGATGCATTTCTGAGGTGCTGTCTTTCAGCTGAGACATTAAACCCTGACCCATGTGCCTGTTCTGGTGGTTGTTCAGCTGGACAATAAAAGTTCCATAGCACTTCTTGAAAAAAGATGGGAATTTATCCATTGTGCAGGACAGATTTCACCAATTCACTAGAAAAATATATATATCACCAACAGCTTAATGTGATTCAATTTGCCAGTTTATATCTGTACCCCACCTCGGGAAAAGGATGAAAATAAACAAAAATTGGATAGCTCTCCTATGCCAGTCAACCAAAGGAATATATGCTTGGCTTTGAGGTAAAATCAAAACCTACTACTCTTACGTTGGTAAAATTCTGGTTTTGCTCACTCTGTTGTATGGAGGAGGCCAACACTGAATGATCACCCACAGCACCAAGCAGTTAATTACTTTAATAAGTAATGCAGACAGTGGTGATGGTGATAAATGGCATACTCTTTTACTTGGGTATTTTTCCCCAGATTTGCACTTTGGTCCATTTAGTGCTACACTTAGTACATTTTTTTGGCATCAGTAAAGTATTTTAAGCATTAGCAGTATAACTGCTTGTTTACTTTTTGCTTTTGGACTTGGACTTCTATTGGATGCTCTGAGATTTATTGTTTGTTATGGCCTACCTCACCTGTTCCCCACACTTGTTTCATTATAGGTGTGTGGTATCAAAGATGTCATCCACCAGAAGATATGATAGTGGTGCCAAGAAGAGAAAATTAAAGCAGGAAAAATGTGTAAAAGAAGAAGCCAGCCTGTAGAAAAATGCTTGACTGACATCATATTTCAAACTTCCCTGCCAGTCTGCCAGTGCTGAAGACATTGGATCAACTTCCACATCATGTGAGGAATCTACACCTGAATTTGATACGTTCATTTTACCAACACCTTCTACTGAAGGCTTGCCAGACTCCATTTCTAACTGCAATGATGAAAGAAATGAAACTCCATGTTACAAAAGCACAGACCCATCCCTTTGGGGACCCATAAATGCCGGCATGCAATCATACTGGGTAAGAAAGGGGCCTTCCAGTTGCCAGAAAAAAACCACACCAAATTCATGGCTTCAGAACAGAGATACAAAGACACAAAGCAGTACTTATCAAAAAGCATCTTTATGCAGACAATTCAGAACATAGAGTCCATATTGAGAGACTGACTGCTGTACTTCCACTGGTTCTGTCTTCTGCTTTGTATGCCATCTATTCACAGACAGGTCACATTCACCAGTGTTCATCAAGCAAGGCTTTAGCAATTGGAAACATGCTGCAGAAAGTGTTACAGAACATGAAAACAGTGCACAACATCCAAATGCAATGTTTACTTGGATCACACAAACAAAAGCAACTGGACATACTGATTCAGAAATCAAAAAAACAGTTTCAAAATGAGAGTGGCTACTGGAGAGAAGTTCTAAAGCAGGTTGTTGCTGTTATAAAGTTCATTTCTGAAAGAGGTCTTTCTCAGCGTGGTGATAATGAACTAATTGGCTCACCTCATAATGGAAACTTCCTTGGAATCCTAGAACTGTTGGGGCAGTTTGATCCCTTTTTGGTGAACCATATATCAAAGCATGGAAATGCAGGCAGAGGGGTGCCTTCCTATTTATCATCCACAATTTGTGACGAATTCATTTCCTTAATGGGATCTAAAGTTTGTTTAGCAATCGCCCATGAAGTGCAAAACTAGAAGTAGTTTGTGATCAGTGTGGATTCAACATCAGATGTAGCCCACGTTGATCAACTAACATTTCTTGTTTACTATGTCACTATTGAGGGTGGTATCCTGGAGCAGTTTATACAGTTCTTGTTTTTTATCCGAAGAATTTTATTAGTTTTAGAATAGGTCCATACACATGTGGCAATAACATCACAGTTACAAATAGTATATCCAGTACAAAGTAATATAAACAGTATAGACAATAATCCTCAAGGTACAAGCACAAGCACAAAGGTATACCATATCTATCAACTAGATGACATTATGGCAAAGAAGCCAAGGCACTAAGGTGAACTCGGTGAGAGGTAACATAGTGTGCCAACGGTTCAGATAGAATGATTGTTGTGAAGGAGGGGGACTTTACACAGAGGGGACTGCAAGTAGGGTTCCCATTTAGCTAAGAACTTGTCCAGTTGACCCTGATGGACATGAAAGAGGCATGCAATGATGCCAGACAGGCAGGGGCTGCATGTCAGCTTTTCTGAGAGGGTAATAGTCCTTGATGCCAGTGCATTAGAAGTAGTCGCTTGGCTTCCATGAAGGCAAGCATCACCCATTCTCATAGCAGAGTAGATAAGGTACTAAGCCAGGTCATATCCCCGAGTAATAGTCCTACATCTGCAGTTGAAATCATAGAGCACAGTATTCGGGAGCAGTCTGAAGTGACTATTGCCCAAAAGGGTTGGACCAGTGGGCAAGTCCACAAGATATGCAACAAGTTCAAATTAGACATCTATTGACTAGTAAATTCAGAACAGGAATCTGGAATATAAACCAAGCAGATTTACTTAAATTACTTAATATCCTGGCTTGGAAGTCACATGCTGTTTCAAAAATAACAGCAACTTTTTATCCAATAATTCATCAAGATATCCTAGGCACATCAACATATTGGGAGGCTCAGTTTCCAAATTTAGAGTTAAACTGGGACAGAATCTGGAAAACAGTCTACTCCTATGCTTCTAATGATAAATTCCATCTCATGCAATTTTATATACTGCACAATATTTACTATACCCCAACAACACTGGCAACCATGGGTAAACTTTCAGATTCAAAATGTACTAGGTGTGGTATAAATGAGGGTACTGTATTCCATGTTTTATGGGACTGCCCTGCAATATTACCCCTTTGGAAAACAATCAAAAATAAAATCGATCCTCTACTAGGTCTGGGCAACCTCTTTAGCCCAGAAATATGCATACTGGGTGATTATTCGCTAATTCCGTTAAAAGAAAGAAGATATGCTATGTCCCTCATTTCTCTTTTAGTTAAAAGACTTGTACTAAAGCACTGGAAGGATTCTCAACTTATCTCTTCTTCTGAATAGTTAAATGAGCTCTTATTTAATTTAAGAACAGAAAAAATGATCGCAAGCCTTAGACATTCGCCATTATTGTTTGAAAAGAAATGAGACAAACTTTACACTCTGACTTCATTAATCCAAACTAAGAACTGATATAAAAAGGTTACCTAGAAGTGAACTAATAGCCCTAAACTGGAAGAATAGCTCTACAGTACAAGCTAAATCAGAACTGTATGATAGTACTTTGTATTCCAACAGTCTTCTTACTCTAAAACTGCATTAGTAGAATACACTGTCAAGAACCGGAAAACTAATCAATAACTGTTCAACAAGGTACGGGGGGGGAGGGGGTAGTAGATTAATAATAGTTGCAGATGTGTAGTAATTACAATAATTAACCTGATGTAACCAGAAGGCTAACTATCCATGTCATGTTCATTGTATTTTTACCTAGAAGTCGGAAACTGTATGTGTTTAACTTAATAATGGATGAAGTATATTGCATTTCAAAAAAAAAAGATATGCATCAAGTTCGCCGCAGGCTGGACACATCTCCAGCAGTTTGAGTGGGTCAGCATGCCACGACAGTGCAAAATTGCTGGGGTACGGTACCAAAAAAGGAGTATCTTAAGTTGGATAAACTGACTTTTCATGTCCTGGTAGTGAGTGCATGCAGCCCAATGGTATTGGGACCAGGTAGCATCCAGGATATCACACTGAAGGGCAGCCACCCACTTAATCTTACAATGAGAGGAGGGATCTAGCTGAGCATCACACAGGGTCTGGTAGAATTTCCCTATCAGGCCTTTTAATCTGGGAGATTTATGTACCCAGCCCACCCACTCCCATTTGGCATCCTCTTGGACTTGGGCAGAGCAGCTCTGCAGGACACTCTGCATTTGGAGATACTTCCAGAAATCCAATGAGGGGAGGCAAAATTTAGCTTGCAGCTGGTCATAGGATAGCAAAACATTGAAGCCTATTATACAAATGTCCTGCACAGTAGAAATACCTTTCAGTTTCCAGGAAGGCCAGTCAATAGGAGCACCCCCAACTGTAAAGGAGGGGTTGTGACATAGAGGGGCACAATGAAATGGGGGGCCCAAGCCAAATGGGGGGCTGTGGGAGAAAGACATAATGGTGTGCCATGACAGGCAAGTAGCCAGCATAGGGGGAGACAGTGGACAGGAAAATTTGACCTGCGGGCTGAGTAGTGCCATCAGTGGGCCATTCTGAAACAAAGCAGCCTCCTCTTGGACCCATGGTAAGGACTGAGGGGTCCCTGGTATGAACCAGTGGATAGCAATAGCAGCAAGGCAAGCTCAGTGATAACCCTTGAGCCAGGGGACTCCTAACCCAGCCCAAGTCCAGTGTGCTCAGAGTTTCTGTTTACTCCAGTGTTGGAGAAACTGAAACATAAGGAGGTCCATAGATACAAATAGTTTGGGTGAGAGGGAGATTGGCAGATTGTTGAGCAAATATAGAACCTTAAGGAGAAATAACATGTATAATGCTGCAGCTCTGCCTGGCAGGGACAGTTGTAGTTTGTACCACCACTCTACCTCTGCAGCAAATTGGGCCAACAAGGGGGAAAGATTTGAGGACTCCAGATTGGACCACTGATTCGGGAAAAAGATGCCTAGGTAAGAGAACCCCTTATCTACCCAGGCCAGCTCCGTTCCAGCAAGGCAATCTTTAGAGCATTGAGAGTTCAAAGGAGCCTGGATAGTTTTTTCTGATTAGCACGCAAGCCAGAGAGAGAGGCAAAATCCTTCAAAATGGCCAAAACAGTTGGCAGCGATCAATGGGGTTGTGAGATGGTGAGTAGGAGATCATCTGCGTAGGTGGCTACTAGCTGGGATGAGCAGCCTACTTCAATGCCAGAGATGGACCATGAGGCTAGAAAAGCTTGGATAAGGGGGTTTAGTCAATCAAAAAGAGGAGGAGTGATAGGAGACAGCCTTGCTGAGTACCCCTTTGTAGTGGGAAGGGAGCAAAGATGGTAGTATTAGTAAGGATGTGGGGCAGCGGTGAACTGTACAGAGTATGGGTCCATTGACAAAAACCTGAGCCAAAGCCATATTGCTAGAGTACTGTGAATAAGTAATTCCATTCCATTGCATCAAAGTCTTTAGTAAAGTCAACAGCAAGTGCTGCCATAGGGAATGTAGACTGGGATGCCACCCATTTGAGATTGAGCAACAGCCTGGTATTATCAAGGCCTGATTTCCCTTTCATAAAGCCCGCTTGAGCCTGGTGAATGATAGAGGGCAGAACATCAATCAGTCGAGTGGCCAGAATTTTAGCAAGGATCTTCATGTTGACAGGTAAAAGGGAAATCGGGTGGAAATTGGCACAATTTAAAGGGTCACTAGACATTTTAGGAAGAAGGGTGATAGAAGCCTCTCTCATTGTGGGTGGGAGCAGTTGCCCTGAGTGGGCCTCTTGAACAGCCTTAAGTAAGGGCCGGATAATGTGGGGTCCTAGCGCTTGATACAATTCAATGGTCATGCTGTCTGGGCCTGGGGATTTCTCAGGGGCCATTTGGGAGAGGCTTGTTTCACCTCAGCTTCCTCCAGCGGAGCATGTAGTTGGGACATATGGTCTGAAGTAAGGGTCAGACCCTTAATGTGTTGACAGAATGGGCTAGTCTTTGCCTGATCTGGGGCAGGGAAAGTGAAGAATGGGATTCATAAAGAGAGGCATAAAAGTTTGCATAGTGAGATTAATATCCTGCGGGTTAGAAACCACTGTACCTGAGGCATCCCTGAAGGCATGGATTCGAGATGAAGCTTGTTGCATATGTAGTCTGAATGCTATCAGGTGGCCACTTTTCTCCACACCATCCCAATAAGCATGTTTCATCCTGAGATGTAACCACTCCACCTTTTGGTTTAGAATGATATTGATTCGATATTTCATCCCACTATTTGGCATACCAGAGAGGGAGTCCTGCCTGAAGAGCTGCTAGATTGGAACCTGCATTCCAGACCAGCAATGTCCACTTGCAGGGAGGCTAAAGTCACCCTGCGGGCCCTGTTTTTTATCACAGCAAAGGCTATAATTCACCCCCTAAGAACTGCTTTAAATGCCTCCCAGATCATACCCTGGGTCACTTCCTCGGATGAGTTTGTAGCAAAATAGTCACGGGCCATCTGAGATACCATACTGGGAAACTCTGGGTCTTTGAGAAGGAGAGGGTTACATCTCCAGCGGGTGCCTTTTGGTCACTGGCCATCAGTGGAGTATGTTGCTTGGTCTAGGGCATGGTCAGAAATTAGGATACTGTCTATTTTGTTGTTAGATAAGTGTTGGGCTGCAGCCACGTTTGCTAGCCAGAGGTCAATCTGACTATGGGTATCATGGGCATGCGAATAAAAGGTGTAGTCCCGCCCTGTTGGGTGGTCCCTTCTCCAAATATCCGCCAGTCCCCACTCTTCTTGCAAGCCCTGAAGGGCGGCATGGGCTTTGGAGTGAGACTGTGGGAGGGGTTTGGACTTGTCTAGGAAGGGGTCTATGACCATGTTAAAGTCTCCCCCCACCAGGATAGGGGTGTTCACTTCATCATCGACTAACGAAGTGAAGGCTTGGCTGACAGTCGAGAAAAATGCAACATGGTCTTCATTAGGGGCGTAGAGGTTGGCAATAACAAGTTGACCTGCCGGGGAGGACAGTCGAACCGCTATCCATCTCCCACAGGTGTCCTTATGGGTGTCCTCCACTTTCCAGGGGGACAACCTATGGACTAAAATGGCTACCCCTTTGGTTTTCTTTGGGGCTGAGCTAGCATGTATGTCACCCACCCAGGACTTTTTCAGCCAAGAGTTCACTCTGCTCAGAAGGTGCGTTTCTTGGAGGAAAGAGATATCAGTATGGAGAGATTGGAGAAAGTGAAGCACCATGGTGCATTTAATGAGGTGGTTAAGGCCTTTAACATTCCAGGAAACCAAAGAAGTGCCTGGTGAGGGTTGATGTATACTGGTGGGGCCATGACTCCAAACAATAAGACTTCAGGGGAAGAAGGTACTTACTCAAGTGACCAAATTTGAGGCAGGAGTTCAGCTTTGGCAGAGCGAGTAATGAAAGGTTCCACCCACCATGGATGCAGGCAACCTCCAATGAATCATCGGCATGAACCGTAATAAAGAGGAAGTTGCAAATAACACACTGGTACTGCAGGAAAACTAGCGATAGAACCAAACACAGCAATGAGTATTAATTTTTCACAAACAACCAATCAACTAATAAGCAAAACTGTTGTAACCAGAAATAAGAGAATGTATTCAAAAAGCAATGTAAACAAGTTTAAGTACGCTAATGGGTTCTGGGCCAGTGTTAAAGAAAATGTTGGACAGCCAGCACTCTCAGCTACGCCAGCCAAGGACCCATGTATGGGGAGGTGTAGGAATCCCAAACAAAGGCATGCCCCCTATCAGAGCATCCACCTATTGGTGGGGCACTGGAACATCCTGGGTTGGGGGAGTCGGTGGAAGGGGGGAATTAGGGGAAGGTCTAAGGGGTAGGAGGAGGGAAGGATGTGGACAATGGAGTAGAGAGGTAGTCTCTCTCCAGCTGAATATATCAGGGGTGCTAGGGGGCTGCACTGTGACTCCACATAGGAGCTTATCGAGCTAGGTAGGCACAAAGAAGAGAAAGAAAATGGGGGGAATAAACACCAAACCCCCATGTAACAAATCATTGCCAGCCTGACCTTGTAGGGCATCTATTTTGATATCCCCAGACACCAGTAATTGCCAAAAACCATGCCCCTTCGGAGACAGAGGGGAAGGACTAAGGGGAGAACCAGCACCCCTGTTTAAATCCCTCTCATGCACCTGGAGGTAGCAGCCCCCTTCCTTGATGCTTAATGCAATGGGATCATCTCAAGTGCAACAGTGAGGAGGGGGGGACTGGGTTTATGCTGTGGATTACCACGGAGACTTGCTTATGGACTGAAAAGGAAAAAAGAGAGAGTCCAGTCTTTAGTCCTGAGGACCTTTGGCCTGCCTGGTAAGGACTGGGGAGAGATCCATAGATTCTGGAAGTCTGGATGACACCACAGCTGCATATGTTAATACTCCAGGTCGCACAGGGATTGAGGTGTCTACTGCTGCAACTAGCGATGCTTCAGGGTATTCCGCACAATTGAGAGATGTGTCAGTGTCGATAGTCAAGAAATCCTGGCAATCATGATAGGTGGGGGAGGCAGGAGATGCATGATCCTCTCTAGACATTTTCACTGGGGGATCTTGCAGGAGGGATTCAGGAGGGACAGAGGTGCCACTCCAGGACTGTTATCTGTGCCTAGAGGTAGAATTTGCCCCGCAAGGTGGTAAGGAGGCACTAGTGTTGGCTTCAGGGGTAACAAGTGCTTGCCGTGGAGAGGGCAAGTGAGGAGAGGAAGCTGGTAGTGGAGGGAGGCCAGTATTAACATCAGAATAAGAGTCCTCCAGAAGCTGCTGCCATAGCTTATGATTCCCTCTGGTGGTAGACAAAGGAGATGGTGCCCAGAGGCATCTGGGATTTGTAGTTGGAGGTGGGAGCTTGGGCCAGAACCTGTGGAGTCCTTTTTCAATCAAAGTGGGGTGATCAGCTAGGAGTTCTCAGCCATCTTTGGAGACCAGCAAATTGGTGAGTGATCTGAAGCAGAACTGAAAATTGTGTTGATACAGGAATCTTTTAATTGGCCCAAACGCCCTGCACCTGGTGGCTGTCTCATGGGTGAAATCTCTATAGAAGGACACTAAGGAGCCCTGCCATCGTACCTCTCCCAGGTCTCTAACTGCTGAAAGCATTCGCTCCTTAGTAGTATAACGAAGAAAGTAGGCTACAATGGGCCTCAGGATTTGAGTGTTCTTGTCCCTTCTGCTGGACACCTGATGGGCCCATTCCACATTCATAGGGCCTCACCACCTATCCCCCAGCAATACCAGGAGGTTTTCATTCAGGAAGCGTTCTATAGATGAGCCTTCCACCCCTTCAGGGAGACCTATGATGCACAGGTTATTGCGCCAGGCCCTTTTCTCCTGGTCCTCCACTCAGTCCCATAGAGTAGCAAGTCTCTCCTCCTACAGTTGTATCCTCTGTAAAAGTGTGGATTGCTGGTGTTCACTGGTTTCCAGACGCTGCTCTACCACATTCATTTTGTCCTGTAATTGCCCTGACATCAGCCACTGTGTTGTTAAGCAAAATACTGATGTTGTCCACCCTCACCAGAGAAGTTTCAAGCATGCTAGTGATATATTGCAGAGAGTCTGCAAACGAGGAGGCTGTGTGATTGGTTGAGCACCTCTACACTGTGTGGCTAATTGTCTGGTGCTGGACATGGTGTCCAAGTTCCCTAGGTAAGGCAGGCCGAGAAGGAGGTGTGAGCTGACAAGCTGAGGCTCCACAGGCAGGTGGTAGGGGCTATCATCTGTAGCAGCAGATTAAATGGAGCAACTGGGACCTATGCAGCCTATGGTGCCCATGCAGCTCACGGATACCCAGTGCTGCAAAGATGGAAAATTGCCTCTGAATCATCTGAAAATGCTGCCTGTCAGATAGAGACAGACTACTGAAGTATTAGAAGGGGCTAGTAGTATCAGATGTCCATGGATGGCTGTGCCATAGCTCAGATGTTGCTCATATAGGGGAGAGCTATAGAAGTTAAGCAGCCATCGCTCTGGTGGTCAGGCCATGCCTCCTGGTTTTTACAGTTCTTACCAATTGATAGTCATACAGGAGAATCTCTGAATATGTCAACTCCATCTTGAAAGAAATGAATATTTACATTGGCAACTGCTGAGGACAGACCTATGACAATGCCAACAATATGTCTAGAATATACAAAGGTCTGCAAGCAAGAATTCAAGAAGTTAATCCATTGGCAGAATGGGCACCTTGTGCAGCGCATTCACTCAGTTTAGTTGGGACAAATAGTGTTGACTATTGCCCTGAAGCAATTAATTTCTTTGGTTTCCAACAGGCCCTGTATGTGTTTTGTTCTTCCTCTACCCATAGATGGAAGATAATGGCTGACTTATAAAGCCCTACATGGACTGGGCCTGGACTACCTGAAAGAGCTCCTCCATCCTTACTGCCCTGGATGATCACTCCGCTCAGCTGATGAGGGATTGCAAGAGATTCCAAAGGTAGGTCTGAAATCATCAGGGATGGCGAAAGCATTTATGTATGCAGCACCTACCCTTTGGAATTCTCTACTCCATCGGTTACGGGAGTGCACAACTGTGGAAGGATTTAAACAAGCTTCAAAAACTTTTTTGTGGCACCAGGAATATAACTGACTGATCTTTCTTTCTGATGAATATTTTACTGTTGTTTTATTGATAATGTAATATTGTAGTATTGTTTGATTCTGTTATAAATTGTTAGGTGCCTTGGTCTTGGATAAGGCACCATATAAATAAAATGTATTATTATTATTATAATAATAGATGGGATGGAATCAAAGGATGCTATGAAGATACATACAGTACACTGAAGAACTTGTCTAGCACAAGATGGTTCTGCCATGCCCAAGCTACAAAAGCACTTGTTCTGAACTACAAAAATATTCGAAACTCATTAAAGCATTTAGCAGATGACCCATATCAGAAGACTGAAACTAGAAATGAGGCTCAGGCATTGTGTAATAAAATGGACTTACTGGAGACTGCAATCATGGCAGTCTTTTGGAACACTATTTTACAGAGATTCCAGGCAACAAGTGTGGCACTTCAGGCAGTTGAACTGGATCTATCTAATGCAGTGAAGTTGCTGGATTCATTATTATGCTTTGTGTCTGGACTCAGAGATCAGTTTGATACTTTTGAGTCTCAAGTCAAATCCATAATAGACACCATATCACAAAGCTATAGGATTGAGGAATCTCGGATCAAGAAAAGAAAAAAAAAAAAGATGATAATGCCACTGAACCAGATGTACAGCTGACAGGTCAAATTAAATGTCATGCTGATGTCTACAATGTCATAATCGACAAACTGGTTACTGAACTGCAGCATCGTTGTTCAGCATATGACAGAACAAGTAATCTGTTTGCATTTCTTTCAAAATTTAATCAGTTATCTCAACATGCCATTTGTGCTGCTGCAGCAAACCTACAAGCAAAGTACCCAATGGACTTGGAGTCAGAATTTGTCAATGAATGTCCAGTTCAGTGAATGCACAAAAAAATAGAACATGTCCTAATCCATCTGTGCAAATTTCTAAGATCAAATGGCTTACAGTCAACTTTGCCAAATGTGGATATTGCTCTTAAAATCTACATGACTTTCCCTGTCACAAACTGTTAAGGTGAGCGCTCTTTCTCCAAACTTGCTCTGATTAAAAACAGAATGAGAGTGACCATGGGGCAGCAAAGACTAAATGTATTGACACTGATGTCAATTGAGAGCAATTTTGTTCACCAGTTGGATTTTAATGATATTACTGATTACTTTGCAGCACTTAAAAGCAGAAGGAAGCATTTATAGTGCAGAGAAAATTATATGTTGTTACAGTTTGATATGGTCCCTATCAATACATCAATAAAATCCAAACTTGCACTCTCATGTTACAAATGGTTAGATGCTCGATGCAATTAAAATTTCACACTGTTGGTGTTCAGTACTTGGTGGTGTGTTGGTGGTGGTAGAAAATTTAAAAATACAAGAAGTGTGTCTAGAAAATTTAAAAATGCATGAAGTGTCTAGAAAATTTGACAATGCAAGAAGTGGATATGTAAGAAGTGTCTAGAAAATTTAAAAATGCAAGAAATGTATTACAGAAGCTATCATTTCTCTTTTTATTGCAAAGTGATACTTTCAAACATTAAGATTTTGTTGTCGTTGTCGTTGTTGTTGCTGCAAGAAGTGTGTCTAGAATAAACACCTTTTTTTTAATTATAACTCCTAGTGTTCGGTCTTTTGTATATCGCATTATAGTAACTCATCTATTAAATGTTTTTTCCCCCTGGTCACTCATACTGCCTTCATCTGTGGCTGTAACCTCCAAATCACTTCATTGTATTCTCTTCCACTTACCTCTGACTCTACCATTGAGCCCCTTCTAGGTTGGAGACTTTAGGGGTCAGGATTGTCCACCATACACCCACTAGGCAGGCTACTATCTATTCAGACAGTGAAATATTGTTGTGGAGGGGCCAGTAATGTATGGCTGTGCTGAGTGCTGACACTCAGTGTGAAATTGCTCCAGCCATCCAACTTTAAACAATAACCTTCTAGTTCCACCCCAAGAATGGCATTCAGAGTAGCTGAAAACCCCTCCAAATGCATTTTAAGGCATTGAAAACCATTCAGCTTTTAGCGGCCTAGGCGTCCCCCGAGCCCCCTGACTGTTGGTTAAGTCACAGGGGGCCCCACAGTTCTAAATTTCCCAGGGCACCACAACTCCTTAATCTGGCCCTGCCCCAGCCTCGGAAGTCATTCCCTCTCCTCTCTTTCTGCTGGATGGATTTGGTCTACTCCGTCAACTTTCTTTATTTTTTTAATTGAATACACTTTATTCATTTTAGATAAAAATACAATGATAGACAATAAATAATATAAACTCAACAAACAATACAACTGCCAAAACAGAACACACCAAACAAAACCTCAAAACTCCTCCTCCCCCCAAACATTACCCTCCCCTCCCTCCCAAGGCACAGCAACTAAGTATAAAGACATAATATGCAAATACAATATGAGAAAGAAAAAGCATCACAACAATATAAGATCAAGTAAGGAGCTCAGACAGCGGGAGAGAAAGTAAACAGGCAACAAATGGGACTCCCCCATGACTGCACTGCAAGAGCTAATAATGCATAAAGTGTTTTCCACCTGTCCAAGAAACTCTCTAACTGGTGATGAAGGGAAGCAAGCTGTTTTTCTATCATTAGGGTCTGTAGGATTTCCTGGTGCCATTCCTTATAAGAGGGTATGACATCAACTAGCCAATGATGCAATATTATTAATTTAGCAGGGGTTGTATACAGACCCCCATCTCGGGGGAGGACATGGACAAGAAAATGATAGGAAGTATCCTTAGAATGGCAGAGAAAGGGGAGATATTGCTGAAGGGGGATCTGAATATGCCAGATGTTAATTGGAGTACATTTGCAGCAGCCACTTCTAAGAGTGGAGTCATTCTAGATGCCCTACAGGGGGCATGCCTTAGACAACTAGTATTGGAACCCACTCGAGAGGGAGCAATCTTAGACCTGGTTCTCTCAAATGGAGATGAGAGAGGATCACAGATGTGAAGTGGGTAGCCATCTGGGAACTAGCGACCATGAACAGTATGGTTCACAATAAACACAGCAATAGAGTCAAGCCATACAAAGGCAAAAGTACTGGACTTTAGGAGGGCTGACTTTGCCAAAATAGGTGAGTGCCTAAGGAATGCACTAGCAAATGGGCAGGAAGGAGGGGTGGAAGAACAATGGGGAATAATCAAAACTGCCATCACAGAGGCAACAAGCCTTTGTGTGAAGCAAATAAACAAACAAAATGATGCAAGAAACCACTATGGTTCTCAAAGGAGGTGGTAGGGAAGGTTAGGAGAAAAAGAAAGCATTCAGGAAGTACAAGGAATCACAGAAGGAGCAGGACAGAGAACTGTATCAATTAAAGCAAAAGGAAGCTGGGAAGGCAGTCAGAACAGCAAAGGCCCAAACCGAGGAAAAGATAGCCAACTCAGTTAAGAAGGGGATAAAACCTTTTATAGGTACATCAGGGAGCAAAGGAAGACCAAGGGAGGGATAGTGAGGCTTAATAAAGGGAGGGGGGTGGACAGAGGGTGACTGTGAAAAGGCAGAGATACTAAACAAATATTTTTGCTCAGTATTCACAAATGAAGAGGGGGAGGTACCTAAACCAAACAATAGAAACACTCTGGATACAGAAGTTGATACCAGACCATTTACAGAAAAGGGTTCTGAATAAAGAACTAAGGTAGATAGGACACCACTGACTACCCTCTTTAACAAATCATGGGAGGATGGGGTGGTTCCCAGGACTGGAGGAGGGCAGATGTAATTCCACTTCACAAATGTGGGAGCAGGGCAGAAGCAGGAAACTACAGACCTGTTAATTTAACCTCAGTGATTGGGAAAATGATGGAATCGCTTCTGAAGGAAAGAATTGTTAAGTACCTAGAGGCCAGAGAGGCAGAGGACCCAAGGCAGCATGGATTCACAGTGGGAAGGTCATGTCAGACAAATCTAATAGATTTCTTTGGCTGGGTGACTAAAGTAGTAGATCAAGGAGGGGCTTTGGACTTGGCCTACCTAGACTTTAGCAAGGCATTTGACACAGTCCCACACAAAAGATTAATATACAAGTTGGCCAGCCTGGGAGTGGGTCTCAAGTTGGTAGCCTGGGTAAAAGATTGGCTGGAGAACAGGACACAGAGGGTAATAGTAAATGGAGTCCACTCTGAAGAAAAGGGGGTTACTAGTGGGGTACCGCAGGGTTCAGTACTAGGACCGGTCCTCCTTAATGTCTTTATAAGTGATACTGCAGAGGGACTGGAAGGAAAGGTATGTCTCTTTGCAGATGACACAAAGATCTCTAACACAGTTGATACACAAGGTGGGGTGGAAAGGATGAGAAGAGGCTTGGCAAGGCTGGGGGAATGGTCAAAAATATGGCAGCTTAGATTCAATGCTAAGAAGTACAAAGTAATACACCTGGGAAACAAAAACTCAGGGGAAGAGTACACAATAGGGGGTGAGATACTAATAACAACAAAAATGGAAAAGGACCTGGGGGTAGTCATATCTGATGACCAAAAGTTGGGCAAGCAATGTGAGAGGGCAGTAAGGAAGGCTGGGGGGATACTGGGATGCATAGGGAGAGGCATCACCAGTAGAAAAGAGGAAGTTGTTATCCCTCTGTACAGACAGTTGGTGAGACCCCATCTGAAGTACTGCATGCAGTTCTGGAGACCCAATCTCCGCAAAGACATAGGCAGGATGGAGGCAGTCCAGAGGAGAGCAACTAAGATGGTGCAGGGTCTACACCAGAAGATGTATGAAGAGAGACTTGAGGAGCTTAATATGTATAGCCTCAAAGAAAGGAGGGAGAGGAGAGACATGACAGAAACTTTCAAGTACCTCAAGGGAATTAACAAAGTCCAACAGGGTAACATCTTTCAGAAAAGAAGATGTGCAAGAACAGGGGGGCACAATTTGAAGATTGAGGGGGGACACCTCAGAGGTAATGTAAGGAAGTATTTTTTCACAGAGAGGGTTGTGGATGCATGGAACAGCCTTCCTGAGGAGGCTGTGGAGTCAAAAACAGTGGTGGATTTCAAGAATGCATGGGACAGTCATAAGGCAATTCTAGTGAGTGGGGGTAGGAAAAATTAGGCTGTTGGTCCACTAGGATCTGCAGCTTATCCATTAGGTAGGGAAATGAACAGACTGGTTGGGCCAAGTGGTCTTTTTCTGCCATCAAATTCTATATTTCTATGTTTCTATATTGAAATCATAGCAATATATGCTTTCCTTGGTCCAAAGAGAGTTGACGGATAAAGACCTACCAAACATACTTCAGGTGTAAAATAGGAGTCTAAGCCCAGTAACGGGGCCAATGAAGTTTGGATAGCCATCCAGAAGGGAATCACTTTAGCACAATCCCATAGTATATGTTTGAGATGGCCGTCTGCAGATTTACATCTAATGCACATAGGGGAGGAAAGCTTTCCCATCTGACGCAAGCGTACAGGGGTATTACAAATTATGCAACACCTGGAATTGAATCAGCCAGTAATGGTCTTGTTTAATATACTTATACAAGGATCTCCAAACAGACAGCTAAACATTGAGATCTTTCAAAAGATTATGGGACTGCAACCAATAATAACAAATTCCAGAGGGTCAAGCAGGATCAATGGTTTGAAAGTGTTTATTGAATTTTGATACGGAGTGGGCTTGTGTTGCGAGAAACATGTTAAAATAATGGTTCATATTCGTCTTAGAGAAGGAAGTGGTTGGACCAAGATGAGTAGAAATAGTTCGCTTAAGTTGTACATATATAAAAAATCCCACATGGGGTAGGGAAAAGCACTTACAAAAGACAGGGAAGGCAACAAACTCCCCCTTCTCAAGATGAGTGTCACAGGGAATGCCCCATAGTTGTGGGCAAAAGGCCTTAGGTATGGGAAGATGGTCAATCAATATGTTAGGACTGCACAAAATAGGCTGAATGGTGGCTTTCATCCAGTCTTAGCCAAAATACATGCATAATTGCTGGTATGCTTTCAAGGACCAAAATAATGGTGAGGTCTTCGGAGTGGTGGGTAAGTGAGACGGGCGAATATAGAGCAGACTTATTAACTGTATACCTGCCTGCTGGCATAATCCTTTTTCAATAGTCAGCCAGAGTGGTACATACATTTCATCTGCCTGGGCTGCCATGGCACCACTGAAAAGATTTAGTGGCATGGAGAGTACAGTAATAGAAGAAAAAAACAGGAATACGCAAACCTCCCTGATCTTTCGAGATAGTTAGCTATAGTAAACATGTCTGATTTCCCTTCCACAAAAAAGGTATTAATTAAGTGCAGTAGGTGCAGAAAGCAAGACTGTGGAAGGTATGTACAATGCATGCTGAGGGGATATAAAATATGAAACAGAATGTTCATTTTGACCCCACTAATTCTACCCCAAAGAAAGAGATGCAGGGATGCCCAATGTTGAAGGTCTAATTTGTTAGTTTGCAAAAGAGGTGTAAAATTTTCCTTAGTTAATGTTGAGAGGGATCGAATTAAATGGATTCCTAAATATGTTAATGCTTTAGGTTCCCATCTTAAGCCTATTTCTAAAATATCCTGCTTGTTGACGTATATATCGAGAGGTAGGATTTTGTTTTTTTCTATAGTTAATTTATAACCTGCAAAAACAGAGAAGTTATGGATGACATGAAAATCTACAATAGGGTCAACACTGAAGGAGGGTTGGAAGACATGAGACAAAATCTGGGGGCGCTGGAGTAATGGGCAGAGACCTGGCAGCTAAAATTCAACATCAAGAAATGTGCAGTAATTCATCAGGGCACAGAAACCCAAGGACAGGATACAAAATAGGAAAGGAGGAAATCAGGACTACAGAGCGGGAGAAGGATCTAGGTATAGTAGTCTCCAGTGACCGTAAGGTGGGGAAACAGTGTACAATGGCAGCGGGAAAGGCATATGGGATGCTGGCAAGTATAGGCAGAGGAATCACCAGCAGGAGGTGGGAAGTCCTGCTGCCACTGTACCAAGCAATGGTGAGACTGCACCTAGAGTACAGAGTCCAGTTCTGGAGGCTCACTTGCGCAAGGACATAGACCTGATTGAAAGGGTTCAGTGAAGAGTGACCAAGATGGTGCAAGGGATGAAGGGCAAACCATATGAACAGAGATGCAGAGAACTGTGGCTGTACATGCTAGAGACCAGAAGTGAGAGAGGGGACAGGATAGAAACCTTCAACTACATTAAAAGGATAAACAAAGTAGGCCCGGGGCACTTGTTCCCAATGAAGAAGGACAGTACTACAAGGGGGCATGGCATGAGGCTGTGGTCGGGGGCACTTCAGAGGAAATGTGAGAGGGCGATTCTTTACAGAGAAGGTGATGGATGCCTGGAATGGGATTCCAGAGGAGGATGAGGAGGGGGACACAGTGACTGGGTTCATGAGGGCATGAGACAGACATAAGGGGCTGCTTGGGGGTGGAGTGGGTACTCAAGGAGGGAGGAGGATCGTGTAGTATGGGGGAAAGGGCAAACTGGATAGACAATGTGGTCCTTTTCTGCCATCAAGTTTTATGATTCAGTGATTCTATGGATATCAGACAGAACAGCTGGGATTGAATGTAAAGGGTCCTCGATATGTAGAAGGTCATCTGCATAAACCGACAGCTTATATCTGTCCCCTCCATATAAAATTCCCTGCACAGCTGGATTATCTTGGAGGTAATGAATTAGAGGCTGTAAGTAAAGATTAAAAAGAAAAAGGGACAGCACACTTCCCTGCCTCATTCTTCGCTTTAAGGGAAAAGAATTAGAGAGTACACCATTGCACCAAATCTGTGCTGTTGGATTACTGTACAGCACCTTAATCCAAGATATGTACTCCACTGGAAATCCAAATGTTTCTAAAAATAAAAATGGCCAAGAAACCTGGTCAAAGGCTTTTTCTGTGTCCGGGGAGACCAGAACAGATGGAGTTGTGCTGTCCCTGGATGTGAACATCAGATAATGAAGCTTGCGTAGATGGTCACAGGACAGGTAACCTGCCGTGAAACCTACTTGATCTGGGCCAACCAACCTGTCTCAAACCAACCACATTCTGTTAGCAAACACTTTAGCCAAAATGTTTTATCACTTTTAAGGATGGAAATTGGAGTGATAGCTGCCTGGTAGCATCTCATCTCTACCAGGCTTCCTAATAAGCATAATTCACGCTTGAGCGAAAGTGAGATCTGTGAAGCCTGTAGAAACTATGCTGTTAAAAAAACGGGTTAAAAAAGGGGTGAGATCAGTGATAGAGGCCTTATAAAAATTATTAGTGAAAGCATCGGGGTCTGGTGCTTTATCAAGTGTCAGCTGCTGTATTGCCTTGTGAACGTCAAATGCGGTAATATGGTTCTTCAAAAATTCTTGATGTTGGGGAGTTAACTGAATAAGTGAGAGAGAATCCAAATAGGAATGCATAGAAGCAGTGGAATCTGGTGTGGGGGGGTCCTAAGCATATAGGAAGCTATAATAAGATTGGAAAATGTCTGCGACCTCACATGGGCGAGTAACATCAATGTTCTCAGAACTCTTCCAGACACTGGGGATAACCCTTGAGGCCTCTAACTGCCTAAGGCATAGAGCCAGCAGCTTACCAGCTCTTTCACCCGACTCAAGGGATCTCACTTTAGTCTGTAAAATGGCTAGCTCTGCTCTTTCCACAAGGAGACTAGTGTACTGAGCTCTTAAAGAATTAAACTGAAGCTGAACAGTATCAGGAGTAGAAGGAAAAAGCTGGTGCTCTAACTGCTGGATTTTCTGAAGCAGGGAGTCCAGTTTGGCTTGACAGGTCTTATGCTTCTTAGAGGCCAAATGAATACACTCCTCAGGAATCGAGCATTTGGCAGCACCCCAAAGAACATCTAAGTGGGGAACTGAAGCCTCATTTGTCAAGAAAAAGGACTTAATGTAATCTTGTATAATCTAATAGGTGGAGTGGTCCTGGAAAAGTTGTGAGCTTAGGCACCAGACCCTATCTTGAGCCTCCAACCCATGCAGAGAGTGAGCCATGGTCACCAAAGCATGATCAGAGATGAGCATTGTTTGGATTCCACAAGAAGAAAGGCCTGAAAGTGACTCAGCACAAACAAGAGAAAAATTAATTTGAGAAAAAGACCCACGTGGAGGGGAATAAAAAGTGAATTGCCTATTCGTGGAGTGGATGACAAGCCAAGGGTCTAGCAAGCCAATCAAATCTAACATCTCCCTGAAACCACGTTGTACTGGGGATAGGCTCTTTCGGTGTGAACCAGATTGGTCCAAGCCAGATTGGTAAACAAGGTTCCATTCCCCCCTAAAAAGATAGGCACATCGACAAAAGGGGCTAACTGAGCAGATTGATACACAATAAAGTTTGGGGAATTGATATTGGGGCCACAAATCGAGCCCAGCAAAACATTTGTAAGGCCTGAATGACCACACTCAAAAATGTACCTGCCTTCAGTACCCCACAGCTCATGGGTAAGCTGAAAAGTTAGCACTCGCGCTACAAGTATAGCCACCCCTCCTTTTTTATTGCTAGTACCAGCACCAAAAATGTGTCCCATCCACTCCCTCTTAAAATAATGGGCATCTTTATGATGGAGGTGTGCCTCTTGCAAAAAAACAATACCTACTCTGTATTATTTGAGGTGTTGCACCATATGTCTCTTGTTTTTCCTGAGCTCCTTTAACATTCCAAGTGGCAAAATGGAAAAGACTTCCCATTGGTGCTCATAGCAAATAAAAGCAAGTATCTAAACTGTATCCAACAGGCACAAAGATGTACAAGATATAGCTGCAGTGCACCATCCCTAGAAAAAAACAACTATAACACTCCACCCCCAAGTATAAAATAAAGATCTAAACAAGTACACACTAACAAGAACAGAAATAACCCCCTATATCCCAATAACCAAATCTGAACCACCCAACAAAATATAACCCATTAAGGGACCAAGCCACCCCCAGTCCAATTGACTGCACTGCCAGAGAACCCAGGTCCATGATGTATTTAACCACCTGCCCTGAACCAACTTCCCAGCCACCCCCTTCCCCCTTGCAAGGTTGAGCCACACCTGGTGCTTGAGAAGGAATTGGAACCCAGCTCAACAAATGCTAAATTCTCATATTAACACAGAGAAGGATATACAGAATGGGCCTGTAAGCATCACAGCTGAACAAAAGAACCAGCCCCTTAACAATATAAGATAAGATATTCTTATAACAACACTAAACAACCAATGCTATTAAGTCTAAAAAAGAAATAATAACTGACCTCTTTAATAAAACACAGAAATGTTTTTTTTTTCTTCTAACCTGGTAATAAAAAAAGAACAAAAAATGAATAAATAAGTAGTAAACTTTAAAAAGGAAAAAAGAAGAAATTGAGCCATACTGAGTCACCCCACGATAAAGTATGATTGGGAGCAGAGACTAAATAAATATTAGGACCAAATCAAAATTAAACTAAACAATAAAGAAGAACAGGCCCATGAATGATGAAGAAACATAGAGGTGCCCCCATTCTAGATTCCTGGTGACAAGTTAGGCAGCATTCAGTAAGAACAAAGCCAAAGTAAATGGCCATCAAAAAAATAGACTCATACCAAATACTAGGAACAGTGTCCAACTACAGTGCCTTAAGAACATGGGACCAAACAATAAGGCATACTTCACAGCGCTGAGTAGACAAGAAAAGTTCTCAATCAAGTAAAGATGGCATGCAGCACCCTCACGGAGCTTCAAAGTTCACCACAGTTGTTACAAAGAGTCAAACACAGTATAATCAGTATTTTACTCAGACCAGCAAATCAACTGAAGGATAGGATAGATGGTGATCCAGGAATTGAGGGCTGCAAAAAAAAATTCCTATAGATAGAAGCAGCATTTACCTTCACGGTGCCTTAAAGAGGTTGAGGAACATGACTTTAATTCCATATTTGCCTGATACACCGCATCATAGCTCCTTCAGATTCCCTGATGCTGAACTTGTAATTTTGCAATGTACAGCATGCAAAAGGGAATCCCTGCTGCAACTACCTTGGAGACTGAAGGGTGAAAGGCAGCCCTCTTTTGTCAGACTGTCACCAGTATATCCTGCACAACTCGGATGTGGATCCCATCCCATGACACCTCCTTCACGTCCTGCAATCTACTTAAAAGCTATTGACGGTTTAAAAAGTTTAGGAACTTAAAGATAAATGAGCGAGGTGGTGCACCTTCTGCAGGCATGGGCCGTAAAGAGTGATGGCACCTCTCAATGATATAACTGGACCATTGGGGAAGGGTCCTGCCAATTTCTCACAAAGCTTCTGAGCACAAAGCAAGGCATGGGGACCTTCCACCCTCTCCAGGAGATCCAAAATCCCAATATTGTTCTGCCAGATCCTTCCTTCCAAATCCTCCAGGCAGATTTCTAGGCAGGTGATTTTCTGTTATAAGGAGACAACCTCTTTATCCAATCTATCATGCTAGTCCTCTAGGGAGCTAGTACAGGCCTCATTATCTCCCACCCATCTATTTCTGGTATTCACAGAGGAGCATAGTGCCTTAATCTCCTCAGTAAGTCCCGTTAAGGCATTTCAGAGTGCACCAAATTCCAGCAGGAATTTATCTTCAGTAAGGACTAGTGACGTTGGAGCATTGTGGCTAGAAGGAGTGGCCTGGGCCTTTGACCACTTTGAGGCCTTGTCTCATTCAGGAATTGCCAGTGGGGTATGGCATGGCAGAATAGTCTTCATTTCTGTGTCCATTTTTTGTAGTGACTGCTGACAGGTGACACAGATAAAGGTATGAACAGTTCTCAGTTTTAATAAATCCACCAGTGTAGAAAGTTCAATGAAGAAAAAGGCAAAAAAATCAGACAGAGAGGTTGGGAGAGCTAGGGAAGAGCAGCTAGCTCAAGCTGTGCATCATGTGACTCCCTTCATTGATCTTTCTGAACGTATATGTCTCTCCAGGCTATGTGATCCTGGAACCACCCTTCTCCTATCCAAGGAGTGCTCTCATGACCCTTAAAGTCACTTTCCTCCTAGTTCATAATGAAGAGTATGTTTTTCTCTTCTTCATTGAATGTTCTCTGTTTCAGTTTTGTTTGCTGTTATTGTGTTTGATGTTGTCCTGTAACAGCTGTATACAATCTATACATAATTCTTTAGATGATTCAATCTATGTCTTAATCAATAATGACCTCTTAGCTACCATGACTGCCCAAGTTGCTGTCATGGTTAGCCTGGACTCTCGGAAACTCCTGCTGGCTACTGTATTGTTCCACCCTACCAGCCGGAAGCAGCATGGAACTGGTTGTTTTCACTTATACCTACCCCCATTTTCTCCATGGCTAACCTAACCAATCTTACTATTTATTCCCATAATGTTAACAGCCTTAACAACCCTATCAAATGTCAAAAGGTCTTTTGAACTATGATAAACATCCCACCCTTAATTTGCTCTCCTCCAGAAAACCCACCTAACAAAAGAAGAACATGACAAACTGATCAAATTTGGGTACTCGACAATGATATATATCAGTTAACCTAAAGGTAAATGAAAGGGGACTGCCATCCTAAGTCTGAAGACTATCTTTTTTATACTTACTGCCTCTTACAGTGATCCCCAAGGATGCTTGCCTATTGCCATGGCCAACTTTTAGATGAA
Organism: Neoceratodus forsteri; assembly: GCA_016271365.2. Lineage (NCBI taxonomy): Eukaryota > Metazoa > Chordata > Ceratodontiformes > Ceratodontidae > Neoceratodus > Neoceratodus forsteri. The sequence goes on from CM028129.1 coordinate 1,138,037,510, forward strand.
GAACTTACTTTAATGAATTTATATTTTCCCCCTGACAAAGATACTCCTACAATTAACTTATCACTAGGAAAAATTCTCTTAAGTCCATAAGGGCATCTTGCTCATTGGAGGGGATCATAATATGTCCTATGACACTATTGATACCTCTAACGTATCCCCTCCTAAACAATCTGGAGCCATTAAAAGAAGTAAATTTCTGCTCAAAACCTATGGTTATCAGGATGCTTGGCATTTTCTTCACCCACAAATTAAACAATACACTCACTATTCCCCTCTCCATAAAAATGACACAAGGATTGACTAATTCAGTATTTCAAAGGAGCACCTTCCTTTATGAGTCTCACCCTATTTATCTCTCTGACCATTCCCCTCTGTTGCTGAAATTACAATTCAGCAATAGCAAGTAACATACCTTATGGAGGTTTAATAACTCTATTAAACTTGCAAGAGGTGCAAACCCTTCTCAAGGACAAAACAGAACAAATTCTTGCTGATAATGAATTCCCTCTATTATCCCTGAGTATCTTAAGGGACACTATAAAAGTTGTTCTTAGCGGCAAGTCAATTAGTCAAGTTTCAAGGCTGAAACATTGGAGAGATAAAAGGTGAAACAATTTCAGCATTCTCTTAAACAGGCCCAGACATTACACATGCAAGGAGATCCCATGCAATCCATTAAAATTATGAAATTACAACAAGAAATCCAGGATATCCTTAACATTAAAACAGAAATGGCTCTCTGCTATCTCAATCAATGATACTTGGGGGGGGATCTACAGCCACAAAGCCCCTGGTGTTCTGGCCATGTTGCCAAGCTGCAAATACTGTGGTGGCCCACATTTGCAACCCAAGTTCTCAGATCCGACATACCTCCCAGACCAGCATTCTTAATGCATTTAAACACTATTACAAATACTTATATATCCAAGATGCCCCACCTGACCTCCAGCAGCTAGAAATCTTTCTCAGTTCCCTTAGCGTTTCAACATTTACTGAAACTCAATTGACCCACCTGACATAACCTTTCACAACAGAAGAAATTAAAGCTACCATTAAAAGTTTAAAGAATAATAAAAGTCCTGGCTCAGACGAATACAATAGCAAATTCTATAAAGTCATTCAAGATGTCTTAATCATCCCATTCATTAAGGTTTGTATGTGGGTGGTAGGGGGTAATGCTCCTCCACCAACCTGGAACTATGCAACCATATTGGCTATATTGATGCCCAACAATGACAGTTGACTTTGTCCATCCTATAGACTGATATCGGTTTTAAACCTTGAATACAAAATGTTCTCCTTGATCTTTGCAAAACGCCTTGATACCCTTCTTCCTCAGCTTATGCAGTTGGGATTTGTCCATTCTTGGCAAACCCAGGACAACACAAAAAGAACTTTGCATATTTTCCATAGTGCTGCCATGTCGGAAACCACTTTCATACTTCTAAGTCTGGATGCAAAGAAGGCCTTCAACTGGGTGGACTGGGAATTTCTCTTTGCCACCCTTCAAAAATTCTACTTTTCCACCCCCTTTACTGACATTATAAAAGCCCTTTACAATACCCCAAAAGCATACATCAAAATGAATGGGCAACTCCCCCTCTCCTCTCCTCTTCTTTTCCCCTGTCTAGAGGCAACAAGTAGGGCTGTCCTCTCTCCCCATTATTATTTGCACTATACGTAGAACCTTAGGCAGAAACCATAAGACAGAACACCCAAATTCATGGATTATAACTAGCTACCCCCTAGCACAACATTGCCTTTTATGCAGACGACCTGCTCATTTACATGACCAACCCAGACAATTCCCTACCTCAGTTGTGGGATCTCCTACATTGTTCTGGTAGTCTTGCAGGTTATAAAGTAAACCCCACAAAAGCAGAGGCTATTTGCCTTGTTTACACCCCTATGTTGGCTACCCGACAGACCTTCAGATTTAATTGGGATAGAGAATCTTTAAAAAATATTTAGGTGTTCATCTCTCAATGAACTTCGATCCCCTTAATCCCCTAAACTATGAATCACTCACCAAAACTCTACAGATTGACCTAAAGTGATAGCAAACTATTAACCTTTCCTTTATAAATAAAATTGATTTGATAAGAATAAACATTCAACCCATAATCTTATATCTTGCCCAAACACTCCCAGTTTCCTCATCAGCCTCACAGTTTCAAGCCTGGAATAGAATGATTCCCCAATACGTCTGAGGAAAGCAAAGGCTGATAGTTCACTACAATACCTTACAACTCCCAAAATCGAAAAGAGGTATGGCATTACCTAACCTATGGTTATTTCATCAAGTGTCCCAGATTCATACAGTCCTATATTGGCTGTCTCCTTCCTATGAAGCACTTTGGAAAATGATCAAAATTATTGAAGATTTGACTCCACTAACCCAATTCTTGTTGTATCTTTCAAAGCCTTTACACCCCACCTCAGTGACAACCAGTTCACAATACCTCACTAGCTAACTGCCACAAAATTCTTAAACATTCCCTGCTACAGCCCTTTCACTTCTTCATTACCCCATTCAGTGGTGGGCCATCTTTTCCCCCTGCCAACCTTGATCACACTTACCAACAGTGGAAGACAAGAGGTCTTTATCTCCCTACCCATTATCACATAGGGAGATCATGGATGATTTCCTTGCTTTAACATCCACATTAAACCTTGACAATTCAATTTTTTTTGCTACCTCCAACTTAAATCCTATTTACACCAATGACAAAAAGCTATTCCCAAAAACTGCCCTTTCCCAGCCCTGATTTCCCTAATTCTTCAAACCATTATTGTGAGAGTAGTCAACTCCACAGTCTCCCACATTTACACTGCTTTGCTTTTATTAACCGATCACTTGACTGACTACATAAAAACCCGATGGGAACGAGACTTGGACCTTGAAATTTCACCAGCCCAATGGGACAAATATACTACTTATATGCATAAGCTTACTTCCTCACACATCTGGAAAGAATACTCACAGAAGGGGATTATACGCTATTTTTGTGCTCCTGTACAGCAGGTTTAATATGCACCAGGATATGGGGATTTCTGTTGGAGGCAGTGCGGTACCCCCCCTCCACCATGCCTCTCTTGCCCATATTTTTTGGCTCTGCCCTATTTTACAGACATTCTGGGACGAGTTACAAACTTAGCTATATGCAATGTTTGATCCCTCATTCACTTTAACCCCATCCACCCTCTTATTCTTGGACCTGCCAGAAGGCTTTAGAGCCCCCCTGCTAAGAAACTTCTATATATATTTGTATTCTAATGGCCAAGAAAGCCATAACAAAAAATTGGATAACTCCACTTTACCTACTATCGCCCTAAGGCAGGATATTATGATATACATCTATAGTATGGAAACATTTACTGCTGAGGTCTCTAAAACACTACCTAAATTTGAGTTGCTATGGAGAAGATGGGATGTCTACATTAAGACTAGGAGAAATTATTTTGTTTTGTAATAATTATACTTTATGACTATGGGTTATTTTTTATTTTTAAAATTTAAAAGGTATCACTCTCAGTGCTTTCTGCCCCTCCCATGCACCAGTTGGGATAGGCAGCATCTCAGACTATTCTTCTTGTCTCTTTGCGAAGATGCTACATGGTGTTGTTTACCTACAGCTGTGCCTTTTTTATATATATATATATCTTGTCTGTTGTTTGCACCACAAAATTTTTCAATAAAAAGAAATAAAAAAAAAGAAGCACTGTATGTCGACCACACTTACATTGTTTATTTCAATTTCTGGTTATAGTTGTACGAGGTGGATGTTTTTTCTCTGAGACTGGATCTACAGCACTGCACATTCTGGAGGTGAGTAAGGGTGTGTATCGGGGTTGCGTGAGGAGGTTGGCGCTGGGTAGGGGGGTCATGCTGGGCTTGGTGGAGAGGATTAAGACCAGACTTCACCAAGAGACCATTTCTTCTTTGCAAGTGCAAATTAAAAAATATAAATGATATCTGAGGGACAGTTTTCTTTGTTTCAGGTTATCTGACACTGGGGATTGGGCACCTCAGTGCCGGTGAACTTTTGGTGACACCATGAGTGGGCACCCTGGTGATGCCAGCTATTGTGAGGTGAGAGGATTGCAAATAGATTGGGGGAATTATGTTTATCTTCAGTGGCACCTGGGGCAGGTACTCCAGTGTCACTCATTATTTGGTGGGGTAGAAAGTTAGCTGACATGTTGGGTACCCCAGTATCAGGACTATCATTTCAGCTAGTTGGACTGGGCGCCCACCAGCCATTTTAGAAGAACCATTGTTCAGGAGGGAGGGAAGATACTGAACAGTGGGACTGGGCACCCATCTGCCATTTTAGAAGAAATGTGTGTGTGGAGGGAGGGTTGATACCAGCTGGTGGGAATAGGCACTCGCCAGCTATTCTTTAAAGATAGAGGTCTGGAGGAAGGGGGTACCAACCAGCAGAATTGGGAACTAGCCAGCCATTTAAAAAAAATATGGTTTGGGGGTACCAGCCAGTGGGATTGTGCACTCGGCAAACATTTTGTGTAAGAGAAAGGGAGGAAACCTTCTACAGATAGCTGTGAGTGGCATTAGCAGTGTGATTGAAGGTGATTTGTTTCACACTGCTCTTTTCAGCCACAGCTGACAAAAGCAGTGCAAAGAAAATCACTTTCAATTCCCTTGAAACTGGTACTGTCGGCCAGGTGATGAAAGCAGCTTGAAGGTAATCCCTACTGATCATTTCACTATTACAAAAATCCAGCTAACCATAGAATATTTATTTTTTAACTGAGCAAACTCAGAAAATGGGACAAAACTATGTAAGTTTAAAACTTCAGACTTAAAGAGTTGTGTACCTTGGGCCAGACTCTTTCAAATCTGTAAGATTCAGGTGTAAAAAAAATGTTTCAGTTATAGGTGAGCAAAAAAAAGAGTCTTAATTTGGGTGAATTGTAATGATAGTCACCTCTGTGACTTGGCCCCCCAGAAATGACTAACATGAAATTTTCAGGATCCAAAAACCCTGGCCCAGACTTCACACCTATCAAACATTAGGCAACTCAGTTGAATGGGGCAGAATTTTTAAGGTGCAAGAAACCAACCAGGGTTTAACATTAAAGTGGTTACTCAACCCTAATATGCAGGCATGACTGCACATGTATAATATTGCAGAAGAGGCTGTGTTCCATGCTAAGTGTACAGATCTGCAATCATGTAGGTAGGGGGATTCTATGGCATTTTGACTATGTCTTTGAGTGTACACCCCTGCTGATCTTTCAAATGAGCTGTGAAATCTTGTATTTCCACAGAGTAGTCAGGATCTTTGGTTACTGTCTCATTAAAATGAATATACAGCATTATGTTTATTTAAAAAAAAAGGTGTTAGATTACTGAACCTGAAGAAGAAAAAGCATCTAATTACATACCACTCATACATATCATTCTGAGAGGTCCAAGATAGAATAAATACTGTTGTTTTCATTGAGAGAGAGACACAATTTCTACACAGATGTGTGAGAAACACCTAATATATCACTAGTACTCAGAACCTACAATAAAACTGTGCCACTGTATGCTGTACTGAGATTTTAGTAGAGTGAGTAAATCAAGGTATTTTACAGAGCAAGAGCTGAACTGGTGACATTGGGTCAAAAATGACATGTTACCTTCTGTGCAACCAACACCCTAATGAATATTTTAGCCATTTATGAGATCAGGAGGGCTTCACGGCCCATTTAATCAATTAGAAATCAGAGAACTGTGTCAATGTCATCTTTAATATAGCAGAGGATGGCCTTGTAAGTATCACAAAGTGGACAGTGTTAAAGGATAATACCCTCTATAAAGATTAGAGCTTTACTTTACATGTCTAAAATTGTGATATTTTCAAGAATGTCGCTTTACTTCAAAGTCATCAAAAACATTTGGGAATTTGGGGAAAAGCAAAAAGAAAGGGTGCATCCAGACAATTTGGTTCTCAGAAACAACAGCACAAGCATAAGAAAAAAAGTCTAGGAACTCTTCCCCAGTGGAATCATTGCACATGGGCACAAGCTTCAGTGCAGATTTGTCAGTCCTTTATTGTGCAAAAATAGAAGATCAGAAAAGCTGCTGTGACCCAAAAAAACAGATAAAAGGGCTCAACCTATCCTTTTGAGCTGACAGACTTTTTATCAAAGGTCCCGGACAGTATTTTCCACATATACTGAGTGCCTTAAAGGCGCAGTAGCAAAATAAACAGTGACCACATGGATCAGGATATGAGTCCAGAAAAATTAAGTGCAAATGACCAAGTGAATTAAAAACATACTAGAAGATTCCGCTGGTACACAGTAAAAAAATGGTAACTCTTAAGTGTAACCCAGAATATAAATAGATTACTGAAATTAAGTAACACAAAGCTTAACATCATAGTCAGATTAGAAATAAAGTGTATGTTCAAGCAATAATGAATAGTCACAATGAAGAATTAGTCAGATGACTGTATAAAAATAAATAAATGGGGGGGTGGCACTGTGGAGCCCGAGTAAGATAGTTTCATGAGTTCGGGGCACCTATCTTTTTCTAAACATTAAGGCCCCGATATGCAGAGTTGCGCCCAGCAATGGTGCATGATGTGGTGCAGCACAACTGTGTTGTGCTGGTGAAACCCAGGGATATATTCAAAATAGATAAGCAATGGTGCATCTCCTCTGAATATATCAGGTAATGCACACTGGGCAAATACGATGCGCTGGTGCATCCCCTCCAGACAGGGCCGAATACCAGGAATGGGAACTGCACCAGTGCAACAAAGTTACACTGTGTGCAAATTCCTGATATTCAGCCAGCAGTATGCAAATAGGGCCATAATGTATGCAAGGCACAAATGGGGCCATTTGCATGTCATTATGGCCCCATTTGCATGAGTTGTGCAGGGTAGGCCAGTGAAATGTGCATGGCACCTTGCACAGCATGTGGTGCTGTAAGCGGGGATCTAGTGGCACCTCTCCTTCCCCTTAGCCCTGATCACCATAGAATATCCATCGAATACTTTCCTGGTAGTCTAGTTGCACTCCCTCCATCTTGATGCACCGATCACCGTAAAATACATATTTAAATCCTCCCTGGTAATCTACTGGCACCCTCCTTGTATCGATCACGTCAAAGATTATTACACCTCCTGGCAGTCCAGTGGAACCCCCACCCCGCCCATAGCTGCGGCGCCGAAACAATATTTACTATTCCTGGTAGTCTAGTGGTAACCCCACCCTGTGGACCAATAGGCTTGCAGTGAAGTCATTCAGTCACATATTTGTGAATGACTATTACAGTATAATGTAAGCCCATTGGTCCACAGTGTGAACCAATGGGCTTACAGCTGATACTGTAAGCTGTCATTCAGCGGGCAGCTGCAGAGGTATGTGTGTGGGTTTGCTGCTGCCCGCCAATGTCAGGGGGAGCTGGGTGGGCAGGGGTCCTGTGTTGATGGGGGTGGCAGTGCCACTGGACCACCAGGAAATATTCACATTGCTCATACTGGTGATCGGGATACAGGCGGGGTGGGGGTTACCACTAGACTACCAGGGAATAGTGAATATTATTTTATGGGCATCGCAGCTATGGCTGAGGTGGGGGTTCCACTAGACTACCAGGGAGGGTGTAATAATTTATTTTACAGTGATCGGTACATCGGGAGGGAGGGGGTGCCAGTAGACTACCAGAGAGGATTTAAATATGTATTTTACAGTAATCCATGCATCAGGAGGAAGGGGGTGCCATTAGACCACCAGGGAAGATATGGGTGCTTCTGTACAGCGTACTGGGTGTGTGGGTGGCTACCTACAGCTGGCAGCTGCTGTGTTGATGCCTTGCAGTGCAGCAGTTCACCTGTGGGTGGCCACCATTTGAGCCTTTTTTTTACAGGCTCAACTTTGAGCCCAGGTATGCGGCGCATCCCAGGTTTGTGCAGACATATGCGCCGCACATCCAGGGCTGAATATTGGGATGCTTCTAATATTCATGGGCACGCCCCCGGGGATGTGCCGCATACATTATCTTTGCGCCAGTCCCTCCTTTGAATATTGCCCCGGGGCACACTTCTGGGATTGCGCTGGTGCAACTCAGTCCCTCCTTTGAATGTCTGGCCCTAAGAGTTTGAAAGTATACTTTCAGCTGGGGATCGATTTTCTGCAGTGCATGGTTTGGTGGCAGAGCCCCCCTAGATTACACTGGGCAAGAAAGATAAACTGCAGCCCGAGGACATGAAACCCAAATCAGCTATGGGAGATCCAGCCATGAGGATGACTCAGGGGAAAGCGCCTGATCCTTCAGCACAGGCCACAGAGGAAATGCTTTAGTCTCTAGGGGTGAAAATCAATTGACTTATACAAACTGTCTTGGGTTTGGCGGAGAAATTTGATACGCTTACTAACCAAGTAGTCATCCTTGAAATGTCAGTGGACTCTGTTAAATCTTCCACAGTGGAGGTTGGAAAGTGGGATGACACAGCTTTAAGGACAGCGTCCACTGTCACTAAGGAAAATGTACACTTACGTGCCCACCTGGAAACCCTGGAAAATCAGGCTTGCTCTGTAAATCTCCACTTGGTTGGTATGCCACAGCAGAGTGAGGGGGACCATCTTTCTTTGTTTATATTGGAATGGCATACTCAGCAATTGGGGGATGCTGCCACTAGTCGCCCGATATATATATATATATATACATATATACACACACACACACATACTGAAGGCATATCAGGTGACATCTCATGGAAGGCCTGATAATTGAGAGGCTCCTACAACTATCGTGCTGGTTACTGATGGCATGGGCAGCAGAGATTTTCTATTGGCCCTAGCTCGACAAAAGGGGCCTTTGCTTCACGATGGGCAGCAGGTACGCATGTATCCTGATTTAAGCTATGCTACACACCAAAAGAAAAAGCTTTTTGATGGGTTTCATGCCATGCTCAGGGAAGCCAAGATCCCTCATAGGTTTCCTAAGTTGTTACAGGAAGGAGTAGTCATAAGTCTATACAACTGACCATACAATATTATCTATAGCCCATGATGTTGTTGCAAATGCAAAAATCATCAAGCTTGCATTTGAATTCCATCATATTTCTGCTACCAACCATTTCTATCGGCAGTGAGTGCCAAAGTGCTATTGCCTTTTGATTATACTAACTAGACCTCTTTCTGGTGTGACATATCTCACCTTTTAACTGTAGGTTGTTTGATCTTGTACTATAGGACTGGTTACTCATTTTGAGACCAAAACAGTCCCACAAATCATCATTAGTCATAGCTCTAAATAGAAGGCACATATCCCCCCTCAATCTTCGATATTCCAAAGAGAACAGTCCTAAACTGTTTAACCTGTCATTATAATCCAAGCCCTTGAGATCTTTGACCATCCTGGTGCCCCTCTTCTGTACCCTTTCCAGATTTTGGACCTCTGTTTTTCCTTCTGGTGCCCAGAATTGAGCACAGTACTCGAGATAGGGCCTCATCAATGAGGTGTACAGCAGCACAATCACTTCCCTAGCTCTACTTCTGATATGTCTTGTGATGCTATTTAGTAACCTATTAGCTTTCTGAATGACATGATTGCAATGGTCTTTGAATTTCAGATGCTTAGAAACAATAATGCCTAAATCTTTCTCATTGCCACTACCTGAAGCTGCCTAGCTGACAGAGTATAATCTGTTTAGATGCTTTCTCAAGCTAATAATGTATCTCTGCTGTCTTGATGATGTAAATATCATCATCCAAATATTGTAAATAAAGTCTGAAAGTATCTACATCCTGTACTTACTGTAAATACTGTAAATAATGTCAGTGACAAATGTCTGTAGCACATGCTGTAACTGTTGTTACACCCTGTCTGTATTAGCTTCTGTCTTACATGTGACGAGGTACCTTTGGAAATGAGCCTCTGGCACAAAGGTCATAAACCGATATATCAAATAAATAAATAAATAATTGGTACTGAAGTTCTTCCTCCCTAGATGCATTACAATACAATTCTCAAAGTTAAATTGCAATTCGTGTTCATCAGCCCATTTACCTAGACCATTTAGAGCTTGTTTTAAGTCATTTATACCTTCAGTGCTGTCTACCTTATTACCAATACTCATGTCATCAACAAACTGTGACACCCATATTCCTTTACCGCACCCCATGGAAGAAATATATAGGTTAAACAGGCAAGGGCCCAACACCGAGCCATGGGGAACTCCACTATTCACTTTGATCCAGTCTGAGTTAACCCCTTTTATCATCACCTCTGCTGCTTATTTGCTATCAAGGTGACAATCCATCTGGTTATTGTGCCCGGAATATTCATATCTATTAATGTATCTATTAATTCCCCATGAGGCACCTTGTCTAATGCTTTGGTAAAGTCTATGAACACCACAGCCACAGACTCACCCATCTCTAATGCTCGACTGAGCCGACCATAAAATTCTAGTAGGTTCATTTGACAGAAGCATCCCTTTATAAATCTGTGTCGTGTCTTATCTATCCTACCAGTTGCCACTATATATTCCTCAAGATATTCTTTTATTAGTCCATCAAGGGCCTTCCCCAACACTGAGGTGAGACTCACAGGCCTATAATTCCCATCTTCCTTCCTAGTGCCTTTTTTGTAGATTGGAGTCACACTGGCATTTCTCCAGGAGTCTACCACTACCCCTTCATCTAGGAATTTTTGAACAATCTGAGTCAGATGCTCCAACAACTCACTAGCCAATTACTTCACTAATCTTGGGTGTACACCATCAGAACCCTGGGCCTTGTTGACATCTAGGTTGTTGAGTCTGTCTCTAATATCCTCAACCTTCAATGTTAATGGAATAAAATTGGTATTCTCCCAATGAAAATTGGTCTCAAATGACTTCTTGTAAATTGATGCAAAATAGTTTAGTCTTTCCAGCTAGATTGTGGATCGTCCATGACGAGAAGGTGTTTATCTTTTCTGACCCTGCCGACATGCTGAAACGGGCACAGATGAATGCTGCATCACCCCAGGTTATAGCAGTGCCACAGGAATCCTGATCAGAAAATGAAAACAGTTGAATTTGAACTAAGCTGTTCATTTAAACCATATCTGGAATAATGTGATGGGTAAGTTGCTTGTCCCCAGGTAAGGCCTGTTACTGCAATTTTTCTCTGTTTACATATATTTAGCCTGCCTTTTTAACTGGGGTGCCCTGCCACCATGCTCTTCCTGGGGCTTATTCCCATCAGTTGAACCTGTTAACCTTTAATTCCATGTGTTACTGTTTATCTATTTAAAATTTGGCTCGAGCTTCTTTGTGATCAGGTTTTATGAACTGGTTTTGTACTATAAACAGTACAAGCTGACACTGGAAGGGCATGGTTTTAGTTCTCCTTTCCTTCAGTTTTGGAGGTGGAGAGTATAAGAAATTTTACACACAGCAAAAAGCTCCAAGTCGGCAATGCAAAGTTTCACTGCCTCCACCCTATCGTCCAACTGCTGCACTGACTTACGGATTTTGGGAATGTCCGCCACTAACATCTGGACAATTTGTTTTATTTCAGTGAGGTCAGTCACATTGACTGCTGCATGCGTCAGGGCTGTCACCATTTTCCATGTGTAATGTTCACAGTGCACACCAAGCTTACACCTCAGATTAAGTCACTGACTATGCACAGTATGCTGCCTGTCTTTTCCATCATTCTGCAGAAAGGTAACCACTGTAGCTGGTAAATGATGTTGACTCAATTAAATGGCAGTCTGACCAGTGGATTATGAAAGATATGCTGGAGTGGCTATTCTGAAGCTATGGACTTAAGTGGCCATCTTGGTCGGCCATATTGGCCCACTACCACCCCTCCCCCCATTCCCTGGTACTTTGTTTAAATCCATTTATACTCCAACTCTGAATAGGGTGTTGTTCCTATTCCCCAGTTTTGACCTACCTTTGAACTTCCACCCTTCCCAGCACAGAATGTTACATAGTAGTGAAGAAGAGGCACCTTACCTTAGTTGACTGGCACAGTCCCTCACTTCCTTGCTTCCTCCTGCTGATGTCTGCCAATACATAAGACACTAGTCTCTAAATATTAACTAGCTGAGTTACCAGGCCGGACAATTATCACACAACCTAGCTACAGCTGGGGACTGCACTCCAAGGCCAAAAATGACTCTCAGTCCAGTAAGCTGCTGCAAACTTGGAAGTTGTTATGCACAAAGCAAATAACAAAGATGAGCAAACAATGCTGGCAACTCCTCTATCAATCATTGAGTGCGTACTATATACAATATGTGCTTCTTGACAGTTCAGTCAGTGGCTGTCCATGGTGGAGTGTGGAGGGCTGTGCCAGTCGCCAGCTCGGGGATGGGACGGGGGGATTAGGGTTGTAGGGCACTGCTTGACAAGGGTGAGGGTCCACTAGACTGCAAAGTAAATATATATTTCTATTATATGGGTTGAGCAGGGATAGGGAGAAGGGGTATGGTAGTCCACCAGGGATGTGGGTATTTTAATAAAAGGGGATTGCACCACCAGGGATATATTTATGTTAATAGCAGGGGATTGGGGCTGGAGGGGACTGCTAGGCCACCAGGGATATAATTATGTTAATAGCAGGGGATTGGGGATGGGGGATCCACTAGACCACCAGGGATATATTTCTTTTAATAACAGGGGATTGGGGCTGGGGGTGCTGCTAGCCGCGAGGGACTTTTGTTCATGGTTCTATAGCGGCATGGCTGCCCCATGGCTTGTGGCACACCTTCCAGATGCACCATCTGTTTGGTGCAGGGCCACAGTTGCCGCAGGCTGCTGGACTTTGCCACTGGGATCCTACCTGATAGCAAATTGGTTGAAGGGTCCCTGGCATACCAGGGATCGGTGCAAGTTGCCTTCAGTGCAGCTTGCACCGACCTCTGTAAATGAAGCCCTATGTGTGCAACCATTCATGAATATTTCCCTCAAAACCCTCTAAATATTTTAAAAGGTGCTGTGAAAGTACAAACTACCTATCTACCAACCTATCCCTCAGTCTGCTGGCCACATTTCATTTAATGCAGCCTGTGACATCAGGGGCCCGATATTCGGTAAGGCACAAAGCATAGCACAAATGTTTGTGCTGCACTTTGCAATTACCCGGGATGGTATATTCAGTTGGGTGCTATCTGACTGACTACAGAGCCATGTCAGTGCAGCACTAAGTCAAGCAGCACCACCCCAACATGGATCCCAAAGTTGGCCTTAAGAGTTGGTAGCATTGGAGTGCTATTGACAATTTTCAAAGGTACCCTTGCAAATGAGCCCACTGGGCATGCAAGGCACTAAGGGGCATTTGCATGCCTATAATGGGCCTATTTGCATGGGTAGTGGAGGCAGGTAGTGCTTCTCCCCCTCTACAATCATCCATGATAGCTGTAGCTATCCCTGGTATTAGTGGTCCCCCCTTCCTCTCATCGCCAGCTGCAAAGTAAAAATGGTAATTCCTGGTAGCAGTGGTCACCTATACATCTGATTGCCAGCCCAAAGTAAAAGTAACAATCCCTGGTGGCTGTGGTCCCCTTCCCTCCAATCACCAGCCCTGAAGTAAAAATAACAATCCCTGGTGGTAGTGGTCTGCCCATCTCAAGCCTCGAAGCAAAAATAACAATCTGTGGTGGTAGTGGTCCTCCTTCCCTCCAATCACCAGCTCTGCACTGAGCAAATGAATCCTTGGTGTTAATGGTATCCCCCTCACTCCTATCACCATCCCCTAATGTAAAGAAATAGAACCCCTGGTGGTAGTGGTTCTCCCTACCCTCCGCTCACCAGCCACTCAATGAAAACAAGAATCCCTGGTGCTAATGGTTTGCCCACCTTCTGATTGCCAGCCTGGAAGTAAAAAAAAACAACAGTCTGGCATCCAGTGATGCCCCCATGGCACCAGGCACTCCTGACTCACCTTATTGGTATTAGGGATGTCAGAACTAGTTTGAGTAAGATTTGAACCCATCTCGAACGACGGTGTTCGAGTTCTAGTGTAGAACTTGAACACTAGAGGGTTCACAAAAGGGTTCAAATCTTTGTAAAAATCCAAGTCTCGAATGCAAATTGGTCCCTGAGTGAAAAAATCTACTTTTTATTGCTGGTATGCAAAATTGTCAGCTCCCTAGAGTCCCGACTTCAGTTCCACTTCTGTTCTCTTACCAATCCCATCCCAGTTCCAGCATCAGTTACTGTTGTTGTGGGGGAGGGCATTGTGATAAGATTACGCCTGCATACTCCTGATCGCAGTCACCATCACCACCTGACCAACTGCTCTGCGATCATGTGGTGCGGTCAGACCAGCACAGTAGTCACACATGGCTGTATTCTTTACATTCAGTCTCTGAGATGGAAGGAGCTCTGCTGATCCTGCTAGCATTGCGACTTGAGAGCCGAGTTGTGAACATTTTTTAAAAAGTGAACTGATGACTTGTTTTGCCTCCAGCTAGAGTAAAAAAAATAAATAAAGCTAAAGTGTGTGTGGGGGACGGGGTGAAAATGTTGGAGGGGATGGGGGACCGGGGAAGGAAAGGGCGGGTAGGAGAAAACAGTTGGGTCTACTCTCTCAGGTGGGGCACAGACAGGGATCTACAGCTGACTGCCTGCATTAATTTGGAGTGCTGCTTAGTCTTAGTTGTTAACTTGCTACTATAACTTGCCTTTGCCTCCTGAGCTGTTTAACAAAGATTAACTAGTCTAGTACTAGTATTCCTCTCTGTCTGGTGGAATTTGTCTGGAGACACAAAGCACCATGAGTGGGGGAGGACTGAAGAAAATAATCAGATTTTGAGACAAAACAAAGTAAAAAAAAACAATGTGTGAATGAATGAACAGATAAACTTTTATTGAACTGAATTGTTTAAAGCCTACAAGTATCAAGAGGGAGGACCCTGCTGTGATCCCTTCCCTTTGACTGCAGTGATTGTACCCTAATTATTACTGCCCAGCCAATGTGAGTTTTATGGAGGTACTCTTGGGAGGAGAGCATCTCCTGTGGGCAGCCCATCACCCTGCTGCTGCTAAATACATGACAGAAGCCTAAAAATATATTTCCCTGAGGACAGAAAAATCTCTTTCCTCGGTTTATGTGTGTAACTCCGTCTCTTGTGGTCTGCCCATCACCCTGCTGCTGTGTGCCCCTTGACTGCACTGTACCTTACCCAGTGTGTGTTACCATGTGAAGCCCAGTGGCCAAGTGTGTGGTGGCATTATCCTTAAATACATGACAGAAGCCTAAAAATATATTTTCCTGCTGGGAGGAGAGACAGAAAAATCTCTTTCCTCAGTTTGTGTGTGTAACTCTGTCTCTTGTGGTCAGCCCATCACTATGCTGCTGTGCGCCTCTTGACTGCACTGTACCTTACCAAGTGTGTGTTACCATGTGAAGCTCAGTGGCCAGGTGTGTGGTGGCATTATCCTTAAATACACGACAGAAGCCTATAAATATATTTCCCTGAGGAGGGACAGAACAATCTCTTTCTTCGGTTTGTGTATGTAACTCCGCCTCTTGTGGTCAGTCCATCACCATGCAGCTGTGCGCCCCTTGACTGCACTGTACCTTACCCAGTGTATGTTACTGTGTGAAGCCCAGTGGCCAGTTGTGTGGTGGAATTATCCATAAATACAAGACAGAAGCCAAAAAATATATTTCACTGTTGGAAGGAGAGACAGAAATATCTCTTTCCTTGGTTTGTGTGTGTAATTCCGTCTCTTGTGGTCAGCAGCTGAGTATCATCAGCATAACAATGAAACCCCAAGCTGTACTTCCTAATGATCTCACCCAGGGGTAGCATATACATGGCAAACAACATCGGTGACAAGACCGAACCATGAGGTACCCCACAAGAGAGAAGGCTCAGGGAGGAGGAGAAATTCCCCATCACCACCATTTGCCTTGTGTTTGTCAAAAAGGACTCAAACCAGCAGATGACAGTACCGGTAAGTCCACAAAAGTCCCTCAGGTGGTTGAGAAACAAACAATGGTCCACAGTGTCAAAAGCTGAGGAGAGATCGAGTAGAATGAGAATTTTCCCCTCACCTCGATCCCTCGCCCTTAGGAGATCATTATACACCCAAACGAGTGCGGTTTCTGTTGAATGTCCTGCACAAAAACCTGACTGGAGTGGCTCATAAATATCAAATGCCACAAGGTGTTCTCCTAACTGTTGCACCACAGTCTTCTCCACAACCTTTCCCAGTTGATAATTCACCTTGATGTCAGGGTCCAATGATGGCTTCTTCAGAAGGGGCCTCACCAGCTCCTCTTTCAAGGAATCTGGGAAGACCCCCTCTGACAAGGAACACTGGACAATCAAGGTGAACACCGGGCCAACAGTGTCGACACATCCCATTAAGAAATGCGTCGGCACCGGGTACAGCTCACAACATGTGCGCTTCAGTTTTGAGGCCACCTCAATGACATCAGTCACCTCCACTGGTTTAAACTCCCCCCAACCAGGCGGAGTGCCTTGTCGACAATCCAGGTGACTACTGTCGGCCATAAGACAGCTCACTGGTGGAATTCCCAGCCTGATGGTGGACACCCTGTCCAAGAAAAACTGAACAAACTCATTGCACAAGGCCTCAGAAACTGCTTTTTTTGGCTGTAGACAGGGTGGATGTAATAGTCTGTCCACAGTCCTAAAAAGCATAGATGGTTGGTTTCTCCCAGCAACAATCTCCCTGGACAGGAACACTGCCTTCTTAAGGTTGCTTGCCCCCTGATACACACTGTAGTGTGTATGCAGGACCAGTTTGTCTGCCTCCAACATGGTCCTCTGCCAGCAGTGCTCCATCCTCCAACCCTTGATCTTCAGTGCCTTGCGCTCCCCATCAAACCATGGGGACCTCAAGTGAGAAGATCTGGGTTGTACACTGACTGGTGCAAGGAAGTCGAGTGCCTCAGTCATTGACCCATTATAGGTGGCAACTGCTTCACCCACACCTCCCCTGCATGCACTGTCCACACTAGATAGATCTACTTCTGCCAAAAAAAACTCTGGGGGCAAACCCCTCAAAGGGTGGTAGCCTACCATCTCTGCAGGAGAAGGGATCTCGGGGGGGGGGGCCCTGAGCAAGAACTCCACAATGCAGTGATCAGACCAAATGATCCGATCAATCCTGAGATTCTGAATCTCAAGCCCCAGTGAGAAGACCAGGTCCAGTATGTGGCCATTCTGGTGGGTCATGGTAGTAACTACTTGTGACAGGCCCAGAGATGTCATCATCTGAAGGAAATGATAACCCAAACTACTGTAGATGACTCATCATTGGCCCAAACATTGAAGTCCCCCAGGACCAAACACCTGGGGGATTCCAATGTTTCACAGACGATGAAGTCACCTACTTCCTGCAGGAACGCTCCTGCCATCCCAGGAGGATGGTAAATTAGGAGAATCCTGCAACCTGCGCCCGGACCCCCATGAATGGCCACACGTTCAAAAGAACCTGGTGTTCTCACTGGGTGCACGGTGAAGCCTAGCTGAGCTCTAAAACCGATAGCCACTCCCCCGCCCCTGAGTTCCACTCTGGGGCAGTGCACAACGGAGTACCCGGGGGGACGGTGGCCTCTAACACTGGCCCAGCAGTATCCCTCAACCAGGTTTCTGTAATGCAAACCAGGTAGACCAAAGAAATCAGATCCGCAATAATTGCAGTCTTATTATTGATCGACCTGGCATTGTATAGCACCACCCTCAGGGGATTGGTGAATAATGCAAGAATAAGAGTGGGAGTGAGAACAAAAGGAAGAGAGAAGGGATATAGAGATTAACCATCAGGAATTAGCAGACAAAGCATAATATTATCAGCATCACTTGTAACTCAAGAGGCTAAAAATGCCAGATCTCTTGAGTAGTGGCACAAATGATTCAGCCTAATGTTTTTTTCAGTCATTAAATTGATTAAGGTTAGTCTGCTTTGTAGAGGTCGTAGTAGATCACAAGATCCATTGTGACTACCAGACCACTGCTAAATAATCACAGTCAAAATTTTTTGACCCATTCATAAACTCGTCTAACAGTTTCTTGAATTTATTTTTATCCATAGCCATGATTACTTTTCTTGGTAGTTCATTCACAACTTCATCACCCTTTGTGTGAAGTAGTACCCCATTTAAAGTTCTATAGTTACCACCTACCAACTGCTGACTATGATCTTTTATGTTATATTCATGTTCCTTGAATTCACATGCCAGCTCTATATGTAATATATGGTATTGCAATCTATGGATCTGCAACAGACACAGCCCTCCACCGTATCAAAGTCACCTTAAATAAGGCATGCCACCTCTCCACCGGTTCAGAACATCAAGCCCACATCTTTGACCATTATACTAGCATCTACTGGCTCCAGTTCAATAGCAGACTTCAGTACCAGACCTGCCTGCTGACTAAAAAAGCAAGTCTAGGCATGCTACCCATAGGCGTCCAGAAGCTCCTCACCCCTTTGAATGCAGCCGCACCACAAGAGGCTCCAGGAGCATGGTCTTCAAGGTTTCAAGATGTCACACTACTCTATAACAAAGGGCCTTTGCCCACCATGCGCTTAAATGGAATAACAACCTGCCACCAAGCCTCTTTTCTATTCCAACACTAGGCCCTTTCAAACGTGGGCTACGATCATATCTGGTTACCAAAGCAAGTTGTGACTGTTTCCACTAAGGCCTCCAGCCCCTGGCTGTTTGTCAACCTAAGTACCTCCTGGCACCATCCATACCCCCATTTCTTCCCCCCTAAACTGTACCATGCTCCTTCCCTTCACTTCTAACCCTGCACTGCCTCTTGCCTCTCCACCCCTACTACTTCCCTCCCTAACTGACCCAACCTCCTCTCCTCACCTCACCTTCTACCCTACTTCCCCTCATCCCCTCCACCACTCCCCTTCAGCTCCCATTCCCTCTTCCCCTTCTTATACGGACATCATGCTGTGATCCTGCACCACCCCCTCACCCTCTCACCCAACACCCTCTGTTAACACTTCCTGCTACTGGCACTGTCAGTATGCTTAGAATAAGCCTCCCTCACCTGTAATGAGACCCAGCTTCTGGGCTGATTTTCAGTATATATTCTCTCTCTCTCCAGTTTATCTTCTCATTGTTACCCCTCTCTTCCTGAGCAAACACCTCCCCTAGTTCACACTCTCTCTTCCTCCCTTTTTTTTTCTCTTTTGTGTTGGTAAGTCCCATTGTACTGTATTTAGTGTTTGCTTATTTCAGTCACACATGTAACCTCTTGCCTAATTTGCCTTAATTGTTGTCCTCTTACGGTCTCTCGTAAGCTGTATTTTTGTTAGTTACTGTAATTACCCTGATGTGGAACCTATGTAATGAGCCTGTACTCAAAGGTTAATCTGAGATCTTAATAAATAGATAAATAAAAAATATGTCTTAGATACCTGGTATAATATGATGAGATCACCTCTAATAGGCCTGTGTTCTAAGCTGTGTAATCCCAGTGTTTTAACCCGGTCTCATAGTCAAGATCCTTTATTCCCATTATGGATTTAGATAAACTTCACTATACCCTCTCTAGGTTTTTCACAACCTTCATAATATACAGTGACCAAAACTGTGAACAATAGTCCAGATGCGGTGGAAAGGATTGGTATACTGGTACTATAACTGTTTGTGCCAACTAAGGACATTTATTTTTATCCAGCCTAATATTCTGTTGTTTTCATACTCACTTGTTTATTGCTACGTTTGGACTTCAGATAACTGCAAATCTGTTTTTCTAAGGAAGAAAGACCTTCACATGTTAGAAATACAAACAACAAGATTGCATGTTGCCCAGATTTGAGCTGTAGGGGTGTTTTCATCTGTTTGTGTCTCATATGTACAAAGTCGATTGCTCAAATGTTGACTTGGGCAGGAATAGATATATCTGAGACCAGGGGCAGGCTCAGTTCATCCAAATTGAATTTAAATAGAGAAAGATAATCCATTGTTCCTTGGCACTGAAGTTACTTGAAAATCCATTTACATTAGCTAGGGTTATAGAGACCTGGAGAGTATGGGTTGGGGGGTCACAGATACGGGATTGTTACATTGGACACATCATGCCCTCTCTTAGGATTCCAAGATAGAATCAAGGACCAGATGAAACAAAGTTTTTTGCCTTGAGGACATCAAGTGGTTCTATAGTTAAAAGTGTTTTACATTTGTGAGATAGAGACTTAACACAGAGCAATGCTGTTCTTCTTTGGTCTTAGAGTAAAAACTTAGAATTTAATGGAGTTTTGTTAATGTTTTTCTATTTGTATATGAGCCATTTGTTGACTAAAGTGTTTTTCTTTAATTTTTCTAGTGTCTTTACCCGTTTGTTTACTATGTATAGTGCTAATTTTGTATAAATATTAAATATGTTATTTTTAATACATATTTGTGATATTGAAGCATTTTAAAAACTTCAGTCAATCTATTCCAGTGGTTATTTTGTTTATTCTCCTCTGAGACCATGCATCAACTTAAAAATAAACCTGTTCAATCAGTTGTCTCTAACATAAAATGACATTGCCAAAAAAACAAGTCCCCTCATGAGAGATCTTGACACTCAGACTGTACATATTCTGGACCACTCAGCAGGAAACACAGCAGAAGCCATAACAGGGGAGGTAGGAAATCGTCAAATGCCACCATTTCCTCCCTTGAATTAGCTGTCACTTATTTATTTAGCTTTTATTAACCAGGTAAGCACATTGGACAAATATATGCCTAATTTCAGGTACTGTACCACCTGGGAGGTTACAAACAATATACTGGCTAGCTAAACTTTAACAGTGAAAAGAGCAGCATATAGGTAAAGTTACAATAGATTAAAAGTCACAGCAATTTAAGTTATATATATATATATATATATATATATATATATATATATATATATATATATGTGTATATATGATATGTAATTGGTCTACTGGAAATATCTGTTATAGTTCCAGTAGACCCATTACGTATCTCATTTATGTAATGTGAAATGCTGTTTTTGTTTTTATTTTTACTTCTGTTTTGGTTTTTTTATATACATTTTGATTCTTTTCTCCTGCTGTGCTGTGTCCATATTGTTAGTAAGTAGGTACAGTAGCATGGTTGCTAGGGTGCTTATGTGGTAGTTTTAGTAATGTGGCATTTCATTGGACATGGTTCTGTGTGGGTGGTTAGAGTAGGTTTGAGAAATATGGCGTCGGAGCTCTCGCTTAGCTGAGCAATGATTTTTTTTTATATATTTCTTTGTGTTGTCACAGCAGTTCTCTATCTGGTTGATCCTGTCTTTTCCTCGGAGATTGATCAGGCTGTGGAGGATGTCCTTGCTGGGTTCAGAGGCAGCGTCAGGTACGGAGTCGAATTTGGGGTTGGGAAGTGAGGGAGGCACTGAGTGTGCTGCATGGTTGAAATGCTCTGCTCACAGCTTTGTTTAGCAGTTGTTTTAATTCATGAGGGCTAGAAAAAAAGAACCTTTCAGTGTGAATCCTGGTTTCACACCTAGGAGGTTCTGGGTTAGAGCTGTATTCTGATTGAGGGGTGTTTAGAGAAGGTGGCTTGTGTAATGGCTGTATGTGGTGCTGGAGAAAGTGAAAGTATTCTGTGTGTTGCCAGAGTGAAATGAAACTGACAGTGGGAACTGGCTTCTAAGTGAGCAGGTGAATTCTGATTGTACTGCTCATGCTGCCAGCTCCCACCAATCAAAATGTTTTTGAGTAGTTGTGGTGAAATCTAGATACAGTAGTGCTTGGTTACACCTACAGTCAGAATAAATGCAATATTCTCACCGTAGGTCTGCCTAGGCAAAAATATTGCTGTTATTTGCCACTTTTTAGCCTCACTCCCATTACATAAATATATATATATATATCTATATATATATATATATATATATGTGGCACAGTTTTACACAAGCATAAACTAGAACAGACCATTGGATGGTGGACATACCAAGATTAAGTGCAATTACAGTCAGAGTTAGATTTCAGGTGATCCCATAAGAAGCTTCAAAAATGTAGTGGGAAGTGACACTACAAATAGGCATCAGGAGAGAGTTCCATAACCTAGATGCACAGACAGTAAAAGCCTGACCCCATGGCATGCAGATTTTTGGAACAAAGAACAAAGATGAATAGTTTGACCTGAGAGGGTAAGTTGAATTAGCAGTACTTAATTGCTCTGCCAAGGCAGAAAGGGTGACAGTTTTGGCAACTTTATCAATAAAGAAACTCAGGGCAAAGGTACGATAATTCCCTGGAGACAACCATTCTAATTTATTATGGTGTTCATAGTGATGTATGAGATGAGCTGCAGAGAGGGCAAACTGACATACATTGTTATAGTCGGCATCCAAATTACCTAAGTGGAATTAGCAGCAGGAGTAAAAGTAAGGAGCCCATAAATAAAGGAAGGAAGGAGTACTCTTCTGGCCAGGGAAAGACACACCACAGGTGTGAGGATGTGTTTAGCCCTATAAGCCAGACCCAACCTGCAGTTTACTGCCTTACATACATTGTGGATATGCAGTGAGAGATCTAACTGAGGATCAAGAGTGACTCTCAGATATTTGAAAGAGTCAGAAATCATCACAGAGGATTCATCAGCACTACTAATATCCAAAGGTTCAGAACAAGTGTTGGTTTCAGCATGAGAGCCAAAAGGAATAGCCAGTATTTTCCTTAGGTTAAAGACTAATTTATTCAACAAAAGCCAAGATTATATTTGATGGAAATCCGCCTTTAATTGTGTGTTAATGATTTTGATCTCCTGGGAACTGATTAGTAACACCAGATCATCAGCATAAAGGGCAGGGCTACAATGGGCTGGCACCTGAGATAAGTTGTCAATAAATCAGAAGAATAAGATTGGTTCCAATACGGACCCCTGTGGGACACCAACCTTGACAGGAGTAAGATAAGAGAGCATCCTGTTATACCCTACTAACTGCTGCCTTCCCTGCAGGTAGTTTGCAAACCAGGCTAGAGCATGGGCTGACAAACCAAAAGAATAACGCTTAGAGCAAAATAGTTTATGGTCTACCAGATCAAAAGCCTTAGAGAGAGCTACAAAGACAGCTCCAGTCAACTTATTGTGATCCACAGTGACACGAATCTCTGAAGAGGGCAATACAGGTAGTGTACTATATTCCTTTTGGAAGCCATGCTGCGCCAGGGATAGCAGGTCACATTTATGGATGTATTCCATTAATTGGAACACCATAACTTTCTCTAGTAATTTGCTGATAGCAGACAGTATAGCTATAGGATGATAGTTTTCAAGGCCTTTTTGATTCCCATGCCTGAATACTGGTGCAGCTCTGGCAATCTTCCATAGATCAAGAATAGTCTAGTAGTCAGTGATGTGCTGAAGATGGTGAAGCTTAGCAAGGCAAGGAGTGGGGCACCAAAATGGATAAGCTTAGGCTCCCTATTATCAGGACCACCACTAGTAAAGGGGGAGAGGCTGGCCCAGAGTCTGATAGTTTCATCTACTGATACAGCTTTAAGGTAAAAAGGGGAATAAGATACATGGGCAGATGGGGTGACCTCAGATTCATCCTGTAAGTTAAAAGCAGCAAACAATGAGGTGAGGGCCAACAAATCAGAGAACTGATTGTTGAAAGCATTGGCAATTGTTTTTGCATTGCTACCGTTTACTCCTCCAACAAGCACATCAATGGTTTGATATTTAAGGGAGCCACCCACTGCACTTTTAATATCTTGCCAGAAGCACTGAGGATCCCAAACAGAGGCAAAAGGTTGATTTGTAAAACTCAGTCTTAGCTCCAGGTATTACTGTTTTACAGACATTTTGGAGTCGCCTATATTCATAAATGCCAGACCTACCTTGGGTAGCCTTAAACCTTGTCCAGAATTTGTCCCTGGACTTCATGAGTGATAGCAGGTCACTGTGGAGTTATTTAGTGACAGTACCCCTTTTTCTTTGCTTTATTAGTAGGACATGTTTATCTTGAAGGGAGGAGAAGATATTAAGAAAAGTATTTATGGCTACAGAGGCCTCCCCAGCAGATAAGACAGAAGACCAATTAGAGAGTTCAAGGTCTCTGTGAAAGTACTCTAGGTCTAATCTGAATAAGTCTCTCATAAGAATAATCTTCTGGGTTATTTTAGGTGATGAAACCCTCCAGATACAATAAGTGGGAGTATGGTCAGAGATGGAATCAGGGAAGATCTCAGCTTCTGTGATCCTCTCAGCTCTGTTAGTCAGGATCCAGTTAAGAGGAGTATGCTGGCCCCCTGACATATAGAATCTAATAGGTTCAGAAATAAGCTGCATAAGGCCCTCACCAGCAAGCAGGGGTTCATACTGCTTGGTGTTTCTCCCAGACCAATTTGGGTTTAAATCATCTAATATCAGCAGATCATTAGAGTCCACCTTTTTACTAATACTGTCAAAAAGATAGCCAAGGATTCAAGCACGGTCTCCATCTTATCCAGGAATCCAATTATAAAGCAATTGTAATATGCATACTTTATTCTTTCCTTGGTTTGGTATGCTGCAGGCATACTGAAATATGTCTCCCTACCTCTATTATAGGAATTTTCACTCCATGTTGAAATGGAGCTTCTTCCTTTCACAATGCTGCTGTCTGAATTTAAGCCTTCTACACATATAGAACAGGATTTTTATTTATTTATTAATTTTCTAGGAAGTACCTTTGAGCCAATGGCTGTTTTACAGAGGTTCCAAGTTGTAGTAATACATGAGTATAACATCATTACAGAGATTACAAAGTACGTAAACAGATACACAAAGGTCCCATGTCATAGAAAAACATGAGTACATCAGGTTACAGAGGTTACATAAGTACAATAGAGGGGTTACATAAGTACAATAACAGATAGATAGTTTACAGCATGGGCTAGGTTGATGAATAGATTAAATGAACAATTGAGGATCTACAGGATATAGAGCAAATCAGGTAGGAAACTGAGGATGAGATAGTCTGTAGGATACTTAACTAAGACTATATGCAAGGAGGTGAGAACTTGTTGGGTAACAGTTCTTTTGTCTGAAGTGGTAGAGAGAGTAGTTGTAGGGGAGGTCTAGGCTCCTTGGGGGAGAAGTGCTGAGGTGGGGACCTGGAGCCTACTATGTGTGCGTGAGTTAGCAAGATGAGAGGAGGAGGCAAGGGGGCAGGTTAGAAGAAGGGTAGCAGAAAATAGGAGGGTAGAGTGTGGGGGGGGGTCAGGTCTCACAGTCACAGTTACTGTTTGTACCAAGGGCCACTATGAGTTTAGCTTTAAAGGGACCTATTGTATCATCTTTTGTGATATCTAGGTCAAGCGCATTTAGCCAAAGTGGCATGTAGTATTCATAGGACCATTGGACTTGTGTGGTTCTGTGGAAGGGGATGCACAGGGGTGAGTTGTTTGTTCCCCTGGTGCATCTGATGGTATTAGGTCAACTAAGAAGGCTTTGCAGGCCTGGAGTGGTAAGTCTTAGCATAGATTTCTTGGTGAGCAGGCATACTTAATAATAAACGTGACTGTCAAGGTTGAGCCAGTTCGTTTGAGTGTACAACTGCCAGGTGTGAGTGAGATATGGTACACCTAAGACTAGTCACCATGCTTTGTTTAGTGTTGTTTTAATATATTTTAAAGTGGTTTGGGAGGCAGCCCCATATACTGCTAGTCCATAGTCTATCACTGAGAGGACTGAGCTGTTTACTGCAGTTTTTAGTGCCTCAGAAGTCAGGCCTTTATGGTGCCTGTACAGTAATCCTAGTTTAGCATTAGACGACATTGTGATTGTGTCGATGTGTTGGTTAAACAAGAGGGTGTGGTCCAGTGTCATTCTCAGGTATTTAAATGTTTGAATCATCTCCAGGGAAGTGTTCTGATTGTTAAGAATGCAAAATTGGTGGGTACGGTGTTTGTTATGTGATGATGCGAATAACACAGTCTTGTTTGTTTTTTATAATTGAGGAGCCATTTTTATTGAAGGAACCACTGCTCAGCTGTGGTGAAATTAGCCTGCATTTGCTTTTTCAGTATGTTGGGGTCGGCATTACATGAATATAGGACTGCGTCATCTCCATGTATCTGTCTAGATATTCAGTCAGCTGGTTGGAAACGATTTGCTCTATGGCCTTGGAGAGTGGAGGAAGGAAAGATATGGCTGCCACCACACATTCAGTCACTTCACTACCAGTCTAGCATTGCTTGTAAAGTGCTTTGGGATGCACTGTGTATGAAAAGCGCTATATAAATGCTTATTCTTCTTCTTCTTCTTCTTCTAGTAGTAGCTGGTCATTTACCAAATAGAGGGAGGTTGTTTAAGAACAGTCTGAACAGTAACAGACCAAGGATTGAGCCTTGGGGAACCCCTCTGTTAACACTACGGTTGTCAGAGAAGGTGTCCAGGATTTTCACTTTTTGGACTCTCCCAGTGAAGTAGCTTCTGAACCATGCTACTGTTGCAGAGGAGAGGCCAGTATTGGAGAGCTGATCCACGAGCAGATTATGATTGATGGTGTTGAAGGCCTTGGTGAGATCAATATATGTTGCCCCCACCAAGAGCCCTCTATCTAGAGCATTGTGGATAAAGCTGGTAAACTCCACAGGTGCGGTTGTGGCACTGTGTTGTTTTCGAAATCCATGTTGTTGCTGGCATTGTAGATGTTATTTGTCTAGATATTCAGTCAGCTGGTTGCATACGATTCGCTCTATGGCCTTGGAGAGTGGAGGAAGGATAAATATTGGGTGGTAGTTTGTAGAGTTGGCCCTGTCACCACTTTAGTAAACAGGGGTAACTACCAGATCCATGGGAATTCACCTGACCCCAAGGAGAGATTAAGGATTTTGGTTAGGGGTTTGAGAGTTATGTCCAGGGTGAGCCTAACTAGTTTTAGGTCAAGTTGATCAGATCTTGTTCTGGAATTACCTAGCGCTTTTATGATGTACTTTTGATTTAGTTTATCAGTTGTGCATAGGAAGGAAAATTCACATTTTCTTATAGGGCTCTAACTTGAAAAATGATCAAATCATTTTGCCTCGATATCTACCACTCATCCTTCTTATGTTTTGAGACCCTATGCTGCCTTTTCATAAATGCACACATTTGGATCAGTTTTACCATCAATAAATTTACTTTTAACAGCTTGTGCAACTGTAATACAGTAGTTACAGGTGGAGGAATGTTTGGTTTCCTTCATTGCAACATCTTTGAATTTACCATTCTGGCAGCCTTTACATGTACATGTGTTTGTTTTTCAAAAATAATAAAGGTAGTGGATGAGATTTTTAAAAGGTGATCAAGGATTGCTGCCCCTTTTGTAGCACAGGTGCACAACTTGCAACAGAAAGTTAGACCACCTAAAAAGTAATCTTACTTTCAAACATAATTGCTGCAATTTGCAGCAGGTACAACTGTTGCAAATGTGTAAATATCTTTGAAAATAGCATTCAAGTCTTTTGTTACATGGGCACTATTTTGATTCAGGTGCAACTTAAAACTGAGAACTGTGCCTGCATCAGGCCTTTTGATAAACCAACCATTGCATCTATATTAGAAGCAGTATTATGAAACAATTTGACATACAACTCAGGTTACTTACTAACTAGATATTCTTGCCCTTTATCATCTTTTTATGGTGCATCTACTCCTCTGGGGGTAATGAATCTGGAATACATTATTTATAACATAGTGGCATTTTACATTGCCACAAAGAGGTGCTTAAAAAATAATAAGTATGCCAAACTGCTGATGTTATCTTGTGCTTCTGGATGGCAAGTGAATGGGTATGATAACCCCTGCAGAGGAGCTTCATGCACAGTATCTGGGTTGGTCTCTGAAATTTGCCCCTGTAAACTGATTTGAAATGCTATCGCTGAGTATAATTTGTCAGAAAGCTGCTGTAGACCTCCCTTTTTTTACTTTGCCAGTGCAGGTGATGCCCTATTTGAAATTACAAACTGGATACAATTTATACAAATGCCTTTGTGAGTACTTTCCCCAGATATTTCTATGTAAGTACTTGGAGGACATACAACCATAAGGACCCTCTTTAGCCCCTGGCAGTCCCATTGTGTCTGGAATAGGGTGCATTTTTAGAACCCTTATCAAAATATGTAAATTTTCACCTATAACCAGAGGTACTTGGGTACTTGGTAGTTGGATGAATAGGTACTTAAACATAACTATTTCACTCTTGAAGGAGAATATTACATACAAATAATGGGCACAGTAGTGGGTCACACAATGGCACCTGCTTTTATCAATATGATCATGTGTCACTTTGGAAAAAAAAACACATGTTCTGGATAGTAACATTAACCTGTTCCATAGTAACATTCTATATTATAAATATTTTATTTATGATCTATTCATTATATGGGAGGAAGAGTTAATACTGGTAGAGACAGTCAAATAATATCTGAATAGTAGAATAGACTATTTAAAATTTAGTCTACAAGCTAGTGAACATGAAATACAATTTCTGGACTTACTCATATACAGTATAAGGGGGGAGACAAACTGGAGACCACCTTATATAGAAAAGACAGTGACAGACACAAGAAAATTGAAAGACAGCATACTGAAAGCACAGTTCATAAGAGCAAAATGTAATTGTAGTGAACCTCATACATTTGAACAGGTGACAGAGGTTATGGCTAACAGATTCAGAAGTAGGAGTTACAGGGAACCTTTGATCAGAGGAGCATCAGAAGTTAATATGATGGAGACAGAGGAATGATTAGCTAGTCAAACTGTGGACAAAGTAGAGGATATAATTGTCTTTTCCACTGCATACAGTGAATTAAGGGGTAAAATGAAACACATTAAAAAAAATTGGCATGTTCTGCAGGTGGGGAGTAGCATTAATAAGAGTTTTCAAGAATTTCCCTTGTTTACGTTGTAAGCGTTGTGAAAAACTATAGTTGGTAAATTACTAATTACAGGTACTTAGAAAGTAGATGAACGGAGACGAGACTGATGGCGGAAGAATTTAATGATTATAACAATAATGACAGCGAGAAGTTGTAGGTAGTACATTCTTCAAAATAACAAGATGTACAAGCTTACTTATATAGTAAAAGCAATGTGTCTATTTTTAGAATTACTTATAATTGGTCAAAAAACAGCATACACATCAACTTATAAGGTCATAAGATATTTTCTTCCTAGTATGAGCATGATCTCACCCTTGGTCAGCACAAACATAGACAGTGTACATTTTATTTACCATATAAGGTGGATAACCTGCTGTTACCACCAGTCACCATAGTTCAGAAGAAAGAGATAAGTTTCTGGCTAACACTTTGGACTGTTCATATAAGGACAGGCATTAAAGTTAACTATAAGGGGAATTTTGGACACTAGTCTGTGTCTGTGCTTGCAGTCACGTAGGCCAGATATTACTTACTTCTGCTAAATTATAATGCTAAAAAAAAGCACATTAGTATTGCAACTGTAGCTTAGCTCCTTATAAGGGTTTATAAGCTTTTTAGCTCCATAAACCAGCATTTGCCATATACATACAGAATGTTTTCAGACCAAGATAAGGTTAGGCCGCAATATAGGGGCAGACTTCTTTACCCCTCATTACATACGTCTAAGAGGGACCTAACCATTAGGGATAAGCTTGTACACACAGAACATTATATTCCGGATACTAAGCTGAGAGATAATGGATAATTAATATTGGGTCCCCTGGCAGCAGGCAATTTTCCATGTGGCACATGCTTTCAATGCAGTAATACGTTAAGAAAGACTTTTTATGAACACCCACACACAAATGAGAAGCACAATATCAAACAGCATCTTACTTGTAAAACAGATGACATTGTATATCTCCTACAATGTCCATGTGACAAACTTTATATTCAAAAGAGACGAAGAGAGCTGCAAGCCTGGATCAGTGAACATAAGAGTGATATTAGAAGACAGGACAAGAATTCAGTAATGGCAAAACATTTCAATCTGGTTGGACATTTTGTCACATCATTAAGATTCTGGGGATTGAAGAAAGTGGAACAATGCAAATGAAGTGAAGATTTGGATATTACTTTGCTAAGAAGAGAAGTGTTTTGGATATTTACTATGAAGACTATAAACCCTGAAATAGGACTAAGTGTGGCTAGTCTGTTTTTAGGTAGGTTGCTTATTTGGACTGCCTTACTGATTGGGTAATATTTCTAGTGTAGGGGGGAGTCATTCCTTTTTGTTATTTTGTTATGGGGGCAGGATGGGGAGTGATATAACATTATATAGAGGCAATATAGTGAAGTGGGTTAAGACACTAAGCTGCAGATCTGAAGACTTGGGTTTGAATCCCACAGCCACCTGGATGCATACTGTGTGATCCTGAGCAAGTCACTTAACTTCCTTGTGCTCCCAGGTCGAATCTGGAAACAAGCTTCAGCTTAGTGTGCTGCTCCTGGTTAAACAATGTTCCCTTTCCCTTTACTGTGACCTTTGTTTCCTGAAAGATATCCTTTTATTAGGTCTATTTTTTTAGTCTGTTTCTAGCGAATGTACAGTATGTGAGCACACAGTGGATGATTCCATAGCAAAAAAAAAAATGTTACTATATGATTACAGATGGCATTTAGGAGGAAGCTGACATATATTCAGTTTGTTCAATTATTAGGACCTTAAATGGAAGAAGTAAGGTTTAGGGAATAATTTGTGTCTTCTGGCACTCCCATTCAGTAATTATATAAAAAAAAGTAAAATAAAAATCTCAAGCTAAAAATTGAAAATAATTTAGGGCATTTATTGCAATGAAACATGTGTTTACATTTAATAAAGCAGCAGGGCTTAGGAGTTCTGGGAGGGAGGCAAACCACTTCAGTTTGCAGCCAGAATAGCTGTGGAATCTCTGCCACCTCACACAATCCCTTTGAGCTATCTTGTCTGCAGTGTAGTCAGGCCCCTGTAGCAACAATGATGGATGGATCACTGTTGGATGTTAGGTGATGTCATCCCAGAAACTCAAATGGTAATGGCAACGGCAACGCAGAAGGAAACAGTAACGCACTCGACAACGGAAACGCCACCAAAAACGCAAAAGCTAAGGCCAACGGAAATGCAAATGCAATTTGTAATGAACATGCAAATGATAATGGTAATGCAATTGGAAATGCAAACGGTTACGGTAACACCAACGATGATGCCAAAGGAAACACTAACGCAAACGCAAGCGTGTATGCAAATGCAAATGGTAACACACACAGTCACAGTTACGCAATTGGAAACGCAAACACTTATGGTAACACCAATGATGACGCCAAAGGAAACACAAACACAAACATAAACACAAACGTAAGCATGTACGCAGATGTAAAAGGTAATGCACACTGTGAAGCAAAAGAAAACGCAAATAAAAACAGTAATGGAAACGCAAATGTTAACAGTAATGCAAACGCAAGCACATCCGCAAAGGGTAACATACACTGTGACACAAAAGTAAATGCAAACAAAAACAGTAACGGAAATGCAAATGGTAACAGTAACGCAAACGCAAATGCAAAGGGTAATGCACACGGTGACGTAAATGGAAACGCTAATGCAAACAGTAATGGAAACGCAAGCAAAAATGCAAATGGTATCAGTAACGCAAATGCACACCCTTTTTTTCCC
Source organism: Neoceratodus forsteri (assembly GCA_016271365.2). Lineage (NCBI taxonomy): Eukaryota > Metazoa > Chordata > Ceratodontiformes > Ceratodontidae > Neoceratodus > Neoceratodus forsteri. The sequence goes on from CM028129.1 coordinate 1,138,069,085, forward strand.
AGAAAGGTGCATTCAAAGGCACAGTAAATGCAAAGAATGTGTGCATAATAATGGCCCTCGGAGCAGAAAATCAGCACTTGGAATACTAAATTCCTTGTATCTCAGGAACCGTATGACATAGAAAAAAATTTAAAATCTCATATTATTTATGACTTTCCAGGCTAGTTTTGTGCTTAGCCCCCTAGTGGAAGACTAAGCATTCTTCTGATGAAAAGTCTGTATCTCGAACCGTTTTTGAGATATGGGCCCCGAAAAGTGCGGCGGACACTGTAATGTTAGCCTATGTGAAAAATTGTCAGCTTCAGAGTGTCGTAACTTTGCAGTCCTCTAATATTTTGTCACCAAACCTCCAAAAGGCACATCTGTGGGATCTTGGCTTTCTTCCCTCCAAATTACAGCCCAAATGGCCAAACCATTCTTTTGCAGCAGGGTGGCAAAGAGTCCCTATTGTTTTGGCCATAGTGTCGCAAAGTAAGTGTTGCAAATCACGACACTTTCGCAAATAAAATCTTGACACTACTTTCTGACACTACTATATACAAAAATTTAAAAATCATGTCTGGGGTGTTTTACCCCCCAAAAAAGACATGGCTAGTATCCTCAGGGCTCAACTAGGTGAACACAACAAGAATTGTGTCGTTAGAGGGTCCCACATTTAAATGTCAAGCATTTCTGTGACCACCAACTGAAAACAAGATGGCCAATTTGTGACACTACAAGGGTCATTTGTGAAAGAAAAAAGTGCATTTGCAACACTTTCTCATATTTTGCTAACTTTTCCCATTGACTATAATGGGAAACTTTTTTTTTGAATAACTTTTGAACCGTTTAATATTTTTTCATGAAATCTTTGAAAGGCACATTGGGGACCATGGCTACATGTTTTCTGAAGGCTTTGGACTGGTCATAGAAACCATGCAAACTGTAGGCATGAGCAAAGAATGTGCAAAAATTCATAATTTGTGCATTTTTTGGTGCTCTGTAGCTCCGCAACCGTACATCCAACTTTAACAAAACTTGGCAGATCCAGAGATCTATGGCACCAAACTGTGCATGCCAAATTTCAGGTAAATCTATCATATGGTGGCAAAGTTATTAAGCTGCTAAATTTCAGATTTAACCTTAAATGGGGTACCCAACCCTAACTATAGTGGTACTACTGTGCCACTATTATATATATATATATATATATATATATATATTATAGCATGCAGTTGCGCCACTATAGTTAGGGTTCAGGGGTCAGTTACATACTAAAGTCAAAAGTTTGGGCACTAATAACTTTGGACCCATTCAATTGATTTGCCTAAGATTTGCTACACGCATTGGGGCATGGTAGATCTCTTGATATGCCAAATTGTGTTTCGGTCGGAGTGACAGTCTTTTCGTGTGAAAGCACTGAAAAATGCAAAATTATCCATTTTTGGAGGCACCTTTTGGGATTCTGAATGTGGTCCTGCACAGCCATTGTGTGGTGTGCCACTCTGTGAGATGACTTGTTTGAAAGAGCTTTGGTGGCTGAACATGTCGCTTTCATTTGGTGAAAAAATATTAAGGCATGCAAAAGTTATGGCATTTTAAGTTCCCATTATAAGTCAATGGGAAAATTTATATGTATGTTTTGCGAACAAAGGATGGGGTTCTGGCGATCTTGTCCCACCTCGCGGTCAAAGAAGTTGCAGCCATGCAGTTCAAGAATAATTGTCCCCGAGGATTTTTTCAAATTCTTTGATCACGAGGTCCACCATTTTGTTTTCAGTTTTCCTATTGGAAAAACATAAATATTTCAGCTCAGGGGTCACTTCTGAAGTAAAACTTGGATAGGTTTTACTCAGGGGCCCCGATCTATCGAGCCATGCCTTTGGTTCCATCCAAATTGGTCTAAAAATAAAGTTATTAGCTTTTAAAATCTTTGTTCGTGGCTCGCTAATGATCTTTGATCGCGAGCCTGCAAATTCTTTGATCGCGAGATTCTTTGGTTGCGATTGTGCATCGCGAGTGAGAGACGAGATGGCCAGATTTTAAAATGTATTTTTGTAGCCCAAGGGTGCCCTACAAAGGTATATAAGGGTGGGTTTTGCTCAGGGGGCTTCGTTCTGCCCCATCTGAATAAAAAAACTTTCATTTTCATTATCCCTGGTAGTCTAGCAGCCCCCTCCCCATCATAATACTGTCCATAGTAATCCATCTATCCCTGGTAGTCTAGCGGCCCCCCCCCCAATGAGTATTTAATGAATATGTCTGTTTTTTATCCATGGTAGTCTGGTGCCCCCCATGTATGTGTATTAATATTTCTTGCACATATCCCTTTAACCTAGTGCCCCCCACCTGTATTTCATTATTATTAATTTCCTTTGTAGTCTAGCGGTCCTCCACCCCATCACAATAAAATAAATAAGCAGTTTCAATGTCCTGGCAGTCTAGTGGCCCCCACCCCCACCCAGCTGTAGCCCCCCAAGCCCCACCTTCCCCAGCCGGCGACTGGCACAGCCCACCTCTCACCTCCATGGCCAGCTGCTGACTGTGTATATTTATTTATTTTTTATTTAGCTTTTGTTGACCGGGTAAGTGCACTAGACAAATCCTGCCTATTTTCAGGCACGACCCGGGGGAGGGGGATACAGATGAATGCCAACTGACTTTGAACCAGATTAAACTGTTGGTGGTATTTTTAGTGAATGAGGGAAATTTGGCCAGGACACTGGGGAAATTCCCCTACACTTTTCGATAAGTGCCATGGGATCTTTAACATCCACCTGAACTACCACCGATCCAGGCAGATGGGACCTCGGTTTAACGTCTCATCCGAAAGACGGCACCTCAGAAGTGCAGCACCCCTCTCATGCTGCACTACAGTGTCAGTACTGGGATATTAACCTAAGTGCCAGATGTGGGAACTGAACCCACAGCCCTCTGATCTCCCGGCCTCAGAGGCGAGTGTGCTACCTACTGAGCCACTGACACTGCTATTATGAACGCTTATTCAAACAGGCATTCAGAAATATTTGGAATAGATAGGGAAATTGTACTAATCTTTGACATTTTTTGAAATTCTCCCTATTTCTTTGCCCTTGTCATGGCTCTTTGCTTAATTTTTCAACTCTGCAATTTTCCCCATTCTTTGCCTCTGTGCAAACCATTATTTCCAAGGCCATATCCATTCCCCCACCCTTGGTCCAAATCCCTCCCCTTGATTTAGCCATTTACCTGCTTCTTTTGTGCTGTAAGTTTCTCACTGTTGCTACCTTCCCTAGCAGACCCTCCCCTCCCCCGCCTTGAACCCTGTGCTTAATTTATCCTGTCTCTCTCCTCTTTTCTCCTCAGGTGCTTCCAGCCCTCACTGGGCTACAGGGTTCTTCACTGAAACTGCAGCTTAACCGCTGAAGCCCTGAAGCTGCCTGCCCACCTCTGCTCAGCTAATCTTCACTCCTGAAGGTACGGACAGCTGCTCGAACCTTGCTCTGGGCTCCTGATTATTCCCATTGGCACTTTGCGCTGGCTCCCCCACCCACACCCTCCCTTCCACCCTATCTAGTCAGTTTGATTTTTAGAGGTTAATAGTCACATGACCGGATAAATTTTAAGTGTCCATTTTCCCGCTTGCATTTTATTTGGACCAGCCACTAGCTGGCTCCATTGCTGCTCCTGCAGTCATTGCCTGCTTGCATTTGTTCTCTACACTACTGGCTCCTCTTTAAAATAACTGCAGGGTATACTTTTTTCTTGTTTGGCTACACTTGCTCCAAATATGGCTGGTATTACAACTCCATCTCAGTAACTACTGGTTAAACCCTTCTCAACCTCGCTCCCTTGCACTGCTGAAATCTGCTACACCCCCTTATTCATTTTAATTTACAGGAATTTTTCTCCTCACACATCATTTCTCTCTCTCTCTCTCTCTCTCTCTCTCTCTCTCTCTCTCTCTCTCTCTCTCTCTCTCTCTCTCTCTCTCTCTCTCTCTCTCTCTCTCTCATGGCTCTTCTGGAGACAGTTCTGTTTGGCACCTGCCTAACAATTTACTTCATGCTGTGACTTGGTTGACCCCTTACGCCCTATCTACCGATGCTTCCCCATCTGACCCTAACAACTTTACCTTCTCAAATCTGTTTGCCTTCTCTAGCTCACACCTAGATCTTAGCCCTCTTTTCATCCCAAATTACTTTTTCCACCTTGCAGCCTTTATCTCAAAAAAGTGCCTCTGTTGCTACGACATCCTGCTTCCTCCTTTTTGCCACCATAAACTTTGGTTTCTTTCCCTTATTGTACTCTTACTTGCCCTGGCTAGAGATGTTGAACCCAATCCTGGCCCTGCTGCTCATCTGTCATACATGGATGCCTCTTAAAATGAATCAAAAGATCTTCAAAGTGCTCATCTCAACATTAGGAGCCTACTTTGTCACTTTGCCGAACTTGAGGAGTGGATTAGACTTTATCATCCTGATGTCCTCTGCCTATCTGAGACCTGGCTTAAATCATCCATACCAGATACTGCCTGCTCCTTCCCTAACTACAACCTCATCAGGTCTGACAGGTGCACTGCCAAATGCAGGGAAGGGGTTGCCATATACTTCAAATCCCACCTTAACCTCTCTACAGTGCCTATTATCTTATCTCTATCTTATCTCTCTGTGAATCTCCTCATTCTATCCTACACCTAGGCACAAAGAAATTACACATAGTTTGAGCCTACAACCCTTCCCAAATTGGGCTCGCAGACCTTGGTCAACTGCTTAACTAAGTTGCCTTATCTACTGGATGATATGAGGTTCTCATTCTGGGTGACCTAAATATTAACTGGCTAGGTAAAACTAGTGATCAAATCCTATCCACATTTCAAAGTTTTTACTTTCACCAACTTATCAAAGATCCAACCAGGGTTGTGTCTTCCTCCAAATCTGATCCTGAGACTGCTCTGCACTATTTACAGCCCTATGTAGTTCACTCCAGGATAAGCACACACACTCCTGTATGTGTAGAGTTAGGGGCACTCAAATGAGGTGGCTATGCAAAGACCTTCTTGTGCAGCTTAGAGTGAGGGACAAGTCCTGGAAGCCGTTCAAACTATCTGGATGTCCCTCTGATTACAATACCTATAGGGCACAAAGAAATGCTTGTAAAAGGGAAATTTGTTTAGCAAAAAACTCTTACTATAAAGGACTCCTGATTGATGCTGCTGGTGACTCTCGTAAATTTTGGTCTCACATTAAAAACCATCCTTGGGTCTAATTGCTCCCAGTCAGCTAATTACATGGTTATTAATGGGGGACTTAAACATGCCAGGAACAGACTGGGAGACTATGACATCCTCGGTGGCCAGGGAACAGAGGTTGTTGGATGTCTTTCAAGACGCATTCCTAACTCAGCTGGTGGGGGAACTGACCAGGGAGGCATGGGTACTGGATGTGGTTCTGGCAGACAGTGACCAGATTGGGGATCTGGAGGTAAGGGACCCATTGGTGGGGAGTGACCATGCCATGGTCTGGTTCTGCCTGGACCTAGGAGGGGTAGAAGGCTGCACAAAGACAGAGGTAACTGACTTCAGGGGGCGGATTTTAAGGAAATGGGAAGGATCCTTAAGGAGCATTTGGATGTGATTGGGTCAGACATGGACGCTGACAGTAGGTGGTAAATCATCAGGAGAGGGGTGCAGGATGCTACCAGCACCTGTGCAAGAGTAAGACGAAAATGCGGTAGGGCCTGAAAACCCTGCTGGTGGACCAGGGAGGTCCAGGAGGTGGTGCGGGGAAAGAAGGCAGCCTATAGGCAATTCAAGTGCTCAAGGAGTGAAAGGGATCAAGGGGAGTACGAGCTGATGGCTAGAAGGGCCACTAGGGTGGTGAGGGTGGCTAAGGCAAAGAAGGAGCAGAACCTGGCCAGGGAAATTAGGAGAGGGAACAAGGGGTTCTTTAGATACATTGGGGAAAAATGAAGGGTGAAGGGGCAGATTAGCACGATTAAAACAGGGGAGAGATGGGCACAAGACCCGGGGGAGCAGGCTGAGGTACTAAATGAGTACCTCACCTCAGTTTTCACCAAGGAAAATGGGGGTGCTGCATCATACATGGGAGGAGACAGTGATACTGAGGAGGGGGGGACCCTTACCGATCGGCGGGTCTGAGGAGATGGGAGGCATCACTGGCAGGAGGGGGGAAGGCTAAGCAGGGAGAAGAGGTAGTGAAGGTGAAAATCACAGCAGAGAGAGTGAGGGAAGCCCTCAGGTCCCTTAAGATGGAGAAAGCACTGGGGCCAGATAAATTACATCCCAGAGTGCTGAAGGAACTTGCGGATGTCCTGGCGAAACCCCTGGTGGAGCTTTTCACCATCTCTCTGAGGACAGGGTGGGTGCTCCAGGACTGGAAGGTGGCGCATATAGTGCCTATCCACAAGGGGGGATCAAGGGAGGTGGCAGGGAACTACAGGCCTGTCAGCCTGACATCGGTGGTGGGCAAGGTGATGGAGGGCATTGTCAAGGAGAGGCTAGGTGGGGACCTGGAAAAGTCAGGGTGCCTGGACGATAGACAGCATGGATTCGTCCTGGGGAAATCGTGTCAGACAAACCTTGTGGAGTTCTATGACTGGGTGATGAGTGCCTTGGATCTGGGTAGACCAGTGGACATCCTCTTTCTAGACTTCAGCAAGGCATTTGACTCTGTTCCTCTCGAGGGCCTGTTGGATAAGCTGGGAGAAATGGGGTGGGGAACCAGAGGATCAGATGGACAGGCAATTGGCTCCAGGACTGGACCCAGAGGGTCGTAGTTAGCGGGATAGTCTCATCCCCAAAGAAGGGTCATTAGTGGGGTCCCACAGGGATCAGTCCTTGGGCCCTCCTGTTCAACGCCTACGTCTCTGACATAAGGACAGGTATCAGGAGTGAGATGAGTCTCTTTGCGGATGACTCAAAACTGGGGGCGGTGGTGGATGGGGAGGAGGGGAGGATGGCCCTTCAGGGGGACCTGGAGGCTCTGGAAAGATGGTCTAGAAAGTGGGAGCTGAGGTTCAATGCAGGAAAATGCAAGGTACTGCACCTGGGGCCAGAAACCCGGGCCAAGTGTACACCCTGGGGGGGGGGATGTTACAAGACTCGATGGCTGAGAGGGACCTGGGGGTGGTGGTGGATGTCAAGATGAACAACTCAGAGACTTGTAGGAGGGCAGCAGCCAAGGCCAACAGGATGCTGGGATGCATCGCTAGGGGGATCACCTCCAGAAGGAGGGAAGTGATACTCCCTCAGTATAACTGCTTGGTGAGGCAGCACCTTGAGTCCTGCGTGCAGTTTTGAAGGCCACATTTAAAGAGGGACATTAAACTCCTGGAGAGGGTCCAGAGGAGGGCAACCAAAATGATTTAGGGCCTAAGGGAAAGGCCCTCTGGGGAGAGGCTTGAAGAGCTAAATATGTACACTTTGGAAGAAAGAAGGGACTGGGGGGACATGATAGAGGTCTTCAGGTACATGAAGGGGGTAAATAGGGGAGGAGCAGTCAGGGTGCTTTGAAGGAAGGAGGGGGCAACTAGAGGTCATGGGTGGAAGCTGCAGGGGGGAAGATTCAGGGGAGAAAGGAGGAGGTGCTACTTCACTGAGAGGGTGGTGGAGCCATGGAATGTGCTGCCCAGGGAGCTGGTGGAGGCAGAGATGGTGGAGGGGTTCAAGAGGGGGTTGGACAGGTACAGGGGAAGGGTTCTGGAAGCAAAATCCAATGCAGCAAGAATATCTGGAACTGGGAAGGGAGAAGTCAGAGAAGGCGAGGGGGGCAGCAAGGTCAGCTCCCAGGGTGGGGGCTGACCAAACGAGCAGACTAGAAAGACCGTTAGGCCTATTCTGCTGGCATTTTAGTATGTTAGTATGTTAATGGCATCCATTGTAATAATCCTACTACTATTGCCAACTCTTTTAACCTCCATTTCTCAGATCTATCCACCTATACATCTTTATTCACTCCTTCTCAGTCCACCACCCCCCCACGTTGAGCCCAGTCCCACTCTTACACATCCACCCTTCCATTTCATAACCATAACCAGGACCCAGGTCCTTAAGCTTTTAAATATCATTTCAGACAGTACTAGTATGGGCTCTGATGGTCTTGAGCCTAGGCTACTGAAACTTGCTTCCCCCTTTGTTGACTCCCCCCCCGATTAAGATCTTTAATCTTTCTCTTCACCATAGCCTAGTCCCTAGCATTTGGAAAATCATTAGTATCGCTCCGGTTTTCAAAAAAGGGGATCCAAGGGACACTACAAACTATCGCCCAGTCGCTATTCTGTCAGTACTGGGCAAAATTCTAGAGAAGCTGGTGGCAACTCAAACCTTATCCTTCCTACTGGACAATAACCTTCTCTCTGAAAGGCAGCACAGATTCCACAGTAGTGCTACAGCCCCCTCTTAAATTTACTAATGATGTCTTTTCAGCCATAGACAAGGGTCTTCTCACAGGTGCAATCTTTATAGATCTCACCAAAGCGTTTGATCTTGTAGACCACCCCTTCTGCTTGCTAACCTGTTATCTCTGGGCTTCTCCCCATAGGTAGTGGACTGGTTTAGTAGCTACCTCTCAAACTGGAATCAGGTGGTACATTTCAACTTTGCCTCATAAAATCTGGCTGTTATTAATATAGGCATTCCTCAAGGATCTATCCTTGGTCCTCTCCTATTTTCCATCTTTAGCAACAAGATCTGTCTGTATACCCCTACATGTTTGTCCTTGCTGTACACTGATGATCTGGTCCTTCATTACAGCTCTAGGAACATTGCTGACATCAACCAAACCCTCTCCTCTGATTTCAGTGCCATTCAGTCCTGGCTCTCCCATAACAAGTTTGTCTTAAATGCTCACAAAACTCAAGCTATGCGTTTTGCTTCTGATTTAAAGCTTAGAAACAACAAAGACAAACTTAATATCCACTTTGCAAATGGCTCTGTGCTGGACACAGTTACCTCATTTAAATACCTGGGCATGTTGCTTGATGGTTCCTTGAATTTTGACCAACACATCTCCTCCATCTGTAAATCTGTTAATGTCAAAATTGGTGTGGCCTATAAATCTAGTTATGCTCTTACCCCCTCTGCTAAATTAGCTGTTGCCCATGGCATTCTGCTCCCAGTCCTTGCTTACGGTGTTGTCACATACTTAGGCTCCTCTAAAACATCTCTTCAAAGATGGGACACAACGTACAACAACATCTGCCTCTATGTCTCTGCCTCCTCTTGTCGCAAAAAACACTGTCAACTCTATGCTGACCTAAATTGGCCCTCCCCATCAACTCATTGTCTCCTGTCCCTTGGATCTCTGGCTGATGGCATTATCAGATCTAGAATCCCATCATCTTTAGCCTCCCTGCTGTCTTGGCAAACTTCCTCACATGGACTTATGTCTGCTGGCCGAACTCTACTTCATATTCTATGGAGTAAAACAGCCATGGGTGCCCATGCTTTCTCCCATACTGCCCCTTGTTTCTGGAACTCCATCCCCTTAGATGTCCTTTTAGCTCCTAGTCATGCCCTCTTTAAAAAGAAACTCCATGATCACCTTACCAAGCTGGCCTCATGCACTTGCTTCTACTGACCTTAAACCCCTCTACCTACTGCTGATTTGGATTTCTCCCCCTCCTTCCTAATCTCCTCCACCTCTACCTCCTACTCCTGTCTCCCCTTTTCCCCTACTCTTACTTTCACCACTCCTTTACCTTATACTCTGTCTCTGTCTCCCTATTTTATAATTTTGCTCTATTGCCCTGTTCTATATTGTTCAACTTGCTCCAGTGATGATTCTTTGGAATTGATGGCACTTTTTTATTTCTGGTTTATATTTTTGTCTTCATTACTCTGGATGCCTTTTGCTGTCGTTGTTAACTAAAACTTTTATGGACTGTAATATCATCTGCATTGTACCCTTATTGTTGCTAAATGTTGGACTGTGTTTCATCCTTGTCATGTTTTCACTCTGTTTGTAACCTCCTGGGTCATGTTTGAAAATAGACATTTCTATGTCTAGTGCACCCAACCCAATTACCAAAAACAAATAAATAAATATATTCCACTAGCCTTTCATTTAACAGAGTTTTCATTAATTATCCTACCCTGATGGTAGACTGATCAGACTATAGTTACTAGTCTTCTCCCTGCTGCTGCTCTTATGGAACGGGACTATGTCAGCTCTTCTCCAGTCCTCTAGAACCACTCCTGTTTCCAGTGAGTTGTTAAATAACATCATCAGTGGTGCAGCAAGCACATCAATGAGTTCCCTTTGTGCCCTTGGGTGTATATTGTCCAGTTCCATGGCCTTGTCCATATTCAAATTTTTAAGTTCCTTCAGGACTCTCTCTCCTCTGTAGATGGACTCATGTCCACCTAAACCATGTTCCTGTTGCTCCTCTGTGGTCATTCCCCCCCATTCTGGAGACTGAGCAGAGGTACCTGTTCAAGATGTCTGCTTTTTCCCTGATCCTCCTCTGCACAATCACCCTTTGCCCTCTGACTTATCCACTACTCCTCTCTTTGAATTCCTTCCCTCATTTATGTACCCAAAGAAAGTTTTGTCCTCTTTTGCTACCTTTTTGGCTATCCTTTCCTCTGTTTACACACCTCAAAGCCCTCCCTTCTTCCCTCTATTTTACATGGTACACTTCAATATCCTCCTTCCTCTGTGTTTCTTTGTACCTCCTGAATGCCACCCTTTTTGTGTTGTCGTGCTTGCGCAGCCAGCATCTTGTGGTAGTGCAGATTTGGAGGTGCGGTCACTGTTTGGCGAATGCAGGGCACACATAAGTAGGTGTGTCCCTCATTCCCCAATCAGCCTGCATGCCTGCGCCACACCATACATACATAATGTGGAGAGCACATCTAAGGAAAGGTCCGCTGCAGTCAGAGGAAAGCTCATCAGATGCAGTGGACCTCCCAACATGCTCAGCCACATTGTATACATGGTGGCCGCTGACTTCGGGGGTGCCCAATCCCCCTGCTGGCTTAGCATGGCCCCAATGTATGTGCCGATGGGGGAGCTCATTCCCCATCAGCATAAAGCACCCTCCCATTTGTCATATGCCAAGGGGGTGCCCAGTCCCCCTTGGCTCTTGCCCCACCCACTTTCCTTGTGTGCCAACGAGGGTGCCCAATCCCCCGTCGGCTGCAGCACCCCCCCAAACAGTTAGGTGGCACACTGGGAGCCCACCCCGGTGTGCCAAAGCCCCTGCAAATAAAAAAACATCCCCCGATGTTTATTTTTTTATTTTTTTGAACCTGTAAATAAGAAAACTGTCCCTTGCGGTCTCCCTGCCCACCTCCCACAACCCGTGCCCACCCACTGCACACCCTGCCTCCCCAAAGCCCCCTCACCCCATACTTACCTCCTGAGTCCGGCGTGACGATCTTCGGTGGACCGGGAACACGTCTGCACTCTTCAAAGCCGACCACAAACTGAGGAAATGCCGGTAAGCTGTATAATGGAATAAATAGGGGTTTTCAACTTTGATGCAGATCTCAGGCATTTTTTTGAATTTTGGCACCACATTTTCAACATGGGGTTTTTGGGACCCCCTCCTCATGAATTCTTGCAGTGTCATGGTGTTATTCGTCCTAAATGATTTCAAGAGTCACCGCGCAAATCACCTTTCGGGAGTGAGGAACAAAATGACAGTGGCACTGCTCATGAGGGGAGCTCTCAAAAAGCCTATGTTGCAAATTTGTGGGAAAAATCCAAAAAAATGACTGTTTTACGAGTGTGCATTGTGCAGTTGCTATGCACGCTCGTAACTTAGCAAATTTGCAATATTTTCATGCCATATGTTCAGCATTGGTATTTTTCCACACCTTCTTGTGAACCGTACAGCTGTCATTTTTCACATCCTGTCCAAAATGTGTTTTCGCACTTCCGGCGCAGAATAACGCGGTAGATGTGGGAAATCAGTGTTCTGCACAAATTACAATAATGACAATTACACTGTTCATGAGTAGAGGTCCTAAAATGCCTATGCTGAAAATTTGGTGACGATACTCCATAACATGACTGTGTTACGAGCATGCGTTGCACAGTTTGCTTGCACGCTCGTAAGTTCGCGAATTTTTAATATTTTCACTCCAGATTTTCAACATTGCCATTGTTCTGCATCTCCTTATGAACAGTACAGCTGTCATTTTTCACATCCTGACCAGAATGTTTTTTTGCATTTCCAGCGCAGAATAGCGCAGTCGCTGGGGAAAGTCCATGTTCGAGACACATTATGAAAATAACAGTGACACTGTTCATTAGCACAGGTCCTAAAATGCCTGTGCTGAAAAGTTGGAGCTGAAAGTCCATAAAATTAGTGTTTTACGAGCGTGCATTGCGCACTTTGCATGCACGCTCGTGACTCAATGCATTTGTAATATTTTCACTTCAGATGTTCAAAATTGACATTTTTTCACACCTCCTAATGAACAGTACAGCTGTAATTTTACATATCCTGGCTGAAATGTGTTTTCGCATGTCCGGCGCAGAATTGCACGGTCGCTGTGCGAAATCTGTTTTCAGGACAGTTTGAGGACATGACAATGGCATTGTTCATGAGCAGAGGTCCTAAAATGTCTATGTTGAAAATTTGGTGCCAAAAGTCCATAAAATGACTGTGCTGCAAGCGTGCATTGCACAGTTTCCACGCAGCCTTGTAACTTCATAAATCTGCAATATTTTCTTTCCAGATTTTCACCACTGGCATTTGTGCACACCTCCTTATCAACAGTACAGCTGCTATTTTTCACAGCCTGCCTAAACTGTGTTTTCACAACTGTGGTGCACAATGGCATGCTTGCTGTGGGAAATCACCTTTTGGGACACATTAACAAAATCACAGAGCTACTGTTCATGAAGGGAGGTCCCAAAATACCTATGTTGAAAATGTGCCTAAAAAACTCCCACAAATAATTGGGTTGCGGAAGTCTGTTGTGCAGTTTGTATGCATGTTCATTGCTTCACCAATATTTCATATTGCCACTCCAGATTTTCAACGTTGCAATTTTTTATGCCTCCTCATGAACAATACAGTTGTCATTCTCCATATCCTGCCCAAAACTGTGTTTTCGTCCCTCTGTCACTAAATGGCACAGCCACTGTGCAAAACCACGTTTCAGCTAACAAAGTGATTGTGTCGCTTTTCATGAGGTGGCCTGACAAGCAGCCTAAGTTGAAAATGTGGAGTGAAACTACCACTACACACCTATGGTGTTAGGGTTTCCAACTGTAGCACCCCACCCAGTACGGACTGACAGGTGTCAGGGGTGTGACTTGGGATCATCTGATGTAATGCTCAGGCCATTCCACACCCCAACCCACCCTGCAGCCACTGACAGGCATCGTGGTGTGTCTTGCACTGTTCGGCCACAAACTTCACCCCATGCTCCTATACTGCACCCACATCAGTGTATTTCCTTATGGAATGGGGTAAGTATAATGTCCAAAGGCCCCAAAGCACACCACAACACTTGTCAGTGTCTACAGGGTAGGGTGAGGTACAATGCCATGAGCATTATAGCTGATGACCCAAAGACACACCCCAATACCTATTGCTCTCTACAGGGTGGGGGTGGGGTTGGAGTCACTTCAATACTTCACTGCCATTCCTATTATGCATCTCTAGCTCCACCACTGCCAATGCTAATGCCAGCATGATAACATTCGGCATTGACAAATGCTTGTTTCCTTTACTTTCATAGCTACTTCCTTAGAGTACCATAATGGGCCCTCAGATAGAGTCAGTGGCTAGCCACAGATAGGGATATACAGTATAAAGTACAATAAACTAGTATTCAAAAAAAACTCTCTGTTATATTTATTAGTCACCAGCCTGAATAATAAAAACACATACCTTGGTACTTAAAAGTCTTAGCTCCAAATCTGGGTCCTTGCAAACAGCTGAATAACAAGAGCTCTGATTCTGTGATGAGCCTGAACAGATGCACATTGGAAACTGAGCTAGCCTCATCACACTACAGGAGAAGCAGGTCAGATTTCATCTTTTGAAGACACAAATGCATCAGCAACCTATCCGGTGAACATAACTTTAGATGTAAGGATCCTGGAGTGCCTCAGAGATTATCCCCCACAATGGTCTTTTTATATTTGCTTGTGTATATGCAAGAAATATTTTGTTATGATGAATGGCATTTGAGAGGTGGAGGTGGATCACTGTCATGTCCAATGCAGGTAAAGCTGCATTGGGCTTGTCAGTGACAGACCAATGATCAGGCAAGCCGAGTATAACACTAGTCATTGTCTGATGGGTGGAAACTTCATGCAGTTGAAAGGACCTAAGCACTCCTATGACAAAATGCCTTGGTCCTTTCATTTGCATGACACTGGTAGCAAATGTTGTGCTGTGTCTGTTTTGGTACCCTCCTCTCAACTGTTCTCATGCTGTGTTTTTCCACCCAAATAACAGACTTTCATTTTGGAAGCTGCCATGAAAGGCTGAAGCGCAGGGGTATCACTTTGGTGTCGCCTAAGAATTTTTTTTGTGACCCCTACTGTTGTCTTGTTTCTAGTGTGGATGCTTACCTCATTGCTGCTCATTAAGTATCTCAGGTTTTTTATTCTTCATAAACACAATCAACCCCTGTTTGTCTCCCTTGCCCATCCCCCACTCAGAACGGGGTTTGCTCCCAGCAACCTACACAGCATGCCAGCATCACGGTATGCACAATATTCAACCTCCTCCTCCCCTCATGCATTGAGCCAGCTACAGATCTCAGTCTTTCCAGACCAATGGGTGACCAACCTAGTGCAAGCTCAGCTTCCCACAGCCCTGAATACAAATATTGACTGCTTGGTCCTGCCCATGTCCCAGCTGCTCAGACAGCTGGAACAGGAGCTGCAATCAAAAATGTGCTGCTGGGTCAAAGGCATCTCCCATCACATTAGGAGGACCGAAAGAGTCATGTAGCAGACAGCTGCTGAACCTTGAAACAACTCTCATGTGGCAGGTTAGTTAAAAAAATAATTAACTTACCTCACCAAAATAGATAAAATAATTGGCAACTTTATTTGGGATGGCAAAATCCCTAGATTTAGCTGCAACAAACTTCGATCCCATTGGTCAAAAGGAAGTTTTGGCCTTCCTTGGTTTCAAGCCTACTTATGGGCCTTTCATACACCTCTAACTATCAAATGGTTTAATAAATCCAATATCCAATCACCTTTATGGGTCACAATGGAAGCATCCTTATGTCTTGGTAACGTGGCTGCTTCCTTCCTTTATAATTCCCTTCCCTCTGCTTTAAAGTCTCACCCCACCATAGCTGCATCTATACTCTATTGGAAAATAATTCACAAGCACCTTAAATCAAACCCAAAACCTTTAGCTTATACCCCCCATCTGGGGTAGCCACCATATATTTCTCGATAATCACCCAATTTTCTGTCGTACCTGGAATAAGAAGGGTATTTTCTTCTTGCAAGATATACTTGAACCTCAGATGTTAAAATTAAAATCTTATACCGACCTATACGTTTTATGGAATCTTCCCTGTCAGGATTTTTGGAAATATCTACAGCTCCTTACGGCATGCAACTCTTACCTCACACTTTTTTTCTACTAATTCTCTGTATGATAAGCACATTTCTAAATGGATAAAAACAGCATCCAACTTGAACAGCACTATTTACAAAGATATTAGGGGTTACACTTCCTGACTATTCCCTTAATGCAAAAAACAAATGAAGTATTTTGCTACAATATAATATAACCAATGCACAATGGTATAGGTGTTGGCTTTCCTACCACAAATCTTTCAATGATAAATGTAGCTCTCTTATTCAAACCAAAATCCTGCATTTGTGGTACAGAACCCCTGCTGTATTACAAAAAATGGGCTTAATGAACAATAACAATTGCTGGTGCTATAACTCCCCTAATGGTGATTTATTGCTCATTTTATGGTATTGTCCCCTCATACAAAAGCTTTGGCACCATACTCACAGATTTGCAATGAAAGTGATTGGTCAACCTTTTGCATTGGACCCTAAACATTGCATTCTTGGTATTTTTAATTATCGCTCCTACAAAATCTCCCATTCACAGAACAGATGGTTAAACATACTTTTTCTTCAAGTTAAACACATAATACTTATGCATTGGAGATCTAATATAATCCCCACCCTTCCCTATATCCTCAAACAATTATCTCAATATACCTACCTTGACCGTATGACACATATTTCCTCTGACCGACTCATGATATATACTGTAATAATTGTTGGCAAGGCTTTTTTAATTTCCTGGAATCATCTAAATCTTCTGACACCTAATGTATGGACTAAATATATATGGCTTTTTTCTACTTCCACTGAACTCCCCACAGATATCTCATTGTAGTCTCTCTTTCCTGTCTCCTTTTTCAATTGCTCCCCCTTTCTCCTTCCCACTTCTCTCATACATCCCTCTTCTTTTTTTTGTGTGCGGTATTTCTTTCTGGAGCTCCAGACTGCAAGTCTGCCATCAGCTGTCACTCCAGCGCCAACCCCCAAAGGTCAGACCCCCTCCCTTGTGCACCCACGACTTACCCTTCATGATAGGGTGGTGGGGAGCGACTCGACCCACCCCAATGGATCAATGCCAGGGAGGCGCCTTTCCGGGGGTGGTGCTGCGAGGACAACTTCATTCTTCTGGGACTATTTTCCACTTTACTTCCTTGTGTGTGGAGGTGGGGGGTGCAATGACGTTTGCAGTGAGAGCTCGCATGCTTCCGCATGTGCTCTCTCCAAGCATCAGCCCCCATCTCCTCCCCTTAGCTGCAGCATCAGCGCGCTGCCCCCCAGCAGCCGCTAGGGGCCAGTGGAGCACCAACAACTGAAATCCTCCCACCCAAGGTAAGGAGAGCAGTCCTGTGAATGCTCAGTCCTTCTCCTCCCTGCTGACCCCCAGCGGCCCATGCTCCTTCCTGAACATGGGTCGCCAGCGTGGCTTGAGGTAAAGCATCCAGCACCTCAGCCCTCAATGACACCAGGCTGGCCCCATCCCTCTTTCCTTGTACACTCTCTTTAGATGTTTCTTAGCTATTCCACAATCCTCCTATGTATGCTTTTTTTTTGCAGCATCATATGTGATTATGTAACATCATAATGTATAACCATGTCTATTCATACCACTTGTCTCAGGGCTACAACAATGTCAAGTCTATCTTAATCACATGACTTGTATTGTCTTGCTCTGATTTTGAATTATAAGCTCTTTATATTAATATTGAGTAGTGTACCAGTTATATGCTGCCTTAACTTTTCTATAAAATCTCATAATGTATTGTATTGTAAGAGGTTTGTCTGTACATCTTATGAAAACCTTAATAAAAAGTTTAACAACAAAAAAAAAATCAACAGTTTCCTCACACAGTGTCTCTCTACTGCCTTTTCAGAATTAAGCTGTGCCCATCATAGGCTGCCCTTTCAAACTCATTTCCTCCACAGACACACATTGGGTTGGGATGATAAACTACTAAATTGCGCAGGTACTTACAGAGAAAATGAATGCCAAACCATGATTTTATTAGAAAAACACTGAAGTGCACTAGTTTCCAATCCATGGTGACCAGATGAAATGCCCGGACATGTGCTATCTCCAGCCAGGTGACACGGCATACTTGCCTTAGCTGGGTAAGTTTCCCCTGCTTCTGGATATAAATCAAAAATGTGCAAAGTTGAAGTGCAGTGCAGAAAGCATTTCTCAGGAATGCTGTCTGAATAGCCTGTTTGTAAATCCAGAAGAGGACATGGCAGTATTGCTGGTACAAATGTGGGGGTGAGGGGTGCTTAGACAAGTAGTTTGAGAAGCTAGCCTGTAAACATCACCCCAAACAGTTACCCTACCCAAGTTACGGAACATAGGCTGAAGCAAAGATCCCAGAGCTATATGCTACTTTAAACAAATCTGGGCAAACCTTTACAATGTTGCTAATAATTTCAGGAGAGGGGCTACACAAACATTGAAGCACTCGACTAGATGAAGTCAAAGTCATGTCATAGTGAATCTAATTAACACATCCAAATATCTAAAATGAGGGCATTTGATTGTAAGTATGATTTTCACTATTAACATCATCATCTTGAGTGCTCTACTGTTTCTGTGTTCCCCATACTGAAATATCTCTGAGGTCTAGTAGTACATCCCTCTCCCTGCTTGCATTCCATAAAGTCCCTGCTGCTTGGTGTGCAATGAGCAAATCATGCCCAAAGTGCACCCTATTCCCAGTTCACTTATCACCCCATTCCCTCCTCTTCCACCCCCTAGCCAATGTAAAAGTATATGTCAACTGCTGTATTAAGTATAAAAAGAAATTTACTGATTTTTGATTTCCTTACCCTCACTCTGGTAGCCCTCATCCACCCTCCTCCCTTCCCCTCTGTAAGACACAAGTACACTACCTTTTTCTCATCCCTCTACCACCCCATCCCACTGTCCTT